>CM055118.1:33006933-33606933 GCA_029206835.1 Rana muscosa | reverse complement strand
TGCTACAGTTTTACTTTCAAGCACTCCACTCTAGTGCAAAAAGAAGCATTACACTGATTAACTAATATTTTTGTCACTTTGGTCTTTCCTCCTATCAGCAAGCTCCATGCATAGCAGGACACCTGACTGGCAACTTGTTCAGCTTTCTGAGCTTTGCTTTAAAGAGACTGCAAGAGTCTAACACTGGGTCTAATTCAAGTACTTACACTTGCTTGTAAAATGTATTAAAAATAAATATTTTTTTTTTCAGTTTTAATGTTTGTTGAGCTGCAAATTTGTCTCTTGTATGTATGCCTGGAGTTAAGGGTAAGTAAACCCCCCCCTATCGTTTTCAGTCAAGGAAGCTGCCATCTTTGCCTCTGTTTAATCTACAACTGCCATGATGCTGCACATGTGATCAGTTATGACACCAGACATTGGATGGTTTGACAGTTTGGTTAAGAGCACAACCAATGGGAGTGTTACATTTCCGGCACGTGCCGGAAATGAAACTGTTTTATGGATGGGCTTACTTCCACTTTAAGCTTGAACGTGAAATGTAGTTATATGAAATATAAATATTTTTATGTCTTTTTTATACTGCATCCAATTTTGAGTGGAGCACAATTTTCACCAATTTTGAGCGGAGCACACCTAGTTTTTTTTTAAATGTACTTATATACTATATATGATTTGGTACTTAAAGCGGTGTATCTAAGAACCTTTAGTGGGCTGCACCAACAGCCGATTTTCGTGTGCCTATTGAATTTTAATAATCGGACATGTTGGATGAAATTGAGGTTTGTTGGTCGAATTTTGAAAATCAATGGTGGCACCATCGGATCACAAAACGCACAAATTTTCTGATTTTCAAAAGAAAATTCTTTTGAAATTCGACCATGTATGGCCTGCCTAAATTTGACCATGTATGGCCTGCCTAAATTTGACCATGTATGGCCTGCCTAAATTCGACCATATATGGCCTGCCTATCTTAGAGCAAATATTTGTGAACTCTAGAAGGGATGGGACGTTCTGTTTATAACACACAATACGATTCCTTTAATCTTTACAAAAGCGAAATAATGGATCACCAAAAAAAATGATTCTGTGCTCCCTCCTCCCCTTTTGCTTCTATGGTGTTCCCCAATCCAATACCTAATGAATCTATCAAGATTCATTAGGTATTGGATTAGGGAGCACCATAGAAGCAAAAGGGGAGGAGGGAGCACAGGATCTTTTTTTTATTGGTTTAACAAACTGTCATTCAGTTGGAGTATACATGGACTTTGAAATCCATATGGCCACTTGAACATCCAACAGTTCCAAGAACATTTTCACGGTGCTGAAAGATGATTCTGTCCACTCTACAGCGCCGAGCAAACAGTTCATTGAAAATGACTCCTGTCAAACAACAGATCAAATGGTCAAATGCCCAATCCTGAAATACGCCCCCCCCCCATACCTCCCCTCAGCCAATCAAACACACTGCAGACTGTCAAAGGTTTTGATTCCCCCCCCCCCCCATCCAACGCAAGGGATTAAAAGACGACAGCAGCACAAGTTAAATCATGTTGCCTATAAAAATGGGCGTATCGGTCTATAGATGAGAGATTGGTACCACCTTCCATTCTAAAATAAAATCTCCCTGGCATGAAGTCACAGCTTATTTCACATCCGGTTTACCCCGGGACTGTCTTGAAATAAAGAAAAAAAAAAAGAAAGAATAAAAAAAAAAAAAGCATTGTTGTAGCCGTAATCTCCAAACTAGGAAGGAATTTAAAGGGGGGGTTTGATTCTCAAGGAGGGAGCTAGCGATGCGCTTGTGATTGCTTCTGCTGCTGGATGAGTGAGAGGCAGGGCCGTGCAGAACTCCCAGCCTCAGCCACTCTCTGCTTTCCCTGGCTCTCTCCAAGTCACTTTCACAAGACTGGATTATACAAGCAACCACCTCTCTTTCTCCCACTCCTGTTTTTTTTTTTTTTTTCTTTCTCTCCCTCTTTCCGAGCATCAATCGTCTCCTAGGTAAGGGCTCTGCTGTTTCCTAAATGTCACCACTTAGCATCCTAGATCGCCTGATGTACATTTTGTCCATTTTTCCTCTCTAACATGCAACATTGAAGCTGTGACCATTTTCTCTCTCACTTTGGAAATCCGCAGCGATCGATGGCAGGTTTAGAAGATCAGTTGTGTTGTGTTTTGTTTTTAGGGACAGGCTGAACGGCTCTGCAGGACTTAAAGGGTGGAGAACAAAAAGAGGAAAAAAAAAAAAAAAGCTTTTCATAGGGAAGTTAATGTGGGGTTTTTGCTCATCTACAAGTCTAAACGACTTAGTCGACTGATAGAAGCTCTGCAATTTTTTTTTTTTTTGTGTCTGTAATTCTCAGAGACAGAGATATTGTTTTGTAGCAGCCATCCGAAAAAAAAAAAAACAGTAGTAATATTGAAGGAATCGGAGGATAATGAGATTTAAGGTAAGCTTGTGCTGGCTGAAATGGTGGTATTCAATTTCTAAGAATGACAAGATTCCAGGAAGACAGGGATAGTTTAGCAGAGCAGCAGATGTGTGTATTTTAGTGCGTACTACAAGGAGATAGGCAGATTATGCATGCTTTTGATTTCCTATGTACACCATTCATCTACATCTTGCAGCGTTACATGATTAAACCTCACGCACGTTTATCACCAAGAACCTTCAGCATGTGCGATCACAATGGAGGCTGCATGTGTTCAATCTCATTTTTATTCTCCCCCGTCTGTGTTTTTAGCCCAGTGTTTACATGAGAGTGATGCAAACTGCGTTTCTATTGATTTCAATTGCACAAGGGATGTGAGGAATGAGCGTATGTGTGCTTGTTTATTTCATTCTAAAACCAAAAAAAAGGTACAGCATGCTACTAGCACCCTTAAAATAAAATAAATGGTTGAAAGTAGCATGAATGGGACTTAGGTTATAGCTGCTGTGCTCAAGGCTACAGACACTCTCTGCCAACAGAACTTTCACATAGATCACAATGGCAATGGTTTAAGTCGATCTGGAAACTTAGTGCTGATGGAGTTTGTGTTTGGATAGAATGGAGATAGTCGAGAACATGGAAAACACAAAGAATAAAAAATAAATAAAAATAGAAAATCTACCGCAGGCTTAGGAGTTGCTAACACTTCTGGGGCACTGCATGTGTGTGTGTATGTGTGTTGTTTTTAATTTTCCTGATACATTATTTTTTTAATCTTAAAGCGGTCGTGTGTCAGAGCATGAAACTCCCATGTAACAGATGGGGTATTAAAATAATGAGATTAAACAGCAGCCCTGAGAATCACATGGAGTTTGACATGAGAGATCTGCTGTTTGAAAAGCTTCAACTAACAAGCATGGAAATGCATTGCTAAAACCGCATTGAGGCAAAGTTCTTATATGATGTCTTTCAAGAAAATAGATAGCTGACTCATTTCATCAACAATTATAGTCGAGTTTGCTCAGAAAAGCTGACACGTTTTGTTTTTTTTTGGCTGTCAATACCATGAGCAATACCCACATTGGTTGGACTGGAGCCTTGCAGCAACATAAAACTATAGAACTTTATTAGTGATTTTGGTCGACAAATCATATTTTGTATAATTATGCATTTTATTTCATAGTCAACAAAAAAAAAAAACTTTATTCAATCAAGTTCGCCTCTAAACTGTGCTTATGTTTTCCTGTAGACTCAAGGAATTGGATGTCAATACTATGAGCAATACCCACATTGGTTTATGTTTATTCACGTTACATGCAAGGACTGGAGCCTTGCAGCAACATAAAACTATAGAACTTTATTTGTGATTTTGGTCGACAAATCATATTTTGTATAATTATGCATTTTATTTTATAGTAAAAAAAAAAGAAACTTTATTCACTCAAGTTCGCCTCTAAACTGTGCTTATGTTTTTCTGTAGACGGAAGGAATTGCAATGAGGAGGAAAACCATCTTGTTTGATTGTCTTTGGGCCTGGACAGTTATTTTAAACACATTAACAGAAATAAGGTGAGTAGAACTTACTAACAAGTCATTCATTGCCTGTTATGAGCTACTTGCAGAGGGATTTTTTGGCTTTTTTTTTCTTGACTTGCCTATGTACCAATAACACGGTGACCCTTTTTCTAGGAAACATCAACTTAATGAACCAGTTTGCATCTTAACCCATTATTTTTCCTCTCCATTATGACCTGTCCTGAACCTAAATGCATTATGTATATGAATAATGAAGTGCATGTGGATTGGAAGTCTATTAACCCAAATGAATGTCTTGGAAACTGATATGTAAGCCAGGCCACAATACTTGACCATAGATAAAACAAACACATTCTACTTGTTTTATTCACACAATCAAAAAAGCTAAAAATAAATTCAATTAATATTGCAAATGAAACAACTCGCTTTACGTATGTGCTAAATAAATGCAGTGTCAGACAGAAATTTTAATCTGATATAGAATTTAAAAAAAAAAGTAGGTTAGGGGAGTTGTGGCCTATAGACTTTATTTTATTTGGGGGGGTTCCAGAGTGCTTATTCAAAATTGTTTTGGATGTGAATTTAAACTTTTTTTGGCATAAGTTCATAGACGTACTGCTATGTAATGCTGTAATGTTAGAGTGAGAGGTTGTAACAATAAACAGGGGGCCTGCAAATCAACAAGGTGTCAGCAATAGCAATGTGATGACCGAGTTTAAATTGAATCTGTTCACTCCTCGAGGCAACAAAATCATGAGCATTATTACTGCCAGAGGGCCTGGAGCATATATTATTTAGCTGATGTTTGCGTGTCAGTCAAAAAAAAAAAGAAAAAAAAAAAGAAAACAGGGTTATTAAAATGTGTACAACTTATGGCAACAAGAATAGAATACGTACACATAAATAATTTACAGAATAGCTTTTGTTTGCTCCTGCTTTATGATGAAGATGGCCTTAAACGATCACAGAGCAAACAGCACCATTTACTGTTTCCCATAGCAAAAAAGACAGCTTTTAGCAGTTTACTGTGTTGAACTAATTAAAGCTGATTTCTCATTGGTTGCTTTAAACTATTGTATTGTACAAAATTGTTGTTCATACCATATTACTATATCTTATATATCAAAACTTGAACTTATGTAAAGAACAATACTCTGACTGGTAGGACAGCTCTTGACATCATTAATTAAAACAAAAAAATGTGTCATCTTTAATATTTTTTTACAATTTTTTTGCCTGTGTCGTCATGTTAGTTTGAAGCTGGTTACTTTTTTTATGATTAGGAACTAGTTATGCATATATAAATGTATTTTGAGCTGCAGGTCTATCTATCTATCTATCTATCTATCTATCTATCTATCTATCTATCTATCTATCTATCTATCTATCTATCTATCTATCTATCTACCTATCTATCTATTTGCCACATGACTTTAGATGATCAGCCAATGTTAAACATTTATAGCTAAGCCTTATGGAAAGCAAAAAATACACGCCAATATGATGATGACCTGTAGATGGAGTCAGTGCACAGTGTTTTAGGGTGAGGATGCAGAATACTGTGTATACACATTTTCATTAAACAGTGAATATGGTAGACAAATAACATATGAGGATCTGTACTTATACCTTACCAAACTTCCTTTTTTTTAATATTCATAAGTTTTGATTTCTAGACTTCTTTTGATAGTTTGTGTTGGTAGGCTTATTAACTAAGTAAAGATTTTAGACTTACAGTATGTCAATATGACAAACTGCATAAAGTGCAGAATTGCCTAGCAGCCAATCAGCAATCACTTCTCCTTGTTCAGAAAAATCTGATTGGTTGGTATGGGTTGCAGCACTTTTCAGGTCACATTGTTTTTTTAAGTTATTATGCTCTATTAATTTATCACATTGTGTGTGCATATATATATATATATATATAGATAGATATATATATATATATAGATAGATATAGATATGTATCTATACATATATATATATATATATATATATATATATATATATATATACGTATATGCACAAATAATTTTGTTGTTCATTCATATTAATAAATCAAAATCCTATGTGTTGAAAAATAACACTTGAAGAAGCTGTCTAAAATATATACAAATGTAAATATTTTGCAGCCAAGAAATGGCATCTCTACTGTATCTTAACAATTCATAAAAGAACAATATTAACTGTGGTACAATTCAATTTGTCTCCAAATAAATTCATTGCTATTTGATCAGGGAATACAGCTTAAATTCTGAAGACAAGAACCCTATTAAGGCTATAATTATTGCTTATCACAAATTTTCAGCTCATGTTGTTTCTCATCCATCATTTTCTATCTGTTAGTGCTTTCCCTGCCCATGCAGGCTGCATCTCCTATTCATTCAGACCACAGCCACTAAGGTGTTTTTGTAACTGACATTCACCTTAATCTTGATGCCCTTCTAGTCTCCTTGGGAATTATGCGCACATCAGTTTGCAACCAGACAATAGGTGTTTATAAAGTACTACTTCTGTAGAATAATTGTCATCCAGAAACCCATAAAAAAACAAAAAAAAGACAAGTAATCAGAAAACATATCTAGTAAAACGCAATGGGGTGAACAAGTTTACATCGCTATTTTGTTACCTAGATTGTTATATTATAATATCAACCAGATACAATAGCTAATAGATTTTTAATGATCTTTCTGGACATGTAGGTCTTGTTTACAACAGAACACGTGTTAAGTCTGTTACATTAACATGCATTTTAGATACATCACATTTAAAAGGCTCAATTTCAGATGACGAATGGCAAAATGCAGGTCAATGCACCCAAAAAATGCAACTAGATGCAACTAGAAGGATTTCCTTCCGATGCACTGCAATGAAATATGTTCTAGATTGCTTTCAGTAGAGTCTATTCACACTATTTCCTCATGTTTGTGTATTTTTCTGCAATAGAAACTGCAGAAAATAAAAGACAGAACATCTGGTACGAATGAGACATTTTAAATATCCCAGATAGTATAGAAAGTACAGGTAGGGCTGCATGCACCATAGTGGCACGAGTGGGCAGGTGCCTAGGACAGCAGTGTAATGGGGGGCAGCACCAGAGCCTCAACATTTTCAAACATAATAAAAAAGTTTCTTGTTATATTGATTTCTTCTTCAATCCACCTCTGGACATGTATGGCTAAATTCAGCAAACAAAATGTAGGGGGAAGGGAGTGTAGAGAATATTGAAATGAGCTTGAGAGTTCACTAGTTAAGGAAATCAAAAAAAAAAAAAAGAAGCTCTCCTGTTTCTTGTTTGGTTGTCTGAAAAGCTCTGCATGATAAACACACAGCATGATGCCTCCAACAGCACATTCTAGTAGAAACTTTTAGTAAAACAATCATATGAGAGGAGGCAGAGCTTGCACAAAAGAACCGTATAATTTAGATGTGCCAGTGGCATGATGTCAAAACATTGCTTTGGGTGCAGGGTGTGCATTACAAGCACCAATTATGGGATGGTGAGTTTTTTGTTGATCCTGCTTCCTCTTATACTTCTTTTAGGGTGGAGATTTCCAGTTGATGCTGTCCAATGGCTACTTAGAGGCTTTAGTTAAAGTTTTGTTAAATTTATTTTCAATCTGTATTGTATATTGAGAGAAGTGTTCCTTGTGCTGAAGGCTTCTCTCTTAGTTATAAAAAGGGGGGGGGGGGGGTGAGCGGGCGCTTACTATAGAAATATTTTAAACTATATAAAATAGCGTGCATGAAACATCAAATATTGATAATTGCAAAACACATCCATAAATGACTCTTCATAAAGGTGAAATAATAAAAATACTACTGTGAAAAATAATTAAAAAGTGCAACAATCCAGTGCAGAAATCACCTGTGTAAAAAAATATATAAATGTAATCCTGTGTATGCAAAATACATACTAGAAAAGACTATATAAACTTGTGCAATAAACAGTCTTTAGTGCAGAAAAAAAAACCATGCAAAATAATGCAAGTCATTGTGCTGGAAAATCTCTAAGCCACACTCCACAGCAATGTGCAAAATAAATCCAAAAAGTGCAGATGAAAAACAATTGAAAAACAATTGTCTCTTAATTGCAGTAATATCCAATAAAGTGCAGGTGCTTTCATCCAGTGCTACGTGGAAAATGTTTCGCCTAGCCTCTCACCTTAAGAGGTTAAATAATAAGTCTTTCTGATGTATTCCTCATAAAAAACGATCCCTGCTCACTTTCTCTCTATGGTCACACCTCCTGGTTAGATGCTCAGACAGACACATGCAGGAAAAAGAGGGTACTCCATAGTGTAGTATTTAACACAAAAACGAACTTTTATTAATGGTAAAACACTCACATTTTAAGCAGAGGAAATTCAGCATATACTGACAGTACTGTGTGCAGGAAGACTTCCGGGTTCGGCCGCACCCGGAACGTGATGTCACCACGGCTCTCTGTCCTAAAGGTCCTTAGGTGGCTGCTACTTTTTTAGTTTTTAGTATATTTTATCCCTTATTGGTTTGCGCATTAGTTCCCCCATTTTTCATATTAGTCTCTTAGTTGGAATCTTTCACCCCCCCAAATATCCCTGCAATGGTATTCTACCAAACCAAACTGATAAGAGGCATGGAGGAGCTCAGCTATGAGGGAAGATTAGAGGAAATGAATTTATTCTCTCTTGAGAAGAGGCGATTAAGGGGGGATATGATCAACATGTACAAATATATAAGGGGTCTATATAGTGAACTTGGTGTTGAGATATTCACTTTACGGTCAACACAAAGGACAAGGGGGTACTCTTTACATCTAGAGGAAAAGAGATTTCACCTCCAAATACGGAAAGGTTTCTTCACAGTAAGAGCTGTAAAAATGTGGAATAGACTCCCTGCAGAGGTGGTTCTGGCCAGCTCAGTAGATTGCTTTAAGAAAGGCCTGGATTCTTTCCTAAATGTACATAATACAACTGGATACTAACATTTATAGGTAAAGTTGATCCGGGGAATATCCGATTGCCTCTCGGGGGATCAGGAAGGATTTTTTCCCTTGCTGTAGCAAATTGGATCATGCATTGGTGGGGTTTTTCGCCTTCCTCTGGATCAACTGTGGGTATAGAATTGGGTATATGGGATTGTATGATATTATTATTTTTTTATTTTTTTATGGTTGAACTGGATGGACTTTTGTCTTTTTTCAACCTGACTAACTATATAACTATGTAACTATATACTAGTGCTGCAGGGGTTAAAATAAGCCACTGGACCTGTCATGGGCACTCATCAAGAAAAAAAATGAATGCAGGGTAAACAGGGACTGAAAATCAACTCTCAGTCTGTGTTTACCACTGACTAATCAACAAAAGCCAGTCTAATGGCTTGCAGCCAGTCAAATTGTCATGCTGGAAAACCAGCATTCATCAGCCAATGGCTGCAGCACTAATCAGTGTAGTCTGATGGGAGGGAGGAGGGAACTCCCCCGTCAGAGTACAATAGCTCAGTGGGAGAGATCCCAGCATCACACATTGTTTGTGTTGATGCAGGGATCTGTCAGGTTTTTATTCGATCAACCTGCTGGCTTCTAGCTTATAATATCACAGTGATAACAAGTGCTACATGCTTGCCTAACTAGTATTGAGAAATGTGGGATACTACTCTCATTTCCGCTTGACACAATTTGGGCTTGAAATTAAAGTGTTACTAAACCCAGTAATATGAAAGTAGTTCCTATGCCCCACCCCCAACAGTATCCACAGCTTATAAATCTTCTTTTTACATTAAAATACTGCCACTATATACCTTTTTTGCTGTATACCACAGTCACATGATAAACTGCACAGTTTGTCCAGTGCTGAGTTTCCAGGTAGGAGGAGATTTCCACTACACCCTGTATACACACCCACATATGTGATGTCAATATCATGTGACCTGAACAGTTCACCTGAAACAGGGAATGTTCTCTCCAGCAATAGACACTAAACAGAGCATGTGCAGGACGGCTATCCTCACTGTATTATATGGCCTTGCCAAGATAGACAGTTCAGGAGGGAAGGATCTGTCCATATATTGTTAAAGAGCCTTTTTTACACAATGAAGAGGATTAACCCCTTAAAGAGAAGTTCCGCCAAAAAAATAAAAAATAAAAATGAAAAGTCAGCAGCTACAAATACTGCAGCTGCTGACTTTTAATATATGGACACTTACCTGTCCAGGGCGCCCGCAATGTCGGGTCTTGAAGCCGATTTGTTCCTCGGCTCTCGGGTGCTGCCGCCGTCATCTTCGACTTCAGTTCCTGGTTCCCTACTGCTCATTCGCGAGTCGCGCTGTGCGATCCCACTGGTCCCTGCTGTCTTCTAGGACCTGTGTGTCTCCCAGAAGACAGCGCGGGGGGGAGATAAAGTAGGCGCCAGACGTGGTGTAGGTCACCGTGGTGATCTATGCCCGGAAGTGGGAGCAAATACATGTATTACACAGGTATCTGCTCCCTCTTCCCCCTGAAAGGTGTAAAATGTGAGGAGGGGGGAAGGATTCAAAAAAGCGGAAGTTCCATTTTTGGGTGGAACTCTGCTTTAAGTTACACAGTGAGTATAATAAGAATATACAGACTGATTTTACTGTTATGGGTTTAGTAGCACTTTAAGGAGCTGTTCACTGTCTGACTCCACTTCTATATTATAGATTTACATTATATCTGTTTGTTAGGGATGAGCCGAACACCCCCCTGTTCGGTTCGCACCAGAACCTTCGAACGGACCGAACGTTCGCACGAACTTTAGAACCCTTTTAAATACAATGGACGCGAACTTCAAAATCGAAAGTGCTAATTATAGTGCCTAATATGCATGTTATTGTCCTAAAAAGGGTTTGGGGACCCGGGTCCTGCCCCAGGGGACATGTATCAATGTAAAAATAATCATTTAAAACGGCTGTTTTTTCGGGAGTAGTGATATTAATGATGCATAAAGTGGAAAAAAAAGTGAAATATTCCTTTAAATATCATACCTGGGGGGTGTCTAAAGTATGCCGGTGAAGTGGCATGTGTTTCCCTTGTTTAGAACTGTCCCTGCACAAAATGACATTTCTAAAGGAAAAAAAGCCATTTAAAACTGCTTGCGGCTTTAATGTAATGTCTGGTCCCGGCAATATGGATGAAAATCATTGAGAAAAATGGCATGGCTACCCCATCACTTACCCCTACCCCAGCCCATTACTAGCCCCTTTGGGTCTTGTATGGATATTAACGGGAACCCTGCACCCAAAATAAAAAAAGGCCCTATATACTCTGAACAGCAGTATACAGGCGGTGCAAAAAAGACAGGGACTGTAGGTTTGTTCTTAAGTACAATCTGTTTGTAATTTGGAACAGGTACATTTTTTAAGTGTAGCTCCAGCCAAAAAATCAATTTTTAAGCTTTTTGGAAAACATAGGGAAGGGTTATCACCCCTGTGACATTTGTTTTGCTGTCTGTGCACCTGTTCAGAACATTTCACCTCACTTTCCATCCCAATGACAAATGTTTTTGGAAAATGTGGGTTTTTTATTGAAACAAGGATTGGTGATAAAGCATCAGTGGAGAGGAGACACCTTTTTCACATATTAACTCTTACAGGAGAGAATTTGCCTTCCTAGGGGTAGATTTCCTCTCACTTCCTGTTGTCTCCTTCCGTTTGCAAGTAGGAGTCGTTTGTAAGTTGGATGTTTGAAAGTAGGGGCCTGCCATATATAGTCTGCAGAAATTTGGCCCTTAGGTGTTGGTGTTGCCACAACACTGTAAGCCCTCACAGTTACTCTTGGTGGGCGC
Organism: Rana muscosa; assembly: GCA_029206835.1. Lineage (NCBI taxonomy): Eukaryota > Metazoa > Chordata > Amphibia > Anura > Ranidae > Rana > Rana muscosa. The sequence goes on along the minus strand of CM055118.1, from coordinate 33,595,177 downwards.
TGGAACGCCCTGCTGTCAACTATTATATCAGGAATTGTATTTACATGCCCCTGTTGAACAGTGGTAGGAAAAATTGGGCCTTTGGTGGTGGTGCTGGTGCCACAACACTGTAAAAATAGCGCCTGCAAACCGAGCCTAAACAGCGGCTGCTGTCTCTCCAATGTGAAAGCCAGAGGGCTTTCACACTGGAGCGGTGCGCTAACAGGACGTGAAAAAAAGTCCTGCTAGCCGCATCTTTGGAGTGGTGAGAGGAGCGGTGTGTTTACTGTGTTTATTGTGAAAGCAATGAGAGACAGCAGCCGCTGTTTAGGCTCGGTTTGCAGGCGCTATTTTTATTACAATAGCGCCTGCAAACCGCCCCAGTGTGAAAGGGGCCGGACTGTCTGCAGCTAGCACAATCACCTGCCTGCCTGTCACAGTATAGAGACTAAAGCCCCGTACACACGGTTGGACTTTTGTCCAACAAACTTCGTTTTAAGCAAGTTGGACCAACAATCCGACCGTGTGTACGCTCCATCGGACAAACTTTTTTTCGTTTGGTTTTGTTTTCATCGGACAAAAGTTGGGTCTGCAAACGGACAAACTTTTGCCCAACAAAAGTCCGATGGAGCAAAGTCCTACCATGTGTACAGAAAACCATAGGACTTTTGTCCGATGGACAAAACAACTAATGTTAAAATCAACCAACAATAGCAGAAGTTGACCAAGGGGTGGCGGTAAAGAGCAGAAAAGAGCAGAAAAACCATGTGATGTTGCAAAAAGTTTTGGGAAAGTTTGCAGAAAAGTCCTGTGGTGTGTATGCTATGGGTGTGCCCGGCCAACTCTGTTCGGACAAAAATCCACGGAAAAGTATGATGGAAGTCCGACCGTGTGTACGAGGCTTAACAGGAACGGATCTATCTGAACTCAATACAGTGTATAAATATATATACAACACCTAGGATGCATATATATCCTCTACACACTGTAACAGCAGCTAACTGACTCGCCTTTCTGCTCTATCTAACTCAATATAAATGACACTATCTATCTCTCTGAAACTGCCTCTTTCACAAACGCCAACACACTACACAAGGCCGACTTCCAGGCGGCCTTATATAGTGTGGGGCCACCCTGGCTTTGGCCAATTACGGCTCTCCGTTTTTTCCGCGCTGTGATTGGCCAAGCATGCGGGTCATAGTGCATGCTTGGCCAATCATCAGCCAGCAATGCACTGCTATGCCGCAGTGAATTATGGGCCGTGTCGCGCAACACGAATTTAACGCAAACGGACCATAAAGTTCGTTCTTCGTCGAACGATCGAACGCCCGATGTTCGAGTCGAACGTGTGTTCGACGCGAACGTGAAGCTCATCCCTACTGTTTGTACACATTGGATTGTTTGAAGTTAAATGGGAGCAACAATACTGCTCTCGCCCAGGAGCCATTTGGTGAATATGCCCATTAATGCTCCCAGTGTGCATAGACCAACAAACATGTTATGTAAAAAGCATTATCATTATTTCTATTTAAAAGGAAAGATACAAAATTTGAGTAGAAATGTAGGCCCTGTTAAAGTGATATTATTCCCAAATTTTTTAAAAGTGATTGTAAAGTTTTTTTTTTTAAATAACAAACAATCAAACTTACCTGCTCTGTGCAATGGTTTTGCGCAGAGCAGCCCTGATCCTCCTCTTCTCGGGTCCCTCTCTGTCACTTCTGCCCCCCCCCGCCCCTATAGCAAGCTACTTGCTGTGTTGGCACTCGTGCTGGCTCTGTGTACCCATTGACACACAGAGTGCAGCTCAGCCCTGTCCCTGCTCCCTCCTCACTGGCTGTGATTGACAGCAGCAGGAGCCAATGGTTCCTGCTGCTGTGTCTGAGCCTATGAGGAGAGAGAGAGCGGAGAGAGCTGCTGTTCTTGTGCAGTGCTGGATCATGATCAAGCTCAGGCAAGTATAAGGGGGGCTAAAGGTGTAGCTGCATAATGATGTTTTTTTTTACCATAATGCATTAGGGTATAAAAGATTTAGCATTTAGAACCACTTTTAATACTTTCTACTAATTGTAACACCTATGTTATATGCCGCTGATTGCATGCCCCATATTCAAGTTTATGGGTGGCTCCTTGGTTTTCAAAGTGTAATGGAGCCCCCTAAAGCCACCCTTCTAGGCACTTGCCAGGGAGAGAAATACAAGCTGGCGTGAGGACACTGCCTGTGCCCATATGCACAGGTAGCCCACACATAGAAGACATTCCTTCTGCTTGTCCTCAAAGACAGCCTCTGGAGTTTCTGTCAGCTTTTGCTTTGGAGGAGGAGCAGAGGCATGCCTTGAGTATGTTGTCCTCTTGAACTGCTAGTGCATGTCGCACAGGGAACATCCTCACATTGTCCATTTTTAATGTGCTGCTTTCAATGTATTGATTATTAATTATTGAACTGCCCTTGATCTATGAATAATGACTCATGTGTGATCATAAATGGACCAGAATTTGTATGGATTTCTTCACTAATATTTAACCACTTGCTTCCTGGGCACTTAAACCCCCCTCCTGCCCAGACCAATTTTCAGTTTTCAGTGGTGTCGCACTTTGAATGACAATTGCGCGGTCATGCAACACTATACCCAAATTATGATTATCATTGGCTGACAGCTGATCACGTGGTAAGGGGCCGGGACCGGTGTCTTGCCGAAATTGTTCCCCCGGCGGATTAGGGCCCCCCTATACTGCGCAGGCACGGCGCTTGCGCAGTACGAACATCAACCGAGCCTCCGAAAATAGCCGAACATGTAGAGCTGAGAGTCAGCTCTACACGGCGCATGCGCAATGACTATCACATATGCCACACGCTCCTGATGCTAGTGCTACTCTGCAAAGGGCGGGGGTGATTTTAAAAATAAAGTGCAAAATCCGCCAATCGACATTGCAAAACCAGCCCTTCATTTGTTTTAACGTGCCCCGCTAAGACGTGCACTTTATTGCTATAATCACCCCCACCCCTTGCAGAGTAGCACTAGCATCGTGAGCGTGCGGCATATCTGATAGTCATTGCGCATGCGCCGTGTAGAGCTGACTCTCAGCTCTACATGTTCGGCTATTTTTGGAGACTCTGCGCCGCACCTGCGCAGTACAAAGGGCTCCTTATCCGCCGGGCGGAACTTATTCGTCAGAACACCGGCCCCTTACACGGATCTGTGATCTCCCGAGTCTCAGTGACTCTGTGATCACAGCGTACACCGCGCACTCCCTGCACGTCACGCGCGCAAAGGGGAGGACATCTATTGACGGCCTCCCGGATTTTCAGGTCCGCGCTGTAGCCGTCATTTGACTATAGCGCGGGCCTCTAGTGGTTAACTATCAGAGTTATTCTCTAACTTTTAACTGGGGGTAGAATGTTAGGTCTTTAAGTCCCATAGCAATAACTCAACTGCAATTCCTTTGCTAAGAGGGCCCATGGCAAGTCTTGGCATGCAAGTGATTGTGGTAATGCCCATACACTTTTCTAATTTCATCATTTGTCAGTGAACATTATATGATGGGTGCAAATAATTCTTGGCTGAACAGTTTGGCTGAAAGGATTAATTGCCAAGGTTACATTGTCCTGGCAGAATGTGAACTGTTACCCTCCTATAAGGCCACACTTGGCAAATCTTTATCATATAAGTTTGTGTATTGTCAGCAAACTTTTGTCTGAAGATCTTAAGAATCAAATGGAAGAAGCGGTAATTTATTTTATTTAGATGTAATGAAGCTTGTACATACTATACTGATTATTTGAAATGTGTGAATACAGTACATCCAAGGAAAAAAAGAAAAAAAAAAAGGAAAAATTGTCCTTACCATTGAATGTCACATCTCACTACTTAAAGTGACTCTTTGTTTTACCAATGCAGTGCACAGCAAAGGATCACATAACATCAACCCCTCCCCCTCCCTATCAGTATGTGCTCATCTTTCCACTGAAATCAAAGTAAATAACTGATACCTCTGTATATGGGTGTAACTTACTCCTACTCACCCATGCGACAGTGATAGATGATTTGAGATTGGTCCTTTACTGTCACATGCAGCCAAGGCAGGACTCCAAAGTCCTGTGTAAGCTCTGGCAAGACAGTTTGGAACTTGCACAGAGCTTTCTTGCCCTTAACTTGGTGGCTAAATAGAAGGGCTCTAGAGCAATGAAAGTCAAGTATGTGCTGTTAGGGTACAGTGAGATATGGTTGAGGGACAAGTGGCTATTTCACTTTGTTCTGCATGGGGGTCACTTTACTGAAGGGGTTTAGGCTGTTCACTTTGCTAAGTGAAAATGTTCACTAAATAAATAAATGAATCTGTGTTAATTTTTTTCCATTTCTCTTGCACACATTTGGGTAGTCAAGGTTAATGCAGATTTACCTTTTTTAATAAGCCCAATCAACATTCACTTTGCAAAGTGAACAGTCATTACTCCTTGAGTAAATCTGGGATTGTTGACTTTGGAAAGTGAATGTTTTCTTACTCTAAAGCCCCGTACACACGGTCGGGCTTTTGGCCAACAAACTTCATTTTGAGCAAGTTGGACCAGCAATCCGACCGTGTGTACGCTCCATCGGACAAACTTTTTTTTTTTTTTTTTTTTTTTCATCGAACAAATGTTGGGTCTGCAAACGGACAAACTTTTGGCCAACAAAAGTCAGATGGAGCAAAGTCCGACCGTGTGTACAGAAAACCATCGGACTTTTGTCCGATGGACAAAACATATGATGTTAAAATCAATCAACAATAGCAGAAGTTGACCAAAGGGTGGCGGTAAAGAGCAGAAAAGAGCAGAAAAAACACACGATGTTGCAAAAAGTTTTGGGAGAGTTTGCAGAAAAGTCCTGTGGTGTGTATGCTATGGGTGTGCCCGGCCAACTCCGTTCGGGCAAAAATCCACGGAAAAGTCCGATGGAAGTCCGACCGTGTGTATGGAGCTTTAGTAAAATAAATCATTCAAAATTAGTTATTCAGAATTTCCTTTTGCACATAAATGGAAGTCAGTGTGAAAACAGCTTCAGCTTATTTACTAAGCCAAGTGAACATTCACTTTACAACATTAATATTAACTTAGCACTCATTTACATAGCAAAATTGACCCCTTGTGTACACATTCCCAGTATGCTAATAAATGCACAGATCAACTACGTTTTTTTACTTGTTTAAAGAAAGGGAGATGAAGTACTGCACCCCCCAAATTTCAGGAAACCCATAGAAGCTACATGAAGTGTTTTAATGCTGGTTTTATCATTGCTGCAACAAATGGAATTGCAGAAATGTAATTGTAGATCAGTTTGCCCATCTGTACATATCATCTGCTTGTAAAGTCTAAGGGGTTAATTTATTAAAGGCCAATAGACTGTGCACTTTGCAAAGTGCGATTGTACTCTGCAAGTTCAGTTGCTTCAGAGCTTAGTAAATGAGGTAGAGCTTCACCTTGCAATTAATACCCAATCACATGCAAGGAAAATAAAAAAAAAACAGCATTTTTGCTTGCACATGATGGAAGTCAGCAGAGCTTCTGCTCATTTACTAAGTTTTGGAGCAAATGCTCATACAGGGTGCAACTGCACTTTGCAAAGTGCACAGTCTTTTTGCCTTTGGTAAATCCCCCCCCCCCCCTAAGTGTCCTAGTACTGGAATTGCAGCAATGTAATTGTGAATCAGTTTGCCCATATGTACATTTTATCTGCTTGTAAAGTCAAAGTGCCCTAGTAATAGATTACACAGCAAGGATAAAAGCAGAATTCCCACACAGTCCCACTCACTGCTGACCTGGGGTTACCATGGAGGAAAATAGAAGTTACAAAGTGTCCTTATGCCCATTAAAACCAAGGATGCCATCTGTCATTTTGGAACATCAAAAAATAAAAGTAATTTCTAGTTGTTCTCCAATTTTATCACCTTTGTATTAATATTATTATTATTATTATTATTACTTTATTTATTTTTTTGTGCTGTGCTATAAATAAGAATATTTCAAGATAACTTAAGTTCTGATCTATTAGATCTATTCTGGTCTTCAGTTGATCTTTGTACCGTGATGTCTTTGAAGTTTACAGATTAGCCGCTTCTCTAATACTGTCATATACATTTTACATTTGTTGTTAAGAGATGTTAGGATTTGTACCATAAAATTAGTACACAGATAAATACATGATTTTCAGAAATGAGTATCTTTAAATATTGTTTCCTTGAAATGGTACCTGCGGACATTAATAGCAGTGGGGGAGATTTACTAAAACTGGTGTACTCAGAATCTGGTGCAGCTGTGCATGGTAGCCAATCAACTTCTAACTTCAGCTCATCAGTTGAGCTTTGACAAATAACACATGGAAGCTGATTGGTTTCTATGCAGAGCTGCACCGGATTTTGCACACTACAGTTTTAGTAAATAACCCCCATTGTAAACTAGCAGAAAGATCTGCTCTGATCACCTGAAGAGTCACAACATATTGAAACCTAAGCATAGCAGACATGCAGGCACATGGTGTCTAATTTGTATAGTAATGTACTATGCAGAGAAAGTGTTGGTTTACAAGGTTTTTAAGGTGCAGATATTTGCTTATAAAGGAATTCAAGCCTATTCAAAATGTACAAAATACTGAATGTTAAAGGCATTTAGTTGTGTACTACAACAAAACATGATGGTCTTTAACCACTTAACGACCGCCCACTGTAAATATACGTTGGCAGAATGGCACGGACAGGCACAATCACGTACCTGTAAGTGCCTGCCTTCGTATGGGTGGGGGGTCCGATCGGACCCCCCTCCGGTACAGTGAGCGGCCAGGATCGCTTCGGGAGCGATCCGTGATGAGGGGGCAGCCATTCGATTCTGGCCACCCCCTCGTGATCGCTCCCGGCGAATCAAATGCTTCCTCTGCCTGTGTAATGTCACATATTCCGAGCGCCGCATGAGAGAAGACACACAGGTTAGTGCACAAACACTACACTAACACCAGCACACATAGGTACATAAATCGCCCCCCCCAGGCCCCCCCAGACACCCCCAGATCACCCCCCAGCCCCCAGTCACAGTGACCATTTATTTAGTGATCACTGCAATCAGTGATATTTGTGACTGTAAAAGTGTCAGGGCAGTTAGTTTTAGGTCCAGTGTAGCCCCCTAACCCCCCCTAATAAAGGTTTAACCCCTTGATCGCCCCCAGGTAACCCTTTCACCCCCTAGCTCCGCCGTCACTAAGCGATCGTTTTTCTGATCGCTGTTTTAGTGTTGGTGATGCCGATAGGTAGCCACTTATTTTTTTCAGGTTTGCCGCAGGTTTTTATAGCGTCGGGTACCCCCATATATTACCTAATAAAGGTTTAACCCCTTGATCGCCCCCCCCAGGTAACCCTTTCACCCGTGTCACTAAGCAATCGTTTTTCTGATCGCTGTCTTAGTGTTGGTGATGCCGATAGATAGCCAGTTATTTTTTTTAGGTTCGCCACAGGTTTTTATAGCGTCGGGTACCCCCATATATTACCTAATAAAGGTTTAACCCCTTTATCGCCCCCCCCAAGTAACCCTTTCACCCCTAGCACCGCTGTCACTAAGCGATAATTTTTCTGATCGCTGTCTTAGTGTCGGTGATGCCGATAGGTAGCCAGTTATTTTTTTTAGGTTCGCCGCAGGTTTTTATAGCGTCGGGTACCCCCATATATTACCTAATAAAGGTTTAACCCCTTGATCGCCCCCCCAGGTAACCCTTTCACCCCATTTTGCCAGTGTCACTAAGCGATTGTTTTTCTGATCGCTGTCTTAGTGTCGGTGATGCCGATAGGTAGCCATTTTTTTTTAGGTTCGCCGCAGGTTTTTATAGTGTCGGGTGCCCCCATATATTACCTAATAAAGGTTTAACCCCCTGATTGGCCCTAGTTAAACCTTTCACCAGTGATCACCATATAAGTGTTACGGGTGACACTGGTTAGTTAGTTTGCTTTTTATAGTGTCAGGGCACCCGCCGTATATAACCCAATAAAGGTTTAACCCCCTGATCGCCCGGCGGGTGATATCAATTAGGTTTAGCGTCAGAGAGGGTCTGCGTCACACCCCAGGCAGCGTCAGGTTAGTGCCAGTAACGCTAACACCCACGTGTGAAGCATACACCTCCCTTAGTGGTATAGCATCTGAACAGATCAATATCTGATCTGATCAGATCTATACTAGCGTCCCCAGCAATTTAGGGTTCCCAAAAAACGCAGTGTTAGCGGGATCAGCCCAGATACCTGCTAGCACCTGCGTTTTGCCCCTCCGTCCAGCCCAGGCCACCCAAGTGCAGTATCGATCGATCACTGTAACTTACAAAACACAACACACATAACTGCAGCGTTTGCAGAGACAGGCCTGATCCCTGCGACTCCAGTGCTGTAGGAGGTGATTTCACAACCACAGTTAAAAAAAAAGCATATATGCCGAAGCATGGGGGCAGCAGGGGCGGAGGAGCGATTTTGCTCCTAATGCTGCGTACATACGGTCGAAATTCCGACGGAGATTTGCCCGTGGAAAAGTCCGACCATGTGTGTGCGGCATAACTTTTGCCGGAGGATGCCCCCATGCTTCGGCATATATAAATGGTGCATGTATGCCCATCATTAGAAGTGGGTAAATGAAGGGAGGTATTCTAATGGTGGGCATACCCACCGATCAATCTCTTTGTTCGTTCAGCCAAAAGATTACAATACATGTCCAACAAGGACCAGCAACAGATTGATGCCTGCGGGTTTAGGTATCATCTTGGTATCATTCTTTTCAGCCAGTGGCCGGCTTTCATGTAAAAGCAATCCTAGTGGCTAATTAGCCTCTGGACTGCTTTTACAAGCAGTGGGAGGGAATGTCCCCCCCCGGATATAAAAAGCGTCATTGGGAAATTGGGAAAGCATTTTATCACACCGATCTTGGTGTGGTCAGATGCTTTGAGGGAAGAGGAAAGACCTAGGGTCTAATAGACCCCAGTTTTTTTCAAAAAAAGAGTACCTGTCACTACCTATTGCTATCATAGGGGATATTTACATTCCCTGAGAAAACAATAAAAATGATAAAAAACAAAAAATATGGAAGGAACAGTTTAAAAATAAAATAAAAAAGCAAAATTAATAATAATAATAAAAAAAAAAGCACCCCTGTCCTGCCCTGCTCTTGCACAATGGCGAACGCAAGCGTCGGTCTGGCGTCATGTGTAAACAGCAATTGCACCATGCATGTGAGGTATCACCGTGAAGGTCAGATCGAGGGCAGTCATTTTAGCAGTAGACCTCCTCTGTAAATCTAACGTGGTAACCTGTAAAGGCTTTTAAAGGCTTTTAAAAATGTATGTAGTTTGTCGCCAATGCGCGTTTGTGCGAAATTTTAAAGAATGTCATGTTTGGTATCTATGTACTCGGCCTAAAATCATATTTTTTATTTCATCAAACATTTGGGCAATATAGTGTATTTTAGTGCATTAAAATTTTAAAAAGTGTATTTTTTCCCCAAAAAATGCGTTTGAAAAAGCGCTGCGCAAATACTGAATGAAAAAAAAATGCAACACCCACCATTTTAATCTGTAGGGCCTTTGCTTTAAAAAAATATATAATGTTTGGGGGTTCAACATAATTTTCTTGCAAAAAAAATGTTTTCATGTAAACAAAAAGTGTCAGAAAGGGCTTTGTCTTCAAGTGGTTAGAAGAGTGGATGTAAGCTTCCTAATGTTGTGTATAAAATGCCAGGACAGTTCAAAACCCCCCCAAATGACCCCATTTTGGAAAGTAGACACCCCAAGCTATATACTGAGAGGCATGTCGAGTCCATTGAATATTTTATATGTTGACACAAGTTGCGGAAAAAATACATTTTTTTTTTTTTTTTTGCACAAAGTTGTCACTAAATGATATATAGCTCAAACCTGCCATGGGCATATGTGGAATTACACCCCAAAATACATTCTGTTGCTTCTCCTGAGTACGGGGATACCACATGTGTGAGACTTTTTGGGAGCCTAGCCGCGTACGGGACCCAAAAAACCAAGCACTGCCTTCAGGCTTTCTAAAGGTGTAAATTTTTGATTTCACTCCTCACTGCCTATCACAGTTTCGGAGGCCATGGAATGCCCAGATGGCACAAACCCCCCCAAATGACCCCATTTTGGAAAGTAGACACCCCAAGCTATTTGCTGAGAGGTATGGTGAGTATTTTTCAGATCTCGCTTTTTGTCACAAAGTTTTGAAAATTTAAAAAAAATAAAAAATAAAAATGTCTTTCTTCATTTTCAAAAACAAATGAGAGCTGTAAAATACTCACCATGCCTCTCAGCAAATAGCTTGGGGTGTCTACTTTCCAAAATGGGGTCATTTGGGGGGGTTTTGTGCTATTTTGGCATTTTATGGCCTTCGAAACTGTGATAGGTAGTGAGGATTGAAATCAAAAATTTGTGCCCTTAGAAATCCTGAAGGCGGTGCTTGGTTTTCGGGGTCCCGTACGCGGCTAGGCTCCTAAAAAGTCCCACACATGTGGTATCTCCGTACTCAGGAGAAGCAGCAAAATGTATTTTGGGGTGCAATTTCACATATAACCATGGCATGTGTGAGCAATATATCATTTAGTGACAACTTTTTGTAATTTTTTATTTTTTTTTGTCATTATTCAATCACTTGAGACAAAAAAAAATATTCAATGGGCTCAACATGCCTCTCAGCAATTTTTTTGGGATGTCTACTTTTCAAAATGGGGTCATTTGGGGGGGTTTTGTACTGCCCTGCCATTTTAGCACCTCAAGAAATGAGATAGGCAGTCATAAATTAAGAGCTGTGTAAATTCCAGAAAATGTACCCTAGTTTGTAGACGCTATAACTTTTGCGCAAACCAATAAATATACGCTTATTGACATTTTTTTTTACTAAAGACATGTGGCTGAATACATTTTGGCCTAAATGTATGACTAAAATTGAGTTTATTCGATTTTTCTTATAACAAAAAGTAGAAAATATCTTTTTTTTTCAAAATTTTCAGTCATTTTCCCTTTATATCGCAAAAAATAAAAATCGCACAGACAATCAAATACCATTAAAAGAAAGCTCTATTTGTGGGAAGAAAAGGACGCAAATTTCGTTGGGGTACAACATTACATGTCTGCACAATTTCCAGTTAAAGCAGCGCAGTGCCAAATTCTGAAAACACCTCTGGTCCTTTAGCTAAAAAATGGTCCGGGGCTTAAGTGGTTAAATAAAACCTGTTAATTAGGGTGACCAGACATCCCCGGTTTCCAGGGACAGTCCCCGGATTGAGGACACTGTCCCCGAACCAAGTCTGTCCCCGGTTTCGTCCCCAGATTGGATTTGAACAGGGGCTGGGGCAATTTCAAAGACAGTCAGTGCAAAATAAAAAAAAAAAATCTGAATTACACATCCCCGCTCCGCTGCTCCTACTATCTTGGGGGGTGTATTTTTTCCATTATATGTGCCCCTTTCTGATGATCATGTGCTGGTCGGAGTGGAGGGAATATTTCTTAAATTTCGGGCGAATGCCCATTCAGCTCCGCTCGCATGTTCTTCTGCCTTGGCTCAACAAGTTCTGGCCAGCCACCTGCTTGCTTACCTCCTTGCCTTCCCTGGCAGAGTGATCTTCCTCTGCACCCCACCCAGTAGTAGCAAGGGCCCGGAGAGTATAAGACTTGACAGGCTGTAAGGCGGGCACAGCGGCGACGGGCAGAGTCACTGATTGCCGCCATTACTAGTAAAAAAAAAAAATAGATGTCCCTGTATTTCTATTAAAAAATCTGGTCACCTTACTGTTAATGTTTTGAAAATGTAATTCCCATGCATATTTTTTAGGTTTATATGTACACAGGGAGAACATACAATAAATGCTCATTACAGATGTAGACTTTGCTTCCTACGTTACTCTGCTACCCAATACTAGGGATGAGCCGAACACCCCCGGGTTCGGTTCGCACCAGAACCTGCGAACGGACCAAAAGTTCGCACGAACGTTAGAACCCTATTAAATACAATGGATGCGAACGTTCGAAATCTAAAGTGCTAATTATAACGACTAATATGCATGTTATTGTCCTAAAAAGGGTTTGGGAACTCGGGTTCTGCACCAGGGGACATGTATCAATGCGAAAATAAGTTTTAAAACGGCCGTTTTTCGGGAGCAGTCATTTTAATGATGCATAAAGTGAAAAAAAATTGTCAAATATTCCTTTAAATATTGTACCTGGGGGGTGTCTAAAGTATGCCTGTGAAGTGGCACGTGTTTCCCCGTGTTTAGAACTGTCCCTGCACAAAATGACATTTCTAAAGGAAAAAAAGCCATTTAAAACTGCTTGCGGCTTTAATGTAATGTCTGGTCCCGGTAATATGGATGAAAATCTTTGAGAAAAATGGCATAGCTACCCCATCACCCCCCCCCCCCCTACCCCAGCCCATTACCAGCCCCTTTGGGTCTTGTATGGATATTAAGGGGAACCCTGCACACAAAATAAAAAAGGCCCTATATACTCTGAACAGCAGTATACAGGCGGTGCAAACAAGACAGGGACTGTAGGTTTGTTCTTAAGTAGAATCTGTTTTTTTAATTTTGAACAGGTACTTTGTTTAAGTGTATCTCCAGGCAAAAAATATATTTTTAAACTTTTTGGAAAACATAGGGAAGGGTTATCACCCCTGTAACATTTGTTTTGCTGTCTGTGCCCCTGTTCAGAACAATTTCACCTCACTTTCCGTCCCAATGACAACTGTTTTTGAAAAGTGGGGTTTTTATTGAAACAAGGATTGGTGATAAAGCATCAGTAGAGAGGAGACACATTTTTCCCATATTAACTCTTACAGGAGAGAATTTCCCTTCCTAGGGGTAGATTCCCTCTCACTTCCTGTTGTCTCCTTCCGTTTGCAAGTAGGAGTCGTTTGTAAGTTGGATGTTTGAAAGTAGGGGCCTGCCGTATATACTCTGCTGAAATTTGCCCCTTACATGTTGGTGTTGCCACAACACTGTGAGCCCTCACACTTACTCTTGGTGGGCGCTGGAACGCCCTGCTGTGAACTATTATATCAGGAATTATATTTACGTGCCATTGTTGAACAGTGGTAGGAAAAATTGGGCCTTTGGTGGTGGTGCTGGTGCCACGACACTGTAAGCCCTCACAGTTACTCTTGGTGGGCGCATAAATGGGCCCTGCTGTGAATTATTAGATCAAGAATTGTAATTGCATGCCCCTGTTGAACAGGGGCTGAAAAATTGGGCCTTTGGTGGTGGTGGTGGTGGTGTTGCCACAACACTGTAAGCCCTCACAGTTACTCTTGGTGAGCGCAGGAATGGGCCCTGTTGCAAAGTATTGCATCAAAAATTTTAATTACACACCCCTGTTAAACAGGAGCTGAAAAATTGAGCCTTAGCCACTGGTGCCACAACACTGCAACACCTCACAGATACTGTAATTGGAGCACAGCAATGACCCCTGTTGCAAAGTATTGCATCAAAAATTGTAATTACACACCCCTGTTAAACAGGGGCTGAAAAATTGGGCCTTAGCCACTGGTGCCAAAACACTGCAACCCCTCACAGATACTGTACTTGGAGCACAGCAATGAGCCCTGTTGCAAAGTATTGCATCAAAAAATTTAATTACACGCCCCTGTTAAACAGGGGCTGAAAAATTGGGCCTTAGCCACTGGTGCCACAACACTGCAACCCCTCACAGATACTGTACTTGGAGCACAGCAATGAGCCCTGTTGCAAAGTATTGCATCAAAAATTTTAATTACACGCCCCTGTTAAACAGGGGCTGAAAAATTGGGCCTTAGGTACTGGTGCTGGTGCCACGACACTGCAACCTCTCCCAGATACTCTAGTTGGAGTGCAGGAATGAGCCCTGCTGCAAAGCATTGCATCAAAAATTGTAATTACATGCCCCTGTTAAACAGGGGCTGAAAAATTGGGCCTTAGCCACTGGTGGCGGCACCCAGAAACAAAAATGTTTTTCCAAGATATCATCATGAATCGGATCATTGAGGAGGAGGAGGATAGTCAATCAACATAACAGGACAGTCACTCAGTCAGCATCAGCATCAGTCTTGAAGGGATGTGACATTTGAAAATAAATTATTCTGTTATATCAGCTTCAGGTGCTTGGTAGCTGGTGGTGATCCAAGACTGGTTCATCTTTATGAAGGTCAGTCAATCAACCGAATTGGTGGACAGGCGCACCCTGTGATCCGTGACAAATCCTCCAGCAGCACTGAATGTGCGTTCCGAAAGAACGCTGGATGCAGGACAGGCCAGTAGCTCAATTGCATACTGTGCAAGCTCTGGCCAGTGATCCATCCTTAAGACCCAGTAAGCCAGAGGATTTTCGGTGGGAAAGGTGTCCAAATCTGACCTTGCCCCTAGGTATTCCTGCACCATGTATATCAGACGCTGGCGATGGTTGCTGGAACCGATCATACCTTGGGGCTGCGGACTAAAGAATTGTCTGAACGCATCGGTCAGACGGCCACCTTCCCCACCACTCCTTCTTTGACTGACCGAAGCCTCAGCAACTCGTTGTCCCAGACCAGGAGTTTGTAACCTCCCAGTCTCTGGGAACACGTTGCACAGACCTTTCTGCAAGGCCTCCCGGAGTTGTGTCATCCTCTGCTCCCTCTGCGACGGTAAGATAAGGCCCGCAACCTTAGCCTTGTACCGTGGATCAAGGAGAGTGGCCAACCAGTAATGGTCCCTCTCCTTGATCCGAAGAATACGAGGATCCTTCCGCAGACTTTGCAGGATCAGGAAGGCAATGCAGCGTAGGTTAGCTGAGGCATTAGGTCCGGAGTCCTCTGGGTCACTAAGGACGACATGATCCGCAGCCACCTCCTCCCAGCCACATACAAGTCCACGGGTTTCTTGGGACTGTAAATCATCCCTAAAAGACTGCTGCTGTTGATGCTGCTGAGTGCCAGGCTCCACCTCCATGCTGACACAATCCTCCTCCTCCTCCTCTTCCTGTGCGATGGGTGGGACAGAAGGAACACTGTCTGGGTAAAGGGGGCCTTGAGAGGCAAGGAAGTCCTCCTCTTCCTGCCTCTCTTCTGCCTCAAGTGCCCTGTCCATTATTCCACGCAGCGTGTGCTCCAACAGGTGGACAAGAGGTACAGTGTCACTGATGCATGCACTGTCACTGCTCACCATCCTCGTGGCCTCCTCAAATGGTGCCAGGACAGTGCATGCATCCCTGATCATGCCCCACTGGCGTGGTGAAAAAAAACCAAGCTCCCCTGACCCTGTCCTGGTGCCGTAGTCGCACAGGTACTCATTGATGGCCCTCTGCTGCATGTGCAGCCACTGCAGCATGGCCAGCGTTGAGTTCCACCTGGTGGGCATGTCACATATAAGGCGGTTCTTGGGCAGGTTCAACTCCTTTTGCAGCTCAGCCAGGCGAGCACTGGCATTATAAGATCTGTGGAAATGCACACAGACTTTCCTGGCCTGCCTCAGGACATCCTGTAAGCCCGAGTACCTGCCCAAGAACCGCTGCACCACCAGGTTAAGGACGTGAGCCACACAGGGCACATGGGTCAGTTGTCCCTGTCGGAGGGCGGAGAGGAGGTTGGTGCCATTGTCGCAAACCACCATTCCTGCCTTAAGCTGGTGTGGCGCCAACCACCTCTCGGCCTGCCCCTGCAGAGCAGACAGAACCTCTGCCCCAGTGCGGCTCCTGTCCCCCAAACACACCAGCACAAGCACGGCATGGCATCTTTTTGCCTGCGTACTTGCGTAGCCCCTTGAACGGCTACGGAGCACCGCTGGTTCCGAGGACAAAGCACAGGAAGAGGCCATGGAGGAAGAAGAAGAGGAGGGGGTGGAGGAGAGAGGTGTGTCACAACCAGTAGTAGCATTTTGGAGGCGTGGCGGCGGAACAACCTCCAACACTACTGCACCTTGTCCTGCATCCTTCCCAGCTGCCAAAAGAGTGACCCAATGGGCCGTGAAAGAAAGGTAACGTCCCTGTCCATGCCTGCTGGACCATGAGTCAGCGGTAATATGCACCTTACCACTGACCGCCCTGTCCAGCGAGGCCAAGACATTGCCTTCCACGTGCCGGTAGAGAGCCGGAATCGCCTTCCGTGAGAAAAAGTGGCGTTTGGGAACCTGCCACTGAGGAACCACACATTGCACGAACTCACGGAAGGGGGCTGAGTTTACCAACTGAAAAGGCAGCAGTTGAAGCGCTAGCAATTTAGCCAAGCTAGCATTCAACCGCTGGGCATGTGGATGGCTGGGAGTGAACTTCTTTCGACGTTCCGGCAGCTGGGGCAGGGAAATTTGCCTGCTAGAATCGGACGTCGGTGTACTGCTAGCAGAGTGCCCGCAAGTACTTGGCTGTGACACACCTAATTCTACACCTTCATTCCTCTCAGTGCAGGTTTCAGAGAGGACTGAAGGTATAGTGGGGTTGGAGATCCCAGCTGATGCGGTGCAAGGAGAGGTCCGCTTTGTTCTTTGGTGTGGGTCTTTAAGGTAGGCTTACCAACGAGCTGCATGGCAGGTCAACATATGTCTGGTCAAGCATGTGGTGCCCAAGCGGGTGATGTTTTGGCCACGCGATATACGCTTGAGACTTATGTTGCAAACAGCAGCTGTGCGATCTGATGCACTCGACTCAAAAAAGGCCCACACCAAAGGACTTTTTGAATAACGGGCAGAGGCAGCGCCCTGCACAGGCGGAGCTCTGCGGTGTGATTCAGTCGGTGTGCTGCCCTTACGCTGGCCCGCCGAGGGCATCCTGCCTCGTTGGAGATGTGCCTCATCCTCCTCCTCTCTCCTATTAGGCACCCACGTGGAGTCAGTTACCTCATCATCCCCTCTCTCCTCATCACTGGAGCCAATCTGGCAGTATGCTGCAGCTGCTGGAACATGACTGGAACATGACTGCCAGATTGGTGTCCTTCTTGAGCATCCCCTCTCTCTGCTCTCACGCTACTGCCTTCCTCTAGCTGGCATCCTCCTGGAGCATGTACCCAACACTGTGCTCAAACAGTTCGGGGGACTCCTCAGGAGGACATGGTGGGTCTAGGGAAGGAGTGACTGATGATGACATTGATACCAGGGATGAGGAAGCTTTGGCAGCTGCTTTGCCAGTACCCTGAGCCTGGGTGAGAGAGGATGAGGAGCATAGGCATGCGCACAGGGTGTGCCAGGTGTGCCTGGGCACACCCTAATCACCTAGTGCACATTAGCATTATTGCTCTGTGTGCCGGCAGGGAGATGGAAAAGATCTCCCTCTTACCTGCTTTGCCATAAGAGAAGTACTTACGCACTTCTCTTTCACCCTACCAGCAGTGAGAATAATCTACTGGGCCATATACATATAGACACACACATACACATATATGCATGTGTGTTTGAGCTTTGGGGTGCACACCCTAATGATATAGGCTGTGCACACCTATGATGAGGAGGATGAGGAGGGCTTGGTCATCCACTCTACCAAGTCTTCGGCATGATGCGGCTCAACACGTCCAGCTGCTGAAAAGAAGGACAAGCGTGTCCCATGGCCACGTGCTGATGACGATGCACCGCGTCCATGATCAGCACTGTTGTCTCTAGACACAGAGCCTGCTTGCCCTCTTTTATTGGCTCCTGACTGTCTGCCTCTCCTTGTTTGCCTTCCAGACATTCTAATGGCCTGCAGGGAGATGGGAAAACACAGCAATAAGGCCTAGCTTCAGAAGTATATTTAGCAGGAAGCACACTACGCCCGCTGTAAGTGCTGCAAATGCCTGTTAGTGTAACACACCAGGAAAACACAGTAAGACGGGCTAGCTTCAGGAGTATATTTAGCAGGAAGCTCACTACGCCCGCTGTAAGTGCTGCAAATGCCTGTTAGTGTAACACACTAGGAAAACACAGCAATAAGGCCTAGCTTCAGGAGTATATTTAGCAGGAAGCACACTACGCCCGCTGTAAGTGCTGCAAATGCCTGTTAGTGTAACACACTAGGAAAACACAGCAATACGGGCTAGCTTCAGGAGTATATTTAGCAGGAAGCACACTACGCCCGCTGTAAGTGCTGCAAATGCCTGTTAGTGTAACACACTAGGAAAACAGAGCAATACGGGCTAGCTTCAGGAGTATATTTAGCAGGAAGCACACTACGCCCGCTGTAAGTGCTGCAAATGCCTGTTAGTGTAACACACCAGGAAAACACAGCAATACGGGCTAGCTTCAGGTGTATAATGTGCAGGAGGCACACTACGCCCGCTGTAAGTGCTGCAAATGCCTGTTAGTGTAACACACCAGGAAAACACAGCAATACGGGCTAGCTTCAGGAGTATATTTAGCAGGAAGCACACTACGCCCGCTGTAAGTGCTTTAAATGCCTGTTAGTGTAACACACCAGGAAAACACAGCAATACGGGCTAGCTTCAGGAGTATATTTAGCAGGAAGCACACTACGCCCGCTGTAAGTGCTGCAAATGCCTGTTAGTGTAACACACTAGGAAAACACAGCAATACGGGCTAGCTTCAGGAGTATATTTAGCAGGAAGCACACTACGCCCGCTGTAAGTTCTGCAAATGCCTGTTAGTGTAACACACTAGGAAAACACAGCAATAAGGCCTAGCTTCAGGAGTATATTTAGCAGGAAGCACACTACGCCCGCTGTAAGTGCTGCAAATGCCTGTTAGTGTAACACACCAGGAAAACACAGCAATACGGGCTAGCTTCAGGTGTATAATGTGCAGGAGGCACACTACGCCCGCAGTAAGTGCTGCAAATGCCTGTTAGTGTAACACACCAGGAAAACACAGCAATACGGGCTAGCTTCAGGAGTATATTTAGCAGGAAGCACACTACGCCCGCTGTAAGTGCTGCAAATGGCTGTTAGTGTAACACACCAGGAAAACACAGCAATACGGGCTAGCTTCAGGAGTATATTTAGCAGGAAGCACACTACGCCCGCTGTAAGTGCTGCAAATGCCTGTTAGTGTAACACACTAGGAAAACACAGCAATACGGGCTAGCTTCAGGAGTATATTTAGCAGGAAGCACACTACGCCCGCTGTAAGTTCTGCAAATGCCTGTTAGTGTAACACACTAGGAAAACACAGCAATAAGGCCTAGCTTCAGGAGTATATTTAGCAGGAAGCACACTACGCCCGCTGTAAGTGCTGCAAATGCCTGTTAGTGTAACACACCAGGAAAACACAGCAATACGGGCTAGCTTCAGGAGTATATTTAGCAGGAAGCACACTACGCCCGCTGTAAGTGCTGCAAATGCCTGTTAGTGTAACACACTAGGAAAACACAGCAATAAGGCCTAGCTTCAGGAGTATATTTAGCAGGAAGCACACTACGCCCGCTGTAAGTGCTGCAAATGCCTGTTAGTGTAACACACTAGGAAAACACAGCAATACGGGCTAGCTTCAGGTGTATAATGTGCAGGAGGCACACTATGCCCGCTGTAAGTGCTGCAAATGCCTGTTAGTGTAACACACCAGGAAAACACAGCATTACGGGCTAGCTTCAGGTGTATATTTTGCAGGAATCACACTACGCCTGCTTTAAGTGATGCAGATGCCTGCCTATGTTACGCAACAGGAAAACACAGCAATAAGGGCTAGCTTCGGTTGTATACTGTGCAGGAGGCTTAGCAAAAAAATCACTGACACTGTACCTACCTATCCTTCTCTCTCCCTGCACACAAGGTTTAGCAGAATATCACTGACACTGTCCCTACCTATCCTTCTCTCTCCCTACACACAATATCACTGACACTGTCCCTAGCTATCCTTCTCTCTCCCTACACACAATTTCTCTACCACTGTCCCGGCCTATGTACGACATTCCCTGCGCCGGAACACACTACACAAGGCCGCCGCGCTGTCGGCCTTTTATAGTGTGGGGTGTGTACTAAACCCCCCTGAGCTATAATTGGCCACAGGCATCCTGCCTGTGGCCAATTATGGCTCTCCTCGCTGCCGACGCTGTGATGGCCAAGCATGCGGGGTTACAGTGCATGCTTGGCCAATCACAGCGCCGCGATTTTGGGCCATTCGCGTCACTCGAATTTGGCGCGAACGACCCAAAACGTTCGATCTTCGTCGAACGATCGAACAAACGTATGTTTGAGTCGAACGCGGAGCTCATCCCTACCCAATACTTACCCTGCTTCCACTTACAATATACAACATCTGTGATTTCTTTTTTAAAGAAAAACAAAAAAAGAGCTAGGATAAACTGTGTGGATACTGTTGGATCACAGGTCCACATGTGTATGCAAATTTTCACCCACATGAACCTATCTAGCTGACTGCACAGTGATATTTGCTGTGCAAAGCAATAAAATAATTATGTCATTATGCTTTCGGTTTCTAAAAGCTGAACTATAAGATACACAAACTAAAAATATTTAGAAAAGTAACCTGAAACTAATAATATGACTGGCCTTAGGGCCCGACAAATCTTATGCGGCGTACACACGATCGTTTTTCATGCCATTTTTTAAACCAACGTTTTTCTCGTAGTTTTTTTTCATGTTTCCTCTCAAGCCTGTCTTGCGTACACATGATCATTTTAAAACATGTTCAAGCAAAGCGCAGTGACGTACAACGCGTACGACGGCACTATAAAGGGGAAGTTCCGTTCGGATGGTGCCACCCTTCATGTTAGTAAAGTTTGTTAAGCGACGATTCGCGCTTTTCAGCCTCCTGCTTTTCAGTCCGTTACAGCGTGACGAATGTGCTATCTCCATTACAAATGCTAGTTTTACCAGAACGTGCGCTCCCGTCTCATACTTGATTCTGAGCATGTGCGTTTTTTTCACCTCGTCAAAGCATACACACCATCGTTTTTCACGTCGTTATAAAAAACGACATGAAAAACGACGTGAAAAAATAGAGCATGTTAGAAATTTTTAATGCCCGTTTTTCACGTCGTTAAAAATGCTCTGGAGCATACACACGATCGGTTTTAATGCCCATTTTTAAAAATGGCATTTTTAACGGCATGAAAAACGATTGTGTGTATGGGGCATAAGGCTCCAGGTTGCCATGGGCTTTTGTCAACCCATTTACTATTCACTTTTGGTCTGAATAATGTGTCCACCTGAAACCTGGATACAATATTCAGACAGGAATGTGGCTCAGAGTGGGGCCTGGTGAAAGGGTGAGGGGAGTGGAGGAGGAGGAGGCAGCAGCAGCATCTGATCTGTGAAGTCAGGTGTGAACTGGGCAGGGTGGTAATTGCACAGCCAGCTAGGCTCAGATGGGGGGTGGGCACACAATAACATGGCACCACTTGGCACTTGGCAAATGCAGGACAGCAGCCCAGCATGGCATGAGAGGACTCACCTCACTGAGCTCCCCCTGCCGGTCTTTCTAATTCTCCTTTTCCCGGCTGCATTACTGTCAGCATTGGCTCCTGCTTCCACCCACAGCTGCCTGTGTCCCTGCAGAGCCCTCCGGCAGAACAGAGAGGAAGGAGCAGGACCCAATATCCAACATGTCGCCGCCTCGGCACTTCCACAGAGAACCCCACAAGGTGCTGAGAAACAGAACTACAGTGTTCTTACAGTAGTAAACAGGGCAAGCTCACACAGCAGCCAGCTAAGGAGCCAGCCAGGGAGGGACATGTTGTTTTTTGCACACAAGCTGCCCTCGGCATCCACTCTGCTCTTAGACACTGCTGAAGAAGATGCACAGGACATGCAGAAGGACATGCAGGAGGACACATGGGGAATGGGGGATTGCATTACTGTCCCCATATACTGCATTCTGCACACCATATTCTGCACCATTCTGCACCCTGCATCTCTGGTCCTGCATTCTGCACACTGTACCCCTTGCACCTCACCCTTCTTTTGCTGTACCACTTGTCCTTCATCCTGCACCCCGTGTCCTGCATTCTGCACTCTGTACCACACCCTTCTCCAGCACACTGCACCCTTCTCTTACACCATATGTCTTGAGTTCTACACCATGCAACCTTCTCCTGCACCTTGTGTCCTGTATTCTGCACACTGTACCCTTCCCCTGCACCCCATGTCCTGCACCCTGCACTGTACCCTTATGCTGCAATCTGCACCCCATGTTCTGCATTCTGCACACTTCACACTTCTCCTGCACCCTGCACTTTTCTACCACACTTCCTGTTCTGGCACTGATGCATGTATTCCATATCTAATTTGGGGTTTTGGATTTGTGTGGACACTCTGCCCTCCTTTTTTGGCATCCTTCTTTGGTACCCTTTCCCTGTTGTCTGGCATCTGGCCCCTTTCCCCCCTTCTTCCTCTTGGCATTGATGCGTTAAACTCGCAATTTCTAATTTGGGGTATTGCATAATTTGCACCCCTTCCCCCTTTTTGGCACCACTGGATGCATGCCTTCAGTAGCTTTAATTTGATGTTTTGCATTGATACATGGGCCTGGCACCCGCTCCCCCCCCCTCTCCTGGCACCCTTTCCCACTTATCCTGGCACTGCATGTTTTCTACATTTCCATAACAGGGTTTTTAAAGTAGACATATGGGAATCAGTTTTTTTGCCTAATCATACTTACCTAGGTGGATGCAGCATCGGTCTCTTCACTGTAACCAAGCCACCGAACACCATTGATGGCTCGGTTCTCCCAGCTCCCCGAGAGGAGAGCTGCTGACTGTAAATCAGCAGCTCTCCTGCTCTGCTCCTCCACGCTCCATTAGAGCGCCGAGCTGTGGAGGGGCGGGGAGTGGCTGTCTCAGTGTTTCAGCTGCTCGTTTGGCTCACCTGGCGGATCCAGACTTCCAAAGTCAGGATGACGTGGTGCCTGGACTGATTCCAGTGACGTCAGCAGAGTGCAGACTTCAGACCACTCTCTGCTGAAAACAGGTCACAAAATGAATTGCACTCCTGTGACCCTTAGGAGAAGCCCAGCCAAACTAGCCCAGGCTGGACTTCTCCTTTAATTGATCTATGGGCCCCCTTTCTCCTGTCCTGGCACTGTATGTTTTGATATGTGATTCTGTGGGCTCCTGTCTTGGTACTGTATGTATTGATCTGTGGGACCTTGTCCTGGCCCTTATGCCTCATACACACGACCGGTTTTCCCGTCGGAAAAACTATGATGAGAGCTTTTGGCTGGGAATTCCGACCGTGTGTATGCTCCATCTGACTTTTTCCCACAGGAAAACTGCCGGAAAAAAAAAGAGCAGGATCTCATTTTTCCCATCAGGAAAACCGTTCGTCTGTATGCTTGTATGCATGCTCGGAAACAATTTGACGCATGCTTGGAAGCATAGAACTTAATTTTGTTGGCTCGTTGTAGTCTTTTATGTCACCGCGTTCTTTGCAGTCAAAAGTTCACCGGACTTTTGTGTGTCCGTGTGTATGCAAGGCAGGCTTGAGAGGAATTCTGTCAGGAAAACCATTGTTTTTTTTTTCCAACGGGAAAACCGTTCGTGTGTACGGGGCATTAGTGTATTGATCTGTGGGCCCCTTTCCTGGTATTGTATGTATTTATCTATGGACCGCTCCTGTCTTGGTACTGTATGTATTGATCTATGCCCCCCGTCCTGGCACTATATAAATGCTTTCCATATCACCTTCCTCCCATAGTGTATAGCTCTCAGTCCATATCCTATATCCCATCTGTATTGTATAGAATAATGTGTATTATTTCCTCTATGAATTGTGTTCTATTTCTGGGATTTATTTATATTCAACATCTCCATTTTTAGTGCTTATCCCTCTACTTATTGTGGTTTATATCAGTCATTGATCAGACAGGATATTGTGTGTATACATTGTGCAGTGTTAACATACAGACTGATAAATTGTTTTCAATCATGTTCTATTATTAGATTTACATTGTGTTGGTTGTGCTGGATTATCATGGTGATCAGTACAATGTAGGTTTTGTGTGAATGTTTTGTTGACATCGGGCAATATTGTTATACAATCTCCGGTATATTTATTTTTCTCCTTTCTTCTTATGTCAGTATGACATTACGTCGGGGTTATTGGCTGGCCGCTCTGTTGTAAATTAGGGTTAAGGGGGTTAGGGGGTGCAAATTACTTGCCTTGCCCCGGGCGCTGACAACCACACTATGCTAAAATAAAGTGGCTCCTAACTTTTTTAGCTGGCTCCTAGATTCAAAGAAACATTGTCAAGCCCTGACTGGCCTACAAAGCATGAGCCAAGATAAAAGTCACAAATAAATACTGTATATCCCAAGTGTTATACAGTCACATGAAAAAGTTAGCAGCATTGACACACGTGTCTGCCAACCCACTAAAAACAATGCTCTTCCTATGTAGTTGATATTTTATCTAAATAGTTGTTAACCACTTGCCTATTGTATAATTTAGATATATGGCTGCAAAGTGGCACAGCTGTGCCGGATCACATACTAGGTACACTTCAGGGTTTGGGGCATGCATGCTTCTTCACAGCGGGAGCTGACCGGTGAGTACCGTGGCCTTGATGTAAACAAGGCAGATTGCCGTTCTGTCAGTAGAGAAGGCATGGATTCTGTGTCTCTGCAAAGCAGGGGTACTGATCCATGCTAGTACAAGCACCTCTGGCACAGAAAGAAAACACCAGCTAGGCACACAGTTAACCCTTTTATTGCACCCTTCCAAGCCAGTGCCATTAGTAAAGTGACAGTGCATATTTTTTAGCACTGATCACTGTATTAATGCCACTGGTCCCCAAAAAGTGTCAGTTAGTGTCCAATTTGTCCGCCGCAATATCGCAGTCCCGCTATAAGTCGCTGATCACCGCCATTACTAGTACAAAATAAAAAATATATATATATATCCCATAGTTTTTAGACGCTATAACTTTTGCACAAACCAATCAATATAAGCGTATTAGGATTTTTTTTTTTTACCAAAAATATGTAGCAGAATACATATTGGCCAAAATTGATAAAGAAATTAGATTTTTTACATTATTTTTTTTTAGCGCAAAAAATAAAAAACACAGAGGTAATCAAATACCACCAAAAGAAAGTTCTATTTGTGGGGAAAAAAGACAAATGTTTTATTTGGGTACAGTGTCGCACGACCGCGCAATTGTCAGTTAAAATAATGCAGTGACGTATCACAAAAAAAGGCCAAGTCATGAAGGGGGGGTAAATATTCGGGAG
Organism: Rana muscosa; assembly: GCA_029206835.1. NCBI lineage: Eukaryota > Metazoa > Chordata > Amphibia > Anura > Ranidae > Rana > Rana muscosa. Next base: position 33,570,092 of record CM055118.1, on the reverse strand, counting down.
GGCAAGTGGTTAATCCTCCTGGCAGTAATCCCGAGTGTGGCTCCGGGTTAAATTTCAGTACCATTAGTGGTAAACCCGAGCCACACTCCTGATTGAATTGCAGAATCCTGGTCCAGGTTACGTACCTTGTCGCCAAGATCCTGCGATGTCCCCCCGCTCTGTCCCCCACCCGATCATCCACCCGATTATCTGTGTGCCGTGCTCCGTTCCCTGCAAGCGTCGTGACGCATGTGGGTGGAGCCCGGTAGCAAATTCAGAAAGTACAAAATACATAACACATACAGTACACTGTAATCTTACAGTTTTCATTACTGTATCAAATAATTTCACATCCCTTTTGTCCCTAGTGCTCAGTCCAGTGCCCTGCTTGCACTTTTATATTATATATACTGTTCTTCCTGTCTGGAAACTTGAGATTGTCCATAGCAACCAAAAAGTGTCCCTTTACGTCAAACGTGGTTTTAGACCGGATAGAAAACAGCGATAGTAAATTAGAACACTTGCAGATTTGAGTGATAGTGAATCATGGGGAAATTAATTTTATTATTATTATATTATTATTTTTCATAATTATTTATAGTTATTTATTATATTATAATTTATGATTTTGTGTTTCAAGCTTTATCATACCTGGGATGTCTACTAGACTCTTGTTTGGACAGATTTAAGTGTGTTATTACTAATTACAGGCCTACAATATAAAACGCCAAATTTCTATGCAAAACAATGTACCACTTTGAGATTCAAAAGTTTACATAATCATACCACCAGGGAGGCTATGCAAGGACAGTGGTGTTGATTTACTAAAACTGGAGTGTGCAAAATCTGGTGCAGCTGTACATGGTAACCAATCATATTCTAACTTCAGCTTGTTCCATTAAGCTTTGACACAAAACAAATCTGGAAACTGATTGGTTTATATACAGAGCAGCACCAGATTTTGCACTCTCCCGTTTTAGTAAATCTACCCCAGTATGTTTGCTATGAAATACAGGGAATTGTGTATTGGCTGATTTCTAAATTCCTACAGCTACAAATGTATGTAAGAAATACAATAACAAATATATGGAAAGATGAGCTTGTGTGTGGCTGAAAATACACTTTTCACTTTAACAATGGATGTTTACTGGCTTCAACAAAGAAGTAAAAAAAACAAACCCACAGAAACCTGTATGTTAAGCTGGCCATACATAGATTGAAATTCAGCCAGTTTAAAAGGGACTGGCAGGGGGGCATGGCGACCGTTGGAGCTGCTGGCCGCATGAGCTGAGTGCTCTCTTCTAACACCAGGGACTGCTGCCAATCGAGGGACCTCCGGACACATCAGACACCACAGCTCCCTGCCTGATCATCAGCTGCACTTGGAGGTGCTGTGACTTTCCCCAGCTGCAGAAACTCACAGGGTTTTTCCTGCCCACATCTACTGGTCTCCGCCAAGATGGCGGCCACACCCGCTCGGCTCCCCCAGTGGGTTCTCAGCCCCATCAACAAGAAGCCCAGCAAAATTAAGGTCATGGCAGGACTCAGAAGAGAGAGATGGAGTTGCAGATGCAGAGGTGAGCGAGACATACCCGCAGCACCCTATGGACATTGGCCCTGTTGACCCCATAGCATCCTTTCCGACCAGCAGTCAACTCATCTCTGACACTACCCTGAAAGAGATGCTATTGTCCCTTAGATGTCTGAATGTTCTACCTATTTAATATGATAGTGGATGCCCATGAGGCACATACTGAGGAGTTACACTGGATTAAATCTAAACTTGCAGATATGGAGGATCGGTCTAGGCAAAACAATCTCAAGATGTGTGGTATCCCTGAATCTGTCAACCAATCTCAACTGCGGCACTACATGAGAGATGTTTTCCCCACTGCCGTACCTGACCTTTCTTCAGCTGATCTCCCAATAGATTGGATTCATCGTATCCTGAAGCCACCACACCCCTCGGCGGAAGTCCCCCGAGATGTACATCTCAGGGTACATTTTTTACAGGTCAAGGAGCAATTGCTTGATACTTTCCGATGGGTGGAAACACTCCCGGAGAAGATTATAAATCTCCAAGTCTTTCCGGACTACTCCCAATATACCATGCAAAGGCGCAATAATTTGCTCACTATCACGAGACCTTACCCAAACATAACCTCACCTATAAGTGGAAGTATCCTGCTAGCCTGGTGATTACCCATGAAGGATTTCCTAAAACTATGCACTTGGAAGAGGGTCTTACTCTACTCACCGCCACACTCGGACACCTCGTCCAAGCACAAAATCTCCACCACCTGGTCTAAAGTCCCGCAAAAGCCACAAACATTTGGAGGTTTCCTGCTGTCAACATTTTTTAAACCGTCTTGTGTAGGCAATCCCTGGTCCTCTTTTCTTATGGTCCTCTTCTAAATAAGTACACTACACCATACCTTTTTCCCAACATTTTTTCAAAACATTACTGTACAGTTTTCTTTTTTTATGCTCCTCAACAGGGGATGTTTTTGCCTTTGTGCTTTTTTGTTCCCGTTGGAACTTATGTTGATTATTTTCTGTTACGTTACCATTGTTGGTCAGACTTGTGTTCCTCAAGCATCCAAGCACAGTACCAGTTTCATGCAAGTATGTGGAGCTCTTCCTGACCCTCCTGCGCTACCCTTTCCTCCCACTTCAGCGACAAGGTGTTGGAGCCTCCTCAATATCAACCTGATGGGTCTGTTACCCATCCTGTATAGTACTTAACTGCTTTCTTCAGTCTCTGCCTTTTCTATATATACAGTGCCTTGAAAAAATATTCATACCCCTTGACATTTTCCACATTTTGTCATGTCCCAATCAAAAATGTAAATGTATTTTATTGGGATTTTATGTGATAGACCAACACAATGTGGCACATAATTGTGAAGTGTAAGGAAAATGATAAATGGATTTAATTTTTTTTTACAAATAAATATGTGAAAAGTGTGGTGTTAATTTGTATTCAGCCCCCCCATATTTTGTCAATATTTTGTAGAACCACCTCTCTCTGGGTAGAAGCTGTGTTTCTTCCCTAAATGGCTTATTACACAGTGAAGAAGTATATGATGCTGTCATGGATATGCACTAATGTCTGTCTGCCATCTTACCTTTTCCTCTTTGTGTGTTCATCTTAGAGGCTGGACTCCTTCACCTGGCTTCCTTTATAATCTCCTCCCAGCCTGACTCCACCCCAGGCCCTATCACAGAACACTATATTAACCTGTGCACTGCAAGCCTGCCTTGCTGATCAACGTGTTTGTTTAAGCATTGTGTGTTTGGGTTCCTGCCTGCCGTGTGCTACGTCTGTCTCTCTTGTCTCTCTGTTACGATATTGGCTTGTTCCTGACTATCCCTGTCTGCTTGTGACCCTTGACCTTCGGCTTGTCCTTCGTTTATCCTTGCCTGCTTGTGACCAGACAGTTTGATCAGCCATGAACCCGGCTGACATGCCGCTCCCCGCGGATGATCCATTGCAGGGCATAGTTCGCAGACTTGAGACCCAGGAATCGAATCAGACTCAGGTGATGCGATTCCTCCAGGATCTGGCTTCTCGCTTCAAGCAGCTTCAGGCCTCCTTGGGAACCCCGAATCCGCAACCTCAAGAACAACCAGCGGCTGCACCTATCGCACCAGTCGCAGCCACACACTTACTAAAACTGCCAGCTCCGTTTCTCTGGGGACTCCAAGGCCTGCAGGGGGTTTCTCAGCCAATGTACGATTCATTTTGAGCTTCAGCCTCAAAACTTCCTGTCTGATCGGGCTAACGTAGCCTATATCATTTCCCTTCTCTCCGGTGAAGCTTTAGCCTGGGCTGCCCCCCTGTGGGAGAAGAATGATCCAGTGGTTTCCAGCCTGTCCGACTTCTTGAAGCTCTTTCGTAATATCTTCGAGGAGCCGGCTCGGGCTTCTTATGCGGCTAGTGCTCTCTTACGTCTTCGCCAAGAGTCTAGTTCAGTGGGACAATATGCTCTTCAGTTCCGTATCCACACAGCTGAATTGAGCTGGAACAATGAGGCCCTGGTCGCTACCTTTTTACATGGCCTCTCTGACCGAGGGAAAGACGAATTAGCGGGCAGAGCGATCCCCGTCGGTCTGGACGATGTAATTTCTTTGTGCAATCAGATCGACATTCGTTTTCAGGAGAGGTCCCTAGAAAAGAGACGCCAGCACTCCCTGGGCCCTAGCCAGTCTGAACTCCCCTCCCTTCATCCCGTGGAGCACCTTCTGCCTGCTGAGGGTCCTATGCAGCTGGGCTGGACCAGACTAACCCCCGAAGAACGTGCTAGGCGCAGAACCCTGGGCTTGTGCCTCTATAGTGGGGGCAAGGGTCATTTTCGTGACTCCTGCTCGCTTCGTCCGGGAAACGCTCGGGTCTAATGCATTTGGAAGGTGGAGTATTGGACCCAGAAACATCACCTTCTCGACTTCTCCTGCCTGTGTTCCTTCATGTAGGCAAATCTCCTCAATCAACCCTTGCATATCTGGATTCCGGGGCTGCCGGCAATTTTATGGATTGGAGAACTGCTTCTTCTATGAAGCTTACCCTTTCACCTCTCACTACCCCATTGGTAGTCTCGGCAATTGATGGCACCGTTCTCCCAGGGGGCCCTATTCGCTTCCAGACGCTACCCATTAGGATGTCGGTAGGGATTCTCCACCAGGAGTGGATATCCTTTCTCATTCTACCCAAGGCCTCTACCCCCGTTGTATTGAGCCTTCCTTGGCTACAGCTTCACTCTCCACATGTGGACTGGGTCTCTGGGCAGGTCCTGGCCTGGGGTCCCTCATGTTTCTCATCGTGTCTTCTCAAGGTGGCCCCCAAGGAGAGACTTCCGGTTGCTACCACTTCTGTTTCTTCTGATTTTCCCGCTGCATACAGCGATTACCGGGATGTGTTCTGTAAGAAATCAGCTGAGGTGCTTCCTCCCCACAGGTCTTTTGACTGTGCTATTGACCTTGTAACCGGAGCAACTCTGCCCAGGGGTCGTACCTACCCTCTGTCCATCCCAGAGACCCAGGCCATGTCTGAGTATGTCGCAGAGAATCTGGAGAGAGGTTTCATCTGGAAATTCTCATCGCCTGCAGGGGCAGGGTTCTTTTTCGTTGCCAAAAAGGATGGTACCTTAAGACCCTGCATCGACTATCGAGGTCTAAACGCGGTTACTATTAAAAATCGATACCCCTTACCCTTAATATCTGAGCTATTCGACAGGTTGAAGGGGTCCTCCATTTTCACCAAGTTGGATCTCAGAGGCGCGTACAATCTCATTCGAATACAGGAGGGTGACGAATGGAAGACTGCATTCAACACTAGAGACGGGCATTACGAATACCTGGTGATGCCTTTTTGTTTGTGTAATGCCCCAGCCGTGTTTCAAAACTTTGTCAATTAAATTTTCAGGGATCTGCTGTACCAGTTTGTTGTCATCTATCTGGATGACATTCTGATCTTTTCGGAAAATCTGCACGTCCACAGAAGCCATGTCCGCACTGTACTTCAGCGTCTTAGAGAGAACAATCTCTATGCCAAGCTGGAGAAATGTTCCTTTGAATGTTCTGAGGTCCTGTTTCTGGGGTGCCTTGTCTCATGTTTGGGTCTTCGTATGGATCCTGGGAAGGTCTTGGCTATTACCAACTGGCCTCTTCCTGCTAGCCTCAAGGCCACACAGCGCTTTCTTGATTTCACAAATTATTATAGGCAGTTCATAAGGAATTACTCTTCCATTGCCGCGCCTATTATCGCTTTGACCAAGAAGGGTGCGAATGCCAAAGATTGGCCTCCCGAAGCTGTCTCTGCATTCCACGACCTGAAACAGGCCTTTGTTTCTGGACCTCTCTTGAGGAGACCTAATCCTGGGGATGCATTTTTTATTGAAGTGGACGCTTCCTCAATGGGAGTGGGAGCTGTGCTTCTTCAATTCTTTGAGAAGAAACGTCAACCATGTGCGTTCTTCTCCAAAAAAAATTCTCAGGCAGAGAGGAATTATGCCATCGGTGATCATGAACTTCTCGCAATTAAATTGGAGTTAGAGGAGTGGCGTCATCTCTTGGAGGGTTCCCCTCACTCCATAACGATCTTTACTGATCATAAGAATTTACAGTATCTACAGAAACGTCAAATCCCAGACAAGCCAGGTGGAGTCTCTTCTTTGCCCGTTTTAATTTCACGATTACCTACAAACCTGGTTCCTGCAACGGTCGGGCGGATGCGCTCTCTAGGTCATTTGACACTTTGGACGAGGAGTCCGCTCCTGAACCTGAGCCGATCATTCCAACCTCGTGCATTGTTGCCCATTCTACCACCCTGGAGTCTATAATTAATCCTGGTAAGACCTTTGTCCCCACTGAGCTAAGAGCTAAGATCCTTCATTGGGGACATGATTCCAAGGTGGCAGGTCATTCTGGATTCCTCCGATCCTTCTTACTCCTCAGTCGTCACTACTGGTGGCCTAGTCTCCGCTCAGACGTCAAAGACTACGTTAAGGCTTGTCATGTCTGTGCTCAGTCCAAATCCTCCACATAAGCTCCTGCTGGTCTCCTCATGCCCTTGCCCATTCCTAAGGAGCCCTGGGCTCATATTGCAATGGATTTTATCACCGAACTACCACTGTCTGAGAATAATACGGTCATTTGGGTGGTAATCGATCAGTTCTCCAAGATGGCTCATTTTGTTCCTCTTCCTGGTCTTCCTTCTGCTCCGGCCTTGGTTCCCATTTTTATTCGAGAAATTTTCCGCCTCCATGGGGTTCCTTCTCATATTGTTTCTGACAGGGGTGTTCAATTTACGTCTCGTTTTTGGAGAGCCTTTTGCAAATCCCTCAATATTGTCTTGGATTTTTCCTCTTCCTACCGCCCTCAATCCAATGGACAGACTGAGAGGGTTAATCAGGAGTTAGAGGTCTTTCTTCGCACCTTTGTGTCTTCTCATCATGACGATTGGTCCTCTCTACTCCCATGGGCAGAATTCTCTCATAACAATCATGTAAATACCAGTTTGCAGAAGACACCCTTTTTCACAGTTTATGGAAAACACCCTCAACTTCCTCTTCCCATGACCTGTTCTCCAGATATTCCAGCTTTGGCTTCGGTTCAGGAGTCTCTCAATTCTGTTTGGGGTGACGTTCATGATTCCCTCCGGGCAGCTGCTGAAAAATTCAAAGGCTTTGCCGACCGCCGCAGGCGTAAACCGCCTTCTCTTCAGCCAGGGGACAAAGTCCGGCTCTCCACCAGGAACATCAAGCTCCGAGTTCCTTCTCTGAAGTTTGCTCCACGATTCATTGGTCCATACACTGTAACTGCTAAACTCAATCCAGTTTGTTTCAAACTCCAGATTCCTAAGAGCCTTAAAATCACTAACTCCTTCCATGTTGCCCTTCTGAAGCATTTAGTCCTCAATAAATTCTCTCGTCCTCTCCCTACCATGGCGCCTGTCTCTGAGGATAATCAGGAGTACGAGGTCAGTCAAATTCTGGACTCCTGACTCTGCAAAGGCGTTCTTCAGTACCTCGTTCATTGGAAGGGGTTTGGTCCTGAGGAGAGGTCTTGGATCGCTGCATCTGAGGTCTTTCATCTGAAGTTTCATCTGAAGTTTCCCTCTAAACCCGGTCCCAGGCGGGGAAGGGGGAGGCCTCGTAAGAGGGAGGGTACTGTCATGGATATGCACTAATGTCTGTCTGCCATCTTACCTTTTCCTCTTCATGTGTTCATCTTAGAGGCTGTACTCCTTCACCTGGCTTCCTTTATAATCTCCTCCCAGCCTGACTCCAACCCAGGCCCTATCACAGAACACATATTAACCTGTGCACTGCAAGCCTGCCTTGCTGATCAACGTGTGCTACGTCTGTCTCTCTGTTATGATATTGGCTTGTTCCTGACTATCCCTGTCTGCTTGTGACCCCTGACCTTCGGCTTGTCCTTCGTTTATCCTTGCCTGCTTGTGACCCCGACCTTGGCCTTTCCCCTCACTATTCTTGTATCCTGTGCTGCTGCTCCCCCTCTTTCCTCCTTACCTTACGAGGCGTGAGCTAGGAGACTCTAGGGGTCGCGACCTGGACCTAGCTGCAGCGTAACATCCTCACCACTAGAGGCTCTGGAGAAGACCTGCTGGGTCTTAGACTCTGCGCCCTGGGGTATCTCGGCTCTAGCTTCCTGTGGATCCCGGTTGCGCTCCTCTGGTCCCGCTTTCCACAACCACTCAGTATCCTATCCGCAGCAGTCAGTCATAGGGTTCACTACCTTGTGGTGCACTCCTGACCCCCTACGGTGTGCATCTGTCACCTGGCCACCGGTGACCTGACAGATGCATGGCGAGGCCTTCATGCTAACAAAAAAAGATTTCAGACACCAATCTTACTCGAGTATAGACTTGTTTGTAGTAGACAAATGGCTTCTGCAACAACCGTCCTCCACTGCTATACACAACATTACTTGGTCCGATCACCATCACATTGCAATTAGATAACTCCTTTCCAAGGGCCTCTACTTGGCGTTGCAATAACGCAGTACTACAATCCCCTGGGAATATAAGACTTCTGACTCAACACTTACAGTCCTTATTTTCTGACAACGACACTCCGGATGTTTCTGCCACTTTGCTCTGGAACATCCAAAAAGCATACATGAGGAGTATTTTAATATAATTGGGCACTAAGACTAAAAAGAAATTCAGGTCTCTCTATCTAAACTATAGAGAAATTGCGGATGCCTTTGCGGACTACTATGGGTCACTGTACAACCTAAAAAAGGACTCCACTCCTCAGCCCACTGATCAGGATATCCAATTGTTCCTAGACTGAATCTGTCTACCCACCCCCTGACTCAAAAAAAAAATGGGGGAGTGGTTGACTATGGGGGAAGGAGTGTGCTAGACACGCTCTGAGCTGCAGCTGAGACCAGGCTCACTGATTACATAGACCCGTGAAACCATACCTGAAATCGGCAGGTGCATGTGAGGGTCTGCGGTCTGCTGTCTGTTGTCTGTGATCCGCGCTCCGTACCTGTGCCTGTTCCTGTGCTCTGTGTGGTCTGCATGCAGTCCTCACAATTCTGCAATCTCGCTGACGCCGTTAATACCCAGCTGATACCTGGCTGATACCTCTGTCCACCTCTGTTTGTGCCTCAGTGCCATAGATGAGCTGTGTAGCGCTGTCACTGCTCACTGCTCAGTAATATAGAGCGGTCTGATTATCTGGCTATCTATTACCTGTTAGCTTCCAGGATCCCATGGGACCGAGGAGGAGAAGGAGTGCATGTGTACCGTCCAGTATATTAAGCCGCTCACGTACACCTACAAGTGCAAGTGTTGCAGTTTCTACCTGTGTGTCGGGGCAGCAAGGCATACTAGAATTATTTCCTGTTGTAGGTCGGACCCGCTCCCGTACATCAAAGCTTGAGTCTGGGAGCTGTAGGGAGGCTGTTTGTGTTCCCGTTCCTGTTCTGGCTCGTGCTCCACTGGATTCTCTACCCTCACCTCCATTTTCATCCTCATTCTCAACTTCATCTATAACTCACTTCATGAGTGCGCTGCCTTCATCTATGGGCCCCCCTGAGCCATCAGGACTATTGAATCCAGTACTGAACCAAGTCAAGTCAGGTGGGGTAAGTGCAAGAACAAATACATTGAATACACCAAGTATATCAATATCAATTATGCCAAGTACATCAAGTACATCAAGTGCAGGTGTAGTTAATGTGACTGAGTCAATGGGATCCCCTTCTCCTGGTCTCCTCTCAACCTCTACCTCTACCTCTACCCCCATCTTCACTGCCCTCACCACTCTTTCCACAGCAGGTGAAAAGTGTAATGCAAAAATAGTAACTGGTTTAGAGGTGGTTTCAGAGACAGAAACAAGAGCAGCTTTGGTTTTGGGGGAAGGAGATATGTGGGAATATATGCGTTCACTACCGACACGTAACGATATGGAGGCTTTTGTGCAGCGCCTAGAGAGAGGTTATCACAAAGAGCTTCAATCTGTTAAGACAGACTTGAAAGTGACAGAGGCAAAGACAGTGGAGATGGAGCAGTCCATAGAGGTCCTGATGAGTTCGCTACAAACACAGGAGCAACATATAGATATACATGAGGCTCAAATTCATACAATGTTTCAATTATGGGAAGACCAGTACAATCGCAATAGAAGAAACAATATCCGGATCAGGGGGGTACCAGAGGTATCAGGCACTGAGGACCTTACATCAATAGTTAAGAAAATATTTAACTGCCTGTTAGAAAAGCCAGAGATATCAGATATAGAACTTGATAGAGTTCATCAGGCTTTAGGACCCCGGAACCTAGACCCTATTAAGCCAAGAGACATTATTTGTCGGGTTCATTTTTATAGAGAAAAAGAGGAAATTATGAAGAAGGCTAGAGAAATGGGTCAAGTTAACATCAATGGGACATCTGTTTATTTGTTACATGATCTGTGTCGATTCACACTGGAGAAAAGAAAGGCCTTAAGGCCACTGCTTAAAATGTTGCAAGATCGTAAACTTCCATATCGCTGGAATTTTCAGTTTCAGCTTCAAATTAAGAAAGATGACAGATAGTTTAATATAAGTGATCCATCAGATATTCCTGTTATACAAAGTATTTTTGGTTTGCCAGAGCTTCCTATTATAATCTGGCCTCAGATTTATACACCATTCAGGAGAGTTGAACGCAGGGGGGCTGATGTTAGGACTGATGTAATTGCCCCATCGGGTCCTGCGTCCTGAGAGATCTGAGATCTGCCTGCCAGCCTGTCAGCTGCAACAGTAGCAACAAAAATATTTGATTAATAGGACCAAGTGAAGTAATGGGGAGAAAATCTTGTGCCCCTCCCCCCCATCCCACATTTTTTTGAGACACATGGAGATATATGAAGACATATTAAAGATTTAATATACTATACTGTACTGTATTGACTAATTATATAATTGATTGTATAGTTAACATATAACATATAATCTATGGTGGTATGGGGAGGCTTGGGGAGGTCATAGTGGCTTCCCCCTCTTTTTTTTTTTTTTGGATTATCCGATATTACCAGATATAATTAAATAACTTAGTAGATTGTGGGTTTGATTCAATTAGTAATGAATTAGTAATGAATTTAATGATAGATGAACTATAGCAATAGTAATGTTTTCTTTTTTTTTAGGCACTACAGTGGTATAGAAATGGAAACCTGGATAGATAATCCAGTTAGGATGGGACTAAATGGGATTAAATATTAAATCCAGGCCTAATAATTATTAATTGTCTATTAACTATTAACTATCTATCTATTATCTATTATCTATCAAATTCCATGATCCTAATTTTTTTTTTTTTTTTGATGAGTAATCTATACTGCTCATATGATATGGATCACTTGGATGGAGTTGTTTTTTTTCCTCTCCTCTTGTGTATATAATAATAAGGTATGCGGAGGATATATATATATATATATAATTTTTTTGCTTGTTCCTGTCCCCCCTAGTTGGTACACCAGCCCTCTGGTAGGGTTCGTGATTTTTTTCTTTTTTTTGGATATAGTCCATACCCTCCCTTATTGGTTGCCCCAACCCCCTTCTTTCTCTCCCCTTTTTTTTTTTTTTTACTTTTTTTTTTTCTTTCTTTCTTCCCTCCCCCCATCGTGTGTCTAATTTGTGGTCCCTGAGTAGTCCAGGGTACCAAGAGAGGGATCCTCTCTTTTATAATCCCCCCCCCCCCTTTCCCAAAAAAAAAAGATGGCAGTGGGGTCTTCTTCGACATCTCTGCTGAAACTTTGTACTTACAACGTCAAAGGCCTGAATAATGAGTCAAAAAGAGGGCAGATTATATATAACCTGCATAAAGCCAAGGCAGATATTATACTCCTCCAGGAGACCCATTTTCACACTGAAGGAATCCCTGTATGTTCTGGTAAACTTTATTCCCAATGGTTCCATAGCACTATGCCTGGTTCGAAGGCCAGGGGGATCTACATTGCCTTTCATAAAAATCTACCGGTACAGCATCTGGAACATATAGCCGATATTAATGGTAGATATCTTCTACTTAAATTTCGGCTGTGGGATAAACATTTTACAATAGTTAATTCTTACATCCCGAACCATGATCAAATCACTACAATCTCTCGTTATCTGCGTCTTTTAGCTGATTTTGCCGAAGGTGTTATTCTTGTAGGAGGGGATTTTAATTTAGCCCAAGAACCTCAGTTAGACACTTCCGCACAGCGTTCCAATATCTCCCACTCTCGGCTGAGAGCACTTAAAAAACAACTGTTTGATAATAGGTTACTTGACCTTTGGCGAATCTTATATCCTAAAAGTCGCAATTTTACATATTTTTCATCAGCTCATAAATCTTATAGTAGGCTAGATTATATTTTTTCAGGCCGAAAGGTCTTGGAGTGGAATCCGTCAATGGAATTAGGGGTATCTACTTAGTCTGACCATTCACCGGTATTTTTATCAATATACCCCCCTCAGACTCGAGGCACAAGTTGGTCCTGGCGTTTGAATGATACGCTTATGTCAGATCCACTTTGCCACAAGGTAATCGTAGAGGCAATCAGTAATTTTATTTCTGATCATGAACAGGACGAGACGGCATTGCCACTAAAATGGGAAGCCCTTAAAGCGGTATTAAGAGGGTTGTTTATTCAACATGGTTCCCCTCTCAAGAAAGAAAGATTAATGGCCATTCAAAATAGTTTGTCAAAGCTTCACTCATTAGAAACTCTACACAAAGCCTCACAGTCTACAGAACTATTAGCTAATATCACGGCTACTAGGGCATCCTTATTGCAGCTTATGGAAGAATCCCATAGCTCATATCAACAGAAATGTGCCCTAAGTAGATATAGGTATGGTAATAAATGTGGGAGACAACTAGCACGTACACTCCATCCCCGTCCTCCTCAGACTTTTATAGCTAGCATAAAGAAGCCGTCAGGGGAAATTACTTCAGATCCGCAAAACCTTCAACAAACATTTAAAGAATATTTTTCAGTCCTTTATAACCTGGCTCAATCACCCTCTGCGGAGGACATGGGATCAGACACCTGCAGCATTGAAGACTATATACAGGGAACTGTTATTCCAACACTATAAGAGGATCACAGGGAAATGTTAGATAACTCGTTCTCGATGGAAGAATTACTGGGAGTAATTTCAGATATTCCATCAGGCAAGAGTCCGGGCTCAGATGGATTTACTCCAAAATTTTACAAAACATATAAAGAACTTTTGTCTCCATTTATGCTGCGGGTGTTTAATTCTATCTCTTCCACCAATACATTCCCGACTCAAACATTAGAAGCCCATATTACTTTGATTCTTAAGCCAGATAAGGATCCAACACTATGCTCTAGTTACCGTCCAATATCTTTAATTGGAGTAGACATTAAAAATTTTGCCAAATTGATTGCACTACGCCTTCAACCCCTTATGCCTTGTCTGATACATAATGACCAGACCATATTTGTTCAAGGAAGAGAAACACGCAATAACACAATACATTTTTTTTTACTTATGGGACATACCCAAACAGCTAAAATACCAGGATGTCTTCTCTCGGTTGATGCAGAGAAGGCCTTCGATCGGGTTGGGTGGCCCTTCCTTGAGCATGCATTAAGGCATTAAATACTGTGACTTCCTAATGTTATCTAGAAAATTGTGTAGCTATGCTAAATACACTAAACCACTCAGACCCCCACAACCACCGGGCAAGGGTTGTGGGGATGAGGCCCTTGTCTCCATCAACATGGGGACATGGTGCTTTGAGGGGTCACAGACCCCCAAAGCATCCTCCCCATGTTGAGGGCATGTGGCCTGGTACGGTTCAGGAGGGGGGAGCGCTCTCTTGTCCCCCCCTCTTTTCATGTGGCCTGCCAGGTTGCGTGCTCGAATAAAGGGTCTGGTATGGATTTTTGGGGGGAACTCCACGCCATTTTTTTCTTTTATTTGGCTTGGAGTTCCCCTTAAAATCGATACTAGACCTGAAGGGTCTAGTATGGATATATATTTGATTTCAAATCATGACTGGAGTGATGAATTTCACTCACCCCTCTTATAAATTTAGGAAAACCACCCAACATACAATAATTTATGCTATGCCAAGCCATTGTGCAGCATCACCTCAGATGTCAAATCTATTGATAGCAATATGCCTTATGCCTTATGTCATATGTACAGATGTTATAAAATTATTTTAGGTTTAAATGCTTCGCCCTGGTTTTAAGATAAAGTTCTCAAGAAATAAAACATAATAAAAATTAAAAGCAAAATATATCTAGGAAAGGGAGAAGAATAAAAAAAAATAGGGCATTGGGGAAGAAAGGTCCGTTGAAAAGAAAAATAAAGAAAAAAATGAAGAAAAAAAAAATGAAATTTGAATGTTCAAAAAAAGTCCATTGCTTGATGAATATTGAGAGAGTGTGCATGAATTCTTTATAATTCCTTGTATATTGTCTATTCAGCAATTCTCCCCCACTAGCAAACTTCTGTTCACATTCAAACAAGTACCTCCGGGAATCTCTGAAAGACAAAAACTCTCAGACAAAAACTCATTAGCAAAGTCCTTAAACATTTTTTGAAGTCAAAGCAAAGTACTATTTACAGTTTACAGTCTAAAGCTAATTCGCCCCCACTGCTAGAGAAGTGTAATTTTCATTCAAAAACAGATCTGGAGAATGCACATTTGCATTTATGACACCCTGTACAACTGTTTTAATAATGTGTCACGTTCTTTTCTCATCTTGTCATACTCAATTTTTAGGTGGTCATATTTTTTAATTGAGAAAATGGTATCCAGGTCTTTTTCTTATTATTATTTTGGTCAGCTCTATTGCTCATATTAATATCACCTATGTTTGACCCAGAGTTTCCTCTCTTGTCATCATAAGATATTATCTTCTGATCTTTCTGTTCAGTGTTTGTCCTAAACAATGTGGCTGCATCAATTTTGACAGCCTGCTCATTTGACTTTCTCCATAAATGATCTGCTCTCAATAATATGCCTTTTAAATCATGAGGATTTGGGGTAACTAATAAAATATTTTGTTTGATAACTTCATGCAAAGCATCTATAAACATACTCATATGTATCAAGCCTCCACGCTCAAATGCAAGATTATTACCGACCAATAATTCCATAATAGTAGATATCCTGTGTGACAATTCATAGGGAGATTCACTTTGCATTTGTTGGATTTTCCCATGAATAGTAACATCAGAACGTACCCCATACAAAACACATAATAATTCCAGTAATATGTTCCTTGTCCTCAGAGGCTGAATACAGATTTCTTTAATTCTCATCCAAAGACCATTTCCTATAGAATGTTGCAAAACTCTTTCTAAGTCAGATGGGTTGAGACTGTACATATCTCTGACATTCTGCAAGTCACAAAACCACTTCAAAAATCTGTTTAAATCATGGCAGGGAACCATTCCTATTTCTTTAAGAATTGCATCTAGTTCTTTTGGTTTCAAAGGCTTCATTACCAGCTGAACTTCATCTGTATTATTATTATTATTATTGTTGTAAACTGTGGTGGTCACAGTGGGTGCGGCTGGCAATGAATTATCAGATTTAATATGAGGTTCTGTTTCATTTGATAGATAGTTTGTGTTTGTATTTTGCTGCAGATTGCTGAATCCAAGATTTGATGCATATCTGCATTCCTGAGATCTCTTCTCTAATTCCATAATTCTTAACTTTAATCTCTCATTTTCCTCTGATAATTCATCACAATGTTTAGATTTCTCAAGCAAAGCTCCCCCAGTGGTAACTGCATGCAATTTAAAATTTACTGTCTCAGTTTCTGATTGGTTTTGTAACCTCTGACTAGGGATGAGCTTCGAGTTCGAGTCAAACTCATGTTCGACTCGAACATTGCCCGTTCG
Source organism: Rana muscosa (assembly GCA_029206835.1). Lineage (NCBI taxonomy): Eukaryota > Metazoa > Chordata > Amphibia > Anura > Ranidae > Rana > Rana muscosa. The sequence goes on along the minus strand of CM055118.1, from coordinate 33,554,216 downwards.
CCCGTTCGCCGAACAGCGAACAAATTGGGGTGTTCGCTGCAAATTCGAAAAGTCTATGGGAGAAATCTAAAGTGCTAATTATAAAGGCTTATATGCAAGTTATTGTCATAAAAAGTATTTGGGGACCCGGGTTCTGCCCCAGGGGACATGTATCAATGCAAAAAAAAGTTTTAAAAACTGACGTTTTTTTAGCAGCAGTGATTTTAATAATGCTTAAAGTGAAACAATAAAAGTGAAATATTCCTTTAAATTTCGTACCTGGGGGGTGTGTATGATATGCATGTAAAGTCGCGCATGTTTCCCGTGCTTAGAACTGTCCCTGCACAAAATGTCATTTCTGAAGGAAAAAAAGCCATTTAAAACTCACTCGCGGCTATTAATGAATTGTCGGCTCCCGGCAATACATAGAAAAGTCATTGATAAAAAAAAAAAAAAAAGCGTGGGGGTCCCTCTAAGTTCAATTACCAGGCCCTTCAGGTCTGGCATAGATATTAAGGGGAACCCCGCCGCAAATTTAAAAAAAAAATGCGTGCGGTTCCCCCCAAATATCCATACCAGGCCCTTCAGATCTGGCATGGATTTTAAGGGGAACTCCACCCCAAATTTAAAAAAAAATGGCGTGGAGTCCCCCCAAAAATCCATACCAGACCCTTATCCGAGCACGCAACCTGGCAGGCCACAGGAAAAGAGGGGGGACGAGAGAGCGCCCCCCCTCCTGAACCGTACCAGGCCACATGCCCTCAACATGGGGAGGATGTCCCCATGTTGATAGGGACAAGGGCCTCATCCCCACAACCCTTGCCCGGTGGTTGTGGGGGTCTGCGGGCGGGGGGTTTTTCGGAATCTAGAAGAACCTTTTAACAAAGGGGACCCCCAGATCCCGCCCCGCCCCCATGTGAGTTGGTAAGGGGTACATTGTACCCCTACCATTTCACGAAGAAAGTGTAAAAAAATGTAAAAAAAAACACACACACACCTTGGAAAAGTCCTTTATTAAAAAAAAAAAAAAAAAAACATTCCAGCGATGAAATCCAGTGTCCCGCGGCGATCCGATGTCCAGCGCTGTCCGTCATTGGCTGAGCCTGAGCGGACCTGATGGGGAACTTCCTCCACAGTCTATTAAATGTATAGACCTGCCCCTTCTAAAGTTCCCCATCAGGTCCGCTCAGCCAATGAATAGGTGTAAGGCTAAGCGGACCAGATGCGGAACATGAGAAGGGGCGGGTCTATTCATGTATTACACAGTGAAGGAAGTTCCCCATCAGGTCCGCTCAGGCTAATGACATAGGCGGGGTCTGACATACTGAGGGGGCGGACCTGATGGGGAACTTCCTTCACTGTGTAATTCATGAATAGACCCGCCCCTTCTCATGTTCCGCATCTGGTCCGCTTAGCCTTACACCTAGTCATTGGCTGAGCGGACCTGATGGGGAACTTTAGAAGGGGGCGGGTCTATTCATGTATTACACAGTGAAGGAAGTTCCCCATCAGGTCCGCCCCCTCGTAAGTCAGACCACGCCTACGTCATTGGCCTGAACGGACCTGATGGGGAACTTCCTTCACTGTGTAGGATCATATAGTAAAAATAAAATAGATATGTATATAAAATGTTTAAGGTAGGTTGATAAAATCAACCAGATTTTTTCTATATGCTCCTATATATGGCTTTGGGCCCCTTCCTCTCCCCTACGGGATTTTATCAACCTACCTTAAACATTTTATACACATATCTATTTTATTTTTACTATATGATCCTTTACATATTTTATATATTTTTTTAGTGGGCACTGAAACATATTTATGTATATTTACTTATGTTTTTATTATAAATAGAGGTTGTAGATTCAAGTTTAATACACACCATCATTTTTTCCCAGGATCTATATATATTATTCGTGTACTGCACTGCATTGTCATGAAGTGTATACTGCTGTGCGTTTTCTTCCCTTTATTATCTCATTGTGTTTTTTCTCATTGAGATCCTGGTGATTTATTAGGCCTGTTTATGGCTATTATATATGTGTATTACATCTAATCCTCAGTCACTCCCTTTAGTATGTTGATTCCATAATGTGTATCCATACATTGTGGATAGTTTGGTCCCTTATGGTCACAGATGATTGCGATATCCATACATGTATTGTTATACAATAATGATGTCTCCATCTATATATATTGCTTTATTCTATGATTATTGCCAAATTGTTTTAATGTTATTCTAAATTGCTGCTGGATTTTTATGATTATAAGATGACTGTTTACATGTTTCCTGTGATCCTAGTATTAGCAATGTACACTCAGCGTCCAATTAGGTTGCAGATGAGAGCACTCGTCATCTGTTGCCGAGGACGCTGATTGGCAGATGCACTATGGACACAGGGATATAAGAATCGCGGGTGCGTCGTGACGTTACGCCCTCTGTTGAAGTCAGATGACGAAACGCGACCCGGAAGTGACGTTATGCGCTCCATGTCTGCGCTCCACCGCCGATAGCTACCATCCGGAAGTGTCTGCAGGATCCGTGAGGAAACACACACTCTCCCTGGGACGCTGGATATGGTGATAGCGCCCTCTTGGGCCATTTCAATGCTCGTTTTTTTGTGTTAAATGTACGTAGATAGGCTAAAGGGGTATCCTACTGTTTGGGGAACGGAATTGAAATAAATGGGATTACACTATTGTGTTGCTATTTCTCTCATTATTCCATGACCTGCTTTGGAGCCCAAATTTGCTTGTGGACCCTGCTGTGAGGTGACGTTCCAGTTTTGAGTTGCTGATCCATCTGCTTACTTAAGGCTCATTTATATCTTGCCTCTGGTGAGTTTGAACCCCTGAGGGGACTAATCGTCAAGTGGTGGATTGCCAACATTATGTCTTTTGTGGTGGAAGGTGCACACTTGGACTGTTGCTGATATCTACCTATCACTCTGAACTGGTTATATTACCTCATCACGTACTGGACTTTATTTAGTGGCATTGTCCACAAGTCTTTTTATGTATTTACTTATTTTAATCTCAGCGCTGTTTTGTGTAAATTAATGATACAGGTTCTGCACTGGTTTATTCTTTTACCACCCTTTTTATATGCTAAAACATGCCAATAAATTTTAGGAGTATCAAGGAATGTGTTGAAAGGACAAAATAGCTATAGGTAAATTATGTACAGTATATCAGTGATCATTAACGTGTGATCTGTCTGACTTTTTCTGCTCATCAGTGATCCTTATTATTAGTGTGTTTTATGTGTGACCAAACACAATTCCTCTTCTTCCAATGTGGTCCAGGAAGGTCAAAAGGTGGACACTCCTTTGTTAAAGCCTACTTCCAGGATCTCACGTATGCATACATTCATAATTTGTAAATACTAGGTATACATTTTTTTTTTATTTGGTGCTGCTCCTGTACACAGCTGCACTAGGCACAAGATATCAAGTTTCTTCTAGTAGCCATATGGTGCTGTACCAACCACATGCCACCCACATCATGAGCTATGTCTAAGCACCGTGTCTGGTGTGAAACATGTCAGCGGCTGTGCAGTTAGTCTGTACTTACTTTTGATGCCTTGATTTTAAATTTTCTATTAAGGTGAATAATTGGAGTGCGGCTATCCAGCTACATATTTTTTCCATTATCTCTGTTGCAAACAGAGCCAGCACCCTGCTTGACTGTGGAGACAGGTGACCTTAGGAGAGGTAATTATCCTGGAGCGGTGAACTCCCACATGCCACCAACATCCTGGTTGAGGAAGATGCAGAATTCAGTGAAGTCTCCTATGACCAGTAGATAGTGACAGACAAGCATTCTGTGACTCCCAGTTTAGAGCATGCTCCATTGGGGAGTGAAATATTAACCTTGTGTGACCTTGCTGGGTCATTGTAGATTGATATGAATGATGCATGTACATAATGTAAAACTAGCCTCCTGGTCAGATTTGGTTAAGTAACCCTCTTTTTGACAAAGGTGCATGTGCTCACCATATCTATGTTACAAAAAGCTTCATTGTACTTTAATTTCAAATTGCATATATCAGTTTTGGATAGTTATAAGTTGCACGAGTTGTGCTTAATGTCTGAAACAGAACATCTCTAAAGGCACTGTTACTTTTTTAATTATAAACTCTGTTAATAAGATGCCAACAAGATATGCCAAATATAGTTTGCTTCTGTGCATTTTTTTTTTTTTAGAAAAATAATAGAGAAAGCTGACATTCACTTATACCGTTTCATGGCAAGTTCCATTACAGGCTTTTACTAACTAAACATAATAGGATCCTGGGAGCACTGGTGTTTGTAACCTCTGGCTTAAGGCTAAATGAGCTTTAATGTCAGATAAATAATTGTAAAGGGATTTTTATTCCTTAGTTTGTGAAGGTGTAACATGACATCCAGGTCACATGGTAATGTAATCTATCACTTTTAACACAGCCTGTACAAGAGTAATTTTAACGCAAAGGAGAGTAAATTAATATATTTCAAACAAAACCATTGTCTGTAATATGTTTTAAAGCTGTAATTGCTAAAGAAGTTAAGTGAATTTTTTTACAATTTGAAAATTAATAGCTAACATGCACTACTGTTTAGGAAGATTTTGTGGTCAGTGTTGTTATTTACTCAAGAATCAAATTTCCGTGCATGTGCTGCTATGTACCACCACACAGGGGCAAAAGAGCTTCCCCTGGGCTCCGGTGCCCAGCTTGTAGCTGTGGTTTTGGAAATCTTTAGAATAAACATTATCTTTAGAGCATATGTTACCACCAGACAGGACCTAGAGAATCACCCCACAGGCATCAGTACGAGGCCTCCAATCCCATCACCAACGTTTGATACAAAAGCTAAATGGTTTTAGCAGTATTGCTTCCAGTGTTATATGTTTAAAGCTGATCTTGAAAAAAAAATAATGTAGTTGTGTATATATTTAAAAAAAAAACAATAAATGTATTTTTAAATGCAACTAGTATAAATACCTATTTCATCTTAGCCTCTTTTAATCCTCTTTACAGAAGCACTTAGACTGGGGGAGGGAGGGGAAGTATTAGGAACTAAGCAGTTGTACTGACAAGAAATTTCTCACAGGAAGAGGGAACAGAGAGATGACATTATTATTCTTCTAATAAAAAGAGGGAACTCCCATGCTGTCTAACGACCTACTCTAGGGGGCACTGCTGCAAAGACACCTGTGAATCTAATTCAAACTGAACAAGCAATAATATACTGTATAAAGGAAGAATGGTGTCTGCGCTGTGAAAAGGGGCAGGGGTGAAAGGAAGGTGACTGATAACACACTCAATACAACAGAATATAACTAAAATAATATATAAAACAAATAAATGGTGAAAACAACAATACACTAACATTCACACCTGTGAAGCAAATGTAGTGCAAAATGGTGCCCAGTGAATCCAAAAAACATCAAATACATATACAAAATGAAAAAACGGTGCACATAGTAAACATAGATATGCAGTAATAAAAGTCCAAAAAGGTAAAAAGTCCAAACGCAATAGTGCTATAATAGATGAAGTTCATGTAGATAGTGACTACCACCACCAAAAATAGTAATTAAAAAACACACTTAGTGCTAAGGGGTTCTTCAGTGATCCACCTATGTGTCTGCAAGCAGCTTACCTCACTGCTGTTAGGTACACAGCATGTGCAGATCACAGAGTATGAATGGAGATGGTGTATCCCACAATATGGCAATCTCCTTAATATTGCTGCAGTCCTCTTAGTGCCAGATGGAGATCATATGTATGGGTATAGAGACAAGGAGAGCAATCATAGCGTATCTCAGATGCAATATCACATAGAGGCAAACTCCACACACACGGTATTGCACTCACTTGTTAAAAATTATCATGGATAGAACTCCACGAACATCGAGTTCTTAAGCCCTCTGTGTACGTATGACTCTCTATGGGTCTTTTACTGTTGCCGGATCTTCAGTAAGTTAAGTACTCATTGGGTGATATAAAAATAAAAGGAGGGCATACATTGCATAATCCCATTTAAAAGACGTTTAATAAAACCAAAGAACAGAATTAAAAACTCGCATTTAGCAGGTGGTAAACATACATTGAATCCACGAGTGCCAAGCTCGTCTTCCTGTTAGGATCTTGATACACCTAATGCTCCAATCCCTACGCATGTCGTCACATCACGTGACTTCATCAGGGGATGCCATTAGGTAAAGTGTATGGGCTTATATAGTCTGTATGATTGAACAAGCGTCGGCCATTTTGCTGAAGCCTATTTGATAAACAAGCCAACCACCATTTTGCCTAGGTCTCTGGTAGGGATGAGCTTCGAGTTCGAGTCGAACTCATGTTCGACTCGAACATTGCCTGTTCGCCCGTTCGCCCGTTCGCCGAACAGCGAACAAATTGGGGTGTTCGCGGCAAATTCGAAAAATCTATGGGAGAAATCTAAAGTGCTAATTATAAAGGCTTATATGCAAGTTATTGTCCTAAAAAGTGTTTGGGGACCGGGGTCCTGCCCCAGGGGACATGTATCAATGCAAAAAGAAGTTTTAAAAACGGCCGTTTTTTCGGGAGCAGTGATTTTAATAATGCTTAAAATGAAAAAATAAAAGTGAAATATTCCTTTAAATTTTGTACCTGGGGGGTGTGTATGATATGCATGTGAAGTGGCGCATGTTTCCCGTGCTTAGAACTGTCCCTGCAAAAAATGTCATTTTTGAAAGAAAAAAATGCATTTAAAACTGACTCGCGGCTATTAATGAATTGTCGGCTCCCGGCAATACATACAAAAGTCATTGAGAAAAAAAAAAAAAAAAGCGTGGGGGTTCCCCAGAATTCAATTACCAGGCCCTTCAGGTCTGGAATGGATATTAAGGGGAACCCCGCCGCAAATTTAAAAAAAAATTGACGTGGGGTTCCCCCAAATATCCATTCCAGGCCCTTCAGATCTGGCATGGATTTTAAGGGGAACTCCACCCCAAATTTAAAAAAAAAATGGCGTGGAGTCCCCCTAAAAATCCATACCAGACCCCTTATCCGAGCACGCAACCTGGCCGGCCGCAGGGGAAAAGGGGGGGACGAGAGAGCGGCCCCCCCTCCCTCCTGAACCGTACCAAGCCACATGCCCTCAACATGGGGAGGATGTCCCCATGTTGATGGGGACAAGGGCCTCATCCCCACAACCCTTGCCCGGTGGTTGTGGGGGTCTGCAGGCGGGGGGGCTTATCGGAATCTGGAAGACCCCTTTAACAAAGGGGATCCCCAGATCCCGCCCCCCCCCATGTGAATTGGTAAGGGGTACATTGTACCCCTACCATTTCACGAAGAAAGCGTAAAAAAATGTTTAAAAAAACACACAAACACCTTGAAAAAGTCCTTTATTTAAAAAAAAAAAAAACATTCCAGCGGTGAAATCCAGTGTCCCGCGGCGATCCCGATGTCCAGCGCTGTCCTTCATTGGTTGTGCCTGAGCGGACCTGATGGGGAACTCCCTCTCAGTATTTTAAATGTATAGACCCGCCCCTTCTAAAGTTCCCCATCAGGTCCGCTCAGCGGACAAGATGCGGAACATGAGAAGGGGCGGGTCTATACATGTATTACACAGCGAATGAAGTTCCCCATCAGGTCCGCCCCCTCGGTATGTCGGACCCGCCTACGTCATTGGCTTGAGCGGGGAACTTCCTTCACTGTGTAATTTAAATTTACATAGTGAAGGAAGTTCCCCGCTCAAGCCAATGACGTAGGCGGGTCCGACATACCGAGGGGGCGGACCTGATGGGGAACTGCTCTCACTTTGGTAATACATGTATAGACCCGCCCCTTCTCATGTTCCGCATCTGGTCTGCTGAGCGGACCTGATGGGGAACTTTAGAAGGGGCGGGTCTATACATTTAAAATACTGAGAGGGAGTTCCCCATCAGGTCCGCTCAGGCACAACCAATGAAGGACAGCGCTGGACATCGGGATCGCCGTGGGACACTGGATTTCACCGCTGGAATGTTTTTTTTTTTTTTTTTTTTTTAATAAAGGACTTTTTCAAGGTGTTTGTGTGTTTTTTTTAAACATTTTTTTACGCTTTCTTCGTGAAATGGTAGGGGTACAATGTACCCCTTACCAATTCACATGGGGGGGCCGGGATATGGGGGTCCCCTTTGTTAAAGGGGTCTTCCAGATTCCGATAAGCCCCCCACCCGCAGACCCCCACAACCACCGGGCAAGGGTTGTGGGGATGAGGCCCTTGTCCCCATCAACATGGGGACATCCTCCCCATGTTGAGGGCATGTGGCTTGGTACGGTTCAGGAGGGAGGGGGGGGCGCTCTCTCGTCCCCCCCTTTTCCCCTGCGGCCGGCCAGGTTGCGTGCTCGGATAAGGGGTCAGGTATGGATTTTTAGGGGGACTCCACGCCATTTTTTTTTTAAATTTGGGGTGGAGTTCCCCTTAAAATCCATGCCAGATCTGAAGGGCCTGGAATGGATATTTGGGGGAACCCCACGTCAATTTTTTTTTAAATTTGCGGCGGGGTTCCCCTTAATATCCATTCCAGACCTGAAGGGCCTGGTAATTGAATTCTGGGGAACCCCCACGCTTTTTTTTTTTTTTTATCAATGACTTTTGTATGTATTGCCGGGAGCCGACAATTCATTAATAGCCGCGAGTCAGTTTTAAATGCATTTTTTTCTTTCAAAAATGACATTTTTTGCAGGGACAGTTCTAAGCACGGGAAACAAGCGCCACTTTACATGCATATCATACACACCCCCCAGGTACGAAATTTAAAGGAATATTTCACTTTTATTTTTTTCATTTTAAGCATTATTAAAATCACTGCTCCCGAAAAAATGGCCGTTTTTAAAACTTCGTTTTGCATTGATACATGTCCCCTGGGGCAGGACCCGGGTCCCCAAACACTTTTTAGGACAATAACTTGCATATTAGCCTTTATAATTAACACTTTAGATTTTGAACGTTCGAGTCCATTGTATTTAATAGGGTTCTAAAGTTTACACAAACATTTTGTCTGTTCGCAGGTTCTGGTGCGAACCGAACAGGGGGGTGTTCGGCTCATCCCTGGTCTCTGGCTATTGTCTATGAGACACAATGCAAAGCGGGGTAAAATAAAAAAGACATCGTGGCCATTTTGTTGGCGCTCGTTTCAACATATATCAGCTGCCATTTTGCCTTGGTCACAGGCTGATAAACGAGTGAGACAAGTTGCTAAAAAGCAGGCAATATAACAGAGAGTGGCAGTATAGACGCTGACAACATGGGACCGGCCTCATAGAATAAGGGAGCTAGAAATAAATGGTTAAGGGCTACGTATGCAGCAGACTGTCTGAACCACAAATAAAATAAATGTAAATAAAACATAATATAAAAATACAGCAAGGTTATCCCAGTCTCATACCATAGTAGAACTGAGTAAACCAATGCAAATGACATGAAATAAGAACAAATACTAATAATGTAAAAGGAGCTCCAGGGATACCAAAAACCTGGAGTGGAGGCATAACACATAATATAAATGCATAAAAATGGTCACTAACGAGAGGGGAGTTAGGAAGAGGGGGAGGAGGGGTGGGGGGGATATAGTGCAGGTAAGGGCCTCCTAGAATTACTACCAAAGGGAGGGAAGAAATGTATATGAGGTAGGAAATATGTAGTAAATGGAATGAAACAGAATACTATACCTCACTAAGATAAAAAGTCGGGGGGTATAACTGCAAGAGGAGGGTGCAAAAACTAAAAATCATTTAGGAAGCAGTTCAGATCGAATTCTATGTTAAGCCCTTTAGGGGCTAAGGTATCCATAGAGAAAATCCATTTGCATTCAACCTGACTAAGGGCCCTCACCTTATGGCCTCCCCGCAAGGGTCTAGTGTATGGCACAATGCCCCAAAATTTAAGATGATTGGGGTCTTTGTTATGAACTTCTAAAAAGTGCCTAGAAACACTATGTTTCAGGAACCCGTTTTGGATATTCTGAACATGCTCTTTAATCCGAATTCTGAGCAACCTTTTTGTGCGGCCACCATATTGTAGGCCGCAACTACATTCCATTACATAAACTGCTCCTTCAGTATTGCACCCAATAAATTACTTGATGTCATATTTCATACCATTACTATTCGATTGGAAGGAAACTTTTTTTTCATTAGGCCGCTTGGTACGTTTACACGCATAACACGTTTTGCAGGGGTAAAAACCCTTACCCGTGAAAAAGTTGAAATGTTTTTTAGGAGGGTCGATGACAATTTTGACCAACTGGTCTCGGAGAGGCGGGGCTCTCTTGTAAATAAATTTATGTCTGGCAGGTAGTACTTCTTTTAAACTTCTATCAGATTTCAGAATGTGCCAGTGGCGTGAAATAATTTTCTCTATTTTCTTATTTTGGATATTAAAATCCAACACCACGGGGACTAGATCTGGTTGGGATTTCATCTTCCTGTTTTCTAACAGAGTTTCTCTTGGTATATGGGTCACTTCTTCAATTTTCTCTTTTATAAAGTTTACCTCATAACCATTTTGTATGAATCTCTCACTGATCATTCTAGCTTGTATACGAAAATCCTCTACCTTCATGAAGTTGCGTCTGAGTCGCATCAACTGGCCTTTAGGGATATTGAGTACCCAGTTCCTATGGTGGCAGTTTTTAATTGGCAGATAGCTATTACGATCTACATTCTTAAAGAAGGTCTTTGTAATAAACGTATCATTTAAACAAGATATTTATAGATCAAGAAACAAAATGGTAGATTCTTCTATATGCCACGTAAATACGATATTCATACAGTTGTCATTCAGCTTCTCAAAAAATAAAATTAGGTTATTACGATCGCCTTTCCAAATCACAAAGATGTCATCTATATAGCACCGGTAAAGAACAAGGCCTTCTGCTGGGTCGGAAAACACTGCTTCTTCTTCCCATTTGGACACTAAGAGGACTGCAGCAATGGGATACACCATCTCCATTCTTACTCTGTGATCTGCACATGCTGTGTACCTAACAGCAGTGAGGTAAGATGCTTGCAGACACATAGGTGGATCATTGAAGAACCCCTTAGCACTAAGTGTGTTTTTTCATTACTAATTTTGGTGGTGGGAGTCACTATCTACATGAACTTCATCTATTATAGCACTATTGCGTTTGGACTTTTTACCTTTTTGGACTTTTATTACTGCATATCTATGTTTACTATGTGCACTGTTTTTTCATTTTGTATATGTATTTGATGTTTTTTGGATTCACTGGGCACCATTTTGCACTACACTTGCTTCACAGGTGTAAATGTTAGTGTATTGTTGTTTTCACCATTTATTTGTTTTATATATTATTTTAGGTATATTCTGTTGCATTGAGTGTGTTATCAGTCACATTCCTTTCACCTCCCTGCCCCTTTTCACAGCGCAGACACCACTCTTCCTTTATATATTATTGCTTGTTTTGTTTTAATTAGATTCACAGGTGTCTTTGCAGCAGTGCCCCCTAGAGTAGGTTATTAGACTGAGGCACCCCTTACTCAAGAGGAATTACTAGTTCTTGACAAAGGCCTAAAATATGAGCCTGTCAGAAATCTAGATAAATTCCAGATGTATATTAGCATTCAGAAATATGTGAGGAAGCTAAATATTAAGAAATACTTGACAGAAAATCCAATGAATGCAAGGATGAGAGAAGAGAATCTAGTGGTGCACAGCAATTTGAGGAACAAATCCATATTTAATCCTAAGCTCAAAGATAATAAACATATAGAAGTTTTTAAACATTTGGTAACAGAAGAGGTGAATAATTTATTTTAAATTGTTTGTTTATAGATTTTCAAATCAGACAAAGTAATTATACAATCCAAACATTTGAATAACAAAAGAGTGCAAGAAATGAACATACGCACTTTTAGCAGGGAACATACAAGTCTGGTTACGTATAGGACAATTATATCATAAGATAGAAAATAAGTAATGGGTTTAACATTATCAACATATCATGGCTCTGCTGGACAAAATGACATATAAACAGTCCGTTATCTGCAGGAGGAGAATCATATTATACAATTCTGTAGGATCAGGAACAATGGGTAAGCAGTCATGGTGGGGTGGGGTGGAATGGGGCTCCATGTTAAAATCAGAAGAGTCACATTTCTCCCAGATAGCTTTGAATTTGGGTAAGGAATCGTCTATAACAGCTGTAAGACGTTCCATCCTTCGAATATCAGCAATTGTCGATAAAATCGTGCAAAAATGGGAGGAGAGGTAGCTCTCCAGCATTGAGGAATGACACGCTTGGCTGCCAGTAAAAGAAAAGCCATCAGTTTGTGGAGATTTTTGGAAATTTTCGGGAGAGGTAGGCCTAATAACAAATATAGAGGTTGAAAGGGGACGCTTATCTCCAGGGTCTTCTCCAGGAGGTCATGAAATGTGGACATGGATACCCACAGAGGAGCCACATCTCCAACAATGGCTATATGGGTTCAGTTTATGTGCTGCTAGGAATTCAGGGGTTCTGTACCAGAACATAAGTATTTTATACGTGGTCTCTCTCTGGGTCACACATCTAGAGACCCTGGAGGCAGCATCCCAAATTCGTCTCCAATCCCCCAATGAGATAGGCCTATGCAATATGTGGGATCATTTCCTCATGTATGAATGGGTGTGTTCAGAACGGGGAAGAGCTGAATGTAAGATTTTGTAGATAGTGGAAATCTGGTGGAGTTCGTGAGGACCTCTAGAACACACCAATTCAAAGTCAGTAGGGATGCTCAGGGTCAATTGGGGGACGAGGGCCATAACATAGAGCATGGGTGAGCAGGGACTGTAATTCCCATCTCTATTTCAGACCATCTATTTGGGGCAAATCTAGACGTCCAGGAAATTATAGCTTTTAAGTGAGTAGCATAATAATATTTATGTATATCAGGAGCCCCTAGGCCACCTTGTGAGCGGGGGGTCATGATGACTGAGCTGGCTATCCTATGGGAAGCGTTATTCCAGATAAAGTTTAGAAAGTTCCTATGAAGTGCCTTCAATTGAGTCATTGGGATCAGTACCGGGAGAGTTTCAAAGAGATATAACAGTTTGGGGAGTATAGACATTTTTAGAACATTTATCCTCCCAATGAGAGATAAAGGGAGCTTTGTTCATGACCTCAGTAATCTATTTATTTCTATAAATAAAAGAGGAAAATTACCTGGTATAGTGTAGAATAAAAGGGGGACAAGCGGACTCCCAGATATTTCAGGGAGTGGGTGCACCAGCGATATTTGAAATTGTCTTGTAGAGAGGCGAGTGCATCTGCCGAGATATTTATAGGGAGGGCTTCCATTTTGGTCGGGTTAATTTTAAAACCTGAAAGGCTGCTAAATAAGTCTAGAGTTGCATGGAGGGAAGGAAGGGAGATATGTGGGTGGGTAACCGTTAACAATATGTCATGTGCAAAGAGGGACAGTTTGTACTCCTCCTGTCTCAGCGGCACCCCCCGTATATCTGAATGAGATCTGATGGCTGCAGCCAGAGGTTCGAGGCTCAAAATAAATAGCAAAGGAGACAGCCCTGTCTGGTACCATTACTCAGGGAAAATGGCGGGGAGACATAAGAAGCCAGCTGCACCCGGGAAGTGAGTTTAGAGTACAACGCTCTCAAAGCCTGCACAAATGGGCCCGTAAAACCATATTTTGTCAAGGTGGCAAACATAAAGGACCAGTTTAGTCGGTCAAAAGCTTTCTGCACGTCTAAGCTTAACACGATAGCAGGTCTCTTGGTCTTGGTCAAAAGGTCAATGAGGTCGATGGTTCGTCTTGTGTTGTCCCCGGCGTGTCTGGTAGGGACAAATTCGACCTGGTCTCTATGTATAAGAGACGGGAGAAGGAGGGGAAGTCTATTTGCTAAAATTTTAGTGAATATTTTGTAGTCGGAATTCAAGAGGGCTATGGGGCGGTAATTGTCAGGTATTGATGGGTCTTTGTCCGGTTTCAGGATGACCGTTATAAATGCATGTAGGAATAAAGAGTGGGGTACATTCCCTTTCATCAGAGATGTAAATAGAGTTACCATATGGGACAGCAACACCGGGAGAAATTTCTTATAATAGGAGTAAGGGAGTCCGTCAGGACCTGGAGATTTATGAGATGGGAGTTGTTTAATAACCATGGAGATCTCCTCAGCCGTGATCTGTGCATTAAGTCCAGAACGGTCGTCTGAGGATAGCTTGGGTAAATTAAGAGAGTCAACAAAAGCGTCAAATTTCTCCTGAGTGAATTTGGACCTTGAGTCTGTAGATAGGCAGTTATACAAGTCCTGATAAAAATGTCCAAACACTTTAGTCATAACCCGAGGGCAGTAAGTGGGAACCCCGTCCGGCTGTAGTATGAAATCTGGTAAAGAGGCATGGGGACGAAGTTTTAATCTATTAACCAACATTCTGTGAGGTTTATTGGCAAACTCATAGAATTTTTGCTTCAACCAAAGCATAGATTTAGCAATTCTGTTCAGATCTAAGGATTTAATATGGTTTCTCAGGGAGATCACAGTGCGGAGGCGGTCCATTGTGGGAGAACTAAGAAGATTCCTCTCAGCTTTAGTTATTTCAGCTAGCAGAGTCGTGCACTGAAGAGCACAATATTTTTTAAGGCGAGATCCAGCGGCAATACATTCACCCCTGAAAAAAGCCTTGTGAGCTTCCCACAGGGTAGAGACCTCCGACACTGAGCCCTCGGTGAGTTGAAAAAATGTGGTTAATTGGTGTTGTAGGTGAAATTGAACTACAGGGGTACTGAGAAGGGACTCATTAAGATGCCAGTGACACGTTCTAGGTGTTGGTGCAGACAAAAGGAGCTCAAGTGAAATGGGTGCATGGTCCGAACATGTAATCGGATGGACGTTAGAGTCAGTTAAATAAGATAGTAGTGGAGCTGAAATGAAAAAATTATCTAATCTTGTGTATAATTTGCATGAGGGCTAAAAAAAGGTAAATTGTCTGGCGGTTGGATGTTTTACCCTCCAAGCATCAAACAAGTTGTGAGCTCTGATTACCTATCGGAATGAGGTAGAAGATTTCTGTACCTGTCCAGGGGGAGTGTTTTGAAACAAGGAAAATTTATCCCTGGAGGGGGACATACATAAGTTGAAATCCCCCCCCCCCAATAATTATGAAGGGTTGGGAAAAGGTGTGAAGTTTTTCAAAAAAATCCTTGAGAAACCTAATCTATCCCGAGTTGGGAGCATATACGTTTGCTAGAGTAAAAGACGTGTTCATATGATCACAGCTCAAGAGAACAAAGCGGCCACGGGGGTCTAAGAATGAGGATTTGACACGTATGGCAGAGGAACGTTTGAAGAGAATAGCCACTCCGGCTTTACCGGAGGGATCAGAGGCTACAAATGCGGTAGGAAAATGTTTAGATGCAAATTTGAATGAACCATCAGCCTTAAAGTGTGTCTCCTGAACCATGATCACGTCAGCATTAAAGGACTTGAACTCCCTTAACGCCAGCCAATGTTTACGGATGGAGTTCAAACCCTTAACATTGTAAGAAAGTATACTAATAGTCATTCCTAAGCATTATAAGCATATCTCGCATTACATTCAAAAACCATATTTTCAGCAGAGACCATGATGTAAAAAAAAAAAAAAAAAACTGGTGAGTAAGGTGACATGTATTAACAGGAAAAATTGGCACAAAGTAGTGGAAACACAGCCGTGTTTCTTAAACGGATCAAAAAAGGACCCCAAAAAAATAGAAAAAAGAACAAAAATAGGAACATGAGCAAGCAAGAACTCTTGAGAAGGAAGTCAAAGGTCAAAACGGACCATAGGATCAACGTTGTATGCAAAAAAAATCCATAGAGAAAAGTTAAAAAAAACAACAAAAAAAATATGCCATTCAGGCATGAAGCCTGAGGGGAATGAACCCCTTTAGGAGGTCACGGTCACAGTCCAGGACCATGGCAGAGGGGGGCATGTCAGCCCGCAGGATCCGACTTACCGGCCTTAGTCTATTCTGAGTAATGTAATGAAGAATAATCAGGAAAATACTCTACTCAAGCTAATGTTCAGGGGTAGAGTTGAGCGGACACTTGGATGTTCGGGTTCGACGGGTTCGGCCGAACTTCGGAAAAAAGTTGGAATTCGGGACCGAACTTGAACTGAACTTGACCCCGAACCCGAACCCCATTGAAGTCAATGGGGAACCCTACTTCTGAGGACTATTCGCAGTTGTTTCCCGTGCTTAGAACTGTCCCTGCACAAAGTGTCATTTCTGAAGGAAAAAAAGTCATTTAAAACTCACTTGCGGCTATAATGAATTGTCGGCTCCTGGCAATACATAGAAGAGTCATTGATAAAAAAAAAAAAAAAAGTGGGGGGGTTCCCCAAAATTCAATTACCAGGCCCTTCAGGTCTGGTATGGATATTAAGGGGAACCCTGCCGCAAATTTAAAAAAAAAATGCGTGCGGTTCCCCCAAATATCCATACCAGGCCCTTCAGGTCTGGTATGGATTTTAAGGGGAACTCCACCCCAAATTAAACAAAAAAATGGCGTGGAGTACCCCCAAAAATCCAGACCAGTCCCTTTATCCGAGCACGCAACCTGGCAGGCCGCAGGAAAAGAGGGGGGAACGAGAGAGCGCCCCCCCCTCCTGAACCATACCAGGCCACATGCTCTCAACATGCCTCATCCCCACAACCCTTGCCCGGTGGTTGTGGGGGTCTGTGGGCAGGGGGCTTATCGGAATCTGGAAGACCCCTTTAACAAAGGGGACCCCCAGATCCCGGCCCCCCCTATGTGAATTGGTAATGGGGTACATTGTACCCCTACCATTTCACAAAGAAAGTGTAAAAAAATAAAAATAAAAATACACAGACACCGTTGGTAAAAACAAAAAAAATAAAAAAAACATTCCAGCGATGAAATCCAGTGTCCCACGGCGATCCGATGTCCAGTGTTGTCCACGCGAAACGTCATTGGCTGAGCCTGAGCGGACCTGATGGGGAACTTCCTCCGCAGTGTAATAAATGAATAGACCCGCCCCTTCTAAAGTTCCCCATCAGGTCCGCTCATCCAATAACGTAGGCGGGGTCTGACATACGAGGGGGCGGACCTGATGGGGAACTTCCTCCACAGTGTAATACATGAATAGACCCACCCCTTCTCACATTCCGCCTCAGGTCCTGAGCCTTACACCTACGTCATTGGCTGAGCGGACTTGATGGGGAACTTTAGGAGGGGCGGGTGTATTCATTTATTAGTAATAAGCCGACAATTCATTATAGCCGCGAGTGAGTTTTAAATGACTTTTTTTCCTTCAGAAATGACACTTTGTGCAGGGACAGTTCTAAGCACGGGAAACAAGTGCGACTTTACATGCATATTGCGGAACACCGGATCCGAACCCGAACATACAGTCAATTGTTCGAGTTTGGGTCCGGGACCCAAAAACCCAAAAGTTCGGTACGGACCCGAACTTTACAGTTCGGGTCCGCTCAACCCTATTCAGGGGGTAAAACCCAATTGTATGGAACAAAAAGGGAATTTGGATCTGGAGACCAAAGCAATCAGACACAAAGGTGGGGATCAGGGCCGCTGTGTAGAAGAGCAGCATAAAAGTGATAAAAAAAAAATCAAAGTCAGGTAAGACCCTTGGATGATGTAGCCCTTTGAGGGGTGAAGACGCCGTTCCGAGATCTCTGGCAAACCGGGGTCCAGATCTTGCCTGGGGTATAGAGAGAGGTCTGGGCATCGAAGGTTGTGCCTGTAGGTCTTCATATGGGATAGGAGGGAGACCCAGATTCTGGATAAAAGAATCACTTTCCTGAAGATCCCTCATAGAGTGCTGCGAGACATCTTTGGTTACTGTTAGGCGAAATGGAAAGCCCCAACGATTCGGGGTTTGGTGACGCTGCAGGTGGGCTGTGACAGGCCTCGGTGCGCGGCGTTTAGCTAGGGTAATGGGGGACAGATCACTAAAAAGTTGAATCTTCGCACCTTTAAATTCAATTCTTGATCTGTTGCGGGTGATGGTGGTAAAAGCTTCCTTACTTTTGTTAATGTGGAAACGAACAATGATGTCTCTGGGATTGGCCCCCTGAGGAGGTTTAGGGGCCAGCGATCTGTGCGCCCTATCAAGGCGCCAATCTATATCAGGGATATCAGGTGCTATAGAAATGAAGAGAGCCAGCAGATAGGGCCGAATTTCCTTATCAGGGAGTGACTCAGGGACCCCATGGATCGGTAGGTTCTGTCGACGTTCTCTATTCTCAAGGTCCTCTTGTTGCATTTGAAGCTGCGACATAGCGTTTTTAAGGGTAGCATTTTCATCTTCCAAAAACATGGACATATTGGACCATATCATCAAATTTAGTCTCAAGATCTCTATCTCCCCTCTAAGTTCATGTGCTAATTTATTTACCCCTTTAGCAATGTTGTTGGTGAGGCTTTGCAACATGGCCTGCAGCTTTAGGTCAAGCACCTCTTCCGTCACCGGCACCGTCATCGCTGGTAGATTAGGAGCTTGTGGCTGGGATGCAGGCTGTTCAGTAAAGAGAGAAGGATCGACCAGCGGAAGTGCTTCGGGCAGATCCGCGATGTCAGCCGAAGTGCCTGAGGTCGGGGACTGAGGCCTAAGCAAGAAGTGGTCCATGAGAGGAGAGGGCTGGGTTGCGGCCTGCGGCGTGGGTTTTTTGTAAATGCGCCGTTGGTCTCCGACCTTCCCCATAAAAGATGTCTGTGGGGTAGCTGAGCAGTTCCCGGAGCTAGTGGGATGGCTCCCAGGGCTGTAGAAGCTAGCGTTGTAGAGCGGGAGCCATGTAAGGTCAAAGTGAGGCCGGAGCTCTGGTCCTAAGCGTCTGTCATCCTACGGGCCGTACATGCGCTCCCCCTGGCCGCTAGCCTTTTGTTACGTACATCAGTCAGTTGAGAGAGTGACTGCTTTAATAGCTGTATGAGGAGGTTAGTAGTCCCAGTGATGCACCAAGCCTGGTGGAGAGGGAGCTGAGCGTCAGGTGGAGTGGAATAGGATAGGTTTATAGTTGCTTGTGGGCAGAGGAAAAATGATCCGAGCGATCCTCCAGGTGAAGAATTTAATAGTGAAGAAAAGAGAGGAACCCAGAGTGATTAAAGGGTTACGAGGAAATTTTTATAAAAGAGAAAATTGAAGAAGTGACCCATATACCAAGAGAAACTTTCTTAGAAAACAGGAAGATGAAATCCCAACCAGATCTAGTCCCCGTGGTGTTGGATTTTAATATCCAACATAAGAAAATAGAGAAAATTATTTCACGCCACTGGCACATTCTGAAATCTGATAGAAGTTTAAAAGAAGTACTACCTGCCTGACCAGTTGGTCAAAAGTGTCATCGACCCTCCTAAAAAAACGTTCACCTTTTTCACTGGTAAGGGTTTTTACCCCTGCAAAAGGTGTTATGCGTGTAAACCAAGCGGCCTAATGAGAATAAAGTTAACTTCCAATCGAATAGTAATGGTATGTAATATGACATCAAGGAATTTATTGGGTGCAATACTGAAGGAGCAGTTTATGTAATGAAATGTAGTTGCGTCCTACAATATGTCGGCCGCACAAAAAGGTTGCTCAGAATTCGGATTAAAGAGCATGTTCAGAATATCCAAAATGGGTTCCCGAAACATAGTGTTTCTAGGCACTTTTTAGAAGTTCATAACGAAGACCCCAATCATCCTAAATTTTGGGGCATTGTGCCATACACTAGACCCTGGCGGGGAGGCCATAAGGTGAGGGCCCTTAGTCAGCTTGAATCTAAATGGATTTTCTCTATGGATACTTTAGCCCCCAAAGGGCTTAACATAGAATTCGATCTGAACTGCTTCCTAAATGATTTTTAGTGTTTGCACCCTCCTCTTGCAGTTATACCCCCCGACTTTTTATCTTTGTGAGGTATAGTATTCTGTTTCATTCCATTTACTACATGGTTCCTACCTCATATACATTTCTTCCCTCCCTTTGGTAGTAATTCTAGTAGGCCCTTACCTGCACTATATTCCCCCCCCCTCTTCCTAACTCCCCTCTCGTTAGTGACCATTTTTATGCATTTATATTATGCGTTATGCCTCCACTCCAGGTTTTTGGTATCCCTGGAGCTCCTTTTACATTATTAGTATTTGTTCTTAATTCATGTCATTAGCATTGGTTTACTCAGTTCTACTATGGTATGAGACTGGGATAACCTTGCTGTATTTTTATATTATGTTTTATATACATTTATTTTATTTGTGGTTCAGGCAGTCTGCTGCATACGTAGCCCTTAACCATTTATTTATAGCTCCCTTATTCCAATTAGGCCGGTCCCATGTTGTCAGCATCTATACTGCCGCTCTCCTCTATATTGCCTGCTTTTTAGCAACTTGTCTCACTCGTTTATCAGCCTGTGACCAAGGCAAAATGGCGGCTGATATATGTTGAAACGACCGCTAACAAAATGGCCACGATGTCTTTTTTATTTTAACTAAGTCATTTATATAAAGCAGTTTTTTGAGTGCTGGTAATTTGCCTGCACCCCAGGCTCCTTGGTTTATTCAGCCTGTATCTACCATCAGTCGGCCACCAGAAGATACGCTCCTCTATTTGCGTAGTTTACCTAACCCCGCTTTGCATTGTGTCTCATAGACAATAGCCAGAGACCTAGGCAAAATGGCAGTCGGCTTGTTTATCAAACAGGCTTCAGCAAAATGGCTGACGCATGTTCAATTATACAGACTATATAAGCCCATACACTTTACCTAATGGCATCCCCTGATCAAGTCACGTGACGTGACGACACTCGTAGGGATTGGAGCATTAGGTATACCAAGATCCTAACAGGAAGACGAGCTCGGCGCTCGTGGATTCAATGTATTATTACCACCTGCTAAATGTGAGTTTTTAATTCTGTTCTTTGGTTTTATTAAACGTCGTTTAAACAGGATTATGCGATGTATGCCTTCCTTTTATTTGTATATCACCCAATGAGTACTTAACTTACTGAAGATCCGGCAACAGTAAAAGACCCATAGAGAGTCATACGTACACAGAGGGCTTAAGAACTCGGTGTTCGTGGAGTTCTATCCATGATAATTTTTAACAAGTGAGTGCAATACCGTGTGTGTGGAGTTTGCCTCTATGTGGTATTGCATCTGAGATACGCTATGATTGCTCTCCTTGTCTCTATACCCATACATATGATCTCCATCTGGCACTAAGAGGACTGCAGCAATATTAAGGAGATTGCCATATTGTGGGATACACCATCTCCATTCATACTCTGTGATCTGTGCATGCTGTGTACCTAACAGCAGTGAGGTAAGCTGCTTGCAGACACATAGGTGGATCACTGAAGAACCCCTTAGCACTAAGTGTGTTTTTTCATTACTACTTTTGGTGGTGGAAGTCACTATCTACATGAACTTCATCTATTATAGCACTATTGCGTTTGGACTTTTTACCTTTTTGGACTTTTATTACTGCATATCTATGTTTACTATGTGCACTGTTTTTTCATTTTGTATATGTATTTGATGTTTTTTGGATTCACTGGGCACCATTTTGCACTACACTTGCTTCACATGTGTGAATGTTAGTGTATTGTTGTTTTCACCATTTATTTGTTTTATATATTATTTTAGGTATATTCTGTTGTATTGAGTGTGTTATCAGTCACATTCCTTTCACCTCCCTGCCCCTTTTCACAGCGCAGACACCACTCTTCCTTTATATATTATTATTCTTCTGCTGCTCCTTCACTGTCCAGTTACAATCAGAGTCAGGGAGGCGATGCAGCTGTGCTAATTAAAAAGTATCTAAACCAAGAGCAGAAATTATATACAGTATTATGCAACTTACCAGCTTACCAAGGTTTCCCAATGGTTGGGGAGTGGATTGCATGCATAACACAAGGTTGGCCTCCACACTGATGATCAGATTTGGTATCATCCTTTTCACAGAAGCAAATTTAAACACCTGATTGACCAACCTGTCTGTTTGACAAGGGCTGGGAGTGTGGTGGTACTATCTCTCCCGAGTGGGGGTACATAATAAAGGGGAGGATTTGAAGGCTGAATACTGGGAATGCCTGGCTGACACATGTTTCTGAAGGTTACTAAACCCTAAGGTGCAAAAATCATTTGCAAGTAGCACAGTTATATATGCATATCAACTGTGTATGTAGATATTTTCCTGGGGCTCAGCTTAAAAATGATCTATTTCCATTTATATCCAAAAGTCATTGTAGTCATTCTGCACACACAACTGTCACAGCAATTCCACAACTGGTAGCTATTTTCAAATACAGGTGTATTATTCCAGCAATGGCTGAGTCATAGGCCTGAATTGTGAATGGGAGGCTGAATCACAGTTCACAGAAGTGCATGAAACTGAAAGATATTGCCCACAGAAGTCAGAAACAAGTTAGTCAAGGCAATATATTTCTGGGGGCTGGTATTAATCAAGAGACGCCCGAGCAGCTGTCTGGCCATTAAATCCCAGCTTCTCAATGCGGTCCACTGCAAAGCCAATTAAAGTAACAAAATGTGCTGTCACTCATGGTTACTGATTTTCTTCTACAAACATTCAGGTTGGGGTGGTCTTTTGAAAGGATTCCCTTTGCAATTTTAGGAGGTTTTTTTCTTTTAAACTTCATGTTGTTGTGTGTGATTTAGTAAAATGAAGTTTAATGTAGGTGAACTAGCTGTATTTTAACGGAGAAGTACAGCCAAAGTTTGTTTGGTTGTACTTCTCTTGTGGATCACAGGAGTACAGTCCGTTCTGAACCCCTGTGACCCATTTTCAGCAGACAATGGGCTGAAGCCGAGTCGGTTAAGGCTTGGGAAAGATCTTTACCAAATGGTCGGGATCCGCCGACATGCCTGGACCGGCACCTGGCTCGGCCACTCAGTGAGCCGCTGGGAGCCTGACCTGGCCGCTCCTGCCCCCTTCACTGCCCAGTGCAACAGTGATGGGGAGGGGGGGCGAGCAGACAGCGGTGACTCACAGTCATAAGCTTTCTGCTCAGGGAACTCTGATTACTGAGCGATTGGCAGTATTTCTGACCAATAAGAAAATACAAAGCATTCCCTGAAAGGCATCCGTGCCAAGTGGCTGACCTCCTATGTTCACAATACAGTATGACAGCTGCTCGACACAGGACTAGAAAGCTAGTGGAGATCACTGGGGTAGCAATGCCTATTACAGTGATTTTCAGCTTCCAGAGGGAACCCACAGGTATGGAATATACATAGTTACATTGTCAAAGCTGGACCAATATAACTATTTAAAAAAATGTCATACCTGGAATTCTTCTTTAAAAGTAAAAAAAAAAAAAAAAAAGCAAATAGCTGCTCAAGTGAGACTAAAACTGGGTACGCATGATCTGAATATTGGCTGGTTCAGCAGGAACTGGCCGACATTCAGACAGTGTGTACAGCTGCCTGTCCAACAGAAGCCAGTCTCAGGCCAGGCTTCTGTCAAATGTGCATGCTGAAAAACCAGCCGCTGATAAGCACTGGCAGCATATGCCTGCAAGCGCTGATCAGTGTGTTCTGGCGGGGGGAGTTCCCCTGTCAGAACATAATAGCTCAGCAGGGGAGATGGCCGCACTAACATTGATTAGTTGTTACGACAATTTCTCTGTTTCTTTTTTTTTCATTCAGCCCATTGGGTTGAACAAAAGCAAACATAACTTGTGTACAAGTCCATGCAGCACAGTGTCCCATGAGCTTCTTTCTGGGAACAGCGGCAGTCCTGACAGATTTATATCAACAGTCTGTAGCACCAAAGCCCCATGTGTCTCTCCGATCTGACAGACACACACTCTGACACACAGGTAGGTCCAGCTGGCCTGATCAAGACATCTCTAGCAACAACTAAAATGTGGTTATATTGAAAGAACCACCAAATGATAAAACATAACTCCATCATAAAATAAACAGAAGAAAAAATAAGCTGATCCGATGATAAAATTAAAAGGCAGTTTTTGCTGCAATACTGACCTTTAATCAAGAGTTCCCCCCCATAGGCAGGGTGCAGCATGGTCACATAGTCAGGTGTAGTAATAAACTAGTGGGGACTAGGATGATGTTGGGTGTTAGTTCACCCTTTCATTTTTTGTGAAAGGGTGAACTTAGACTTTAAATATTGAAGTATTTGTTTTCCTCAAAATCTATTGAAATGTTAACATAAACCATAAGGAAAGCCAGAAAAAGATTGCAGAAACACAAGTCAAACAAAAAGAAATGGCAACATTGTTCACACTTCAGTGCTCTGATTGTCTATAAGGTTTCATGTACACTGCTGCTGGTAAACAGCGATTTAGAAAAAGTTGGGCTGTAACAGCTTGTAAACGCGTTTAAATGCGGTAACTTGCATTTATCCACGTTTCATTTCCAGGCGGTTTAAAAAAAAAGCTTGTAAACACAAACGCGTTCGGACGTTTTTAAGCGTCGGTTACTATCTGTCAAGTTAAATCGTTCAGCCTTACTGTAACAGCAGACATGTGTTATCACTTCACTCAGACTTTGATAGAAAGTAGAAGGAAAACTGCCAAATAGCTGGTGAGATGAGATCTATATCTTAGATTTGACAGACACTTAAGATAAGCGTCAGATGTAAGCTAATAAAAGAGCCAAGACAAGACCCTCTATTGCCTAACCCATGTATACAACAAATAAGCATAAATACTTTGAGAGTAATTGGAACATGCAGTTGCAAAGTTTTCCCAATAAATAATAAGTGAAAGCTTCTGTTAAAAAAATCTGAATCAAGCACGGATTCATGTACAGGGATGAGTTATTCCTGCAAGTTCAAGGTTGGTGGACATGGCAAAATAATGAGGAAATTCACCACAGTAACTATAATGATCTGCCGGCCTTTGATCTTGGGTCAGCTTGTTTAGATAGGGCCAATAATGAGTATTTTTTTCATGTTGCCCTGGATGTCTCATTAAATTGACCTTCGACTCTCTGTATTGTATTTTGATTTTTTTTTTTTTTGATTTTTTTTTTGTCTTTCCTGTGGTTTATCTGTGGGTATAGGATTGTGTATATGGAGGTTTTCTATTTGTTTGTTTTTTCTTTTTTTTTTAATATACAATTTTATTAGGTTTTATAGAATATAACAAATAAGATCGTTGCATTCAATATACAACATTTGTAATACAATCACCTTGTACAGGCAAACATTTAACAAAGAATTGTTTAGAACTTGATGACCTAGGCCAGTCTACCCATAATGGGTACATACTGTAGGACTGGGAGGTCACCTAAACATTCCTTGGTACAACCTATACAACTGGAGTAAAGATTGCATATTATAATATCTTCCCTACAGTTTGAATTATTACGTTCTATAATATAGAACATTTGGTGTAGAAAACTACTTATGGCAGCCTTTATTTTTATTTCCTCCCCTTCCTTCCCCCTTATTTACAAGTATTTGTTTGTTTTTTCAATTGGTCAAACTGACAGCTACTGGCCTAAAGTCCTGTCCTAATATTATGCATGCAGTGAAGAAATATATAAGCTATCAAAATAGAAAATGCTGCGATAATTAGAGGCAATGGGGGTTATTTACGAAAGGCAAATCCACTTTGCACTACAAGTGCAAACTGCAAGTGCAATGTTCACTTGAAATTGCACTGAAAATGCACTTGGAAGTGCAGTCGCTGTAAAACTGAGGGGTAGATCTGAAATGAGGGGAAGCTCTGCTGATTTCATTATCCAATCATGTGCAAGCTAAAATGCTGTTTTTTATTTTCCTTGAAAGTCCCCCACGGATCTACAGCTACTGCATTTCCAAGTGCACTTTGCCTTTCGTAAATAACCCCCAATGTGTATTAAAAGGGTATCGCTTGTAAGCACACTTTACATCTTAGCTAGAAATCTAATATTACTCTACAAAAAACATATTTATGTACATTTACATGGAAAGTGCAAACAACCAAAAATGCTTTTTTGGTTGCCTATAATATCCATGTACATGGATGGGGAAGTGGGGAAGGGTTACAAATTTTGACAGTGTTTTATTTGCTGTCCATGTCTTCCTGTCCTGGTGGCGCCTCATCCCTCATGTCTTGTATGGGCATTAGAGGGATAGAAATATCTTCCCAGTGACATCACATTAAGTAAAAAACTGATACAGTTTATCTCTTCCTAACCCCTCTATGAAAAAAATCTGCTGAAGCAAGGCTTTAAAGTTTATGTCAAGACAAATAAAACACCGTAAGATGTTCTCTCAGGACAAATACTTATTGATCTCACAACAATCAAATATGCTCCTAACTTTTTGATCTTTTTGATCTGACAACACAATCTTTTGGCATTAATGAAATGGTATATACCGGGATAGGAAAGTGGTTGCAGGAGCATATCTGGAGGATAGTGATATAAATGGCATATTTCCTGAATGATCTGAAGTTGTGAGCAGGATGCTCCAGGACTGTCCTGGGAACAATTCTGTTTAACTCGTTCATAAACAATATAGAGCTCGGAATAAATAGTTCGATCTCAGTGTTTGTTGATGATACAAAGCTAAGCTGGGCAATACTTTCTAAACAGGTAAAACCTAGGTAAATTAAAAGGGTGGGCAGCTATTTGGCAGATGAGGTTCAATGTAGGATAATGTAAAGTAATACACTTAGGAGCTAAAAATATGCATGCAACTTACATGCCAGGGGAAGAACCTCCGGGGGAATCAAGAATGGAAAAGAATCTATGGGTCGAAGTAGATGACAGACTTGGCAATAGCATAGAATGTCAAGCTGCAGCAAGCAAGGCCAGCAGACTATTAGTATTAATTAAAAAGGGTATTTACTCAATGGTTAAAACTATATTTCAACCATTTTACAAAACTCTGGTTCAGCCAACTCTTGAGTATGATATGCAATTCTGGTCACCAATTCTCAAGAAGGATGTACTTGAATTGCAGTAAGTCCAGAGAAGAGCAAATAAGGGGGCTCAGGGATTTAAGCTATGAGGAATGACTACAATCATTAAATCACTCTCCCTGGAGAAGTGGCACTTAAGACGGGATATGGTAGCGATATACAAATCTTTGAATGGTCACTCTTGCATTAGGAGGAAACGTTTTATTCATAAGTCTCTAAAGAACATGCGGTCACACAATCAAATTGGATGAGAAATGGTTTAAATCTTAAACTGTATATGTGGTTCTTTACTGTTAAAACAGTCAGGATGTGGATGGTGTCAGCTGAGAATGTAGATAAGTTCACAAATTTTTAAATGTGTCTTTTTTTGTTTGTTTGTTTTTTTGTTTTTATAGTTTTTAATACAATACAGCTGAAAAGCAGGAAAGTAAAACAATAAAACAAAGCATAAACACAAGGATTACAGGTACAGTATAAAATATTACCCTATAGATTAACAACACTGCTGACCAAAGGTGTCTCTGTTGCTCCTTCTTATAGAATGGAGCTGTATAACACCAGGAGAAAAAAAAAGCCTTTAAAAAAAAAACAATGCAGCCAACACAATCCAGGATTATTCTTTTTTTTCTTTAGTTTAACCACTTAATCCCCGGACCATTTTGATGGGCAAAGACCAGGCCACTTTTTGCGATTCGGCACTGCGTCGCTTTAACTGACAATTGCGCGGTCGTGCAACGTGGCTTACATCTGCGGTCTTGAAAAAAAAAACAATATTCTTTACTTTTTGCTATAATAAATATCCCCAAAAAATATATATATATATATATATTTTTTTTTTTCCTCAGTTTAGGCCGATACGTATTCTTCTACGTATTTTTGGTAAAAAAAAAATGCAATAAGCGTATATTGATTGGTTTGCGCCAAAGTTATAGCGTCTACAAAATAGGGGATAGAATTATGGCATTTTTATTATTATTTTTTTTTTTTACTAGTAATGGCGGCGATCTGCGATTTTTATCGTGACTGCGACTTTATGGCGGACACATTGGACACTTTTGACACATTTTTGGGACTATTGTCATTTTTACAGCGATCAGTGCTACTGTGAAAATGACACTGGCAGTAAAGGGGTTAACCACTAGGTGGCGCTGAAGGGGTTAAGTGTGCCCTAGGGAGTTCTTCTAACTGTAGGGGGGGTGGGCTGTGTGAGACACGACAGTGATCTCCGCTTCCGATTACAGGAAGCTGTGGTCACTGTCCTGTCACTAGGAAGACTGGGGAAATGCTTGTTTACATAAGCATTTCCCACTTCTTCTTTACCCTGACACTATCGCGGGTATGCCCGCAGACATCGAGTCCGCGGGATCCACGGTCGGAGTCACGGAGCTTGCGGCGGGAGCGCGCGCACGCCGTCCACAACGCCGCTTCTTAAAGGGGACGTATATATACGCCCTTTTGCCTGTCTGTGCCATGCTGCAGATGTATATCTGCGTGTGGTGGTCGGCAAGCAGTTAAATATGCTTTTTTCCTTCCCTTCTTTTCTCCTTTCCCTCTCTAAACTCCTTATTTATATATAAGATAACATCCTTAGTATATAACCAGATGGTTACCAATTAACCAAGAAATTTGCTGATAACAATACACCATTTTGATCAGAAGAGAGAGCATTTTTTTAAAACATAATGCAGATATACATCAGACTTATATAGATTTTGAAATTTAAAGTTGTAAAGGCAGAAGTTTTTTTTTTTATCTTAATGCATTCTATGCATTAAGATACAAAAACCTTCTGTGTGTATCACCCTCCTCATCACCCCCTAAATACTTACCTGAGCCCCTTCTCTCTCCAGCGATGTACAGGAATGTCTAAGCCATCAGGGACACTCCTCCTGATTGGCTGGGACACAGCAGCAGCGCCATTGGCTCCCGCGGCTGTCAATCAAAGTCAGTCGGCTAATCAGGGATGAAAGGGGGCAGGGCCAGGTCAGGGCTCCATGTCTGAATGGATACACGGAGCTCTAACACAGCTTGGGTGCCCCCATAGAGAGCTGCTGGCTGAGGGGGCACTCGATAGGAGGCAGGGGCCAGGAGCAGCAAAGAGGGACCCGAGAAGAGGAAGATCCAGACTGCTCTGTGCAAAACCAACTGCACAGAGAAGGTAAGTATAACATGCTCGTTATTTAAAAAAACAAAAAACAAGACTTTGCAATCACTTCAATATATGCATACCCACCTCTGTCATACTCTCTACCTGCTAGTCTATAGTCTCGACCACTGTCTTTTTATCCCAGATTTTTCCAAACCCTGATAGAATAAAAATACATGCTTATTCTTACTTTCTCTTCTTTCTTTAAAACACCAAAAAAAACAAAACAAAAAAAAAAAAATAGAAGCGAAGAGAAAACAAAAAAAGTTTCTCCATCCCCTTCTCACCTGGCATCCGTCCCTGGTACTAGCAAACCTGATATAAAATCCTAGGAATTAATCCTCTAATACTAAAGGAGACTGGTCTTTATTTGAGAGATACGGAGTACATATTCTCCAGTTTTTCTCAAAATGTTCTTTCATTGCCATTATGAGATCTTCCATTTCCTGAATTTCTGTAATTCTAGCCAGCCTAGAAAATAAAATACCAGCATGCTGGTATACATGCTTTTGCAGCCGTTAAAAGGTGTCTCAACAATGAGTTTTTGTAGCTTTTATTGGATAAGGGTGTGTCATGGAGTAAGTATGCTGAGGGCTTCCTCTTAAGAGACACACCAGTTAGTTCTTTAACTGTATGTTCAACCATATCCCAGAAGTCTTTCAGTTTCGGACATTCCCAAAAAATTTGAAATAGGGTACCCTGCAATTTACTGAAAGCGCCAACAGATGTCTGAGGTCTGGTGAAACATACAATGTAATAATGATAGTGTTTGACAGCATCTAGTAAGGAGTTTAGATCCTCCTTCCTGATAATGTGCTTGCCACTGAGGACTTGTGCGCAAATATCAAGATTCTATCCATTTGAGTTTGCATGAAGATAAATTGTAAATCTCTTTCCCATTGTTGGAGAAAGGAAAGATTCTGTGGGGCATTTGCCAGTTTTGGAAATGAGTACAAATGCCACAGTGAGTGTCTCATTGGTTTCCCTGCAAGGCAGGACTGCTGAAACTTAGAAAGGTCTTTTACATTAGAATACCTCTCCGGCAAAGTGTGAAGATATGCACCCAGCTGGGAACAGTGAAGGAAATCCAAAGTGTGGGAGAAATTCTTTGAAATTTCATGACTCGTTATAAGCCGTTTTTCTTAATAGAAATGCAACAGGCGGTAGGGCCCCTGATGATTAAGTACATCAAATTCATGATCATTAAGTCCAGGATTAAAGGCTGGGTTGCCCAAAATTGGAGTTAATGGACTAGGGAAAGGTAAAAGATCGGTATGTTTAAAAACTGATCTAACAGCTATAAGAGCAGCTCCAGCCGATGAAGGCCCTGTGAACCTCCTTTAGGGAAAGGGAGCATTGACTGCTGGAAGCATGACATCACTGTGGGTGTGAACCTAAAAGGGAAGTGAAGTAGCTCTCTTAGGATTGTCTACAAAGATCTGAGGTGACTGGGTGGAGCCTGAACTCTAGCAAAAAGCTAAGCTGGGGCACGTCCAACTGCTCTGAGGAGATTCAGCTGTCACAAGAGTTGACCACCCTCCCGCCCGTTGTGATGTTTTGGCACAGCTTTATTGGTGGTTTTGACCTTGCCAGCATCTGATGTTGCTTTATGGGCTCTACCCTCAAGTTAAATTCTGGGGTCAGTCTAATGCCTGTCTGGCACTGATGGTAAAGAGAGGCCTCTTAGACTATGTGAGTTTATGTTGTATGGGTGCTCACAGAATAACTGTGACTGGCATTGTTGTTTGGTACATTTGAAAAGTTGTTACTTTTGCAAAGTTCTATAAAGTTGTGGCCTTGCCCTATTTCCAACCTAATCAGAATTAGGGATGAGCTTCGAGTTCGAGTCGAACTCATGTTCGACTCGAACATTGCCTGTTCGCCGAACAGCGAACAATTTGGGGTGTTCGCGGCAAATTCGAAAAGTCTATGGGAGAAATCTAAAGTGATAATTTTAAAGGCTTATATGCAAGTTATTGTCATAAAAAGTGTTTAGGGACCCGGGTCCTGCCCCGGGGGACATGTATCAATGCAAAAAGAAAGTTTTAAAAATGGACGTTTTTTCAGGAGCAGTGATTTTAATAATGCTTAAAGTGAAACAATAAAAGTGAAATATTCCTTTAAATTTCGTACCTAGTGGGGGTGTATAGCATGCATGTAAATTGGCGCTTGTTTCCCGTGCTTAGAACTGTCCCTGCACAAAGTGTAATTTCTGAAGGAAAAAAGTCATATAAAACTCACTCGCGGCTATAATGAATTGTTGGTATGGATTTTAAGGGGAACTCCACCCCAAATAAAAAAAAATGGCGTGGAGTTCCCCCAAAAATCTAGACCAGACCCTGTATCCGAGCATGCAACCTGGCAGGCCGCAGGAAAATAGGGGGGGCAAGAGAGCGCCCCCCCACCTGAACCGTACCAGGCCACATGCCCTTAACATTGGGAGGATGCTTTGGGGGTCTATGACCCCTCAAAGCACCATGTCCCCATGTTGATGGGGACAAGGGCCTCATCCCCACAACCCTTGCCCGGTGGTTGGGGGGGTCTGCGGGCGGGGGGCTTATCGGAATCTGGAAGACCCCTTTAACAAAGAGGACCCCCAGATCCGGCCCCCCCTATGTGAATTGGTAATGGGGTACATTATGCTCAGCCAATGACGTAGGTGTAAGGCTTAGGACCTGATGCGGAACGTGAGAAGGGGCGGGTCTATTCATTTATTATACTGCGGAGGAAGTTCCTCATCAGGTCCGCTCATCCAATGACGTAGGTCGGGTCTGACATATGAGGGGGCGGACCTGCTGGGGAACTTTCTCCACAGTGTAATACATGAATAGACCCGCCCCTTCTCACATTCCGCATCAGGTCCTCAGCCTTACACCTACGTCATTGGCTGAGCGGACCTGATGGGAAACTTTAGAAGGGGCGGGTGTATTCATTTATTAGTAATAATTAGTAATGAAGGTACAGGAATATGTAAAACAGCAGTCACACACACAGACACATTCTCAGGTTGCACTGGGTGAACTGGTGTCTTTATCTAACCTTACTATGTAAATAAAGTATGTATCAATGCTTCTGCAGCAATTACATAATGAGCAGCTTTGTTAGCTTTGACCAGTGCTTTTTCTTGGAATACAGAATACCTCCCCCCATATGTTATTGGAAATGAGCGAAGATGCCAAGGAGAAAAGAACTGGTCAGGTCTGACAATACTGTTTCGGATTTCAGACTGCAAAAGGGAATGTGTTGTCAGCTCAAACATGAAGTTAAGGGTTTCTGGAAGATTAATATATATTTTTCTATACCTGCAGCATTTTTAAAGAGACAAAACACAGGAAATGTATTGCAGAGAAACACACCCATGTAGCACACGTTTTTCTGGCATGCATTTTAGATCCCTTGTTTTTCAGTCCTCGGCATGATTGTACCTAGAAAAGGTACAATACATGGAAATGTAGAATGCACTTTTCCCTCCTAAATAACCACTTTACCTAATAAATAACTGCGCTCACAACCTTCTTGGATGAAATTGGCCGTGGGACTTTTATTGGTGTAAAATATAAATAAATACAATTCCATCAATCATTTTATTAATCCATAAAATTCTCACTTGTAAATAATAAATATAAACAGCTCAGTCTCAGGACTCAAGCAATACCGTATATCAAAAACAAGTCCCCCCTTTGCCATTGAAAGTGTGACAAAACCACATAAAGTGCCTCGACAAGGGTGAGGGGGGGGGGGGTGGGGAGCTTGTTGCTGTACTTTGACCACCTGTGAGGAAATTTCCTCAGGGGACCCCCTTATATAGCCTTGCTCCAATTCTGGAATATTCCCTCTAGACATGTGACCTTATGCACCTTCCCTATTGTATCAATGACCTTCCCTCATAACTTGCCCTATTTTCCCGCTTGACTTACAGTACCTATTTCTTAAAGTGACATGGCTTCTTTTATTTATTTTTTAAATAAAAGACTATTTATCTATCCCGGGGGCATCCACATGCCCATGTTGTTCGGGCCATATTCTTTAGCCCTGTCAGTTCAATGGGAGTTTTCCCTGCTGAGACCCAATATAAACTATGTAGTCTAAAATCCACCCAGAAATCAGTCACTGTGTTAATATTTGTAGTCTATCTGCCTTTGTACAACGCTTTGAAATGCATGTGGGATGCACTTTTCCCTCCTAAATAACCACTTTACCTAATAAATAACTGCGCTCACAACCTTCTTGGAGTAAAATTGGCTGAGGCACTTTTATTGGTGTAAAATATAAATCAATAAAATTCCATCAATCATTTTATTAATCCATAAAATTCTCACTTGTAAATAATAGATATAAACAGCTCAGTCTCAGGACTCGAGCAATACCGTATATCAAAAACAAGTCCCCACCAGCCGGGCTTGAATTATCAAGCCTGGCCTACCCCACCGCCAAGGCCAATTTAATACTGTTCTGCAATCCTACATTGAAAATGTCTAAGCCTATATCCGACAGATGGACTCCATCTGTCCTGTATAAGCCCTCATAACCCCCTTCTAAATCCCTATGTCTATAGGAAAACCCACCGATAAGCGGCATGAATTTTTCCATGTATCTGTTTACCCGACGCCTGATTTTTTCAATGCTTTTAAATTGAACGTTTTGAAGCCATATCAGTCTTAGGATTGTTTCTGAAAATATTATGATTGTATTAGAGGAAGATAACTTGAAATTATTTAGGTCACGTTTCATCCCGAACATAAGGTCTAAGGTCTTTTCTCTACCTACATCATTGCCTCCCAAGTGTACTATTAAGATATCTGGGGCTGGCCACACTTCTAGCAATCTGAAAAGATAAAACGATAAATTTAACTATTTCGAACCACAAATTCCTTTCCATAACACTTGAAATTTCAGAGGATCCAATGACTGATTAGGTGTATAACAACGTAAACTGGATCTTTTGTTGGCCCCAAAAAATAAAAGAGTGGCCCAGTATTCAAATCGTTCTTCTCTTACCTATAAAGAGATTAAAAAGAGAGATCAGGTCTTACATAAATGATAAAATGCTGAGAATCCCATCTTTCTATTCTTTTAATTATTGACGCATCAAGGCCCATGTAACGGCACCCCAAATATCAAGGGGGTTAACGCCGTTTCCGCTGTCCCCTCTCCTGGACATCCATTCAAGAACCAATCTTCCACAGCCAGGCAACCCTTTCCCATAGGAATTAATCCTTCTGGAAGAACGAGACACACGCTCTGTATCTTCCCAAGATTGAATGACTTTTATTGAGAAACCTTGTAACTTTTATATACATCTAATACACAGTAGTTTAACATGAACAATGGCCCAGCTCCACCCACACATTACAAGACTCCACACATTATTTTGACGTCTGCTAGGAGACAACAGGTTCTAATAATCCCCTTTATGTTTGAATGACTATGCATGACCTTTATAGTCACCAGACTGTCTGATACTTTACAATACACACAAGGACAGACTTAATTTCCCCAATCCACATCACCACAAACAATGAACAGGTCTTCTAGAAGCTGGAATTCATTAGCATTACACTAGACAGGTGATTGAGCCTGAACACCTCAGTATCTCTCAATTAACCTGTTGAGTTCAGAAACAGTAAATAGTCCTTTACAGATATCCTTGGGGATATGGTGGATAAATATTACAGACCCATTTTAGGTAGCCCAAGATATATTTCTTAATGTCCATTATTTCCTGTCTCACCCTGTGTCCAAAGTGACCCTCCTGTCACACATCTCCCCTTTCGGCAGGAGACTAACAGAGGAGGCGACCCCAGACGGGTTGACTCCGAAGTTAGTCCATAGGTCCATTCCTCTAATGCCGGTATCCACACAGTACCCCAAATAAATTGCTCCAAACAGAACATTACTTACCCAGCCAACCTCTGCCTCTCTCAGAGAATATACCCGCCGCTGGGTAGAGGCCTGGACTGGCCCTTCTCCCTGGAGTCCTTTCAGCTGCTGGAGAGAAGACAGGGTGACTGGGCTCAGTCCGTCATGCTGTTGGGGATCTGGGTTGACTGCCCGGCATCCCTGGGGTATACAAGTGGAGACTGAAGTCCCATCCACTTGTGGTAGGTGAAAATCCCCCAGTGCTTGCAAAGCAAGGCTGACATCCTCCTGTCTCAGTGTCACACCATTTTCTGGGGTTGTGTCAGTGAGGACTGAAGTCCCATCAAATACCACAGGAACTCCCTCTTCTGTTAGTTGAGAGCAGAGGCCCGTGGCACTCTGCTCTGTTGCCAGCTCTTCTGCTGGGTTGCTCTGAGTGGGGACCGCAGTCCCATCCACCGATATCCACTCAAGCTGCCGTTGTGTGCAGAGACCAGTAGCATTCTGCCCTGCTGCCAGTGATTCAGCTGGGGGTAAAAGCTTTACCACCTCAGCTTGTTGCTGGAGAGAGGGGCCAACTGCCCCGGCTCCCTGAAACTCCACAGTTGTTTCTGGTGCTGGGCAGAGGTTGACATCACTCTGCCCTGTTGCCAGCACTTCTGCTGGGGACTCCACACCATCTGCTCTGGTTAACTGTTGAGGGGGGGAAATGGCCTGCTTCTCCTCCCTGCATCTCTGAAATCCACTGGGAAAGAGGAACCATCGCCTTCTCACCTCGGGCCTCCAAAACTGCCACGGGTGTAGAGCAGGGGTCTGTAGTACTCTGTCCTGCTGCCAGTACTTGGGCAGGCAATGCATAATCCCTAACATCCTCTGAACAGTCCCTTAAGTCCATACCTTCTGTAATCTGTGGCTGGGGAGATGAGCCAACTGCCCTAGCTCCCTGGAACTCCATATCATCCATTTCGGCTTTAGGGAGGGCAATCTTCAGCTTTTCCACTGCCGATTCTTCAGCCAGGCTAGCTTCCTGGAACTCCATATCATCCACTTCGGCTTTAAGGAGGGTAATCTTCAGCTTTTCCACTGCCGATTCTTCAGCCAGGCTAGCTCCCTGGAACTCCATATTATCCACTTCGGCTTTAAGGGTGGTAATATTCAGATTTTCCACTGCCGATTCTTCAGCCAGGCTAGCTCCCTGGAACTCCGTATCATTCACTTCGGCTTTAAGGAGGGCAATCTTCAGCTTTTCCACTGCCAATTCTTCAGCCAGGCTAGCTCCCTGGAACTCCATATCATCCACTTCGGCTTTAGGGAGGGCAATCTCCAGATTTTCCACTGCTAATTCTTCAGCCAGGATTTCAGAGTGGTCAACTGGTATTTCTTGATAGTCCCAGGCAAAGGTAGCACCACCCTGCTGCTGAGCAGATTCTAGCAGCTGTCTGTAGGCAATCTCCAGCTCCCATTCCTGAACGGCCAGAAATTCCAAATCTTCCTCTGCCCAGTGCTCTTCCGAGACATTCAGTTTTCGCTCTCTGTGCTCCATTATTTCCTCCAAACGCCACTCCCGATCACTCCCAAAGTCAGGGTCACTGGACAGCCCCCAATACAACAATCCCAGGCCATCATAGTCAAAGCCTTCTGTGGGGCTGTCATCCGCTGACCATGGGCACTCTTGGGCTACATACCACCGGAGGCCTCTGTAGCTCTCATCCAACCGCATCTCTACCCGGATCAGCCTGCTTAACTCAGCTGTCCACTCCTGCTTTGGTTGTTCCCCAATAACGGCATTCGTACTTCATACTGCGACCAGTACCTTACATAGATGGAGGGGAGAATCTTTCCCTGGTGTTGCTGCTCGAGAGCTAGCACTTTCTTCCAGAGTTCGCAGCGGATCGAATCCGACCATCCCAGCAGGACCTCCTCTGATACTGGTCCTCTATGCTGTATCTGCATCTCTCGCAACCTCCTTCCGAATTCCTCTTCCATGGCGGCTGGTTCTTTAGGCGTTGTCTCCGAATTGCCGTATTTCCGCCATTCTCCGCTCATGTTGCCGCTCTAGTTCTCTCTTTTGTCGCTCTCGTTCTCTCTCTTGTCGGGCATCCTGCAGCTGGATGCCTTTAATGGCTTCCTGTATGGCGGTCTCTGATGGGTTAGCACCATATAATGCCAACCGCTGTTGAACTCATTGCTGAAACAGGTCTTCAACTGACCGGGGTCCTGCATCACCAACCCTCTGATCCATCTCGGCTCTCAAGTAGGTCTTTCAGCGTGACTTTCCTGCAGGCTGCATAGCTGGTCATTCACTGTGGTGGTTTGGAGTGTCCCAGGAACTGGAGGGAAAATCCCGCTGCTGCCAACCAATGTAACGGCACCCCAAATACGAAAGGGGGCTTAACGCCGTTTCCGCTGTCCCCTCTCCTGGACATCCATTCAAGAACCAATCTTCCACAGCCAGGTGACCCTTTCCCATAGGAATTAATCCTTCTGGAAGAACGAGACACACGCTCTGTATCTTCCCAAGATCGAATGACTTTTATTGAGAAACCTTGTAACTTTTATATGCATCTAATACACAGTAGTTTAACATGAACAATGGCCCAGCTCCACCCACACATTACAAGACTCCACACATTATTTTGACGTCTGCTAGGAGGCAACAGGTTCTAATAATCCCCTTTATGTTTGAATGACTATGCATGACCTTTATAGTCACCAGACTGTCTGATACTTTACAATACACACAAGGACAGACTTAATTTCCCCAATCCACATCACCACAAACAATGAACAGGTCTTCTAGAAGCTGGAATTCATTAGCATTACACTAGACAGGTGATTGAGCCTGAACACCTCAGTATCTCTCAATTAACCTGAGTTCAGAAACAGTAAATAGTCCTTTACAGATATCCTTGGGGATATGGTGGATATGGTGGATAAATATTACAGACCCATTTTAGGTAGCCCAAGATATATTTCTTAATGTCCATTATTTCCTGTCTCACCCTGTGTCCAAAGTGACCCTCCTGTCACAGCCCATTTTGCCGATTCGGTTGCAGCACCGATCCGAAAAGAGTGGGATGTGTAATGTAAATCTTGTAGCTCTGTATGTCCGACGCATGCGCCATGGGATCGGCGGACACAGGCGTCGCCCTATGCGATACAAGTTGAGTCATTGCACACGAGTGAGACTCACCTCATGCTATGGACGGCCATCATCCGGGACATGCTTACATGTCTTTGGTCTAAGGTAAGACTGATATCCATAATTACAGATTAGGGAACTTATCCTCAGGTTCATTTATTTATGTGCACCTGCCCCCCCTAATATTTTTGCATAGGGGGGGCCCTTGAGAGTATCTAACTTCAGTGCTATTTAGCAATTTAACAATCCTGTTTACCTTGCCTTTTATAGATCTGTCACTGCAACTTTCAGTACTGCAAGGCTCGTTTGCCCTCTGCTTGGGTTCACTTACGGCTACAGATGGATAATGCATGCATATTAAGAGCTTACCAGGCCATCCCGATCCCTAAAATCGGTGCCTCTTGTACCAATAGTGACCCATTCACTTGTTGCAATCTGTCCCGGCTTTTTGAGGTTCTTGTACACCACAGGGTTGGTCCGCATGATTTTTTCTTCTCCCCGAGCACATGCATTTTTGTAATTATAATTTCACTATCACTGTTCTTCACCCACAATTACCTCACTTCCTTCCCACCATTCACTCCCTTGTTCACCGATTTATTCCCCCCCCCCCCTTTAATTAGGTTCCAACTCATGTTGTGTTATTAATCTTTCAGTGCCATCCTAATCCTCTCGTGCCCGTCCCAGGGGGTAGCACCCCCCTCAAGGTGCTTCAGCTTACCACACATTTTTTGGTCTCTATTGATCAAACTGGTTAGCCAGGTCTGTATATGTTCATTACCCTTTACTCCTACATATTGTTCTTCAAACAATTATGACAGTGTATTTACACCAAGTTTATTGATTACATTATAGACTGTACTGTTATGTGATGCCTCCAGAAGAAGCGGTATACACCGCGAAACATGACGGGGAATCGTCTATCGCATCAGTACCGCATTTCTACACACCTGTAGAATAACCCCCTTTTTCATGTATCATGTAAATGTACTTTTTTGTATTAATTATTGTTGTTGTTTTGATTTGTACTGTTCTTAAATAAAATGTTTTAAACCTTATATCTATGCTGTGCATGGGTGTCGCAATATTCCCAACCTTTCATTGGGTGATAAGGGAGTTAGGAGTTACCCCTATACATATCCTCATTTTCTTCTTATTTAGTCCAATCGGGATGATGGCACCCTTTCCTACTTCAATATTTACTGTAGAGGCAATTCTCAATATTCTAACTTCAACATGCATTTTTTGAGAACCATGTTAAATTGATATCCCGTAAGGGGCGATCCATCCAAATGAACCAGAAAGTGGCCTTCACCGGATGGTCTGATTGCCATGCACTCCTTTACCGTTTTCAGTGGACAAATTTCCTTTGCTCCGCCACTATAAAGATATATCCATACTCTCTTTCCCAATGTGTCTGTTTTGGAATGTGCAATAAATATATTCAGTCCTGCCCTGTGAGCCAATACATGATTGTATTGGCCAACAGTCCAGACACCGATCTTTTGTTTCTGGGTAACAATTCCGATATACTCCCAGCTCCAAAAAATGCTAATACAAAAGCGATCTTAAATAACAAAATCAGAGAAACATATCAATTTTGTATCCCTACAAATTTCTTCCAGTAATGATATGGTGATGGGTCTTCTAGTATCTGGGAGAGAATTCTTCTTTATGTAACCTATCATGGCTTGCTTTATGGAGAAGAAAGATGTACAATGAGGAAAACTTTGTAATTTAAAGAAAAATTACACTCCTGCCATTATTTTAGCTATACAGCTATACGAAAGTTCTGCTTGCATCAGTGTACATAAAAACATTTGAATGTTTGCTTCTGAAGGAGCCCCAAACAGCATCCCAAATTCCATGAAGAATTTATTTCATCTCTGCCAAGCCGCCAATTATTCTGCCCAAGTACTGTTAGCCACCGAATTCTTGACTGACTGCATTAGAATTCCTAGATCAGGCTCCAAAGATGTTCGGGGCAAACCTGTCCTTCTTTGTCCGCATTTGGCAGAAGCTGTCGGAATTTTTGTATCTGCAATCGAGATATGCATCCGCCATATGATTATCCTTACCTGGGACATGCCTTGCTTTTACCCAGATATTAAACTGTAAACATAAAAATACCAGATATATAAGCAATTTAACTACCATTGGGGATTTTGTTGATAAGCAATTTACCGCAATGTCTTTATTACCCCATTTTAAGGATGGATATATGGATAATTTTTGTCTAAAAGACTCGTCATACTGAAACCAGCCTAAACCCCCAAAGCTTCTATAAGCTTCAAGCACGTGTTCCAGGTGCTAAAAAGGCCGCTACAGTATTCCGGGTGTTCTTCTCATAACACACTAGCATAAATGCTAAAGCCTGTACCCAATTATGAAAAGACCTAGCCACAGGTCTACGTCTATCTTCTTCAATTCTTTCCTCAGGTTTTTTGTCAGCTTTGTTAATTTTCTTTTACTTGACCGGATAGGTGGATACCCGAGTGGTGACATTTCACACGGCAAAGTCTCCTTTAGACATGATTCAGGAACTGAAGAATTATTAATATTTACTAGCTGAAATTCTATTGATAGAAAGCATAATATTATTCAAAACCTGTTATAAATTACCCTGACCACTAGATGCCGCTGTTGCATTAGTTAGCCCAGGAGAATTCAGCAGCTGTTGCTATCTTGAGCCTCCAGTGGACACCGTAGGAATCACTTGTTCTTGTATATGAAGTACACTTGCTTGACTGACGCTTTGTGCTGAAGCTGCTGTCTCAGCCATCGGAGTGGATGCTGATGTTTGAGCCCTCCTTCCTCTGTTCCTGGGAGGCGACGGCGACAGTGTTCTCCTACTCCTCTTCTCTCTGAGGCTGGCTCTTCTGGTACCCGTGCTAGTGGACACCTCTTCTGGCATCTCCATAACTTGTTTCCTTGGTTCTGAGGGGGCTGGGGGGGGGGGCGCTGAGGTGGGCAGCGCTGATTCTGCTGCCTGATACTCGGGCTGTGGGAGACAGGTCTGCTTCTACTGTTAGATAAGGCAGGTACCTCTGAGACTGGCAGTCCATCCACTTCTGGTGCTTGCTCCCGCCGACCGCACTCTCCTCTCCTTCCCCCAGCTCCAGGCATCTTCTCAGCCATTCCTCACCTCCTCTGTCCCCTGCTCTCTCAAGCACACGTCACATAAGTGTCTTCATGGTCAGGACAGCGTTCACAACAAAGTGCAATGACTCAATGAAGGGGAACTTGTTGCTGTACTCTGACCAGCTGTGAGGAAATTCCCTCAGGGGACCCCCTTATATAGCCTTGCCCCAATTCTGGAATATT
Source organism: Rana muscosa (assembly GCA_029206835.1). Classification (NCBI taxonomy): domain Eukaryota; kingdom Metazoa; phylum Chordata; class Amphibia; order Anura; family Ranidae; genus Rana; species Rana muscosa. The sequence goes on along the minus strand of CM055118.1, from coordinate 33,512,894 downwards.
CCCTCTAGACATGTGACCTTATGCACCTTCCCTATTGGATCAATGACCTTCCCTCATAATTGCCCTATTTTCCCGCTTGACTTACAGTACCTATTTCTTAAAGTGACATTGCTTCTTTTTATTTTATTTTTTTTAAATAAAAGACTATCTATCTATCCTGGGGGCATCCACATGTCCATGCTGTTCGGGCCATATTCTTTAGCCCTCTCAGTCCAATGGGAGTTTTCCCTGCTGAGACCCAATATAAACTATGTAGACTAAAATCCACCCAGAAATCAGTCACTGTGTTAATATTTGTAGTCTATCTGCCTTTGTGCAACGCTTTGAAATGCATGTGGAGTATTGTAATAAATAACATAACATAATATAGCTATTTTCCTACAAAACCACCAAGATATTTTCATCCATCACTACATATGGTAATGTATGTGATACTGCTATTAATTTTGCAACATTAGGGCAGTAAGACATCAAAGAAATGTATTTTGAAGAAAAGATAACAACCACATAATTAAGTTCCTCACCACAGCACTACGCTTAAAGCTCTGATGAAAGGTAAGCAGACCTAAAGTATGTTTCATGATGATTTCTCTTTAAAGCCTTGTCATTTCCTTCTAGTCTATTTTTATTTTTAGAAAAGCCTTCTCTTAAACTTAGAGATATTTATTGAGAATAACATTTTAGTACATAAGAAGAAAGGTTTAGATATTCCTATAATGGTACCATTAAGCAGATATAAAAACAATTATCTCCTAAGCCTGGATTGATCTGATTCACAATATCCTACATACATGTAAATACTAGTTCAGGACCCAAGGCTTTCAGCACTTCCAGACTCATTAGTCTACTGAACTGTGATTAAACAACAACATTGGGGGGATTTACTAAAACTGGACCACAGAGAGTATGGTGCAGCTTTGCATAGTAACCAATCAGCTTCCAGGGTTTTTGTCAAAGCTTAACTGTACAATCTGAAGATAGAAGCTGATTGATTACTATGCACATCTACACCAGATTCTCTGTGCTCCAGTTTTTGTAAATCCCCTTCATAGTACCTTCTTCCTTGTCATTTTTGCCCGGCAAGCTCTTCTTTAACTACTGGGATGCCAAATCCTGCTACTCATCGCAATCTCTCAGCTGTGCGATCATTTACCACTCTTGGGAGCTCATCCCCATTTATCTTGCATCATAGATAACATGATCTACTTCCCCCAATAGATATGAGCTCTGATATATACAAAAAAAACTGTTTCTCCTTGTGAAATACAAATGGCTCCTTATTTGAAATATTTTAAAATGAATTCACAATCAATCCATAGGTTCGTATAGTTTGTTTGTATACATACTGCAGTTTGTATACATACTGCAGTTTCATGCGCAGAAACCCTCAATTTTTCACTCTGCGGAGACAAGATACCACCTTGGTCATCCACTTTAGTCCTTTCACCCTCCTACTCAATGCATTTCAGAGCTAGGGCTTATTCATCAGGAGAAACTTCTTATTGATTTCACTTTTGTAAAATTGTTCCACTCCTGAAAAAAAAAAAAAAAACAAGCCCAGCGTACCAGGCTTAGTTGTGGGTATAACCATAGCAAGAGTGCTGCAACCCTGCAGGCTCCTCATAATGTTAAAAAGTACCATTGTTTTTCTTGAAAAAAAAAAAAAAAACAATCCCCTCTGCCTATTTAATGTACATTGCAGTATTTTAACAAACTTTGTAGCAGATTGCTATCTTCTGTTGCTCTGATGTTTGCTCTTTGTTTGATTTACCATGTCCTTTGTAGATTGATTCTGAATGGGAGGGTTTGGTTCAAAAATAATCAACAAGTGCACTGTCAGTGTTCTAATGAGGCAAACAGCAGTGTCTGAATCTCATTAGAAAAAAATAACCCTTAAGGGGGAGTATCTCACCTAAACTGAAATTCCTAATGCAGAAAATGCCTGTGATTTGACTTGTATCTTGTGCAGACTTCTGCAAAAATGTGCGAGTCTATCACACAAGCAGGACATGGCATTTCTGGTGGCGTTCTGTACACCAACTGTATACTGAACACCATATTGCATTTTACAATACATTACAACAGCTGCAGATTGAAAAGGAAGGCTACATTTTAATAACATTAAAATACAATATGGAAGCAATTATACATGTAATATTATTATATTATTTGCTATATTTGTTTACACGAAAGTGTAGTTACTTTTGAATGCCAGCCTGTAAGGCCCCTTTCACATGGACGGCAAAATTGCCGCAGTAAAAAGCATGTTTTTTGTTCTTTGAAATTCAAGGCTTCAGGCAATGCGATTAGCTGCATTTGTACATTGTGATTACCTGCGTATACGTGCGTTTATTTGCGGTTGCGTTTAGCTGCGGTTAGTTATTCCCATAGCAACCTGTTTATTTATTTTTTTTGTCCCTTGGATCTAACCATGATGCATTTCGGTCCTCTGCCATCTATTTCCTGTTTCTTTGTTCACTTGCTGAGTGTGTGTTGGAGTTTAGAGGTGAGAGGAGTGATCGGTGTGTTGTGCCTGAGATTTGCAAAAATGAATGCAAATATGATGAGTTTGCTGGCGATGCTCATGTTGCTGATGATGAGGATGAAGAGGAGAAGACAGATCCAGTCTAGGCGACGTCCCCGCCGTTACTGGGTCCATCCCCTAACCTCACTATCAATTGGCTACTTTGCCCTCATGTTCTGTGAGCTGCGGACCCATGGGGACAAGTTCTACAATTATACTCGGATGTCCGTGGCAAGCTTCGATGAGCTGTTGGAACTCTGTAGAACACGCCTGAGCAGAACCAGGACCAACATGAGAAGAAGCATTAGTGCATTAGTGCAGAAGAGCGGCTGCTGCTTACTTTAAGGTAGGTTTTCCATATCTTGAACAGATGCTTTAAATTCATGTACATGCAGGTGTACCAATATATTTGACAATAGTGTGTATGTATGTTCTTGCATAATATATAGATATAAATATATGTGTCTTTTTTGTATTGCAGATACCTTGCCACTGGTGCCAGCTTCACCTCACTTCATCATCAGCTCCTAATGGGAATTTCTACTGTATCGACAATAGTCCATGATACATGTCAAGTTATATGGGAACAGCTGAAAAGCAGTGTCATGCCGGAACCAACATCCAGTCTGTGGGAGGAAATATCTGAGGAGTTTTGGGAGAAGACCAACTTCCCAAATTGCATGGGGGCTTTAGACGGGAAACATATCCGTCTCATCAAGCCACCAAACTCTGGTTCCCGTTATTTCAACTATAAAAAATATTTCTCCATTGTCCTCCTGGGGCTCAGTGATGCCAACATGCGGTTCATTGCTGTGGATGTGGGAGCTTACGGGAGTTCTGGAGATTCCAGAATTTTCCGTAATTCTATGATGGGCCAGCGATTGGAAATTAGTGAATTCAATGTGCCACAGTCAAGGCCTCTTCCTAGTACTGCTGTGCCGGATCTTCCTTTTGTTGTGCTGGGAGATGAGGCATTTGCCTTATCCACCCACCTTCTCAGGCCCTATACGAGGCATGGTCTCACTGACAGGAGGCGCATTTTTAATTACCGTCTCAGTAGAGCCCGGAGAATGGTGGAGTGCGCATTTGGCATTTGCACTGCCAAATGGCGTGTTTTGATGACAGCCATGCACCTAGAAGTGGATCATGCGGTCAATGTTGTTTTGGCATGTTGTGTTCTCCACAACTATTTGAGGGGTAAGGAGATCGTGCCCACCGAATCCCCGTTAGCGTTACCTGTTTCTGCAGAACACAGAGGTCTTGTTACTGCCACTCGTCCCACGAATCAAGCTCTACAAGTGCGTGAGGATTTCACAGATTTTTTTTTGACAGAGGATGGACAGCTCCCATGGCAATATGACCATTTGTAAAGAGATCTTTGTTACCCATGTTATATCAACCTTATATTACAGTTTAAATTTGTTCTTGAAATAAAGTAGTTGACAATTTTTTACAATTAAATTGTTTTTATTTTTATATCTTTGCCATGTTAAATAACAAAAAGGTAGAAAAAATAGACAAACCTTACAAAACATTGAATGCTTGCATGTATAGAAAACTATGTTTTCAATTCCTTAGGAATATAGAGAATTTTCTTCTATTTTCAAGTATAAATTGACTCTGTACCCCCCCCCCCCTAAAATATTGAGTATTTCTAAAGTGCTGTTAACCATATGTTTGACTATATGTGGACACTGTGAGTGCAGTAAACAGCTTTGAAACATTTTTTCACAACTTTACGAACTGTTGTGTAGCGGCTGTTTGATAACAATGTCCAAATGTAAGCAAAGAATTTAAAAAGGTTTTTTAGTGCTTAAAGCTGACCATACACCTATAGATTATCTGCATAATGTCTATGATTAGATGGAATTATATTTGTCCATGTACACTGCACTGTGTAGATGGGGGGAGGGGATCTCCCACTGGGACAAGCTTCAGTATCTTTCTAGTCGTCCGAAGCTCGATATGGAAGCTTGGAACAGTGGGAGATTCTTACATCCGCACAGTTTAGCGGAGATGGAGGAATCTGTTCCACTTTTTCCATCTGAACATAGAAAAACAGAAGATAACCTATAGGTGTATGGCCAGTCTGCTGAGGCATGGCCCCATAGAGAAAGTGTCAAAACCCTAACCTTCGTCACCTTAATTTTGATTTCGCCATGTATGCTGCACTGTGTAGATTGGGGGATCTCCCACTGGGCCAAGCTTCAGTATCTTTCTAGTCGGCCATGCTGGCTCTCAACCTAAACAATGCTTTGGTACTGTGAGAGCCAGTGTGGCGGAGTAGCAAGATATGGAAGCTTGGAACAGTGGGAGATTCTTACATCCGCACAGTTTAGCGGAGATGGAGGAATCTGTTCCACTTTTTCCATCTGAACATAGAAAAACAGAAGATAACCTATAGGTGTATGGCCAGTCTGCTGAGGCATGGCCCCATAGAGAAAGTGTCAAAACCCTAACCTTCGTCACCTTAATTTTGATTTCGCCATGTATGCTGCACTGTGTAGATTGGGGGATCTCCCACTGGGCCAAGCTTCAGTATCTTTCTAGTCGACCATGCTGGCTCTCAACCTAAACAATGCTTTGGTACTGTGAGAGCCAGCGTGGCGGAGTAGCAAGATATGGCAGCTTGGAACAGTGGGAGATTCTTACATCCGCACAGTTTAGCGGAGATGGAGGAATCTGTTCCACTTTTTCCATCTGAACATAGAAAAACAGAAGATAACCTATAGGTGTATGGCCAGTCTGCTGAGGCATGTCCCCATAGAGAAAGTGTCAAAACCCTAACCTTCGTCACCTTAATTTTGATTTCGCCATGTATGCTGCACTGTGTAGATTGGGGGATCTCCCACTGGGCCAAGCTTCAGTATCTTTCTAGTCGGCCATGCTGGCTCTCAACCTAAACAATGCTTTGGTACTGTGAGAGCCAGCGTGGCGGAGAAGCAAGATATGGAAGCTTGGAACAGTACAGTACAGTTTCTTACATCCGTACAGTTCAGCGGATATTGAGGTAGGTATCAATAAAATTCAAGTAACAAAACATAAAAAAATTAAACAGTAATATAACAAATTAAAAGGTCAAAACTACAAGTTTTCATACACCGGATAAGGGGGACGCAGGGAAGAGTGGCTTGGTTCAGTGCCAACATCTATGGGTGATCCTGATCCTGATTGGGAAGATGAGGGTGAAGTAACTGGGTGTGGCTGCACGTGCATCCTTTGATAACCAGGATTAGGTGGGTAAGGTGTATACATCGGTGGGGGTCCTGCATAAGGATTAATGGCAGGTGTTGTGTCATGGAACTGCTGATTGGCCATTGGTCGACTCAAAGAGCCACTGGGTGAATTAAAACCCATAGCCCATGGCTGAAAGTTTGGATATGGGCATTGCTCTTTGCAAGCGGATACAATATACGTTAAATAGGCATGTATATCACCCCTGACCTCAGTGCGCTTATCAGGAGGAATCTCCCTGACTACACAAAGCAACATTCTCAAAAACATAACATCTGGGTCTGAGATATTGAGAAATTCATCATCTTTGGCCTGGTTTTGCGATTGGTTTCTCATTTCTGCTATAATACGGTTAAAATATTCCTCAAAAGGTGTCTCTTGTTGAGTACGTTTTTGACGGCTGGTGGAAGTAGACTGTCCTCTCCTACCTACATTTGCCTGCAAATAGATCAAATATATAGATTATGCTTCTGATGTTGAGATCACACTTACATAATAATAAACATGATGCTTGCACAATTATTAAAGTCGTGTCCGAGCTTGCAACACCTGTTTTCAATAGATCAGACACAGGCACTTGTTTTAGCCCCGAAAACCTGTTGTCACTGTATTGGCAGCCAGAAGACCACCAAAACTGTTTTTACAATGTTTCAGTTCATGAATGAAGAGAAGCCGCTGTCTTCTCTCCATTAATTTTCAGCGCAGCGGAGGCTGCTGAGAAAGGGACTGGGGAATCTGTGTCCCTAGTCCCATTCCCTGTCTCAAAGGGAAGATGTCAGAGGTCTGTTAAGACCCCTGATATCTCACGAAAGAGAGGGCTGAAAAAAAAAAGAATAAAATAAAAATTAATTGTAAAAAAATACAAAAACTAAAAGAAAACACACACTGACACTGCCCCCCCCCCCATTAAAAAATGAAAGCATTGTAAAAAAAAAAATTGTAAAAACCATCATTGTAACGTTTTGAAAGTACATACCACAGGTTCTTCAGTGGATGGTTGATATTCTTGGGATGAAAGTGACTCTGTATTGGTTTCTTGACTGGTGTCTGCGTCGAACTTTCACGTCTTGCGCTTGCTCTCTCAGGAACACTTGACACAGTTCTAATAATAACAAAATTACAAGTTTAAAAATAACATGAATACTGTCATGTGTACACTACAGAATAGCCCTCTATATAGAGCAGGGTGGGTTTAGACACCTTTCACACTGGAGCGGTGATGCAACCAAAAATCCTGATAGCAGCATCCTTGGAGTGGTGAAGGAGCGGTGTGTATACCGCTCCTACACCTCTCCAGCCCACTCAAATCATTAGGACAGTGCGGCTATACTGCCCACAAATTTGTTAAAAGTAAAATATATAATATATATACTTACGAGCGCATCTCGGTGGTGCGCCTCAAAAAAAGACATAGCCCTGCGACGAGTTGAGGGTGCTCCGCTTCTCTCCGCAGACTTCTCTTCATTAACTTCTTTCTTGTACCGGTCACACGTAGGGACCTCCAACGTGTATAAACCTCTTTTCCTGCAATATATATATCAAACATAACGCATGTTAGGAAAAGTCGAGAGAGATCTGCTCACCCCCCCCCCACCCTAGAAAAAACTTAAGGGAAGACACCAACCATTTAATTTCCCATTTTCAAATTAGGTTTGTTTGCAGCATTGCACAATTGTCAGTGACGCAGTGCTGGATTGCTAAAAAAATGGCCTGGTCATTTAGGGGGTAAATCTTCTGTTTGTGGTTATTATGGGAAACAGCTATGATGCATGTGTACCCTGCTTCATAGACACAACAAACATTGCACTCACCTCGGTTATCCTGCTCAGTGGCAGACATATTGTCCCAGTTCGGTGTGACAAATTTGTATACTTCCTCCCACTTGGATCTCTTCAACACTCGATCGGCATATCCTGGGCATTCTGAGTCCCATAACTCTGGTCGGGAATGCACAAGGGATATTATGGCCTCATGTGATATATCTCGCGTCGCCATGCTGCCTTCTCCTCTTTCCAATATCCCTCTGAACTTCCTGTGTCATTTCCCAGGTACACCTACTGGTTATGATGCGCTTCCGGGTGATTTTTTTTTTCTCACGCTGCTATCCGCAGCTGACTCAAAAGACTGCGATTACATGCGGTTGTTTGCAGATAGCTGCGCTACATCGCACCTGGACGCATTCAATTCTATTTTTTCTATTCGCACGGAACCGCATGTAACGAAATCGCAGCTAAATGCTGTGTGTGAATGGGGCCATAGGAAAGCGTTGTGTGCTTTTAGCTGCGGTAGAAAAATAGAAAATCCACAGCTAAAAGCACCATTCTATCCGTCCGTGTGAAAGGGGCCTAAATCTTGCAACATACTGGGCAGACTTTTGGAGGGTGGTTGCAACATTAACAACAATAACAAGATTTACACCCTCAAAACACACCTGATGTCCAAAGATGAACTTTCCTTGTCACAAAAACGATTGTATAATTTACACATGAATTATCTTTAACCACCTCTCCACTGAGGACGTCATATGACGTCCTCGACTTTGTGCGGTGACATCTGAATGATGCCTGCAGCTACAGGCATCATTCCGATATCACTGTTTTCTGCTGGCGATTCTGTGCACAATAAAAATGATCATAGCGGCAGTTCCGCTGCTTGATTGTTCTTATAGGCGGCGGGAGGGGACGCCCCCCCGCCGCCATCCGGTGCTTCTCTGGGCTCTCCCGTGCAATCGGGGGCCCGGAGAATGAATCAGTCGGCGCCGGCTCACGAAGATAGAGATTTCCAGTCATCTCTATGATTGTCGGAGGCCCGGGCGCGACGTTGTGACGTCACGCCCGGGTACCCAGAAGTAAACAAAGCCGCAAACGCGGCTGTCGGCATGAGATCAGTGAATTTTTTTCACGATCTCATGCTTTCAAGCCTGGAGGAGAGATGTGGGGTCTTATTGACCCCACATCTCTCCATAAAGAGGACCTGTCACAATGATTTCTATTACAAGGGATGTTTACATTCCTTGTAATAGGAATAAAAGTGATCAAAAAAAAATAAAGTAAAACAAAGTGTAAAAATAAAAAAAATAAGTAAAATAAAAAAAAATTCAAACGCCCCTGTCCCCGGTAGCTCGCGCTTAGAAATGAACGCGCATGTAAGTCCCGCCCACATATGTAAACACAATTCAAACCCCACATGTGAGGTATCGCCGCGTGCGTTAGAGCATGTGCAACAATTCTAGCACTAGACCTCCTCTGTAACTCGAAAATAGTAACCTGTAAAAAATGTTAAAGTGTCGCCTATGGAGATTTTTAAGTACCAAAGTTTTGCGCCATTCCATGAGTGTGTGCAATTTTAAAACGTGACATGTTAGGTATCTATTTACTCGGTGTAACATCATATTTCACATTATACAAAAAAATTGGGCTAACTTTACTGTTTTGTTATTTTTTAATTCATGAAACCGTTTTTTTTCCCAAGAAAAAGGCGTTGGAAAAATTATTGCGCAAATACCGTGCGAGATAAAAAGTTGCAATGACCGCCATTTTATTCCCTAGGGTGTCTGCTAAAAAAAATATATAATGTTTTGGGGTTCTGATTAATTTTCTAGCAAAAAAAGTATGATTTTTACATGAAGGAGCGAAGTGCCAGAATAGGCCCGGTGGAGAAGTGGTTAATGAACCTGTAATAATTCTCTGCTATTAAATTATTCTCTTCAATGTATTTTGCAATCATTCCTCACAATACACTTAGATAATTTTAGCACAACACCAGGTGTCAGGCTTACTGGATTACAGTGTTCCATATCTAGCTTTGTAGTGGAGTTTTTTTTTCAAAGGGTCAGTTCACTTTCAGACAAAGTATATTGTATTTACTCCTAGTCCCCCTGATCTAAGTACTCCCCAGCATGCCCTGTGCTCCATGATGCTCTGCAATTCTTTTTAGAAATAAAAATATCAGCAATGTTACTACCATTGCTGATCCCCTTCTGATAATACTACTGGTAGTTAAATTGATACTATGCTAATCCACTAGCTTTTCTATATTGAGTTAGTGGCATGGAATAACCTGACATTTCAAGAGTGAGCCAGACCTGTTAAAAGGTGTTATTGAATTTTACCTTACCTCATCATAGTACTTTTTGGACATCTCTAGAGGCCTGTTTTCAGTGTTACCATGTAGAGTGCCAGGAATCCCTCAGTACTTTGATAGGCCTATACTTCCTGAACTTATGAACTCTCTCCCTTTAAAGCCTAAAATTAGCGTGATATTTTTTCTTCTGTCTAACATTGTAAAAAAGGCAATTTTACTGCAAAATATACCAACCTCTGACATTGTCCCAACAGTCTGAATGCTCTGAGGTTCAGTGTTGGTCCACTCGTCCACTCCCAGGTGAGGCCTGGGTTTTAAGGACACTTTTTGGGATGCATCCCAAAGCCACCATTGAAAATTGTGATCAGTGCTTACTCCCTGCACAGTTTCTATAGAGGAGCAACATTGTCACCTTAGGCTGCTCTCCTAACTTAGACTAGAAACACCTCCCCTCTCCTCATCTCTATTACATATACAGTAAGTAGTTCTCAGAAGATAAAGCTGATAACATTGTTTAAAGTTACATAAAACCCAACAATTTGCTCCCTTTTGGTATGCTGAATATAATATTGAAAGTGTTTTGTTATCGAATGAATGAGTAACTTGTATAGCGCTACAAACGCAAACTGAATCGCCTCAAGGCTCTTTTTGCAGCCAGTGTCTGCCTGGCTAGTGCGGTCATTTACCCCATAGGATCTTGACACGCTTGGGACACACATTTGTACACATATATACTGGGCCAATTTGTACAAGATCTAAATAACCAACCAGCATGTCTTTGGAGTGTGGGAGGGAACCGCAATACCCAGAGGAAACCCGCGCAGACACAGGGAGAACATGCAAACTCCAGGCAGATGGTGTCGTGGTCGGGATTCGTACCAGCGATCCTTTTGCTGCTAGGTGAAAGTGCTAACCACTTCACCACTGTGCTGCCCCTGTGCTGTTTGAATGCAAAAAATACCTTTTAATTTTGCCAGAAATATTGAGAGCTCAGATATGTCTGTGCTCTCTGCCTGTGTATAAGCAGGGTTGTTGGAGATAAGGGGGTGAGGGAAGAGGTATGTGATAGAAATGTAATGTGAAGAGTTGACATCACATGCTTAGGAATTCAGAGCTAACATGTCAATGAGGAAACTAGGAGAGCACATTATTTCTGGCACACCAACAGTTATTTTTCTGAAGATGCAGCATGTTTAGAGTGGTAAAACATGCATTGCAAAGACGTATTAAATATGTTTTTTTTTTTTTTTATTATTATTTTGCCTTGGCATACACTGTAAGTTCAGTCCACAGGAAGTTACAAGGACAAAGGGTTTCTGAAAGGATGCACAGATATTTTTCTGCCCTTACAAAAGAAAATTAATGCTGCCACCACATCCAATGACTTTAAAGCTGCAATGCTGGGGATGATTTGCTAAAACTGGAGAGTGCAAAATTTGGTACAGCATAGAAACGAATCACCTTTGAGGCTTTTTTTCTCCTAGCTTAATTGAACAAGCTGAAGTTAGAAGTTGATTGGCTATCATGCACAGCTGTACTAGATTTTGCACTCTCCAGTTTTAGTAAATCAACCCCACTGTATAATAAAGTTGTGTTATTGGATTTGGATATACTTGAAGATTTATGTTTGGACCACTACTGTAACTGAAGGCCTTACTGACTAAAAGGAAAGCTCATAAAATAGTAAAGGGTCAGATTCTCTACCTATAGTATTTATACTGAACTGGATTTATTGTGCAGACACCTGGGATTGCCTGCTATGCACTCACAACTCTGGATTAAGTAAATAGTTAAAATGACAGATTTGTTTTATGCCATTTTCTGCAAATCATTTACCAACTTAATTTTTGTTAATACATGCTTGTTCCCTGCTTTATATGAAGCATTCCTGTGATATTGTGCATAAGACAGCAGAACATTTTGTAGAAGAAACCTCCCTTGGAAATAATGGTGTATAACACACTCCACTGGGTCTGAAATTTGTTTCGAGATCAGAATGAAGAGAAGGAGGTCACCAAATCCATGTGGAGTTTTGACAACTAATTACTATCTAAAAGAAGATAGGCAGTTTCATAATCAGTACACCATGCATGAAGGAACAAGGGCACGATATGATTACTGTATTTGTAGTTATTTGGAATTTTCACCAGGTTGCCGTGTTCTAGATTGCAATGCCAACTTCAATATATAAACACAAAAATCTAGGACGAAAAACACACTGTGGATAGTACACATTATTATTTCAACAGCTAAATATGTCTAAATGCCCTTGCAGTTGAAGAACCAATGGTAAATATATGTGATATATCACATTAACTCAATTTGGAGTCCATGCTCCATTCATTTATGTATGTTTTAAAGCTGAATTTCAGGGGGGGGGGATTCTTCCTGCAGTGGGGATGTCCCAACACTGCAAGGGTTAAAAACTTGTTTAGGTCAGGCGGCGTGGCGACCGCCATCTAAGATGTCTACGTGAGACTGTAGCTCCGCTCTGAGCTTCGAGATCTATGGCCCATCCACTAGCCTAACACATTGCTCAAGTTTACACAGCCATCTGTATGCTCCAATAACCACCGACGATGTCACGGCAGAGGAGAGATGAGCTGCAACTGCAGAAACTGTCCAGATTATTTTCTCCGGTCCTAGGAGGGCCACAACAAAATGGCGGCAGGAGACATCCAGACACGGCCGTGGACAGACCTCAAGCAGTGGCTAGGTTTATCTTTCCACAGGGAGACTGGGAGATAGAGGAAGATCCATGACCTGATGAGGCGGCATTACCTGGCACTCCAGACATGTGCAGCCCTGCTAAATCTCATCCCAGACGTGACTTTGATGAATCTGCTATCCCATGCATGAGGTATGTGATCCCACTAGAACGTCAGATAGCCCTGCTCCTGACCCTATCTCCTCCTTTCCTACAGTTGGGCAACCCATGTCAGACATCATGATGAAGGACATGCTTCTTTCCCTGCGTTCCTCAATACAAGCTGATATGTCAGCATTTTTCAACAAATATGCAGCGGAAGTCCATGATTTAGGAGAAAGGGTAGGTCACTTAGAAGACACCATGGGTGCATGCACAGACTCATACAGCAACATGATTGATGCACATACAGCCCATGCTGAAGAAATCGCCTGACTAAAAACAAAAGTGGCCGACCTGGAGGACTGCTCCAGGCGTAACAACTAAAAATAAGAGGTGTGTCTGAGTCAGTGCAAACCATCGCAACTTTCTCACTATGCTAGAGATCTTTTTCATGCAGCGGTGCCGTCACTGCCACCTGCAGATTTAACGATTGATAGGATTCACAGAATCCCCAAGACGTAATTTCTCCAGGATGAATTCCCACGGGATGTCCTTTTAAAGATGCACTACTTCCAAGCGAAAGAAGCAGCCCTTACGACAATCCGTAAGAAGTCTCCACTCCCTGAATGTGCAACATCTATACAAGTGCTCCATGACCTCTCCACGCACACCTTACAGAGACGCATCATCCATAGTCTCGCCAACCAACTAGACCATCTTGGGACTGGAATAAGTCATCACACAAACGTAACGCCAAGAAAAGCTTTGCGCTGCGTTTATGATACTCATACTCCATCAAATACTATATTTATTTAGAACTCTCCACATCCCACTGAAGTCAACATACATAACAGCACTAATGAAAACATTTATCTGGCAGGGAAAGAGAGCCCTCTGCTCCCAAATATCTTTAATAAAACACAAAGCAGTTGGAGGCATGGTAGGCCTACAGGACTATTACACAGCTGTTCACGCGGATGCCCTCAAACACTGGTTCAACCCAGCAGCTGAAACCCGGTGGCTGAGCAAGGTCTGAACAATAGCTCTATATTATATGCAGATACGTTGAAACCACTAAATCTAAGCATGCTCCCTCACACTTCTAAGGCATCCATAATGGCTTGGGGAGCAATGGTATGGCTTACCCCACACTCATCTCAGCACCACAAATTAGATATCCCACTTACTACCCTTCCACACCTTATTCCAGACCTGTCCATAAAGGGTTGGGACGATTGGAGACTACAGCGAATAGAGGATATTTACTCGAATGGGGCCTCTATTTCATCAGAGAATACCATATACAAATTCAAACTACCTAACTCAGCATATTTTACACTGTGTCATATATACAGCTTCTTATCATCTTCACCCCCTCCACTAATCACGATACACTCCAAAATATGGCAATACTATGGACATACCATTAAATCAGTTGAAGGCACATCTCTTATTTATAGATTACTGCAAGACAAAATGACCTTCCATAAAACAAACTCAAGGATAAAATGGAAACAGATCTCAAAGCCTCTTTCACCAGTAATCAGTGGATGAGAGCTATTAGATACTAGGGATGAGCTTCGAGTTTGAGTCGAACTCATGTTCGACTGGAACATTGCCCGTTCGCCCAACAGCAAACAATTTGGGGTGTTCGCGGCAAATTCGAAAAGTCTATGGGAGAAATCTAAAGTGCTAATTTTAAAGGCTCATATGCAAGTTATTGTCATAAAAAGTGTTTGGGGACCCGGGTCCTGCCCCAGGGGACATGTATCAATGCAAAAAAAAGTTTTAAAAACGTCAGTTTTTTCGGGAGCAGTGATTTTAATAATGCTTAAAGTGAAACAATAAAAGTGAAATATTCCTTTAAATTTCGTACCTAGTGGGGGTGTATAGTATGCATGTAAAGTGGTGCTTGTTTCCCGTGCTTAGAACTGTCCCTGCACAAAGTGTAATTTCTGAAGGAAAAAAAGTAATTTAAAACTCACTCGCGGCTATAATGAATTGTCGGCTCCCGGCAATACAGAGAAAAGTCATTGATAAAAAAAAAAAAAAAATGTGTGGGGTTCCCCCAAATTCAATTACCAGGCCCTTCAGGTCTGGTATGGATATTAAGGGGAACCCTGCCGCAAATTTAAAAAAAAAATGCGTGCGGTTCCCCCCAAATATCCATACCAGGCCCTTCAGGTCTGGTATGGATTGTAAGGGGAACTCCGCCCCAAATTTAAAAAAAAATGGCATGGAGTTCCCCAAAAATCCAGACCAGACCCTTTATCTGAGCACGCAACCTGGCAGGCTGCAATAAATGAATACACCCGCCCCTTCTAGTTCCCCATCAGGTCCGCTCAGCCAATGACGTAGGTGTAAGGCAGAGGACCTGATGTGGAACGTGAGAAGGGGCGGGTCTATTCATGTATTACACTGTGGAGGAAGTTCCCCAGCAGGTCCGCCCCCTCATATGTCAGACCCCGCCTACGTCATTGGATGAGCGGACCTGATGGGGAACTTCCTCCGCAGTATAATAAATGAATAGACCTGCCCCTTCTCACGTTCCGCATCAGGTCCTCAGCCTTTCACCTATGTCATTGGCTGAGCAGAACTGATGGGGAACTTTAGAAGGGGCGGGTCTATTCATTTATTACACTGCGGAGGAAGTTCCCCATCAGGTCCGCTCAGGCTCAGCCAATGACGTTTCGTGTGGACAGCGCTGGACATCGGATCGCCGCGGGACACTGGATTTCATTGCTGGAATGTTTTTGGGTTTTTTTTGTAATAAAGGACTTTTCCAAGGTGACTGTGTGTTTTTTTTTACTTTTTTTTTACACTTTCTTTGTTTAAGGGTCTGGTATGGATTGTTGGGGGAACTCCACGCCATTTTTTTTTAATTTGGGGTGGAATTTCCCTTAAAATCCATACCAGACCTGAAGGGCCTGGTATGGATATTTGGGGGAACTCCACGCATTTTTTTTTTAATTTGCGGCAGGGTTCCCCTTAATATCCATTCTAGACCTGAAGGGCCTGGTAATTAAATTTGGGGGGACCCCCACGCTTTTTTTTTTTTATCAATGACTTTTCTATGTATTGCCGGGAGCCGACAATTCATTATAGCCGCAAGTGAGTTTTAAATGACTTTTTTTACTTCAGAAATGACATTTTGTGCAGGGACAGTTCTAAGCACGGGAAACGAGCACTGCTTTACAGGCATACTATACACCCCCGCTAGGTACGAAATTTAAAGGAATATTTCACTTTTATTGTTTCACTTTAAGCATTATTAAAATCACTGCTCCCGAAAAAACTGCAGTTTTTAAAACTTTTTTTGCATTGATACATGTCCCCTGGGGCAGGACCCGGGTCCCCAAACAATTTTTATGACAATAACTTGCATATTAGCCTTTATAATTAGCACTTTTGATTTCGAACATTCGAGTCCATTGTATTTAATAGGGTTCTAAATTTTGCGCAAACTTTCTGTCTGTTCGCACGTTCTGGTGCGAACCGAACAGGGGGGTGTTTGGCTCATCCCTATTAGATACACATACTCTACTACTCACTGTGTGAACCACTGGGTGCTAGCACTTTATAAATAAGACTAGGAGATGCCCTGGGAAGGATACAAGACAGACAAGCAGCGCCAATCTAAGTGCAGAAATATTTTTAACATTTATTTGAATAGTATTGCACTCACTGAAAGTAGGATAAAAGCAGGCACATCTATTAGTATCAGATGGACATCAGGGATCCAGAGCGGTATCCAGGCAGCACTGTGGGGTCTTGCTCGGTTGCGCCAGTGGTTTCCGGTGTCCCAGGCTAGACATCATAGCCTCCTCTCCCAGAGATCAGGGACCTCCTGTATGACGGCTTCTCCCTGCGCCCCTCACGTCTAACCTGGGACACCGGAATCCACTGGAGCCGGCGGGCAGCAAGCGCTGCCTGAACACCGCCCTGGATCCCTGACGTCCATCTGATACTCGTAAAGATGTGCCTACTTTTATCCTATTCAAATAAACGTGTTACTAATATTGCTGAACTTACATTGGTGCTGCTTGTCTGTCTAATATCTTACTCTCCGCCAAGTTAATTCTTAGCAGGCATTGGAAACAAGACCTGGCTCCTAACCCATCAGAGGTTAAGAATGTTATCCAACAACATTACTTATATGAAAAATCCTTGATTCCACACCTAAGTTCCTCCTGTGCTTTCGAAAACATATGGGGACCATGGGTTTCAAGGTATCCACCCCAGGATCCAGCTTACCCTTGAAACAAGTTAAAGGGGTTGTAAAGGTTCGTTTTTTATTTTCTAAATAGGTTCCTTTAAGCTATTGCATTGTTGGTTCACTTACCTTTTCATTCGATTTCCCTTCTAAATGTTTTTTTCTTTGTTTTCTTTGTCTGAATTTCTCACTTCCTGATCCTCCTCAGTAAGCTGTTCAGTAAGCTGTTCTGGCTGACTAAACACCGCTAGGATGATGGTGTGAAGTTTACTGAGGAGGAACAGGAAGTGAGAAATTCAGACAAAGAAAAAAAACATTTAGAAGGGAAATCGAAGGAAAAGGTAAGTGAACCAACAATGCACTAGCTTAAAGGAACCTATTTAGAAAATAAAAAACGAACCTTTACAACCCCTTTAAGCGATGACTATGTTACTATTATTGTTTGTGGATGTTTAACTATAGCACATCCTATGCTGCCTTGTTTTCTACGGTTTAGATAACCATGTTCCTGCTGATGTGGTTGTATTTAAAAAAGTACCTTACATATTGAAAAAGAAGTTTGCCTAAGTACTTTCTTCTTATGCCCCATACACACGATCATTTTTCATGCCGTTAAAAATGGCATAAAAAAATGGCCATTAAAAATGATCGTGTGTATGCTCCAGAGCATTTTTAACGACGTGAAAAACGGGCATTAAAAATTTCGAACATGCTCTCTTTTTTCACGTCGTTTTTCATGTCGTTTTTTTTAACGACGTGAAAAACGATAGTGTATATGCTTTAACGGCGTGAAAAAAAATGCGCATGCTCAGAATCAAGTATGAGACGGGAGCGCTCGTCATGCTGTAACGGACTGAAAAGCACTAGACTGAAAAGAGTGAATCGTCTCTCAACAAACTTTACATTCGAACGGAACTTCCCCTTTATAGTGCCATCGTACGTGGTGTACGTCACTGCGCTTTTCTTGAACATTTTTTAAAATGATGGTGTGTACGCAAGACAGGCTTGAGAGGAAACAAGAAAAAAACGAGGAAAAACGTCAGTTTTAAAAATGACATTAAAAATGATCGTGTGTATGGGGCATAATACCTTCATCCTTGATACACTTGTTGAACTTAATGTTATTCCAAATGTGTATACTGCAACTAGCGTCTGCGTCCGCAAACCATTGCATGTTTCTGTTTACTTATTAAAACAATAAAAATCATTAACTAAAAAAAAAACTTGTTTAGGTAAAGGGGACACAAACATTTTTATTTCCCGATCTTCCCAGGCTGTAAGACCAGTCCCTGCAGCCTCTTCTCCCCCATGCTGCAGAGATGCCCTTCGACTTTATCAGGACCAATGTAGAGCTCATGGACACAAGGACGCTGAAGGACATTCCACTGCTGGAGCAGCCCCACTGCAAAGAAGCATTTTCTCTTTCCCTGGAAATGCACTTTAAATTACCCAGGACACAAACTGCAAGTTTTATATAATATAGAGTATATAAATATAATTTTATAAAGCTTACAAAAAACATTTTTTTTGCTTTATTCTACTTTTTATTTGAAACAAGTTTCATAAGTTGTAAATGTTAAAGTGCCAGTCCACTAAAACTGCAATTACATTTTTATGGTAGATATTTGATAGCTAAACCATGTGGTATCTTCTATCTTCTCTAGTGTTCTCCTTTAAGGCTCCAAGATAGTGTTCCCTTTAAAGACTAACAGGTAGGTGAAAACCATCACTCTAACATGGCCCCTCAGAGCAAATGCCTGATGCTTTACCAACTGAGCTACCCAGTCCCTTCTGGGACTATTATCTTGAAGTCTTAAAGGAGAACACTTGAGTATATAGAAGACAACTTATACATTTGCTTATAGAACATATGAGCTTTGTTTGATCCTTGCCTGTGCTGGTTCAGATAATCCGAGTCTAAAATTGCTATGTGTTACTTTTAAAAGAGAGGTGTGGGGTCCAAAAAAAAACAACAAATATTTATACTCACCTAGAAAGCTTCAGCAAAGATTCAAGACACAGCTGTCTCCTGCAAGCTTTACAGTGAGAGCTAAGTGATCAAAGAGCACTGATCACTCAGTTCTCAGTCTTGAGTGGGCAGAGAGCTGGGGACTGTCATTTACTGCTCTGTGCTCTGCACCTCCAGTGCTCACTGAAGCTCTGAATTGTAGAGGGGTGGGAGCAGGTGGCTTAGGCTCTCAACTGCACACGAAGAGGCTGAGCGAGATGCTGGTCAAGCATGTGGATGTATCCCAACATTATTGTCAGGATCCCTGCAGAGCTTGGACCAGTTCATTGACATCAGCCAACCAGGGGCTTTAGAGCACTGTCGTCTGAATCTTGGTCACAGGAGTGCAGAACTAAGTGCACTCCTGTTAACCACAGAAGAAGTATGGCCAAAAAAGCTTGCCCATACTTCTCCTTTAATTACTTCAGCCCCGGAGGATTTGGCTGCCAAATGACCGGGCCACTTTTTGCGTTTCGGCACTGCATCGCTTTAACTGACAATTGCGCGGTCGTGTGACGTGGCTCACAAACAAAATTTACGTCCTTTTTTTCCCACAAATAGAGCTTTCTTTTGGTGGTAGTTGATCAACTCTGCAGTTTTTATTTTTTGCGCTATAAACAAAAATAGAGTGACAATTTAAAAAAAAAAACTATATTTTTTACTTTTTGCTATAATAAATATCCCCAAAAAATATATAACCTTTTTTTTTCTCAGCTTAGGCCGATTACGTATTCTTCTACATATTTTTGGTAAAAAAAATCGCAATAAGTGTTTATTGATTGGTTTGCGCAAAAGTTATAGCGTTTACAAAATAGGAGATAGTTTTATGGCATTTTTACTAATATTTTTTTTTTACTAGTAATGGCGGCGATCAGCGATTTTTATCATGACTGCGACATTATGGCAGACACATCGGACACTTTTGATGCTATTTTGGTACCATTGTCATTTATACAGCGATCAGTGCTATAAAAATGCACTGATTACTGTGTAAATTACACTGGCAGTGAATGGGTTAACCAGTAGAGGCAGGGAAGGGGCTAAGTGTGTCCTAGGGAGTGATTCTAACTGTGTGGGGGCTGGGCTACATGTGACAAGACACTGATCACTGCTCCCGACTATAGGGAGCAGAAGATCAGTGTCATGTTACTAGGCAGAGCAGGGATATGCCTTGTTTACACAGGCATCCCCCCGTTCTGCAGCTCCGTGACATGATCGCGGGACACCGGCGGACATCGAGTCCGCGGGTACCGCGGGCATGGTCACAGAGCTTGCGGGAGGGGCGCGCACGCGCGTGCCCGCACGATGCGAAATTCAAAGCAACGTATATATATATGTTGCTTTGCGCATCCGTGTTATTCTGCCGACATATATCTACATGACGCGGTCAGCAAGCGGTTAAAGCAGATATAGGCATTCAATGAATCTCATATACACTTTAACATGTTAACCAGTTGACCTCCGGATGATTTACCTCTCTTCATGACCAGGCCATTTTTTTGCGATACGACACTGCATTACTTTTACCGACAATTGTGCGGTCATGCTACGCTGTACATACATTTAATTTATGTCATTTTTTTTCCACGAATAGAGATTTCTTTTAGTGGTACTTGATCACCGCTGCATTTTTTTTTCACTATAAACAAAAAAAGACCATCAATTTAAAATATATATATATATATATATATATATATATATATATATATATATATATATATATATATATTGTTTACTTTCTGCTAATAAAACATATCCAATAATAAAAAAATAAAACATCTTCACAAATTTAGGCCAATATGTATTCTCCTATATATTGTTGATAAAAAAAATTTGTCAATAAGCGCATAATGATTGGTTTGCACAAAAATTACAGCATTTACAAACTATGGCATATATATTTGACTTTTTATTTATTTATTTATTTTTTACTAGTAATGGCGGCTATAAATATGCACTGTCACTGTACTAATAACACTGGCTGGGAAGGGGTTAAACATCTAGGGTGATCAATAGACATGTGCATTTGTTTTCGTCCGAATGCATTTTCGTCTGAATTTCTGGGATTTTTCACGTTCGTTTTAACAAACGATAATGAATGCGCAGAATCCGAAATCCGAAAGATCCGACATAAAAAAATTCTTTATTTTCGTTTCGTTGTGACAACAGTTCGATATAGATAGAAGATTCGACATGACGGTGACAATAGCGATCTGTGTCTATCAAACCTGCGGTTGAATGTGCCTAAGCTAACTCTATTAGTCCAAGATTAATTGACATAGAGAGAAAAGATTTGACATTATAGAGCCATGAAGATTCAACAAAGCAGCTAAAAACATACGATCGCTACGAGCGGACATTTATGGTCAAATGCCCCACCCATAGGCTATAGAAGAATTCTCATGTTGGTTGACTAGTAATAATAATTAATACATATAATTATTACTAGTCATACAACATTAGAATTCTACTATAGCTTGTGAACGGAGCATTCGACCGGAAATGTATGATTGTGGCGTCGTACAGTTTAGCTGCTTCGTCGAATCTTCTTAGAACATTCGACAGACACCATAAGCCTTCAACTGACAGATTCGACCTTAATTAATTCGGATTTTCAGACGAATGCATTTGTTAACGAAACAAAATAAATAAAAACAAATTTCGTGAGTAACAAAATAAATGTATTTTTCGGACGGAAATGGAATTCCGAAACAAAATATTTCAGTGTGCACATGTCTAGTGATCAAAGGGTTAAATGTGTGCATAGCCAGTGTTTTTGTGTACTGTATGTGGTGCTTTTACTAAGGAAAGTGATGGATTTTATCCCCTGCTTTGTGGGGGAAAAAATGTTACTTCCCCGTTGACAGGACAGAGCTCTGCCTTGTTTAATTGGGCAGAGATTTGTCCTGTGTGTCTTTGGACAATCGACGGGTGCTGGCAGACCTTCATTGGTTGACACCCGCTGATCGTCACCTGCTGTGTTAAATCACAGCAAAGCTGGCTCACCGGCGGCGCGTGCCCCCTACTCGAAAGTGGCGGATCGCATACCTAGTACATGATCTGGCGCAGCAGAACCACCTTGCTGCCGTATATCTAAGTGATATGGATGGCAAACGGTTAAACTGATTCCAAAAGCTGATATGAATATGCAACTTTTGTAAAAAAAAAAAATAGTTGGCGATCCTACTCTGAAGGTCTTTGTTCCGGCATTTCTGTTATGGACTGACAGCAGGCTCTCAGTTGTGCTCCTGCATTGTCACCATGTCACAAGCATCCCTGATAAGGACTGAAGGCAGTCATTCTGATCTCATTGCACAGTCATGGTTCAGGTTCAGGAAGCTGAAGCATGTGGACATGAAGTGGTTTTAAAAGGCTGGAGGTGATTGCCAGCACTGAAATACCGAAAGGATTAAAAAGGGTAAAACAGTATTTTATGAGAAAAAAGGGGCAATTGTTTAATATATAGAGCACTTTAGCAAACTAGATATCATCCCTCTGGCATATGATCAGCAATGGCAATTTGAGTGTAGAAGAGAGAGGCTGTACATAGAAGGAAAAAATTGAAAAAGATATTAAAAGCAGAAAACAGGGAGCGTTATTTTATGTTAGATTGCTGCCTTCACATGAATTACCAAAATTCTGTTGTACACTAACACTTTTGGAGCAGAATGTGTGTTCTAAATGAAAAGCGAAAATTAGAATTTAAATTGGTACCTTTTATTAGCTAATTCAACAGACAGAAAATGTAAACTTTAAAAAAAATATTAGGTTTTTAAATGAGATATTATAGTATTACTTTAACATGAAATTTTCTGGTTATATTGAAGCAGTATCACATGGGTTGGTACTGGTATTACACATTTATTACAGTAATTTGGGCTCGTAGCATACTGTAGTTTATTGAAGTGCTAAATAATAATATCATCTACTATAGCATTTTTGGTTGCCACTCTGCTGTTTGAATTAGCATTTATGTATTTATTTTTTTCATATTATAATGTATTGAAACAGTGAGTGACAGAAGATAAGTTGTTGCAGTGTTTGCAGTGTTATACAAAAGAATCTAGAGTGTTATTATACTGAAGTAGGCATGATGAAATTAGGCAAATCATCATGTTTTTCATTCTTCTGATATTAACACCTAGATTTGTCTAGACTGTGCAGAAAATCATGCACTTTAGAAAACCATAAAATCATGAGTCAGGACTTGTATGATTTTTTGCAGATTGGTCAAACATGTTTGCATATGTTCAGGAGGAAAATGAAAATATTGTGGGGTGGTGGACCAAAAAAGTCCTGATGCAAAGAGGATGACCAGTCAAACCCATTGTCAAAAAATGGTCCCCTGCGCAGGCATAGGTTATAATGTACTAGTATGCACTGCATATTTGCACATTATTACAGACAGCTACACTGACACGGCTCTCCTTGGTCTCCAGCTGCTTCCATCTTCGCCCAGTCTTCCTTCTGGGTTTCCGATCTTCAGACACTTTAATGGCCGGGCTCACAGGAGTCACATCGCTGTGGCACATAGGGAAGGCTGTAAATGTGGTCGGAGCTGCACATATTTGGCTCAGATCCCAATACCCACTGACAGGCGGGGGGGGGGGGGCATATATGACAGAGGAGACCACTAGGGTTTCTTCTGTTATAAAAGGCCTGCCTGTCAGTAGATTTACATTTCAAAGAGTTTACTACCACTTTAAAGCCGAACTTTGAGATTGTATTTGTACATCTGTCAATTAAATTCTGAGATATACAAAGCTCTGCCATACTACACAGCCCTATCTGGCAGGGCTGTATCATTTATGGATATTCTTCCCACCAGCATCTTGTAACTGGACAGTGAAGAGAAGCAGCAGACTGATTAGTTCATCTCTTTGTCGCTCTGCTCTCACTTTCTATCAACATGCTCATTGCACTGCAACAAAACTGAATGACGTATGCTGCTTTTCCTACCTCCAGTCTAAGCTTTGCTTGTATATAAAAAAATAAAATAAGCCTAAATAAAATTGCCCCCTCCCCAGCAGATAAAGAATATAGTACTCATTTTTTCTAAGGGATGATCTAACAACGAGTGAGGTGAACACTACTCTGTGTTAGATTACTCTAAGGTTCTCTGACAGAAGTGCTAGAATGTGGACAGGCACTCCTGTGTCAATACAAAGCATGACCAGCATCCACATTATCAGGGCCGCTGGTCCTGCTTTGTATATGATGACATTGACAAGAGACTGCCAAAAAGAGCATTATCAGGGTATCCCCTGTTATGAACTTATGGAGAGGAGGACTGCAGGACCATGTATTAAGATAAGCACTGCTCTGTGTTAGATAACACCCTAGAAAATTTACTGCATGGAGCTAAATTTTTATTAGTGAATACGTAGCAGCATTAATATGTGGTTTTTTTTCTGGTGTCTAGATTTAACAGTTGAAATACTCTTGTCATCTAATTAAAATGTGTGACTTCTGAAGGTTTGAAGTGACCATGTTAAACAAAGTGTTTAAAAAATCCCTTTGTGTTATGTATCATTCCTATATATTGCATGAACTTATTGAACTTCACTAGCTATTCACTTACAATTGGAACTGTTGAAAGCCCCCAGTGGCTGGCAAGGATGCACTTGGATGCATGTAATAGAAAAAGGGTCAGTACAGTTAAACAGAACAGCCCATAGATCCATAGGGAATCGTCTATTGAAAGTGTGAAATATTTTCTCTTTTTTCCCACCTTGAAAAGAAATGAGCCATAAATATATATATACTGTACAAGCTAACTTCTAAATTAAAAACAGTTGAACTGGTTAATATTCTATGTTACCTGGTTGATGTATGTACCAAAATAAAATAGACCCATTATTCAACTCTTGTATATTGGAGATAACAAAAGGTATATGAGTCAATGGCAATATGTTTTTCATTAACTTTGTCTAGGTCACTACCAATCTCTGATTACAAGTAACAACTGACACAATAATGCAACACAATGTCAGTGGCAATATTTTTTGTAATAATGGCTACTAGTGGAATCTTTTCTATCTCAGAATACCTCAATAATCAGTAAAGTTGAGCTGGTACCATGCTGTTAAATGCAATGATTCAGCAGCTTGCCAGTGTACTGTACCTTCCAGATGTAGGGGGTATCCTAGAAGCTTGAAAGAAGCCTCAGCTGCTTGGTCAACTGAGCATTATTTACTAATTTTGTTTCCTGTACAGTTTCTTTGTGAATTCTGTTGCTGGTTATATTGCATATTTAAAGCATAAATCTAGTTTCAAATATTTTTATTGAAAGTTTTCAATGATAACAGAAGATTGTCAAACACGTAGGTTGTACAGTACAAACACTGAGTGAACTTCCTTAGTAACATACGTTCCAACAAATACCTAAATGAGTCTTGCAGGTTAACTCCTGCTACAATGACCTAGCATTACTGCCAGTGATTAAGCAAGCTCCACCTCAACCAACTAGAGGAATACTTAAAATTATTCAACCACAGTGTCTCCAACCCCCGGGACGCCCCTACGGGATCATGCTGCATCCCAGTAGGCGGAGAGACAGGGTCCTAGTAAATGTCCATCAACATTGTATGCTTGACATGTAGAATAGAGGGAGCACCTCATCTATACTATTAAACATAAGGTAGTATGTCCGAATAGGAGGCTACTATGTTCAGTAATTAAAGAACCCGTCAATAAGAAGAGAACGTAAACCAAAAATCAGAAAAATAATTATAAAGGAGAACCGTGTGAACCCATGGGTTGCATTACCCCAGGAAAGCCAAGAGAGGCAGCAGAGAGAGGAAGAGACATAAACGTGTGAAAGAGAGAGACAGAGGTACTCGCATGCTATTTCTGTGGAACGCGTGCGCTCAAAATTCCAGAAATAAGAGAAACATTGCATGAGGTGGCCCAAGGCTCCCAGGTGGCTATAAATTTTTCAGTTTTATCATTAAGTTTAGCTACAATTTGCTCTTGAACCATTATCCAGGAGACTTTCCTCCTGAACCCTTGAAATGAAACGGTGGGTTTCTTCCAGGCTTTGGCCACGGTCATTTTGGCTCCCAGTAATATAAAATACGAAAGTGCCTGGGCAGGTTTGGGCAAGTTGGGAATAGTATGATTTAGAAGTGCTATACTGGGTTGTGGGGTTATCTGTATCCCCGTCAGGGATCCAATGGAGCGAAATACTTTGCGCCAAAATGTTCTGATTCGTGGGCAGGACCACCAAGTGTGGTACATGGAACCTTCAAGCTCACACCCTCTGAAGCATACTGGGGAGGTGCCTGTGTACATCTTCGCTAGCCTGGAAGGAACATAATACCAACGTACTAGAACTTTTATACTAGCTTCTATTAGGGAGACATTGAGTATACCTTTAAACGCTCACCTTGATGAGCGGAACCATACCTCAGTGGCCCAGGAGCTGTCCATAGCCTCCTCCCAAATCTGAGCATATGAGGGCTTGGTCAGCCTAGTCGACAGAGCCGTGTAAATTAAAGAGATACCTCCCCTCTGATCTATAGCGTTCGAGTACCAGTGTTCATAGGGTGTCATTTTAGGTGGGTCAGATTTGTTGTTCCACATAGAGTGCAGGAAATGGGAGATTTGGGAGAATCTAAAACATTCGGAGTCGGGCATATCTAGTTTCTTCTTGCAATGGGATAAAGAAATTGGGCCCGCCGGAGATAGAAAGTGCCCTATTCTGTATAGGCCCTTATCTGTCCACCATTTAAAAGCCCCAATGTTCATTCCCGGAAGGAAAGCAGTGTTATGGAACAGATGAGCCAGTGGTTTTAAAGGAGATGTCAAGGTTGTACGCTCATAAAGCCGGGAGCATAGAGCAACCGAGTGTGAGAGTGTGGGGGATAAAATTGCAGGTCTCGCTTTAGTGTCACACCATAGCAAATAGTCAATGGTGTTCGCTGGGACAGCTTGCCTTTCCATAGACAGCCAGTCCGGTTTCGGGCCCCTCGAGAAGACTATGGAGATTTGTGCTAGTTGTGCAGCCTGATAGTAATCCCAGAGGTTCGGAAGACCCAATCCTCCCTGCGATTTTAGGCGAAAAAGGATTCCCGAGGGACATCTATAACCTTTTTTACCCCATACGAAGCGAACAACATCAGATTGAAATTTACCTATGACCTGTTTCTTAATCGGGATTGGAAGGGAGCGGAATAAGTACAGTATACGTGGGAGAAGAGTCATCTTAATTGCATGAATTCTACCAAGCCATGATAGACCGCTTCTTGACCAGTTATTCATGTCATCTCTGCATTTCAACAGCATAGGGGGTAATTTGCCTTAAAGAGGCTACTGATGTCCGGCGTCAGCTTGATGCCTAAGTAAGGTATCGCCCCGGGTGCCCAAGCAAATTCAAAGTTGTTAGAAAGTTGTTGAAGCATGTCCGGTGGGACCGTAATGTTCAGGGCTAATGATTTAGTCATATTTACTTTCAAGCCTGATACCTCACTGAAAACCTTCAATATTTTAAGGATTACTGGGGTAGATGTCAATGGGGAGGTAACAAAGAGGAGGAGATCATCAGCGTACAGTGCGCACTTGTGCTCTCGGGGTCCGCAATTGACTCCCCTAAAATCAGGATTCGATCTAAGCGCTATAGCTAAAGTCTCGATGGCTATTGCAAAGAGGAGGGGGGAGAGTGAGCATCCCTGTCTGGTGCCCCTATGTATGAAGAAGGGTTCCGAATATCTCCCCATCAGGCGTATCTGAGCAGTGGGTTTAGAATAAAGTGAGTGGATAAGATTTAGGAAACACGGTCCAAAACCCCACCTCCCCAGGACACCAGACAGGTACGCCCAATCTATAGAATCAAAGGCCTTGTGTAGATCTATCGAGAGCAAATAACCTTTTTGTTGGGTTCCCCCATCCCACTGAGACTGTAAAAGTGAAATGATGTCAATGGTCCGACGAATCTGGTCCGGGCCCTGCCTCCCGGGGATGAAGCCCACCTGATCTTTTGTGAA
The DNA here is from genome assembly GCA_029206835.1 of Rana muscosa. Lineage (NCBI taxonomy): Eukaryota > Metazoa > Chordata > Amphibia > Anura > Ranidae > Rana > Rana muscosa. The sequence goes on along the minus strand of CM055118.1, from coordinate 33,485,039 downwards.
TGTATGAGGCGATGAAACCAGACATTCTGTTAGCTATAATCTTGGTCATGATTTTGATATCATTATTAATAAGCGAGATCGGACGATAATTTCCCACCTCACTTGGGTCCTTATCAGGTTTGGGTATAACCGAGATATAAGCAGCGTTTAGATCTGTACCCAACTTTGCTCCATCCCTGAGAGAGTTGAACAACCGGGCCAGATGCGGAGCCAGACTAGGGCCAAATTTTTTATAATACCCATTGGTGAAGCCATCCGGGCCAGGGGAGGATCCCACTTTAAGAGATTTGATGGTATCTATGATTTCCTCTTGAGTGAATGGACTCTCGAGGATGTCCCTATGATGTTCCGTCAGGGAGGGCAACGGTAGGTCCTGTAAAAAATTTCTTTTAAGCGGTCCGGGGGTCTGAGGGGTCTGTTTGTACAGATCAGAGTAGAACCGTAAAAATGTGTCCATAATCTTAGTTGGATTCTGTGTCAAATCTCCCGACGCTGTCTGAATTTTAGGGAAAGCCAAAGAGCGGTGCTTAGGAGTGAGTTTTACGGCTAGTTTAGAGCCTATCCTATCCTTCTGGGAATAGAATCTTGCCCCAGTCCATCTAAGGTGCTGTTCTGCGGCTGTCGTCAGATTCAGGTTAAGTAGAACCCGAGCTCTGTCCAGGTTTGCTAAGGTACCGGCCGAGGGGTTACGTTTATGAGCTTTAGCCAGGAGGCGGAATTCTTCCATGAGTCTCAGTGTGTCTGCCCTGCGTTCCGCCTTAAGTTTTGAGGACATCTGAATTAGTTTCCCCCTGATAACCGATTTATGCGCCGCCCATATGGTAGAGGGAGAGACCTCCTCTGTGGTGTTTAAGAGAAAATATTCCTTTATGGCCGCCTCCACTAATGAACATTGCATGGGGTCACTTAAAATAGAATCTTGCAACCGCCAGCGAGGGAGTTCTCTCACTCCCGAGGAACGCAGAGTGGTCACAGTGACCATTGAGTGATCCGACAGAGGGGATTCTGTTATCTTGGACCCCCTAAGCAGAGGGATTGTGTAAGAGCGGGTGAAAATGTGATCTATCCTGGTGAATGAGTTGTGTGGGGCTGAGAAGTGTGTGTAGTCTTTTGTGTGTGGGTTGACCTCCCTCCATACGTCCACTAGTCCTGCCGCATGGAGCAGTTTAGCTATGTTTGTACTCTGTTTGGAAGGGCGCCTGGGTTTGGTTTTCCCATCTGCCAGTTTGTCTAGGGAGAGATCAAATGCGGTATTAGAGTCACCGCCAAAGAAGACCGATCCCTTGAGGTGCGGTGTCAGTTTCCGTATAAGAGAATCAAAGAAGGGTTTTTGGCCCTTATTTGGGGCATAGTATGACACAAATGTATAAAGCTCTCCATCTATGTGTCCGGAGATCAAAATATAACGCCCCTGTGGGTCTACTACAGTTTCTGGCTGCGAGAGATTAATGTGTTTGGCGAAGCATATCGCTACCCCTTTCGTCTTGTTATCTGCCGAGGCCAGGAAAAATTGTGGGTAACGTTGATGTAGAAAAGAGGGTTTGAATGTGGATGGGAAGTGGGTTTCTTGCAATAGGAGTATATCAGCATGCATGGAGTAGTATTGCTGAAATACTTTCCTGCGTTTCACGGGGGAATTGAGACCCTGAGTGTTATGCGAGACTATTTTAAGCGTGGGTATAGGATGGCGTGTGTTAGACATGGATCAGAGGGGAAGAATCTGTAAGAAGGCTCAGTGGCTTACCTTGTCCCTTGGAGAGGAACTCCCTGATATGCCGGGGGAGCAGGCTTAGCGAAAACCTGTTGCCAAGGATGGGAGGAAGGATGCAGTCATGTATCCTAAGAGTATTCCGTCGAGCATGCGTGAAAAGAAAAGAAAGAATGAAAAAAGAAAGAAAGAAGAAAAATGGGGTTACACACTTGTAAACCAATAGTAACCGTTTGTCATTTAAAAGCAGCTGAAACAAACTCCTACCTGGGGGGTCCCCCAACCCCCTCCCCCCCCGGAGTGGGATGGGCTAGCCATCACCTACTCCTACAGCCTGAGAGGTCCAGAAAACCCCAATGACGGGGAGTCCAGAACAGAACCTAGGAGCACTGACAGCGCTCTCGGTTCCTAGGGTAGGTGCACTGAGTCCACCACAGCCCAGCCACCTTTTAACACATAGATCTTAAGGCACAAGGGAGCCCATAATAGAAACTAAACAGAGCACCCCAACTAAGTTATTAACCCTTTCAGGGGTCAGCCCCTGGCACTCCTCCCGAGACCCCCCCCCCCGATCCCCACCCATAAACCAGGGGGTCGAGGGGGGTTAGGCAGGGCCCGAGAGGAATAACCTCCGGAAATTCATGACATGGGGTTCCCTTCTAAGCCACGAAATAGTATTCCCTCGTCCAGCGGGAGGATAGTCCCAAACTCGCTGGAGGAAGGAGCATCCCAACCGAATAAAAATAAATTTGACCACATAGCAACTATGAACCTATAACAAAAATGAACGGTGAGGAATAGCAGTCTACTAAGAGTAAAATTGTAAACAAAAGGGGAGGCCTAAGGAGGCATTCCGCAGTCCAGAAAGTTCACTGCGGCTTGCAAGAGAAAATGTCCCCCATCTCATCCCCAGCCCCGTACACCCGACCCATACTTTCAAACTGTAACCTTCAACAAGAGCAGGCGAAAGCCTTTGACCAGTCATTTCAAGCAGGGGGTCAGGTCACCCTAGTGCCATCCGTAAGGGGGTAAGCATAGAAGTCTCGAGCACTTAGGGAAGGTGGAAGTGTCACCGATCAGAGCCCTGATCCGGTACAGGGTAGTTGACTATCAAGGTGGGAGGTTTTCTTTAGGCCTCTTGGAACTTTGATGTAGCCAGGTGTGTTGCAGTGGACTTGCTGGAGGTGGTCTCTTCGACGAGGATGGGGTGTTCCTGGTGATCCGCATAGAGGGCGGTTCCTGCGACAGGATCCCAAGGTGTAGCAGGAGGTGCTCCCCCTCCACTAGGGAGGAGAAGCCATAGCTTTTGTTCTTGAATGAAAAGTTCAGGCGAAGGGGAAACGACCATCTGTATGTGATCTCCTTTTCCATTAGAATCAGGAGTAAGGGCTTAAGCGATCGTCTTTTTTGAATTGTATACGGTGACAGATCAGCAAAAATTTGTATTTTGCGTCCTTGGAAAGTGAGGGTATCTGAGCTCCTGGATTTCTTCATCACCTCTTCTTTAACTGAATAGTAGTGGGGTTTTACTATGATGTCTCTGGGGAGACCGTCAGAGCGTGGGGGTTGAAGGGCTCTGTGAGCTCTGTCCAGTTCCAGGCGGATTTCAGTAATATCAGGAATCAGGCTGCGAATGAGCGCTTTTACAGTTCCCTGCACCTCCTTTTCAGATTCGGGGAACCCCCTTATCCTGAAGTTGTATCGTCTCGATCTATTTTCGAGGTCGTCGATCTTTGCGAATGCTGTTTCCAATTGATCCTGCACATCTTGCAGTCTAGTTGTATTTTGGTTAATGCGGGAGACTGCATGATCAGCTTTTTGTTCTATAGTGTCCATTCTCATTCCTATTTGCTGTAAGTCAGCATGGATGGATGCCGTGATCTGAGCAGCGTTCTGTGCCAGCCCTTTAGAGAGCATTTGAGCAAATGCAGCCATCATGGATGGAAAGTCAGAGGGAACAGGGAAAGCTCCTGTGGCCTCACCGGCTTCCATGAGGAGGCCTGTATGTGTATCCAGCATGGGGGTAGTGGGGATGCCTGTGCTCATCCTGCTCAGCAGCGATTCCGTGGAAGCCGGAGAAGCGGCCAGGGGCAGGGGTGGAGAGTCTGTACCTGAAGGGGAGTGCGGCATCAGGTCCTGGTCAGCAATAGAATCCCCATTGAGCTCCGTGCTGAGCTCCGTGCTGTGAGGGCCTCGTGTCGCCGCCGCCATCTTGGCACAGCTGAGGGGGCCGGGGATCTGGCGTGATAGGTTCTTCCTCGCCGACGCTGCTGACATCCGGAGAACCGGGGGGGCTTCCCCTACTCGAAAATCCCGTTTAGGGAGCGAGGGGGGCGCTCTGTGAGCTCCGATGGCTAGGGACGGGCCATGGTGGAGCGGAGCTCTAGAAGCCGGCGGCCATCTTGGGAGCTGCCGCGCATGCGCCTCTTAAAGCATAAATCTAAAGGGGATGTACCACAGCAACGTGGTGTACTGCTCCATTCTTTGTTCCTCTCATTCTCTTTAATCTATGATTGCTAACCTTCTTCTTAAAAAATGCTGTTTGCTTGACTATGATACTTACCCAATGGCTTTTAAAGACCTAAGACAAACATACAAAGTGAATTCAAAATACCTGATCTGCATAGGTTTGTTGGATCAGTGACTTTAATAGCTAGATAACTAACATCTTCACATCTTCAGCTTTTTATATTTCTTCTATCAGAGGTTACCTTTATTCTGCTTAAAGGGGTTGTAAAGGCACACGTTTTTTCACCATAATGCATTCTTACTTGACCCCTCGAAAGTCCCGCGCTGTGAACGCGCTGGCTTCTCAGCTGGGCTTCTCGGCTCATTCATTGGTTGATTGAAAGCAGTGCAGCCATTGGCTCGCACTGCTGTCAATCACATCCAATGACGCGGCTCGCCGGGGGGGCTGGGCCGAGTGATACAGTCTGCGGCTATGGCTGCCGGCTGTATCACGGGAGCGATCCCGCAAGAACTAACCCCCATGGGAGAGAGCTCGCATGAAGGTTGTTAGTTCTTGCAGGCAGGAGCCGAGACAGCCGCCGATGGACCCCAGAAGACCAGGTTCGGGGCCACTCTGTGCAAAACGAGCTGCACAGTGGAGCTAAGTATAACATGTTCAACTGGATCAACTGTGGGTATAGAATTGGGTATATGGGATTGTATGATATTATTATTATTATTTTTTTTATGGTTGACCTGGATGGACTTGTGTCTTTTTTCAACCTGACTAACTATGTAACTATGTTTGTTATTTTAAAAAATATATATCTTTACAATCCCTTTAACCATTTCAATACTGTGCACTTAAACCCCCTTCTTACCCAGACCAATTTTCAGCTTTCGGCGCTCTCACACTTTAAATGACAATTACAAGTCATGCAACACTGTACCCAAATAAAATGTGCGTCCTTTTTTTCACACAAATAGAGCTTTCTGTTGGTGGTATTTAATCACTAGTGGGTTTTTTATTTTTTGTGCTATAAATAAAAAAAGACCGTAAATTCTGTGAAAATTTGCCTTTTTCTTTGTTTCTGTCATAAAAGCTAGCAAATTAGTAATTTTTCTTCATAAATTTTGGTCAAAATTTATACTGATACATATATTTGGTAAAAATAACCCAAATTAGTGTATATTATTTGGTCTTTGTGAAAGTTATAGAGTCTACTAACTATAGTGCCAATCCCTGAAAATTGATCAATCTGATCACACCTGAAGTACTGATGGCCTATCTCATTTCTTGAAAATACTAACAAGTCATAAAAGTACAAATACCCCCCAAATGACCCCTTTTTAGAAAGTGGACATTCCAAGGTATTAAGTAAGTAGCATGGTGAGTGTTTTTAAGTTGTATTTTTTTCCCACAATTCTTTGCAAAATGGAGAATTATTTTTTTATTTTTTATAAAATTGTCATATTAACTGGTTATTTCTCTCACAGAGCATATGCATACAACAAATTACACCCCAAAATACATTCTACTACTACCCCTGAGTATGGTGATACCACATGTGTGGGACTTTTACACAGCCTGGCCACATACAAAGGCCCAACATTGAAGTAGCACCATCAGTTATCTACGAGCATAAATTGCACATCTCATTTCTCAACCACCTATTACACTTTTGAAGGCCCTGGAGCACCAGGACAATGGAATTGCCCACAAAATTACCCCATTTTGGAAAGCTAACACCCCAACGTATAATCTATGAGGCATAATGAGTCTTTTGAACGGTTATTGTTTTTCCAGAAGTTTTTGGAAAATGTGGAAAAAAAATGAAAACGCATTTTATTTACACAAAGTTGTCAATTTATAAGATATTTCCAACACATAGCAAATACATAGTAAAAATGACACCCCAAAATACATTCTGCTACTCCTCCTGAGTATGGGGATACCACATGTGTGGGACTTTTATACAGCCTGGCCACATACAAAGGCCCAACATTGAAGTAGCACCATCAGGCGATCTACGAGCATAAATTGCACATCTCATTTCTCAACCACCTATTACAGCTTTGAAGGCCCTGGAGCACCAGGACAATGGAATTGCCCACAAAATGACCCCATTTTGGAAAGCTAACACCCCAACGTATAATCTATGAGGCATAATGAGTCTTTTAAATTGTTTTTTTTTTTTCCAGAAGTTTTTGGAAAATGTGGAAAAAAAATGAAAATGCATTTTATTTACACAAAGTTGTCCATTTATAAGATATTTCCAACACCTAGCAAATTCATAGCAAAAATGACACCCCAAAATACATTCTGCTACTCCTCCTGAGTATGGGGATTCCACATGTGTGAGACTTTTACACAGCTTGGCCACATACAGAGGCCTAACATTTAAGTAGCACCATCAGGCGTTCTAGGAGCATACATTACATATATAATTTCCTGGCAACCTATCATTTTTACAGGCCCTTCATATTTCTAACACATAGCATGTACATACCAAGAATTACAATCCAAAATAAATTCTGTTGCGGAAAGGGTAAAAAAAAAAAGTATTACCTGTGCTTTTAGTAGTGTCCACAGAAGAGAGCACTGGTCCAGGCAGCAGTCGGGGATGTGCTTAGCGACAGCAATAGTAATTATCTAGGCAGCAGGCAGGAATATTGTCTCTGGTCAGCACAAGGATATTGTCAGCACAGCCAAAGCATTTGTCCATAGAAATTGTCCAGGCAGAGACAGCCAGCACAGCCATATTATTGGTCCTGGTTCACCGTTACCTGCAGACACTCATTATTGTACCGCTCTCCAGCCCTTAATAAACATACTGCCTCTTGCTACAGCTAATTATTTGCATAGTCCAGGTAGCAGGCAGTGGTGTGGTCCATTCATGCGGAAGGCTAAGGCTTGATGGCAGTAAGTCAGCAGTAGGCTGAGGGCGGCAATTGGGTAAGACCTGTGCACAGGGGCACAGGGGTAGAGGCTTTGACCCACCCAAATCTCTATGAAGCCTCCGGACTCCAGACCCTAATCCGGAAATTAAACCCGGAGAAAACAAAAAAATAGTTTTCTCCATCCGGAAAAACTATTCTGGAGCCCCTCACATATGTGAGACCCCTGTGTACTAAAGTAGCAGGGCAACAGATCAGTCCAAGCGGTAGGCAAAAGCATAGTCCATAAAACAGGCCAGGGTCAGTACACGTGGAAGCAGTCCAAACGGTAGGCAGAGGCATAATCACAAAACAGGCCAGGGTCAGTTTACGTGGAAGCAGTGCAAACAGTAGGCAGAGGCATAGTCAAAAAGCAGGCATGGGTCAGTTCACGTGGAAGGCAGTGGCATGGTTATTTGGGGAAGCATGGAAAATGGTCAGCACAGATTATAAAAATGGGGAGAAAATGGTTAAAAATATGGGCTAATATTTTATGGATGTGTGATAAAATTCGAAGCATTCACCAATGCAAAGGCCAGGTTGGGAGGGACACCGGGGACAATGGTAGCTGGTATCTTTTCGAAGTCCTCCTTTGCTGCACACGCATTATCTTTTTTGCCGTCTTCGGCCTGCTTCGGATGGTGGGATGCTTTACGAGAAGTGCCATTCCTGAAGTCTGCTAACAGCATCAGAGCGAAGGTTTTCTTGGGGGGATCTTTGTTGATAGATGAGGGATGTGACTACTTCTTCTGAGAATTGTAGGAAGGGGGCTGGGTTGTCTGTGGATTTGGTGTAAACTACGTAGGAATTATACATGGCCAAATGGATGAGATAAATTGCTACCTTCTTGTACCAGAATCGGGACCTCCTAATGGACAAATAGGGCTGAATCATTTGGTCGTTGAAATCCACCCCCCCCCCATGTAGAGATTATAGTCCTGGACACATGTTGGCTTTTCAATGGGACCTCGTCATCTTCGGTGAACTACAACTGCAGTGTCATCATGAATGGTGGACATCATGTGCACGTCCCTGTTATCCTTCCACCTCAAGGCCAGCACTTCTTTGCACCTCAGTGTTGCTCTTTCCCCCCTTCACAGCTTTTTGTTCACAATTGATTGTGGGAAGCCCTTCCTATTTTTCCTGGAGGTTCCGCAGGCCAGGGTTTTTTCGAGGTACAAGTGTCTGAAAAGGGGCAGGCTGGTATAAAAGTTATCCAGGTATAAATGATATCCTTGTTTTAGAAGTGGGTAAACCAGGTCCCATACAATTTTTCCAGCTGTGCCCATGTAGGCCGGGCACTCAGGGGGCTGGAGCTGGGAATCTTTTCCTTCATATATGCGGAACGCATAAAGATATCCCGTGATTCTCTCACAGAGCTTGTAAAATTTTACACCGTATTTGGCCTTTTTGCTAGGAATATATTGTTTTATTCCTAGCCGGCCTGAAAAGGGTACCAGGGACTCATCCACACATATATGTTTCTCGGGGACATAGAGTTCTGCAAATCGTTTGGAAAGTGGGCAAAGTTTATACAGCTTATCGGAATCTGGATAATTGGGGGGAGGACACTGGGTGTTGTCATTAAAATGCTGAATCTCATTATCATCTCATATCGGGTCCTGGGCATTACGTAAGAATACATGGGCACGTGGTAGATGGGTTTCATGGACCAATAGGCATGTCCTTGATTTTTTTTTGTAAGCCCCATGTTTATGGTGAGGCCCAAAAACATTTTGAACTCCTCCAAATCCAAATCTCTCCACTCAAATGGACGGGCATAAGATGATTGGGGGTTGTTGGCAATATACTGCTGGGCATATAAGTTTGTCTGGTCCACAATGAACTACAGAATAGTGTCGGGCAAAAAAAGGTGAAAATAATCAACCTCTCTGAAATTTTGGGTGTTGGCCTGCACACCTGGCTGTGCTGTGAAAGGGGGAAAAATTGGTGATCCCGAGTCAGAAGGCAGCCATGTTGGGTTGGCAAGACCATCTGGCATTTATGTAGCACTGGCACTCCAGTAGTTGGGGGAGTTAAATTTCCTGTGCTGGTACTCGGGTGTGATGTGGCAGCACCAGTACTGGCTCTGGGCATTTGTTCGCGGGGCCTTTCGCTGGCGGCAGCACTGGTACTGGGCCTTTGTTCCTGGGGCCTTTAGCTGGCGGCAGCACTGGTACTGGGCCTTTGTTCCTGGGGCCTATTGCTGGCGGCAGCGCTGGTACTGGGCCTTTTGCTGGCGGCAGCGCTGGTACTGGGCCTTTGTTCCCGGGGCCTATTGGTGGTGGCAGCACTGGTACTGGGCCTGAGAATATAATCCTGGTTGCTGGTGGCTGCCTGGTTTCCAGAGTGCCATGCCCTTTTAGGAGGGACCCATTCTTCATCCGAATCGTTACTGTATTCGATCGGTTCAAATTCCGAATTTGATTCAGAATCAGAATTGGAATCTGATGAGAACTCCCTGGTGCTCTCAACAGTCATGGAGAGGATCTGAAATGCCTCCTCACTGGTATAGACTCTTTTGGACATGGCTGTGTGGCGGGTAGCTGTGCGACAGGTGACAGATGGGTAGCAGGTGACGATCACTGATGGGCTGTGCAATCGGTGGCAGGTGACGTTCACTGATAGGTGATTATGGTGTGACGGGAGATGGTCACTGATGGGTGACAGGCCACGGACAGTGACGGGTGATGGTCACAGATGGGTGACAGGCCAGGGTCACTGATGGATGATGGGTGCACCGCTGATGGTCACTGGTGGGTGACGGGTGACAGGGCACGGTCACTGATGGGTGACGGGTGCACCGCTGATGGTCACTGATGGCAGTCTCTTATGTGACAGGTGATGTGTGACAGGGTATGGTCACTGATGGGTGACGGGTGACAGGGTACGGTCACTGATGGGTGACGGGTGACAGGGCACGGTCACTGATGGGTGACGGGTGACAGGGCATGGTCACTGATGGGTGACGGCTGCACCGCTGATGGTCACTGATGGCAGTCTCTTATGTGACAGGGTACGGTCACTGATGGGTGACGGGTGACAGGGCACGGTCACTGATGGGTGACGGGTGACAGGGCATGGTCACTGATGGGTGACGGCTGCACCGCTGATGGTCACTGATGGCAGTCTCTTATGTGACAGGGTACGGTCACTGATGGGTGATGGGTGACAGGGTAGGTCACTGATGGGTGACGGGTGACAGGGCACGGTCACTGATGGGTGACGGGTGACAGGGCACGTCACTGATGGTTGACGGTTGCACCGCTGATGGTCACTGATGGCAGTCTCTTATGTGACAGGTGCACTTATGGGGTGACTGTTGGGTGACAGATGACAATTGGGGGGGGGGGGGGCGATGGGACAGGTGTGGTGTTGGTGCAGACACAACTAAACATAGATCTGTAACTCACTGCTCCTGGCTCTTCTCTCCTCACACTGGAAACGGTGTGTGAGGAGAAGAAGAGCTGGCAACAGTTAGTTACAAATTTGTGTTTACATTTAGTGATCAGGCTGTGAATGGATCACATCCAATCACATGGTACACAGCCCTGGCCAATGGCTGTGTACCATCGTCGGTGACGAGCGTTGGTGTACTCTGTGTACCATCGTCGGTGACGAGCAGTGTTCCCGGGAACACACTGCCACCGACGGATACACGCAGCGCGCTCACGATCTCGCGCATGCAGGGTGTAATGGGGCATTACAATCTGTGATCAGCCGTGACTGTTCACCCCTGTCGGTGACACGCCGCCACCGGCAGTACAGGGATGCGCGCCCGCAATCGCGCGCAATCCCTGTTTAAAGGGAGGACGTCATATGACGTCCTATCAGAACGAGAGTGTCTTCCGCCCGCCGTCAATTGACGGTGGGCGGTGAACAACTGGTTAAAGTGTATGTTACCCCAACTTTTCAGATTTTTTTATATGTGCATGTGGTACCTTGTACTTATATTAAGAAGTACCCTGTTCTCTTTTGCTTCCCTTGTGTAAATTACCAGGAAGCATTGCTTCCTTTGTGTGAAATACCTAGTGATCCTGCCAGTCCCCCTGCTTGCCTGTTTCAAACTCACTAATCTAGGCATGGAAGTTCATCCATCCCAGTGTGGTCAGTTTTCTTCTTTGTGTTATACTGGGGACCTCACGCTGTCTGTCCTCCAATGGTTAGACTTGTGCTGACACCCCCCCCTGCACAGCTCTTCACTCTGAAGATCATTGTACTGCTATTTCTCAGCCTCCTGCTGATACATCCTCCTGCAATATCCACCCCCAGCTCTCCAAGCCCCTTATGAAGCTGAGAAAAATGCACAGCAAAACGTTTCTGTATAAAATAAAACATTATAAATACATTTTCATCTTTTTTATATATATTTTAAATTTAATGGGTTGTTTACATACACTTTAAAGCATTTGTAAAGCCCAAAATTTTTTGTATATATATATTTTTGAATAGAGTAAAGCATGAATAGAATCTCTGTCACATGTTAGAGATGAAAAAAAAAAATCTCTCCAGAGGGGGAGAGATAGAAATAAAACTTGACATAGGTCCTAACCCTTCCCCACCCCATCCAAAACGAATAAATAAGGTTTTAACGTTAGATATTCTTTACTTGTCAAAATGGGGTGGGGGGTAAAATAAAACTGATTACTATCTTCTACTTGTAGAAATTACTATTATCAGTATGTTCCAGTTTGCAAGTAATTTGTACGGCAGTACTGCCGTAGTTCAGAGCAATACAGCACAAAATCCATTATCCTTATTTTGACCTTAATTAAGTAAAAGAGCATTAAAAGGATAGTAAAGTACATTCAATAAAAAGTTAAATTGCAGAATAGCTGTGAACTAAAGATATTTTAAACTTTGAAAAATCTGTAGCACTTTCACTTTTTTTCCTTTTGAATTCCCATTAAACTAAAAGCAGGATTATTTTTAACTGTTAATCTAGATTGTTATTTTAAGGCTAAAGTAATTTGGAAATATAAAACAAACTGACCCCTGGAAAGGATGCTCACAAGGCATATCGCTGGGAGACATTTTCTTCTAATTAGGCTTAACAAACTGTATGTAGGAATTATCTTAAAGGGTCCTGCCGAAACTCATATTTCACATTTCGGTAAACTAAGTCTTTCACTTTGTTCTTAGTTGTCTTTGGAGACTTTCACTGACCTTACTCTTAAATTTCCAGTTCTGTCCCTTCCTATTATGAAGTCTAACTCTACCTACTCTACTGGACTCTAAAGCCTCGTACACACGATCGGATATCCTATGGATTCTAATCCGATGGTTTTGTCCATCGGAAATCCGATGAAGCTGACTTCCATCAGTCTTGCCTACACACCATCAGTCAAAAAACTGACCGTTCCAAACGCGGTGACGTAAAACACTCCGATGAGCCGAGAAAAATTAAGTTTAATGCTTCTGAGAATGCGTTGACTTGATTCTGGGTTTTTTATCCGATGGAATTGCCCATAGACGATCGGAATTTGCTATCGGTATTTGAGCCATCGGAAAAATTTAAAACATGTTCTATGTTTTAAAACCGATGGAAAAAAGACCGATGGGTCCCATACACGATCGGTTTGGCCGATGAAAAAAGTCCATCGGACTGTTTTCATCGGTAAAACCGATCGTGTGTACAGGGCTTAACTCCACTCTTTTTTTTTTTAATTCATAGTGCATTTAATTGGTTTAACGCTGAATTCTAGGCAATGCACCTCTGTATTCACAAGTGAAAAAAAGTGTCAGTCCCTGAGTTTTTTTTTTTTTGCTTGGGGTACTCCTGTAAATCCATACCAGCTACAAAGGTCTGTTATGCATTTTAGAAGGGACTCTATGCACATTTTTTATCATTCTTGCTGTATAATGTGTTATAGAAAATGTGACATTTACGTGATACAGTTAAAATTGTCGGATTCTATTGTTAAACAAGATTTATTTTTTTATTTTTTTAAAGTACACAGATGTTTCCAAAGGTCCTCCAAAAATACATAGCCAACCCTATGTGCCATTAAAAAATAGTCAGCAGGGAAATGCATTTTTTTCTGTACATCACATAGATGTACTCTTCCCAGGAATGATTATTGCACCCTTATGCCGTGTACACTTGATCGTTTTTTTCTGATAAAAAAAGACTGATGGACTTTTTTCATCGGACAAAATGATCGTGTGTGGGCCACAAATTCCGATCGTCTGTGGGGAACTCCATCAGAGAAAAATCCACGCATGCTCAGACTAAATTACAAGACGGGAGCACTCGTTCTGGTAAAACTACCGTTCGTAATGGACAGATCACATTCGTCATGCTGCAAATTTTTGCATCGTTAAATGTAGCGCATTCTTTTCTTCTTTCTATAAACGGTTTTCCCCCCCAAAAAATTTGTTGCGGATATTCACACAGAGTTCGGACAAAATAATTTCTTTGAGATCTCATGATCATCTTCGTATTTTATTTTAAAGGCAGGATTCCAAAAACGTTTTTTTTTTGGTTGTTTTGAATCAAGATCTCCTCATTTTTTTCTGAGCTTTTAATATTTTATAATGATGTCCTTTTTTTTTTGTCACAACAACATTATTATCTCTGTTTTTTTTTCCCTCAAGGAGGTTGGTGTTGGTGTCCCTTGTTAATTACACATTGTATTTATGAAATGTACCTTCTTACTCACAAGAAAAACACATACATAGGCAACTATTTTAATTAAATCAAATATCCATTTATTCTGGAAAACAAATAAAGATGAAGGGCAACAATTGAGAAATTAGTGGAATATATGCAGACTTTGGACCCCAAAGGCAGACATTAAGGCAAATAAAATCAATAACATGAGGAGTCCCTCGAATTGGGATCACAATCTGGTCCCCAAATCTCAGAAATCAGGAGCAGCAGCAGATGTCATACATGTCCCCAAGCTGTGGTACTCTAAAAAACTGTGTCTTCTGGCAGAGCAGCTTGAAGCCAGGAAATCACTTTCTGGTCTTCCTTGTAGCCTTCCCTCCACGCTTCCCTGCAGTGTTCCCTCCACGCTTCCCTGCAGCGTTCCTTCCACGGCTCCCTCCACGCCCCCTTGCAGGCTGTGGCTCTGGTGGTGGGAATGTGGCAGGAGGAGGAGGAGAAGGAGGAGAAGGATGGGCCAGATTGCAAAAGTGAGTGGCCTCTGTCAGCTGGCCCCTCCCCACCCTGTGAAGGGCCGTAGATATAAGCTCCTCACAGAGGGAACGTTGGCCCTCCTCCACTTTAAGGAGTCTATCGGCACCCATAGGACTCGACTGGGTTGAGGGGGGCCCTCATGATCTCATCTGCTTTCCTTATTATTTTCAGGGATTCCTCCTCAACCTGAGTCAACCCCCTGGGCCTTTTCAGTCTCACCTGGAGGGGAAGCACCTGTGACTGTGTGCTGCCACTTGGCCTGGGCACCTGCTGCCTGCCACTTGGCCCGGCCTCCTTCTGGCTGCCACTCACCCCTGCCTCCTCCTGGCTGCAACTCACCCCTGCCTCCTCCTGGGTGCCACACTCCAGAGCCTCGTCCTCCTGGCCAGGGATGAGCCGAACACCCCCCTGTTCGGTTCGCACCAGAACCTGCGAACAGACAAAATGTTCGTGTGAACTTTAGAACCCTATTAAATACAATGGACTCGAACGTTCGAAATCTAAAGTGTTAATTATAAAGGCTAATATGCAAGTTATTGTCCTAAAAAGTGTTTGGGGACCTGGGTCCTGCCCCAGGGGACATGTATCAATGCAAAAAAAAGTTTTAAAAACGACCGTTTTTTCGGGAGCAGTGATTTTAATAATGCTTAAAATGAAAAAATAAAAGTGAAATATTCCTTTAAATTTCGTACCTGGGGGGTGTGTATGATATGCATGTAAAGTGGCGCATGTTTCCCGTGCTTAGAACTGTCCCTGCAAAAAATTTCATTTTTGAAAGAAAAAAAGTCATTTAAAACTCACTCGCGGCTTTTAATGAATTGTCGGCTCCCGGCAATACATACAAAAGTCATTGATAGAAAAAAAAAAAAGCGTGGGGGTTCCCCAGAATTCAATTACCAGGCCCTTCAGGTCTGGAATGGATATTAAGGGGAACCCCGCCGCAAATTAAAAAAAAAATTGACGTGGGGTTCCCCCAAATATCCATTCCAGGCCCTTCAGATCTGGCATGGATTTTAAGGGGAACTCCACCCCAAATTTTTAAAAAAATGGCGTGGAGTCCCCCTAAAAATCCATATCAGACCCCTTATCCGAGCACGCAACCTGGCCGGCCGCAGGGGAAAAGGGGGGGACGAGAGAGTGGCCCCCCCTCCCTCCTGAACCGTACCAGGCCACATGCCCTCAACATGGGGAGGATGTCCCCATGTTGATGGGGACAAGGGCCTCATCCCCACAACCCTTGCCCGGTGGTTGTGGGGGTCTGCGGGCGGGGGCCTTATCAGAATCTGGAAGACCCCTTTAACAAAGGGGACCCCCAGATCCCAGCCCCCCCCCTATGTGAATTGGTAAGGGGTACATTTTACCCCTACCATTTCACAAAGAAAGTGTACATTTTTAAAAAAAAAAACACACAAACACCTTGAAAAAGTCCTTTATTTAAAAAAAAAAAAAACATTCCAGCGGTGAAATCCAGTGTCCCGCAGCGATCCCGATGTCCAGCGCTGTCCTTCATTGGTTGTGCCTGAGCGGACCTGATGGGGAACTCCCTCTCAGTGTTTTAAATGTATAGACCCCCCCTTCTAAAGTTCCCCATCAGGTCCGCTCAGCGGACCAGATGCGGAACATGAGAAGGGGCGGGTCTATACATGTATTACCAAAGTGAGAGCAGTTCCCCATCAGGTCCGCCCCCTCGGTATGTCAGACCCGCCTACGTCATTGGCTTGAGCGGGGAACTTCCTTCACTATGTAAATTTAAATTACACAGTGAAGGAAGTTCCCCGCTCAAGCCAATGACGTAGGCGGGTCCGACATACCGAGGGGGCGGACCTGATGGGGAACTGCTCTCACTTTGGTAATACATGTATAGACCCGCCCCTTCTCATGTTCCGCATCTGGTCCGCTGAGCGGACCTGATGGGGAACTTTAGAAGGGGCGGGTCTATACATTTAAAATACTGAGAGGGAGTTCCCCATCAGGTCCGCTCAGGCACAACCAATGAAGTACAGCGCTGGACATCGGGATCGCCACGGGACACTGGATTTCACCGCTGGAATGTTTTTTTGTTTTTTTTTTAAATAAAGGACTTTTTCAAGGTGTTTGTGTGTTTTTTTAAACATTTTTTTACGCTTTCTTCGTGAAATGGTAGGGGTACAATGTACCCCTTACCAATTCACATGGGGGGGCCGGGATCTGGGGTCCCCTTTGTTAAAGGGGTCTTCCAGATTCCGATAAGCCCTCCGCCCGCAGACCCCCACAACCACCGGGCAAGGGTTGTGGGGATGAGGCCCTTGTCCCCATCAACATGGGGACATCCTCCCCATGTTGAGGACATGTGGCCTGGTACGGTTCAGGAGGGAGGGGGGGCCGCTCTCTCGTCCCCCCTTTTCCCCTGCTGCCGGCCAGGTTGCGTGCTCGGATAAGGGGTCTGGTATGGATTTTTAGGGGGACTCCACGCCATTTTTTTTAAAATTTGGGGTGGAGTTCCCCTTAAAATCCATGCCAGATCTGAAGGGCCTGGAATGGATATTTGGGGGAACCCCACGTCAATTTTTTTTTTATTTGCGGCGGGGTTCCCCTTAATATCCATTCCAGACCTGAAGGGCCTGGTAATTGAATTCTGGGGAACCCCCACGCTTTTTTTTTTTTCTATCAATGACTTTTGTATGTATTGCCGGGAGCCGACAATTCATTAATAGCCGCGAGTGAGTTTTAAATGACTTTTTTTCTTTCAAAAATGACATTTTTTGCAGGGACAGTTCTAAGCACGGGAAACATGCGCCACTTTACATGCATATCATACACACCCCCCAGGTACGAAATTTAAAGAAATATTTCACTTTTATTTTTTCATTTTAAGCATTATTAAAATCACTGCTCCCGAAAAAACGGCCGTTTTTAAAACTTCTTTTTGCATTGATACATGTCCCCTGGGGCAGGACCCGGGTCCCCAAACACTTTTTAGGACAATAACTTGCATATAAGCCTTTATAATTAGCACTTTAGATTTCTCCCATAGATTTTTCGAATTTGCCGCGAACACCCCAATTTGTTCTCTGTTCGGCGAACGGGCGAACAGGCAATGTTCGAGTCGAACATGAGTTCGACTCGAACTCGAAGCTCATCCCTACTCCTGGCTGACCTTATCCTGTGTATAAAAAAGGGACATAGTTTCAGTTTTTGGTTCATCAATCACACACAATTTCCAGCTCATGACTGTTGCAAATTAAATGTTAATAAATAGAAAAGACTATCATTCTGACCCCAGCATTTTTCATTCTTGTCCCAAACAATTCTGCCCACTATATATATATATATATTTTTTGGTTTATTTATTTTCTTTTTGAATAATAACATCTAGTTCCCAACAATTATTCTATGACAAAAAATATGTTGAAAAATATTATACCTGACTATAGATGTGAAGATCCAGGTCTTTGAGGTCAGCTAGCTCCTCAGCACCCTCTGCAGGGGTGGAGGAAAGGGTGGAGGGAACGCTAGAGGGAAGGGTGGAGGGAACGCTGGAGGGAAGGCTGGAAAGTGATTCCCTGGCTTCTATCTGGTCGTCCAGAAATCGCAGGTGTTTGTAATACCACAGCTTGGAGACATGTACTTGGTCTGCTGCTGCTCCTGATCTCCGGGATTCGCGGACCTCTTTGTATTGTTTTTTGTAGCTGTTCCTCATATTATTGATTTTATTGTTCATCATGTTATAGTCTGCCTCTGGGATCCAGGTCTTCATATATTCCACTAATTTTTCAATTGCTGCCCTCCTAACATTACGATTGTGGTATAATGGGCTTTTAGGTTCCCATTAATTGGTGAGCTCTCTATATTTATCTATGAAAGCTCTGAAGATGACAGGATCTTTGAAACTCTGCATATTTTAGATAAAACACAAGACAAAAACACTAGGTCAGCCTAAACTGTCCTAATATTATTCCAATCTAGCCCTTTAAAAATTATGAATCAGTATAGGTCACTGATGCTCCAACTTTAATTTTTACCTTCGTCAGTGACGTTCGGAACTTCCGGTCCTCCTTACTCCGCGCACACAACGTCGTTATCATTATATTCCCTGCGCATGCGTGAAACTCCGCCCACGTTGGCCACCTCTGACGTTCCCACCCCTGACGTTCTTCCTCGGATATTCCCCGCCCCTTCTCGTTCGAGGCCCAGTGGGAGACGACATGACGGTGACACAGCAGGTGCAGGTGGTTTTAACTTCTGACGAGGAAATGTCCCGATCCAGGACAAGATACAAGGCCAGTAATATGTCCTTTGCTGAGATGGTGGAGATGGTGCACATCTTGCGGAGGAGAGATTATGGTGGGAAGCATGGGCCATACAACAACCCTAATCTCAGGAAGGCCAAAATAATGGGCAAAGTGGCGAGAAGCCTGTACCATAAATTTTGGGTCTGGAGATCCAAGGAGCAGCTCCGTAAAAGGTGGTCTGACTTGAAGCTGAGAGAGCCGGAGCATTACAGGAAGATCAAAAGAATGCTACTAAAAAGTAAGTTTTTCTCCTGTGTTATTAATAATTTGATTATTATACTTGCATGTTTTGCTCCATGTGCTTTGATTGACTGGTTGGATATTTGAAAATGGCCACTTTCAGGGTAGATGCCAAAGTATAATCGTTCGTAGTAAACATCAATCCTCCTCAAAAGTATATATTTTGTGCAGATACAGGTAAACCACATTTGGTCATGCCTATTTCAATTAAAACAATGTTTATAAACGTTGTTGTCTAGATGATATGTTTTGAACTAGAATGTGAAATGCAAACTTGATTCAGTGTAAAGGAGAGGACACTCAGCAGCTGGTTCCACAGCACCTGTGTGGGACACCAGAACAACCTTTTTAGGGTGTCCCACACAGGTGCTAGAGTGGATACTTTGGGGGTGTCTCCATGTGTGTAAATTGGTCAAAAAAGGTCAGGATTCCAGTTTAGAAATACATTTTAAAACATGTCTTCAGCTTGTAACTCTGCCAAAAAAGACAATTGTAGCCCACTTCCAAGAAATGTTTCATATTCCTATTTCTGACCTCAAATATCTGTGTGATAAGTATACGTTTTGTTTCATTCTCATAGGGAAGCAGAGACTTGGAGCACACCACTCTGTGGAGGCCAGGAATCCCACACCTCGGAAACAACAGAGGGAACCCCAACCTCAGAAAGAAGGGGACCAGAGAGAACCCCAACTTCAGGATGTGGAGGAAGGAGAGGTGGAGGAAGGAGAGGTGGAGGATGAAGAGGTGGAGAAAGGAGATGTAGAGGAAGTGTGCGAGATTGTCACCACAACAGGTCAGTGCCATACACCACAGATTCAGGGAATAGATGCATGCATGCATGCATATTTTTAAGACATGCATATTTTTTTTTTGATGATGTGCTGCTTGTGGAAGATCAATCTCCTCCTTTCTCCAGTGGGAACGCACAAATCATAATACAGGATCTCATGGTTATGAGTCGAGAAATCGACGTTATAACGCACAAACGGTATCGTTTTGACCAACAAATTAAAAAGATGATTGATGTTTTGGGGAGAGTATAAAGATGTTTTTCTTGCCACCATTTCAAGTTTTTTTGTTTCTACATTTTTGTGTGATTTAACAAGCCAAATTTGGTAGATGCACACAATGTGTCAACATGTGCTATCTCCCATCAGGGAAAATCAATGGACGTGTTTTGAACTCAAGTAGGTGAGAGGAAGGGTTTGCACCCCCAAAACACGTCCATTGATCCCCCATGATGGGAGATAGCACATGTTGACATTTGGCATGGGATCAGGAGGAAAATCCCCATTTTGACGCACAATTTGTGTGCATCTTCCAAATTTGCCTTGTTCAGGGGTGACATCACCCCATCTCATGAAGGCAACAGCAACACATTTTTGAAATACTATATAATGTCTGATATTGCCTTCATTTTTTCTATAAGGTTGAACTTTGTAAGTTCCATTGTTTTTATAATTTTTTTTTTTTTTTACATGCGTGTTCATGCAAAACCGTTTATGCAACTGTTTAGAATGTCCCCAAAAAATTTAGAACGCACAAGTTGTGCACAGAGTAAAAATATTTTTCTACTCAAAAATGTGTGGCTTCTTCTTTCTATGCTCAATACCATTTTGAAAAATATGTTCTTGTTTACCGTGACAATTGTGGTTAGTTACTAAAGACAAAGCCACTTGGCACTACAAGTGTACTAGGAGAACCTGGGAGGCAGATTCAAGAAACACAAGCAATAATGAGAAATCAAGTTATAAAATCAGAGATTGTCTGGCATAGCAATGGCCCCCCTACCCATAAAGTAATCAACATATTTATCCCGCACTTCACGGGCACTTTGGGGAGCCAAGCCAACACGGCCAGTATCCAGGCCCGTCAGGGCATTGTCTGCAAGTCCGGCCTCTGGCCCAGCAGAACTCAGATAAGTGGGTGCATTTCTGCGTAAATAGTTGTGCAGTATGCAGCAGGTAAAAACAATATGATCTTGTATTCCGCCATATGGATAGAGGTAAGAAACAGGTGGAATCGGCTGGTCATTATCCCGAAGGCATTCTCAACAGCCCTCCGGGCTCTCGCCAGCCGGTAATTAAAAACCCTCCTCTCCGGGGTGAGGGTCCTCTGGGGGAATGGCCTCATCAGGTGGGGTCCCAGCCCGAAAGCTTCATCCGCGATAAAAACAAACAGAAGGCCCTCAACGTTCTCCTCATCATGTGGTAGTGCCAGGCCACCACTCTGGAGACGTCTGGCAAATTCCGTCTGTGCGAAGACTCCCCCATCCGACATCCAGCCATTCTTCCCCACGTCCACACACATAAACTCATAGTGTGCCGACACCACCGCCATTAATACAATACTATTAAACCCCTTGTAGTTGTAATAGCTGAGTTTGGGCCTACAAAAAAAACACTACACCACTCTGCCTGATTGTAATGAGAAACAAAACATTTGGACACATTGGAGGGGGGGAGGGTAAAGCAATACAATGGAGTTGACAAAATATCTTGTTAAGTGACTAGGCTAGGGGTGTTTGGGCCCAGGATAGCATGCTGGAGAGGTTAGTGAAGTCAAATATGCATGTAGGCCCAAAAAAGGGTACAGCATGCATGAGGACAAAGGGGACATTCACAGCATATTACAATCATGGTAATTAGGGAAGGATGAAAGAAATACAATACATTAGCAAGCATTATATACATAGAATGTGATGTTAAAGGAGAAAAATTACCTTAATATAGTCCTTCTGCATAACTTGTATGATGGCAGAACAGGTCTCTGGAATAATGACCCCCAGAGCCTGGGAGGAGATGCCTGTTGTGAACTTGAGGTCCTGCAGGCTTCTCCCAGTCACCAGGTATCTCAAGGTGGCAATGAGCCTCTGCTCGGCAGTGATGGCCTGGCGCATCACAGTGTCCTGCCTCGTGATATAGGGGGACACCAAATCCAACAGACGGTGAAAAACGGGGTCCGTCATCCGGAGATAATTCCTGTAGTCATCAGGATTAATCTCCTGGATTTCCCGCAGCAGAGGCATATGACAGAATTGGTCCCGCTGGAGCAACCAATTCTTGGTCCATGAACTCCTCCTCACCCTGTTCATGGACGGAGTTTGGGTCAAAGTATTAACCGCAACACCAAGCGCATACGCAGCACGAGCTCTACGATGAGAACGTACTTCCAATATGGCTTTAAACCGGTCGGCTGGTCAGAACGAACTTAAACAGAACGCACCGAGGAACAGCAAGGCCTGTGAAGAACGACCTGCAAAACAGTAACGAGCAGCCAAGAAGGCACTGCAAAACAGAACCGACCTGACTGCACGCACTGAAAGACAAATACGAACCCACAAGCACAAACTGAAACGCAGAAAACGATCTGAAAAGCACGGAGACTGAAAAGCGCAAATCTGCTCTAACCAAACTTTTACTAACACGCGGTAACACAAAATCAGCAAAAGCAGCCCAAAGGTTGGATTTGAACTTCCCCTTTATAGTGCCGTCATACGTGTTGTACGTCACAGCATTTTGGACGGTCGGAATTTTGACTGATGGTGTGTAGGCAAGACTGATGAAAGTCAGCTTCATCAGAATTCCGATGGAAAAATCCATCTGATTTTATTCCATCGGAAATCCGATCATGTGTACAGGGCATTAGGCATGTCATTTAAGGGAATTGGGCATTTTTATTGTTTCACTTTATATCTAAAAAAAAAATTAAAAAATCACTAATCCCAGATGAATGGAATAAAAAAAAAAATAATGTTTTTGCAGTAGCACATTTTCCCTAGGGCAGTGCAGTTTTTTTTTTGGACAGCAACATGCCTATTAGGCCAGAAAATTTGCATTTTTGATTTGACAAAATGGCTTTGCAGGCAATTTAAAACACCTTTTCCCATAAATGCATTTTTTTTTTTCTGTACATCACATATATGTATCCTTCCCAGGAATGATTATTGCACCCTTAGGCATGTCATTTAAGGGAATTGGGCATTTTTATTGTTTCACTTTATATATTAAAAACATAAATCTAAAACTAACCCCAGATGAATGGAATTTAAAAAAATTTTTTTGCATTAGCACATTTTCACTAGGGCAGTGCAGTTTTTTTTTTTTTTTGACAGCAACATGCCTATTGGCCCAGAAAGTGTGCATTTTGATTTGACAAAATGGCTTCCATTGATTTCAGGTTCAGCATTCAAACTTTTTTTAAATTCACCAAACTCCACTCTAACCAAATCCAGGGCAGTCCTAGTCACTGGGTTGAAGATTGAGAGGAAGAAGCGCAAGAAGGCAAGAAGTTTATGCGCTAACACGAAGCATGCCATGCTGATGGAAAGAGAAAGCAGGGTGAAAGAGATGAGCTCATCCCTGTGTTGCTTATCCTTTTTACTGTCCAATAACAGGCTGGGGGCAAGTCCAGGACAAGCTGACTCAGAGGAAGTGGGTTGATTGATGCTGGCCATCAGACTGAGGACATCTAGCAGCAGAAAAAAAAATACTGCAGGGAAAATAATTGGATTGAAGATGAATATTTTTTTTATCTTTTAATAAGCTATTTAATGTAATTTTGTTATTTTAAGCTGGGGTTCTACTCTAAGGATGACCTTTCACCTATACATACATTACCACGCAATAATGCACATTGGCAAACATTCTGAACATGTGTTTTAGCAGTACTTCTGTATTTTTTTAATGCCCCCCATGCACATCCACATAGTAAGAAATGCACCTGAACTTGTAACGCACCACAGTGCATGCAGTTGACAAGAAATGAGCTGCATTGCATTGGAAAAACAGTCAGGTATGTTTTTTTTTAAGTGAGAACTTAAATGGGCAAATGAATAGTCATAACACACAATGATGGATCAAACTAAGTGCTTGCATCTAAAGTGGTTGAAAGTACTGTAGCTCCAATAGACGTGGTATGTCAACTAGTATTGTAACGTTAACATGTCTTAGGAAGTTTGTTTACTTGCTTGCTATTTTTATAATGTTATTCTGTTTAATTTTTCAAGGCATACATCATCTTAAATTGGTTTAAATGACCTAATTGCATATTTGTTTTATCATTAAGAATCTAGATATTTATTAGGCAGGTATTACCATATATTCTTTTGTCAGTATATTGATGTATGTCATACTTTGACTATACAGTAATTGGGGTTAAAGGAATAGAAACTGTTTATTTAGGGCTCACTCTCACCAGCAGTGTTGGGATGCATTGCCCAAAGCAGTCCAACACAAGGCTAAGGCAAATAGCTTTATTTCCTGCAAGTGGGTGTAAGCTGAAAACAAAATAGAACTTGTACTTTTGCTCAGCACGTTGTGATGCACTGTAATGCATCACAACACTCAGCAGTGCATAATAATAGCATACAAATTAAAAAGGGGTAAAAAAAATGCACTCATGTAGAAAATTCACTTCAGAGCAGCAAAACTTAAAACCACATTTGCATTATGCCTATGCTAATGCATGCACTATGGTGTGAACAAGCCCCCAGTAAAGTGAATGTTTACTTTGGAATCTGTATGTGCACTTTGCAAAGTATATATTCATTCAGCTTGGTGAAGACTGCAATTCAGGTGTTCACATTAAATACCCAGTCACGTGCAAGAGAAATTAAAAAATATTCTTGCATGTGATTGGATGATTTCTGTTAACACAGCCTCATTTTGTTAATTTTATTTAGTGTTAACTGTTTCAATTTTTTTTAGCAGCTCAATCCCATTATTTGCCTATAGATTATAACTGATGTCCCAATACTATGTCCAGATACAGTATCTTCAGAAAATATATTACAGCCAAAGTTCTGGAACACTGGGAACTCCAGCAAGAAATGACTGATAGGGATACTTTAATTACTACTAAATGCTAATTGCTACTCATTTTTCCTAATGGCAGTATTCACTGATTTTCACAAAGCAAGCTAGAATAAATTGGTCTTTGTATCTGTAAAAAGAACTTTCCGGCATGAAAGTTAAAGGAAATCTATAGCTGCTAAAATAACTTTTTTTAACAGAACACTTTTTTCTCAGGAAAAAAAAATAGCAAATTACCGGTACTTTTTTTTACTTTTTATTTCTTCCAGGTGTACCTCGGGGATCTTTATCACATGACTGGTAGACTAGCCTAAGACCCTATTGAGTCACTAATACTGCAGAAGATTATTTTCCCTTTTTTATTATATAGAATTTTGGTCACAATATTAACCAACATTTTAGGGACTTGCAGGTTCCCTTTCACAAGTCAGCAATGTGACACACTGGTTAACTGTTGCCCTGAAAAAGGGCCCCTGAGTGACTTTCTACATTTGACTATTGAAGAGATGGTGTTTCTCCAAGCACTCACTATTCCAAAATGTCATAGGCTATATAGATAGAATGCTGCTCACAACAGAAATATTGCCAGACTATTGTTTATAGGCTCAGTAGCTGAAGATGAAATTTATATTTATATATATATATATATATATATATATATAATGAGTTGCTTTCCCCCTATTTGGATTTAGCACTACTTTGTTCCTCTATTAATTACCTCCATAAGCCGCTGTTGCTATTCCTTTCTGTCCTGGTGACCTAATTCGTACTTGCATTAACAGCGTAATCAAATTTAGTTATATTAGAATGTACTAGCATGTGGTTTGTCTGTAATAGATGTTTTTTACTAGGAATGTTTATTATGTTTGGGAGGATTCTGTGATTTTTCTACAGCAACATGGTGTAAAGAGTAGTAGTAGTAGATACAATTCCACTCACCAATCATGGCTCATGCTGCTTATGAACAATGAAATTAGTCAGAGTCATAAACTGCATGTATCATTTTTTACCCAGAAATAACCTTCTGTGCTTCCCCCATAACAGTTGCATGATCTGCTATTGCTATATTTACACCCTTGAATCCAGTCATAGACATTAGAGTACAGTTTATGCAACTGCTTCATGTTTTTCCTATGCTAGTTTATTTCCAAAATAGTAGTGACCTACTGTATTTATTGCAAAGGAAGATAAAAGGGGGAGACTAATGCAGACAGCCCTAGTATCAGGAGATATAGTAGCAATCAAGAATGGTTTTCTAACCTTCTAAACTTTTCTAATGTTTATGAAAATACACATTCAGGCTGTCAGGTTCTTCCCCACTGACACTGGATTGTCTTCCAATTAGGTTCAAAAAGACTAAACTGGGAGATTGATATCTAATGTCTATAGGTACCTTACATTTATTTCAAAAAGATCTCCATTCCACAGAAAGGTAAACAGAAGGGTAGACAGTCCACTGGCAAAGGTTTCTAGTAAAGTCCACTAGTTGTACCTGTAGTCTGCTTCAGTGTGTATTCTGTGCTTAAACTTTGACTGAGAAAATGGAGCCGGACAGAAAAACCCGAACAGCGACTGCAGCCAATCAGCTGAGGTCACCATACAGGTATTCTGAGAACTGTGGGATGCTGGCTGTCAAGCAACAATAGTTAGTCGAGGGAGATTTACCCATCCATGCTGTAAAGTGTAGATGTGGGAAGCTATGGATTTCTCCCTTGTCAAAGTATTTTATTGATTGAATAAGCAAGTAAATTACAATACAGTTGTAATAAA
Source organism: Rana muscosa (assembly GCA_029206835.1). Classification (NCBI taxonomy): domain Eukaryota; kingdom Metazoa; phylum Chordata; class Amphibia; order Anura; family Ranidae; genus Rana; species Rana muscosa. The sequence continues at coordinate 33,458,708 of CM055118.1, read as the reverse complement.
TATTACAATGAGCCATACATGTTTAACAGATATGGTAAAACTCTAAGGTCCAACAGTAAACTACAGATTGGTAGGTTATTTAACTACTATAGAAAAAGAAAAAGTACATTAGTTAATAAAACTTGAGATATCTAACTGCGGTGGAAATTATGCTACCGTAAGAGGTAATAGCTTGCACCAGAACTATTAAAAACGTTAAGTAGAATAGTACTTTTTTACTCTTTAGAAAATAAGGAAAATAAGGAAAAAAATAAGAAAATACTAAAAAGAAATAAAAAAAAAGTGGGGGGGGGGAGAGAGAAACCAAAAAAAAAAGGGGGGGCACACAGAAGCAGAGAGTCACAAGGAAGAGTAGGAAAGAGTAGTAGGAGAGATAGAGTACAGGAGATAACTGGATTGGCACGAGTAACATGTCTTTTTGTCTGAGGACATAAAAAGAGCATTATGATCTTCACAGTAAAGAGTAGGGTAACAGCTAGGTTCTAAGAGTTTAGCCTCGTACACACGACCGAGTTTCTCGTCCAAAACAGTCAAGAAAAGTGCCGCGAGAGTTTTTTTGTCGAGAAAAACGTTCGTGTGTATGGTTTTACGACGAGAAAATTGCAGAGAATCGCGACGAGAAAATAGAGAACCTGCTCTCTATTTTCTCGTCAGGATTCCAGATTTCCTCGTCGTGTTTCTCGTCGGCCTGTTTTGTGACGAGAAAATGGTTCGTGTGTATGCTTTTACGACTCTTCCAAAAGCGCGCATGCTCACAAGCAACTATGAGACAGGAGCGCATCTTCTGGTAAAACAAGCCTTCGTAATGGAGAGAGCATATTCGTCACGCTCAAAAATATTTCATCGTTTAAATGTTCTGCATTGAAATCTTTGTTAGAATGTTACATTAATCAAAACGAGTGACCTTCTTTTGCTGCTGATATTCACACAGAGTTATGCCTTATTTTTAACCTTTTTCATGCTGCTCTTTATAAGATTTATGTGTATTATATCGTGCAAGTTTTTAGGAATAATTTAAATGGTTAGATTTTTCAAAATGATGTTAATTATAATTTCACAATGTTTTGATAGTGATCTCCCATTTAATTTTGGAATCTATCTTATTTAAATTTCCCACCATGTTTTTGTGCTAATCAGATTTAGTTATTCTTTTGGGGGAGTGATATCTGTCCCTTTTATTGTCAGTCAAATGTATCTGCTTACTCCAAAGCTTGATTTTGTTTATTTAAAAATACACATAGTCAAGTATGAACTTAAACAAAAATCACATTTATTCATGTTTATAAATTAAATAAAGAGAAGGCAGCGCTGGAGAAGCTGCTGCCATTTGTGCATCCCAGGGACCCCAGAGCACACAGCAACCCTGTGTGGACACTAAAATTGGGAGCTTGAGAAGGCCAACATTTCTGAACACAATCTGATGCTGGCCTCCCAGAGGTCAGGAACAGCAGCAGGTGATATATATGTCCCAAGTGTGTGGTACTACAACAGGCTGCCTTCTGTCCGACCACAATGAAGCAAGGCCATCACTTCCTCTTCTTCCTGGCAACCTTCCCTGCAGCCTTTCCTGAAGCCTTCCCTGCAGCCTTTCCTGAAGCCTTCCCTGCAGCCTTCCTTCTTCGTTTGGCTGGAGGCTGGCCCACTGGAGGGGTACTCCTGTCAGGAGGAGGAGGTGGAGGTGTAGCAGAAGGGGGTGGGGCAGAAGAAGAAGGTGGAGGTGTAGCAGAAGGGGGTGGGGCAGAAGAAGGTGGAGGTGTAGCAGAAGGGGGTGGGGCAGAAGGTGGAGGTGTAGCAGAAGGGGGTGGGGCAGAAGGTGGAGGTGTAGCAGAAGGGGGTGGGGCAGAAGAAGAAGGTGGAGGTGTAGCAGAAGGGGGTGGGGCAGAAGGTGGAGGTGTAGCAGAAGGGGGTGGGGCAGAAGGTGGAGGTGTAGCAGAAGGGGGTGGGGCAGAAGAAGAAGGTGGAGGTGTAGCAGAAGGGGGTGGGGCAGAAGAAGAAGGTGGAGGTGTAGCAGAAGGGGGTAGGGCAGAAGAAGAAGGTGGAGGTGGAGGTTGAGGTTGGGTCAGTTGGGCCACCTCACATATGGCGGTATTGGGTGTAATTTTCTCCATCACCCCCTTGTTGAGCAAGGTGATGAGCAGGGGCTCGCATAGGAGGCGTTGCTCCATGCTCATCACCTTGAACTTAGCCTCCACTAGGCCGGCAATGGCCTCTTCAGGGGATGTGGGCTCCTTGAGGGTGGCATGGGCCTCTTTAATAAGGGCCATTGCTGCCTCACTGGTTGTCCTGTCCCTCCTGCCTCTTTTGTGAAGCCGGATGGGAGGCACCTGGGATCTGGTGCTTCTCCTTTGCCCTGCCACCTCCTGTCTGCCACTGGGCCCTGCCACCTCCTGGCTGGCACTGGGCCCTGCCACCTCCTGGCTGCCACTGGGCCCTGCCACCTCCTGGCTGCCACTGGGCCCTTCCTCCTCCTGCCTGACAGTTTCCAGACCCTCCTCCTGGCTAATTTCATCCTGTGTATGAAAAAGGAACATAGTTTAATATGTTGGTTTAATCTTTGCATCAAACTTTGTAATCCTGATTGAAGCAATTAGAATGTAAATGCATAAATTCTTGCTTTAAATTTACCACTACATCAGATTGACTATTTAGCACCCAATTAAGTGCAGAATAATGTCTACAGATCTTGATTTCACTTGTGGAATCCAAAATAATGTATGTTTCTCATCTTGACATATTTGTCAAACATTAATTTTATCCCACTACATTTTCAGTTAATACTATACCTGGCTCCAGATGGCCAAATCAGGATCATCCAGGATGGCTCCTTCCTCTTGCTCCAGAGAAGGCTCAGGTTGGCTGCAGGGAAGTCTGGGGGGAAGAGTGGAGAGTGATGGCCTTGTCTCAATGTGGTCATCCAGGAAGGACATCCTGTTGTAGTACCACAAAATCGGGACATAAACATCATCTGCTGCTGCTCCTGACCTCTGAGAAGCCAGTACCTTAGAGCGTTCAGTCCTGTAGGTACCTCTCAAGCTCCCAATTTTAGTGTCCACTTGTTTTGCTGTGGCTGTGGGCACCTTGGTATGCACAAATGGGAGCAGCTTCCCCAGCGCTGCTTTTCTCACCCCTCTTTTTTTATGGATGGGGTTTTTCGTCTCCCACAGAGCCGGCAGCTCCCTTACACGGTCAATAAATTCCACCAGGAACTCTTTGTCGCTAATAAAGACATTCATATTGTATCTGCAAGTTAAATAAATTATATTTAACTAATGTGAGGCAAACAGTCTAACCTCCTTAACATCCTAGTCACCATATATATCCTCCAACAATCTCAAGACAGTATAGGCCAACAATTTTTACAAGTCACAAAATCACATACCTTCGTTCGCACGTCTGTCACTTGAACTCCTCTCTCCGCACACCGAACGTACTATAGTCACATGTGTGTTTGCTGTATACACACCACGCATGCGTCAAAATTCGAACACGTCGCTCCGCACACGTCGCCCGCCCATGACGTTCTAACTAACATCTTTTCCCCGCCCCTTCTCTTTCGGCGCGCAGACAGATATGGCGGAGTTACAGCAGGTGTCTGATAATTCCGCAACTAACGAGGAGACAAGCCCGGAGACCGAGGACACGTCACGATCAAGGAGGAGATTCAAGGCATCGAATATGTCTTTGGCAGAGATGGCGGAGATGGTGGACATCTTGCTCAAGGCTGATTATGATGCCAAGCATGGGCCGTATAGCAAACCAAATAGAAGGAAGGCCAAAATCCTCACTAAAGTTGTGAAGAGTCTGAAGGCGAATTTCGGGGTGAAACGCTCAAATGAGCAGCTCAGAAAGAGGTGGTCAGACCTCAAACTGAGGGAGCCAGACCAGTTGAGGAGCATAAAGAGAATGCTCGCTAAAAGTAAGTAAAATGTAGACTTTTCTGCTATTAATCTTTTTATAAACTGACATGTTTTTTTTTTTTTCTCATATTGGACTCCCTTCCAAAATGTAATATTTTGAACTTGGTTGGGCACAGTAATCGTTCGTTACGTTACCGACACTTCGTTCGGCCACTATCCGCGGTTTTGGCTTATTTTAGAGCCACAAAAGTAATTAGACATCTGCCATTTTTGATCAAATATTGTTGATAATTTTTAAGTCTAGATGATGTGTTTGTAAAGAGAATGAAATGCAAACTTTTATCAGTGTAAAGGAGAGGACACTCAGCAGCTGCTTCCACATCTGTACTTTGGAGCACTATAGTGTGGGCCACCAGACCCGCCTTTTTTGGGTGTCCCACACAGGTGCATCAGAGAATTTTTGTGGTGCCTCCATGTCAAAAAAATTACATCCAAATGTGAATACTAAACATATTTTGGGTCATAAATAATGCATTCTTCTTTAAATTCCGCACAAACACACACTTGTACCCCACTTCCAAGCAATTTAGCCTGTTTTAATTTTAACAATGAGATTTACAGTGTGATAAATAGACCTTTTGTTTTATTCTCATAGGGGAGAGAAGACTGGGAGGAGGACACTCCAGGGAGCACATGCACCCCACAACTTCCAAGCAACCCCAAACTCCCAAAGACCCACAACCGAAGGATGTAGAGGAAGTTGAGGTGGAGGAAGGAGAAGTGCAGGAAGGAGAGGTGGATGACGTTGTGGATCTGGTCACCACAACAGGTCAGTATCTGTCACCACAGCTTCAGGTAAGAGAGGTAGGCCTGCAGAGTTATAATACATTTTTTGGGGGGTTTTTAGGGGATGTAAATGTTGTGAAGGATAGTACACGGTTCTCTGCTGACAGTGCCCTCCGCCTCATCCAGCAAGTGATGGAATGTAGCACGGAACTGGACCTAATTAAACAAAGAATCCATGTGATGGAACAAACATTTAAAGACATTCTCGATGTTTTGGGGAGAATTCAATAAGCCATCCAAACACATTTGTTTTTACATGTTTGTTTTTGTAATTTTTTGAATTTTTTTGACAATCAAACCAGCCAAAAATTGAATATGCACACAGTGTGTCAACATGTGCTATCTGCCATCAGGGGATATCCATGTACGTCTTTTGTGGGTGCAACCCCTTCCTCGTATCTAAAGTCGGTGAACTGAGGAAGGGGATGCACCCCCAAAACACGTCCATTGATCACCCCTGATGGCAGATAGCACATGTTGACAATAGGGATCAGGATTGTAAACTTCCTAGATGAAAAAAATCCCAAATGTGTGCATATTCAATTTTTGGCTGGGCAAGGGGTGGCAGGACCCCATATTAGGACGGGCACATAGAGACATAGTTTGTGTAAGTGAATGTCTCCGATTGCTCAGAGGTATCCAATGTTGTAATTTTTGAAATGCAACTGTTATTTTTGTATTTTCATAAGCAAAAAATTGCCGGGTTGGGGCCAGGCCAACCCAAAATAAAAAACAAAAAACAAAAAAATGAAGAGAATGTGCACAGAGTAAAATATTTGACCACAAACAACGTGTAGCTTCTTTTTATAATACCCTCTAAGCTTATTTGGTTCTTTTGTAAGGTTACATAGTGAAATGGTTGTTATTTACTAAAGTAAAATACACTTGCCACTACAAATGCACAAAGACAAACTAGGAGACAGGAAAGAACAAATAATTAAAGGTTTAAACAAGCTTTTTATTGGGATACTTAGACATAGGCTGGCATAGGAATTGCCCCCCTACCCGTGAAATACTCCATGTATTTGTCCCGAACCTCACGGGCATTTTGGGGGGGCAAGCCAGGACGGGCAGATTCCAGGCCCGGCAGGGGATTTGCAGGGGAAAGTCCAGCCTCTGGCAAAACTGAGGCCATATATGAATTCGATTTGCGGCAAAGAAAATTGTGTAGCACACAGCAGCATAATACGACATAGTTTATTTTGTAGTCCGCCAAGTGGATGGAAGTCATAAAAAGGCGGAACCGGCTGGCCATTATGCCGAAGGCATTTTCAACGACTCTTCGGCCCCTGGCCAGCCGGTAATTGAACACCCTCTTCTCTGGGGTCAGGGTCCTCTGTGGAAATGGCCTCATAAGATGCCGTCCGAGTCCGAAGTCTTCATCAGCCAAAAAAACAAAGGGGAGTCCTTCAATATTCCCTGCATCCGGTGGCAATGCAAGGATTGTCACTCTGGAGACGGAGGGCAAACTCCGTCTGGATGAAGGATCCCCCATCGGACATCCGGCCATTTTTCCCTACATCAACATAGAGGAATTCATACCGTGCTGACACCACCGCCATCAGCACAATGCTATGAAACCCCTTGTAGTTGTAGTAGTAGGACCCAGAACGGGGTGGCGGCACGATGCGGACGTGCTTCCCGTCTATGGCACCACCGCAGTTGGGGAAGTCCCACCGCGTGGCAAACTCCGATGCCACAGTCTGCCATTCCTGTGGCGTGGAAGGAAGCTGTGGAGTGAAACAAGATGAAATAATATTAGAAAAACAAAGGCATACATTACAAGGAAATTCTATCCAAAAAAATTAGAGGCCAACATCAATCAAATTATACGTTTATTAAGGTCTTTAAAAAAAGTATAATGGAAGGCTCATTTATCATATTCATCACCCCCTCTGATGGGCCATTACTAAATTATTTTGGGGGGAGATGTGTTTGGCCACAGGATAGCATTGCAGTGGCGGTGCGTCCAGAGTGGGCGCTGAAGCACTGCCCCCTCTCTCCTGTGCCCATCACTCAGAACAATACATAGGTTCATGCGTTGCATGAACCTATGTATTGTCTATGCCGCACACTATTCAGGTGGATGGCCTCTTGTAAAGCGACCGACATATGAATCATTGCGGCATTTAGGGGGTTCAAATTGCATAGCAGAAACAGGTAGTAAAATAGTCTTGCACATTACAACCTGAGGGATGTAATTGGCTTCCTAAAAGTAAAATCGGGGACGCAGGGGGGGGGGGGCATTCCTTGGGTAAACACTGACAGGCTGCTCTGCCAATCATGTTCACCAAGTCTGTTTAATGGTAACATGATTGGCTGATGCAACATGAAGGGAAGGAGAAGACATCAAGGACAGAAGAAGGATGGCGCTGACCACAAGAAGGTAAGTGCAGGGCTGGGGGGAAACTGGCTGCATTAGAGGGGACTAAATGGCTGCATTTGAGGGAAGAAAATGGCTGCATTGGAGGGGACAACTGGGGGCGTTTAATAGGCACCAGAGCAAAAAAGAAGGAAGTTTATTTCCTAAATTGGGGTTTGAACCCCCAAACATTTGGAGCAACAGGCGCCCCTGCTGGAAAAGTTAGTGAAGGGAAATATTTATGGAGGTGAACAAAGAGGTAATCTAAAGCTTCCAACATGCATGGGGACAAAGGGGACATTCTCAGCATATTACAATCATGGTAATTAGGGAAGGATGAAAGAAATGCAATACATTAGCATACATGTAATACATAAAATGTGATGTTAAGGGAGCAAACTTACCCTAATATAGTCCTCCTGCAGGACTTGGATGATGGCAGAACAGGTGTCTGGGATTATGAGGCCCAGAGCCTGGGGGGAGATGACTGTGGTGAACTTCAAGTCCTGAAGACTTCTCCCTGTCGCCAGGTAACGCAACGTGGCGATGAGCCTCTGCTCAGCACTGATGGCTTCCCGCATAACGGTGTCCTTCCTGGTAATATAGGGGGACACCAAAGCCAACAGTTCCTGAAAAACGGGGTCAGACATCCGCAGAAAATTCTTGTAGTCCTCAGGATTATTCTCGACGATCTCCCGCAGCAGAGGCATGTGGCAGAATTGGTCCCGCTGGAGCAACCAATTCTTGGTCCATGAACTCCTCCTCACACCATTCATGGACTGGTCTTGGTCCAAAACAAGCAGACCAACACCAAGCGCACGCACAGCACGAACTCGACGACGAGAACGTCCAGGCGACATGGCTAGGAAACGGTCGTCTAATCAGAACGTACAGAACAGAACGCACTTTAGAACAGCAAGGCCTATGAATAACGAACTGAAAATCAGAAATGAACAGGCAAGAACGCACTGTAAAACAGATACGACCTGCCTAGACGCCCTGAAAGTCAAGATACGAACCCACAAGCACAAACTGAACGGCAGAAAACGATCTGAAAAGTACGAAGACTGAAAAGCGCGAATCGTCTCTTCCCAAACTTTTACTTCACACGCGGTAACACGAGATCAGCAAAAGCAGCCCAAGGGGTGGCGCCAAGAAAAAAGATCTTCCCCTTTATAGTGCCGTCGTACGTGCTGGACGTGAGCGCGGAGAACAACGAGGAAATTGGGAAATGACAGTGTGTACGCATAGAAAGCTTGACGAGAAAATCGACAAGCTTAACAAGAATCTCGTCGAAAAAAACGACGTGTTTTTTACGACGAGAAACTCGGTCGTGTGTACGAGGCCTTAGGGTTTGGGTTTGTAAGTCGCTTTTATCTGGGTAGGGTTGTCAGCTACCATGGCATGAGAATTCTGTTATCGCAGGATGGTGATAAGTGGTAGTTAATCCAAGGATTCCATATTTTTCAAAAACAGGAATTTGGTCCCTTTCTATTGCTAACATTTTGGCATGAGACATAATAACATTTAGTCTACTTTCAATCTCGGGTATCTCTAGGTCAGGGGTCCTCCATGCCTTAGCAATTGTTTGCTTAACCGCTGTGGTAAGTTGGTAAGGAGTTTAAATTGTCTATATGTGATATAGTCTGGTTTTAGATTGAGCAAGGCAGTGGCTGGGTCTGGTTGCACATTGAGATTAAACATTCTGGAAGCAATTCCAAATATCTTTTTCCAATATATCTGCACCAATGGGCAGGACCACCATATGTGCAAGTGGGTACCCGGGTCAGAGCATCCTCGAAAGCATTGAGCTGTGTGGTTTGGCGTAAATTTGGCCAACCTTGAGGGGATGAGGTACCATCGAGTTAAAACCTTATAATTGGTTTCTACCGCTAGGATGTTTGGGGAGGAAGATTTTGTTGCTGACCAAATTTTTGACCAGTCAGCCATATCAAATGTTCTTTCCAGGTCCTCCCCCCACTTTTGTGGGCATATAGAGGCTTGTCGAGGCCAGGGTAAGCAGAGATTTGGAAGTATATTGAAGATATCATACCTCTTGAATGGGGTTTTTCCAGGCATGCTGATTCAAAATTTGTAATTTGGGACAGAGAGCTATTAGTATTAAGTAGTGGTGCATAAAAGTTTTTAATTTGGAGGAATCAAAAGAGTTCGGAATTCGGTAAATTATAGATGTCGCATAGGGTTGGAAATGTGAGGAAGGATGTAGGAGATATAAGGTTACTAAGCTAAGTGTAATGTTCAGTGAGGTCCAAACCTTGAATGATTTGGGGGAGACCCAAGCTGGGTAGAAAGCGGAGTTTTTGGAGAATGATAATAGAGGGTTGTAGGGAGATTGTAATTGGTGTTTAAATTTAAGTTTGTCCCATAGAGATAAAAAATGTTTGGTAATGGGATTACGCAGGGTTTTGCGTTCTTTGAGGAGGAGCCAAGCTATGGATTTCTCATCAGCAGAGAAAATCCCAGTCATAAGGGTGTCTCTGTTATTTGTGATGTAAATATCAGGGCTAGATTGACAGAAATATAAATTCTTTGGTGGGTAAACAGCTCTCACGTATGTATTATACTTTGTATTTACCTGTTTGCCTGGAGTTCAGACTTAAAGTGGATGTAAATGCAGAAGATTTTTTTTTATCTTAATGCATTCTATGCATTAAGATTAAAAAAAAAAAAACTTCTGAGTGCAGCAGCCTCCCTCAGCCCCCCTCTACTTACCTGAGCCCCATCTCTATCCAGCAATGTGCATGAGTACCTCAGCCGTTAGGGACTCTCCTTCCTGATTTGCTGAGACAAAGCCATTGGCGCCCGCTGCTGTCAATCAAAGTCAGTTAGACAATCAGGAGAGGGGGGGCTCGCTGTGGCACCATGTCTGAATGCACACATAGAGCAGCAGCAACTCGGATTGGGTGCCTCAATATCAAGCTGCTTGCTGTGGGAGCACTCGGCAGGAGGGAGGGGCCAGGAGTGTCGGCAAGGGACCCGAGAAAAGGAGGATATGGCCTGTTTTGTGCAAAACCATTTCACAGAGCAGGTAAGTATAACATGTTTGTTATTTTTAAAGAAAAAAAATAAGACTTTAGTATCACTTTAACTGCCAGTGTGGCTGTTTGCAGAAGACCTTCAGTTCACAGATAGCAACTAGTAGGGTTAATAACTCTGATTACCTGATCTGCTATATGCCTATGACTCCTAAGAGAGAATTGTCAAGACCCTGGAATGCTTTGAAGCGGCTGGCTGAGCGTGTTTTTCCAGGGCTAGTTCCTGCAGATTAGGTATATTTAAGGGCTAATTCCAGCCCTAAAGGACTAAAGCCTAGTACACACTAGTAGTATTTTTTTCCCTTCAAACCAGCAGGGCTGACAGCTCAGGAGGAGCCGCTGTGCTAACTATCTGATGTTAGTACAGCTATCCCCCCTGCTGTGCTATTTTGATCTGACAGAGGGACGGCCCCCCACTAGACCACTCCAGCCAGCGCTCTCAGCCACTGGCTGAGGGTGCTGATCGGGAGCCAATCAGCAGACCTTTTTTGGTCATGTCCTATGCCGGCAGTACACAGGGGCCAAATGTTGGCTGGTTTCTATTGAACCAGCTGATGTCATCCGACATTCGGCCCATGTGTACTAGGCTTTAATCTTCTGTTAAACAAGACTTGTATGGGAAATAGAGAAGTATCAGGGTCGCACTTTATCTCAGAGCCTCTACAAGAAGTGATTGTCATGCATTTTGAAAGGTCTAGTGTTATTGCTGCTATCGATGCAGAGATTTCCAGGAATCCTAATTAACTATTTCCAGTTTTTTGTTTTTTTTTATGTACCAAATGGGCCCATGTTTATAGCAGTGAACTACTCCTGCGTGCAGAGAATTTTGTTCTTGATGGGGATGTTTTAAATGGCATAGGTGTTATTATAGTACTAGTAGTAGTGTTTCACAAGAAAAAGTTCGTTTTTAGGTTTCCTGGTTTTGGCCAAATTGTAAACTACATACTACAGCAAAGTTAACTCCATTAAGTGTAATTTTAATAATCACTCTGGTTTTATAACTTCATTATTTATAGTGTATTTGTATCAGAAATGAAACAGAAGGAAACAGTAGTAACGGCTGCATATCTTACCAGATCCCCATCTGCGCTGCTAAGCATAAATATGCCTTATTTGTGACGTCAGTCACTTCCGTTCAGCGTGATCCTCAGTATTAAGGATTGAGTGATATGTTGATTAAAAATGGAAAAAGCTGAGTGAGTTAAGGAGACATCTTTAGTAGTAATTACTTTGGAATGACAATCTTGCTGAATAGAAGAGATTTTGTGTCCCTGAATCAGCATAAGCGAGCATAAGTAGATTTGAGAATTACTGATGGCAGGATTGTATTCAGCTCAATGCTTAATAATATATATTTTTTTCAATGTCCTGTAATTTCAGTTGTGGACAAAGCACGCAGGATGAGATTAGAGACAATACCACAGTGTTCACAAGGATCCTGGATCGTCTCCTAGATGGCTATGATAACCGCTTAAGACCGGGATTGGGAGGTTGGTAATTGTTTTTAATTCCGCAATTGTGCTTAATCACATAATATCTACAAAGTTGCCAAAGCACACATGACTGAACATGTGCTACAAATGAATCACATAAGTGCACACAATCACAAATGTACTAGAATGTATACTTAGCAGGCTAATGTATAAAATGCAGTAGACCATAGCAACCAATCAAAACTAATTTTTATTGCTCTTAATAAAAATATACTTACCATGAGAGAAATAATAGGATTTTTATAACAGCTTACCTGTAAAATCCTTTTCTTGGAGTACATCACGGGACACAGAGCGACATAGTCATTACTAATGGGTTATATAGATACCGTCAGGTGCTGGCACTGGCAACTTCCAAAACCGGAAGTACCTCCCCTATATAAGCCCCTCCCATCCGGGAGCACCTCAGTTTTGTAGCAAAGCAATAAGTGTCCCCAAAGAGGGGCGGGAGCTCTGTGTCCCGTGATGTACTCCTAAGAAAAGGATTTTACAGGTAAGCTGTTATAAAAATCCTATTTTCTTTCTCGTACATCACGGGACACAGAGCGACATAGTCATTACTAATGGGATGTCCTAAAGCAATGCCCAATGAGGGGGGGGATACACCAGATATAAGCTGAGCGCTATCAGACATGAGGATCTTTTGCGGCCTGCAACACACTGCGCCCAAAGGCGACATCCTCCTGACTTCTAACGTCCACCTGGTAGAACCTAGTAAACGTGTGTACTGAAGACCATGTTGCGGCCTTACAGATTTGAGCCAGGGAGGCCTGGTGATGCACTGCCCATGAAGTTCCAACTGCTCTCGTGGAGTGCGCTCTAACTTTGAACGGAGGCGGTCTCCTTCTCAAGCCATAGGCTTGTATTATGACCTGTCTAATCCACTTGGCTAAAGTAGATTTTGACGCTGCCTGACCCTTTCTGGGGCCTTCCGGCAGAATAAAAAAAGTATCCGTTCTGCGAATCTGAGCAGTGGCCTTTAGATAAGCTTTAACTGCTCTTACTACATCCAAAGAATGCAATAACTTTTCCTCTACCGAAGTAGGTTTGGGGAAAAAAGAAGGAAGAACCACATCTTGGTTCAAATGAAACCTCGATACCACCCTAGGAAGAAAGGCTGGATGAGGACGTAACACTACTCTATCCTTATGGATAACCAGATATGGCTCCTTACAGGACATAGCTGCTAATTCCGACACTCTTTTAGCCGAACAAATGGCTACTAGAAAAATCTATTTCCTGGTGAGAAGCACCAAAGAAATATGCTGTAATGGTTCAAATGGTTGTTTCTGTAGAACCGACAGAACCAAGTTTAGATCCCATGGACATATGGGAATATTAACCGAAGGACTAATACGCATCACTCCTTGTATAAAGGCTTTGACTAGTGAATGCGAAGCCAAGGGCCTTTGAAAAAATATTGACAAGGCCGAAATCTGACCCTTGATAGTACTCAAGGCAAGCTTCCTATCTACAGCCCATTGTAGGAAGTCCAGAATCCTACCTATTACGTACTTATGTGGATGCCATTTCCTGGCCTCACACCACGCGATGTACGCCTTCCAGATTCTATATTAGATCTGCCTGGATACCGGCTTCCTGGCATTGATCATGGTAGATACCACAGGATTAGAGAGCCCTCTCTTTTTTAGAATGTGGGCTTCCATAGCCAGGCCGTCAAACCCAGGGCTGGTAAGGAAGGGTGGTATATCGGTCCTTGCGAAAGCAGGTCCGGACGACGTGGGAGAGTCCAAGGACTCCCCACTGAAATTTTACAATCTCCGCGTACCACGCTCTTCGGGGCCACGCTGGAGCCACCGGAATCACTGGTTTCTTTTCTACCCTGATTCTGCGGAGTAATCGAGGTAACCATTGTGGCGGTGTGAATGCATATATCAGCTTGAACTGATCCCAAGGGAACACTAGGGCATCCGAGCCGCAAGCTAGGGGATCCCTTGTCCGAGAGACAAACCTGTCCCCCTTTGCGTTGAATCTGGATGCTAGAAGATCTACATCCGATGTTCCCCACCGCTGACATATTGTCCAGAAAACCTCGGGGTGAAGGGACCCTTCCTCTGGGCCTAATTGCTGGCGACTTAGAAAGTCCGCCTTCCAATTCTCCACTCCTGGAATGAATACCGCAGATATGGCTGGGACATATTTTTCTGCCCATTTCAGGATGTAATTTACTTCCCTCTGGGCTGCACGACTCCTGGTGCCCCCCTGATGATTAATATATGCCACTGCTGTGGCATTGTCTGATTGAATTCTGACAGGGGACCCTTGGAGTTTGGATGTCCATGCTACTAGGGCATACCGGGCTGCTCGTATCTCTAACAGATTGATGGGCAGGGCCTTTTCTGCATCCGACCATCTGCCCTGGAGACTATTGCTCCAGTACTGCTCCCCAGCCTATAAGGCTGGCATCTGTAGTGACCACCTTCCAAGAAATCAGACTGAAGGATTTCCCTTTTTCCAGATTCTGGGGAACCAACCACTAACGGAGGCTCTTGCGAACGGAAGGGGACAAGGACATTGTAAGTCTAGGGCCTGAACTTTTTTGTTCCAGGCTGACAGTATGGCCCCCTGCAAATTCCTTGAATGGAATTGACCGTGGGGTACTGCTTCGAATGATGCCACCATTTTTCCCAGCAGCCTTATGCACAGGCGTATGGACGGCTGTCTTTTTTGTACCCACTAAGTGGATCAAATCTTTCAAAGACAACACCTTTCCTCGAGGCAAGAATATTTTTCTCTGGCCTGAATCCAACCTTAGCCCCAAGTATTCCAGACTTTTGACTGGTTTTTAGGGCTGACTTTTCTCGGTTGATAATCCAACCGTGAGATTCCAGATACTTGATTGTCTTGTGAACGACCACGTCTAGTTTTTTCACTGAGTGGTCTATCAGCAACAAGTCATCTAGATATGCCATTATCATTACACCTTGTGTTCTTAGATTGGCCAATAAAGGGCCAGAATTTTTGTAAACACTCGTGGTGCTGTGGCCAAACCGAAGGGTAAGGCTCTGAACTGAAAATGGCGCCCTTCTACTGCAAAGCGTAGAAACTTTTGGTAGACTGGAAAGATGGGAATGTGCAGATAAGCATCTTTGATGTCGATCGCGGCTAACCAATCCTCCCCTTGTAGGGCAGTGGCCACCGATCGGATCGACTTCATCGGAAAGTCCTGATATACAGGAATTTGTATAGCCCTTTTAGAATTAATATGGGCCTCCCGTCCGCGTTTGCTTCGGGACTGTAGAGAGGTTTGAGTAAAACCCGAACCCTCATTCTTCCAGGGGAACCTCCATAATTACTCCTTGGAGCAATAGTTGTTCTAGTGCCAACAGGAGGGACTCTCTCTTCCGGGGATCCCTTGGCACGTTTGACCTCAAAAATGGGAAGGAGGAGAGTCTCTTAACTCCAATCTGTATCCCCAACATACTGCGGAGAGCACCTATCTGTCTTGATCGCGTCCCGCCAGGTCTCTTGTGAACAACTGGAGTCCTCCCCCCACCCGACTGAGTGGGGGCAACCCTTCAATGAATTTAACTTTGGGGGAGGTTTTGTACCTCCCCTGACCCAGGGTTTCTCATTACCCTGCTATTGTCCCTGTTTTTTACCCCCGGGAATTGACCGAGGAGGCCGTCGGAACTGTTACACAGCCGATGCCCCGGGGACTGGAGAAGCAGGCCTCTTAAAGAGGGACCTCTAACTCTGTTTTTAACCGGCAAGAGCGTATTTTTACCGCTGGAAATTTTCTGGATATATTTGTCCAGGTTTTCCCTGAATAAGCGTTCACCATGAAATGGGACGCTAACGAGCCATTCCTTACAGGGAGCTTCAGCAGACCAGTTTTTGAGCCATAGAAGCCTACGCATATGTAAGACAGCGTAAGGCGGGAGGCCTGATGGACTGAATCCTTTATGGCGTCAACCGCAAAGCCTAAGGCTCTAGGTAGATCAGCTAGGGCAAGGCCTGCTGATCTGTCAAGTCCCTCAAGACCTGTTTTAACTGATCCTTCACTGCTTAGCAGACCCCAATAGCTGCTACTGCTGGTTGTGTCACCAAGCTTGCTGTAGAAAGAAGCAGACTTTCATAAGGACTCCAATCTTTTATCTATTGGTTTTTGAACATTTGGACATTATCCACTGGACATGTCAGTGATTTATACATACAAGAGATGGCTGCGTCCACTGTAGGGACCTTCCATTTTTTTTTTTTTTGATGAACTTATCCTCCATGGGATAGACCACCGGAAATCTCTTGGGGGAATAATATTTTCTCAGGACGTTCCCAATCCTGGTAAATAAGCCCTTTCCGTAAAAGGGTGAAGTGGAAAAGAACAGACAGTCTGGGGGCTTCTAGCGACCCCAACGAGGATACAGCAGTGGTTGATGGTTCCGCAAGGTGCATTTTTAATGCCGATCGGACCATGTTAGTCAGAGACTGAACCCATAATCTTTCAGCTTGAGCTGCTGAGAAAGGTTCCTCCACTGTTGATTCCTCTATAACAGAATCAACCTCATCCTGATCCCCTTCAGGCAGGTCGATCCCTGTATGGGACTGTTGCTCTGCTAACAGGCACTCTGAAGGAGGAGACGGAGATCGGCGTGCTTTCCCTGACAGGGAGGCAGCGATCAATGTTGACAATCTCTCTCTAATCCTCCCAGAGCTGAGGAAAAAACCTCCTCTGTTACATACACAGGAGCAGGTGACTGAGGACAGCCACAGTACCAAGTACCCCTGCGGGGTCTCTATGGTCACTTACCTCTGAACTTCAGGGGAGACTGGTGCAGCAGAAGCATGCCCACCTCAGAGCCCGATGAGACCCCCTTCGCTTCCTGGAAGATTCAGTTCCGGAGCTTCTGGACGGCATATTCTTAAGCCTAAAGCTGAGGTATTCCAGCCGTAATACACCACTTTTACTGAGAATAGTCTAGCACAATTGCTGCTATATCACAGTTGGTGTCTACTAAAGTGCCTTTCTAGGGGATGCCTGCATCAACCCCCTCTGTGTGCCTTTATCTGTTGCTAGCTCTGTCTGTGCATTCAATAGCCAGCTATAATGTGTTTTAAAACACGCTGGACGCCCGCACATGCGCAGTAGCGCCGCGGCGCACACCTGAGCGTCATCCACCCGCTCCGCCCCTTTTTTCAGATCGCCTCTATGAATAGAGGCGCGTGCACGCGCACGCGCGCGGGCACGTGCGCCTTCGGCGCCCTTTTTTAAAAACAATAAGGAGCTAGATGGGAGCCAGGGCCCCCTTTGTCGCAGGGCCCGGGGATGGATGAGCGCAGCAACAGGGCAGAGGAGACAGCTTCCCAGCAGAGAACATACCAACTGCCTGGATTTGATTCTGGAAGAAAAAAATCCACATTACAAGAAAAAGAACCATAGCGGCCTCTAGTGTCTAACACAGGTACCGCGGTCTTACATTTTTTTTTTTTTTTTTTCTTGCCTACTATTAAAATTTTTACATTTTCTCAGTAGTAACAGGCATACACAGAATATTAGCGGGAATACCTTAGGTAACAGGCGAAAGACAAAATAGGCTTGGGGGTCCCTCAATAGAACCAAGTTCCTGAGGGCCCCCACTTACCTTTTCCTCGCCGCAGGACTTTGTTTGGTCCACAGAAGCCCAAACTTCACCTATCACGGCAGGCATTGTAATCAAACCTTCAGGGACCGGGTTCCCAAGGATTCCACTCCCCTGGACCTGTATAGCACCCTGCACAGAAAACATCTTGGTCGTGGGTATGACCAGAGCTCTGGATCCCAGGGTCCAGCTCTCCTAAGAGAAGCATTACAGGCAAAACCTTGCTCGTCTCTTGCAAGGCCCGGGTACCGACCGTTTAGCTATGAAGCTTTTTTGGTCGGATCCGGAATAGCTTACTGAGGCCCAAAAGAACCTGTACGCAAGCTCAGTGAAAAACACATGTTTCTTTTTTTAAAGTGGTTATAAGGCTAATGCTGCGTACACACAGCCGTTTTTCATGACAAGAAAAATGCCATTTTTTAAAATGGTCGTGAAAAATGGTGGTGTGTATGCTCCAGAGCATTTTTCTCGATGAGAAAAATGGCAGAAAAAAAATTTAGAACCTGCTCAATTTTTTCTCGTCGTTTTTCACGTCGTTCTTTTTAACGTCGTGAAAAACGGTCGTGTGTATGCTTTTATGAGGGGAACAAAATGCGCATGCTCAGAATCAAGTATGAGACGGGAGCGCTCGTTCTGGTAAAACTAGCGTTCATAATGGAAATAGCACATTCGTCACGCTGTAACGGACTGAAAAGCACGAAGACTGAAAAGCACGAATCGTCTCTCACCAAACTTTATTAACACGAGGATCAGCAAAAGCGTCCCAAAGGGTGGCGCCATTCGAATGGAACTTCCCCTTTATAGTGCCGTCGTACGTGTTGTACGTCACCGCGCTTTACTCAAGCATTTTTTTTCACGAACGTGTGTATGCAAGGCAGGCTTGTGAGGAAACACGAAAAATCACGTCGAGAAAAATGTCGTTTTTTTCCATGACACGAATAACGGTCATGTGTACGCGGCATAAGATTTTTTTTTACCATAATGCATTCCTGTAATTAGGGTAAAAATGTCCTACTGCTTGTTCCTTCCCCCCATCTAATACTTATCTGAGCCCTCACTTGATCCAACACTTTGCCCAGCTACAGAAGTGCTGGTCTCTGTTCTTCTTCCCACAAGACAGATTGAAAGCATTTGCTCCTGCTGCTGAAAGTCAAATCCTGTTATGAGGGAGCAGGGGGCTGGGCCAAGCTGCGCTGTGTGTATCTATGGGTACACACAGCACAGTTTGGCAGCTCACCTGCATGTGTGCCCCCAGAGAAAGCAGCTTGATATGAGGGGCACATGCAGGAGGGGAGGGGCAGACAGTGCTGGTGGGGGATTTCAGAGGAGGAGTTATGAGACTGCCTAATACATACTACATTTTTTATTTTATTTTTAAAACAGAGTTTAGTGCCATTTTACCATTAGTATTTGAATATCAGATAACTAACTTGGTGGTGCTGTCTGGCAGGGCTCTTTACTTCTCAGGAATAGATAGACGTACATGCAAATCCTTTTGTCAGGTTCAACAACTACCATATGTATACATGGCAATAGTTTATTTACCTTAGCTTGGAGATAAGCAATCCTCACCTTGCTGTGGCTTCAAAATTTTATTGGCCAATGACTCTCAACAGATGTAGATGTACAGTACACATTTAAAACTTGTTTCAGACTTTTATTTACTGCATGCTTGTTCTGGGGCCAATCACAGTCAGACAAGCTTTCCTTGTAGAAAAATGGCATCAATTTCTTTCTCGTACATCACGGGACACAGAGCGACATAGTCATTACTAATGGGTTATATAGATACCGTCAGGTGCTGGCACTGGCAACTTCCAAAACCGGAAGTACCCTCCCCTTTATAAGCCCCTCCCATCCGGGAGCACCTCAGTTTTTTGCCAGTGTCTAAGGTGTTGGCCAAGAAGAAACATGTGTTTTTCACTGAGCTTGCGTACAGGTTCTTTTGGGCCTCAGTAAGCTATTCCGGATCCGACCAAAAAAGCTTCATAGCTAAACGGTCGGTACCCGGGCCTTGCAGAGAAGAGCAAGGTTTTGCCTGTAATGCTTCTCTTAGGAGAGCTGGACCCTGGGATCCAGAGCTCTGGTCATACCCATGACCAAGATGTTTTCTGTGCAGGGTGCTATACAGGTCCAGGGGT
The DNA here is from genome assembly GCA_029206835.1 of Rana muscosa. NCBI lineage: Eukaryota > Metazoa > Chordata > Amphibia > Anura > Ranidae > Rana > Rana muscosa. The sequence goes on along the minus strand of CM055118.1, from coordinate 33,439,353 downwards.
CCCTGAAGGTTTAATTACAATGCCTGCCGTGATAGGTGAAGTTTGGGCTTCTGTGGACCAAACAAAGTCCTGCGGCGGGGAACAGGTAAGTGGGGGCCCCCAGGAACTTGGTTCTATTGGGGGACCCCCAAGCCTAATTTGTCTTTCTGTCTGTTACCTAACGGTATTCCCGCTAATATCTGTGCATGCCTGTAACTACTAAAAAATGTAATAATTTTAATAGTGGTCAAGAAAAAAAAAATATATATATATATATATTTAATATATCAGACTGCGGTACCTGTGTTAATCCACTAGAGGTCGCTGTGGAACGTTTCTTGTCATGTGGACTAGTTTCTTTTTATTAGAGCAAGTCCAGGCAGATGGTGAGTTCTCTTAAGGGAAACTGCTTCCTCTGCCATGTTGCAATGCTCGTCCATCCCCCGGCCTGCGGCAAAAGGGGCCCTGGCTCTTGTCCCTGGTTTCCTTTTCAAAATTAGCGCCGAAGGCGCACGTGGCCACGCGCGTGCGCGTGCACGCGCCTCTATATATAGAGGTGAGCCGGGAAAGGGGGCGGAGCTTGGGGGATGACGCTCTGTGCGTGCCGCAGCGCTTCTGCGCATGTGCGGGCGTCCCAGCATGTTAAAAACCACAATTATGTGTTGTGAGCTGGCTATGGAGTGCAGAGACAGAGCTGGCAACATTTAGAAAAAGGCATACAGCAAGCGGTTGATGCAGGCATCCCCATAGAAAGGCACATTAGTAGACACCAACTGGTTTTATAGCAGCATTTGTGCTAGACTATTGTCAGTAAGTGGTGTATTTCGGCTGGAATACCTCAGCTTTGGGCTTAGGAATAATGCCGTCAAAAAACTCCGGGACTAAAAATTCCAGGAAGCATAGGGGGTCTCCATCGGGCTCTGAGGATCTTGGGCATGCTTCGGCTGCACCAGTCTCCCCTGAACAATCAGAGGTTAGTGACCGTAGAGCACCCTCAGGAGTACCTGGTACTGTGGCTGTCCTCAGTTCACCTGCTCCTGTGTATGTAACAGAGGAGGTTTTTTCCTCAGCTCTGGGAGGGCTGGAAGAGAGATTGTCAGCATTGATCGCTGCTTCCCTGTCACAGGAAAAAAGCGCTCGATCTCCGTCTCCTCCCTCAGAGTGCCTGTTAGCAGAGCAACAGTCCCATACAGGGATCGACCTGCCTGAAGGGGATCAGGATGAGGTCGATTCTGTTGTAGAGGAATCAACAGTGGAAGAGCCATTCTCAGCATTACATGCTGAAAGGTTATGGGTTCAGTCCCTGACTAATATGGTCCGATCAGCATTTAAAATGCCCCTTGCGGAGCCATCATCCACTTCTGTCTCCTCGTTGGGGTCGCTAAAAGCTCCCCAGACTGTTTGTTCCTTTCCGATCCATCCTTTACTGGAAGGGCTCATTTACCAGGATTGGGAGCATCCTGATAAAATATTTACTCCTCCCAAGAGATTTCAAGTGGTCTATCCCATGGAGGATAAGTTCATCAAAAAATGGAGGGTCCCTACAGTGGACGCAGCCATCTCTTGTGTGAATAAATCACTGACATGTCCAGTGGATAATGTCCAAATGTTCAAGGACCCAATAGATAAAAAATTAGAGTCCTTATTAAAATCTGCTTTTTCTACAGCAGGATTGGTGACACAACCAGCAGTGGCAGCTATTGGGGTCTGCCAAGCAGTGAAGGATCAGTTGAAACAGGTCTTAAGGGACTTGCCGGATCAGCAGGCTCTTGCCCTAGCTGATCTACCTAGAGCCTTATGCTTTGCGGTGGACGCTATAAAGGATTCAATCCATCAGGCCTCCCGCCTTACGCTGTCTGTAGTACATATGCGCAGGCTTTTATGGCTCAAAAACTGGTCTGCTGAAGCTCCCTGTAAAAAATTGCTGGTCAGCTTCCCATTTCATGGTGAACGCTTATTCGGGGAAGACCTGGACAAATATATCCAGAGAATTTCCAGTGGTAAAAGTACACTTTTGCCGGTTAAAAACAGAGTTAGAGGTTCCTCTTTTAAGAGGCCTGCTTCTCCAGTCCCTAGGACATCGGCTGTGAAACTGTTCCGACGGCCTCCTCGGTCAAATCCCGGAGGTAAAAATCAGGGACAATTACAGGGTAACAAGAAGCCCTGGAGCAGGAGAGGTACAAAACCTCCCCCAAAGTCAAATGCATGAAGGGTTGCCCCCACTCAATCGGGTGGGGGGAAGACTTCAGTTGTTCGCAGAGACCTGGCGGGACACGATCAGAGACAGATGGGTGCTCTCCGCAGTAAATCTGGGATACAAATTGGAGTTAAAAGACTCCCCTCCTTCCCACTTTATAAGGTAAAACGTGCCAAGGGATCCCCAGAAGAGAGGATCCCTCCTGTTGGCACTAGAACAATTATTGCTCCAAGCAGTAATTATAGAGGTTCCCCTGGAAGAATGGGGGTTCGGGTTTTACTCAAACCTCTTTACAGTCCCGAAGCCAAACGGGGACGTGAGGCCCATATTAAATCTAAAAGGGCTAAACAAATTCCTACATATCAGGACTTTCCGGATGGAGTCGATCCGGTCGGTGGCCACTGCCCTACAAGGGGAGGAATGGTTAGCCTCGATCGACATCAAAGATGCTTATTTGCACATTCCCATCTTTCCAGCCCACCAAAAATTTCTACGCTTTGCGGTAGAAGGGCGCCATTTTCAGTTCAGAGCCTTACCCTTCGGTCTGGCCACAGCACCACGAGTGTTCACAAAAATTCTGGCCCCATTATTGGCCAATCTAAGAACACGAGGTGTAACGATAATGGCATATCTAGACGACTTGTTGCTGATAGACCACTCAGTGGAAAAACTAGAAGTGGTTGTTCACGAGACAATCAAGTATCTGGAATATCACGGTTGGATTGTCAACCGAGACAAGTCAGCCCTAAAACCAGTCAAAAGTCTGGAATACTTGGGGCTAAGGCTGGATTCAGACCAGAGAAAAATTTTCTTGCCTCAAGAAAAGGGGTCGTCTTTGAGAGATTTGATCCACTTAGTGGGTTCAAAAAGACAGCCATCCATACGCCTGTGCATGAGGCTGCTGGGAAAAATGGTGGCATCATTCGAAGCAGTACCCTACGGTCAATTCCATTCAAGGAATTTGCAAAGGGCCACACTGTCAGCCTGGAACAAAAAAGTTCAGGCTCTGGACTTACCAATGTCCTTGTCCCCTTCCGTTCGCAAGAGCCTCCGCTGGTGGTTGGTTCCCCAGAATCTGGAAAGAGGGAAATCCTTCAGTCCGATTTCCTGGAAGGTGGTCACTACAGATGCCAGCCTTATAGGCTGGGGAGCAGTACTGGAGCAATGGTCTCTCCAGGGCAGATGGTCGGATGCGAAAAAGGCCCTGCCCATCAATCTCTTAGAGATACGAGCAGCCAGGTATGCCCTAGTAGCATGGACATCCAAACTCCAAGGGTCCCCTGTCAGAATTCAATCAGACAATGCCACAGCAGTGGCATATATCAATCGTCAGGGGGGCACCAGGAGTCGTGCAGCCCAAAGGGAAGTAAATTACATCCTGAGATGGGCAGAAAGATATGTCCCAGCCATATCTGCGGTATTCATTCCAGGAGTGGAGAATTGGAAGGCGGACTTTCTAAGTCGCCAACAATTATGCCCAGGGGAATGGTCCCTTCATCCCGAGGTTTTCGGGACAATATGTCAGCGGTGGGGAACACCGGATGTAGATCTGCTAGCATCCAGATTCAACACAAAAGTGCACAGGTTTGTCTCTTGGGCAAGGGATCCCCTAGCTTGCGGCTCGGATGCCCTAGTGTTCCCTTGGGATCAGTTCAAGCTGATATATGCATTCCCACCGCCACAATTGTTACCTCGATTACTCCGCAGAATCAGGGTAGAAAAGAAACCAGTGATTCTGGTGGCTCCAGCGTGGGCCCGAAGAGCATGGTATGCGGAGATTGTAAAAATGTCTGTGGGGAGTCCTTGGACCCTCCCACATCGTCCGGACCTGCTTTCGCAAGGACCGATATACCACCCTTCCTTACCAGCCCTAGGTTTGACGGCCTGGCTATTGAAGCCCACATTCTAAAAAAGAGAGGGCTCTCTAATGCTGTGGTATCTACCATGATCAATGCCAGGAAGCCGGTATCCAGGCAGATCTACTATAGAATCTGGAAGGCGTACATCGCCTGGTGTGAGGCCAAGAAATGGCATCCACGTAAATACGTAATAGGTAGGATTCTGGACTTCCTGCAATGGGCTGTAGATAGGAAGCTTGCCTTGAGTACTATCAAGGGTCAGATTTCGGCCTTGTCAATATTTTTTCAAAGGCCCTTGGCTTCGCATTCACTAGTCAAAGCCTTTATACAAGGGGTGATGCGTATTAGTCCTCCGGTTAATATTCCCATATGTCCATGGGATCTAAACTTGGTTCTGTCGGTTCTACAGAAACAACCATTTGAACCATTACAGCATATTTCTTTGGTGCTTCTCACCAGGAAATTGATTTTTCTAGTAGCCATTTGTTCGGCTAAAAGAGTGTCGGAATTAGCAGCTATGTCCTGTAAGGAGCCATATCTGGTTATCCATAAGGATAGAGTAGTGTTACGTCCTCATCCAGCCTTTCTTCCTAAGGTGGTATCGAGGTTTCATTTGAACCAAGATGTGGTTCTTCCTTCTTTTTTCCCCAAACCTACTTCGGTAGAGGAAAAGTTATTGCATTCTTTGGATGTAGTAAGAGCAGTTAAAGCTTATCTAAAAGCCACTGCTCAGATTCGCAGAACGGATACTTTGTTTATTCTGCCGGAAGGCCCCAGAAAGGGTCAGGCAGCGTCAAAATCTACTTTAGCCAAGTGGATTCGACAGGTCATAATACAAGCCTATGGCTTGAGAAGGAGACCGCCTCCGTTCAAGGTTAGAGCGCACTCCACGAGAGCAGTTGAAACTTCATGGGCAGTGCATCACCAGGCCTCCCTGGCTCAAATCTGTAAGGCCGCAACATGGTCTTCAGTACACACGTTTACTAGGTACTACCAGGTGGACATTAGAAGTCAGGAGGATGTCGCCTTTGGGCGCAGTGTGTTGCAGGCCGCAAAAGATCCTCATGTCTGATAGCGCTCAGCTTATGTATGGTGTATCCCCCCCTCATTGGGCATTGCTTTAGGACATCCCATTAGTAATGACTATGTCGCTCTGTGTCCCGTGATGTACGAGAAAGAAAATAGGATTTTTATAACAGCTTACCTGTAAAATCCTTTTCTTGGAGTACATCACGGGACACAGAGCTCCCGCCCCTCTTTGGGGACACTTATTGCTTTGCTACAAAACTGAGGTGCTCCCGGATGGGAGGGGCTTATATAGGGGAGGGTACTTCCGGTTTTGGAAGTTGCCAGTGCCAGCACCTGAAGGTATCTATATATCCCATTAGTAATGACTATGTCGCTCTGTGTCCCGTGATGTACTCCAAGAAAAGGATTTTACAGGTAAGCTGTTATAAAAATCCTATTTTTTTGCGCTATAAGAGAAAAAAGACTGAAAATTCTGTAAAAAAAATAATTTTTCTTTGTTTCTGTTATAAAATTTAGCAAATTAGTAATTTTTCTTCATAAATTCTGGCCAAAATTTATACTGCTACATATCTTTGGTAAAAATAAGTACAAATTGGTGCATATTATTTGGTCTTTGTGAAAGGTTATAGAGTCCACAAGCTATGGTGCCAATATCTGAAAATTTATCACACCTGAAGTACTGACTGCCCATCCCATTTCTTGAGACCCTAACATGCCAGAAAAGTACAAACACCCCCCAAATGACCCCTTTTTGGAAAGAAGACATTCCAAGGTATTTAGAAAGAGGCATTGTGAGTTTTTTGAAGTTGTCATCTTTCCCCACAATTCTTTGCAAAATCAAGTTTTTTTATTTTATTTTATTTTTTTCACAAAATTGTCATATTAGCAGGTTATTTCTCACACACAGCTAATGCATACCACAAATTACACCCCAAGACACATTCTGCTATTACTCCTGAGTATGGCGATACCACATGTGTGAGACTTTTACACAGCGTGGCCACATACAAAGGCCCAACATGCAGGGAGCACCTTCAGGCATTCTGGAGCACCCAGGCCAATTCTGACATTTCTCTCCTACATGTAAAAATCATAATTTATTTGCTAGAAAATTACATAGAACCCCAAAACATTATATATGTTGTTTTAGCAAAGACCCTAGAGAATACAATGCTGGTCGTTGCAACTTTTTATCTTGCACGGTATTTGCAGGGACGCTTTAAAAATATATATATATTTTATTGTTCATTTTACTTTATTTATTTTAGTTTGACACGTTTTTCTGCAAAAATTAATTTTTTGATCACTTTTATTCCTATTACAAGGAATGTAAACATCCCTTGTAATAGGAATATGGCATGACAGGTCCTCTTTACAGTGAGATATGGGGTAAATAAGTCCCCACATCTCCCCTCTAGACTAGGAAGCCTGAAAAAAAACCAAAACAATCCTGGCTTCGATCGAAGCGGTGAGTCGGTAGAAGCACCGGAGGGCGGCGGGGGGGGGGGGGTAGGGCGTCCCCTCTCGACTCCCATAAGAACGATCAAGCGGCGGAACAACATAAGTTGTTCTTATGGTGTAGGGAATCGCCGGCTGAAAAAGCTGATATCTGAATGATGCCTGTAGCTGCAGGCATCATTCAGATATCCCCGCACAAAGTCAAGGACGTCATATGATGGCGGGCGGGAAGTGGTTATTGCAGAGTATTGCAGGGTATTGCGGAGTATTGCAGGGTATTGCGGAGTATTACAGGGTATTGCAGAGTATTGCAGGGTATTGCAGAGTATTGCACAGTATGGGTAGGGTATTGCAGAGTATTGCACAGTATGGGCAGGGTATTGCAGAGTATTGCACAGTATGGACAGGGTATTGCAGAGTATTGCGGAGTATTGCAGGGTATTGCAGAGTATTGCACAGTATGGGCAGGGTATTGCAGAGTATGGGCACGGTATTGTGGAGTATTGCAGGGTATTGTAGAGTATTGCATAGTATGGGCAGGGTATTGCAGAGTATTGCACAGTATGGCAGGGTATTGCAGAGTATTTCACAGTATGGGCAGGGTATTGCACAGTATTGCACAGTATGGGCAGAGTATTGCAGAATATTGCACAGTATGGGCAGAGTATTGGCAGGGTATTGCAGAGTATTGCACAGTATGGGCAGGGTATTGCAGAGTATTGCACAGTATGGGCAGAGTATTGGCAGGGTATTGCAGAGTATTGGCAGGGATGGCTGAGCATGGATGGATGGATGGCTGGATCTGTGACTTTGTCACAGATCCAGCCCACAGGGCTGCTGCCATCTGCTCTCTCCCCCTCTCACACTGTACCGATCGGTACAGAGAGGGGAGAGAGGAACCGACGTCATCACATCATTTGACGGAGCGATCACGTGGTAAACGGCCACGATCAGTGACCATTTACCGTGATGCGCCGGGTCCTCCGGACACTCCAGTGTGCGCGCCCCAGGGAGTGCACAGGAGTGCGATTCTGGGAGGACGTCAATGTACGTCCTCCCAGAGTTAAGCAACCGCCCTGTTGCCGTCATTCGGCTATGGGCCGGTTGCCAAGTGGTTAAATGAGAGAGGGATTAAATCATCACTGAAATTCATCTTCACATCTTTTTAAATATTAAAGTGGATGTAAACCCTCCATATACCCAGTGAAGTGAGCAGCCTCAGATGATACACAGAGATAAAACAAATCTCCCTACATGGGTATTACTTGTATATGTGCTGTTTTCAACTTTCTACACTGGGTGCGGATTCTTGGCATACACTGTGTGACAGCTGATTGGAGGAAAGGCACACACCCCCTCTCCACATAGGCAGGAGGAAGAAATGTGCAGAACTGTGTTGTGAATAGACCAGCTGTCTGCTAATCTTATTCTATGCACCATTCCCGACACAAATTTCAGGCTGGTTTTATCTCCGTTTTTCGGAGAGCTTGTCAGAAGTTTTAATGCTGATAACAGGAGAACCGAACAGCAGAAAGACGTGAGATTTAGTGCTTTGGAGAGAGATAAGTAAACACTACAGGTAGATGTGCCCAGGTCAAATTTCATGAATGGGGTTTACATCCACTTTAATAGACACAAAAAAAATGACAGCGCTCCTAAATCCTCTTTTCTCCCTCCTGGAAAAGATAGCAAGTCTCATCCACCTAAAGCGGTTGTATACCAGCACTGAAATAAAATAAAAAAATTAAAACAAAAAAACCTGTAAGGCAAAGGCATAATGAGCTAGTATGCAGAGCAGAATGAGGCCTCAGCGTGTCTACCGGGTTCGCGGCTCCGGCGCTGTGAGTGGCTGGAGCCGCGATTACGCCATGCATGTGTGGGAGTCTTCTTCCCGGAAAGGTCCAGCAGCGCCTGCTAGACCTTCAGCCGGGCCTTCACAGCGCATGCGCCGCTGACGTCAGTGGCTGCATGCAAAATGAATATCTCCTAAACTGTACAGGTTTAGGAGATTTTCATTTTACCTACAGGTAAGCCTTATTATAGTCTTACCTGTAGGTAAAAATGACAAATAAGAATATACAACTGCTATAATCTTGCATATATACAGATATCTCAAGTCCAAAATTTACCTTCTAGAAGCAGTCTCACACCAACTCTTTCTTGGCATATAGAGAGGGACCCTGGCGCAGAAAGATTTTGTGAAAGTATCTTGCGCGCGTTCTAAAAGTAGTGCAGTGCCAAATTCAAGTACAAGTTCTAGACAGGTAATTTGATTTGGTGCATGCAGCATCACTTTTAGAATGCACCTGAGACACTTTCAAAAATTCTGTCTGCACCAGCCTTAATAATTTTTAAGGGACTATCCTAAAAAAAAAAGTAGACATGTGTGAACCGGCACTTACTAACCAATAGCAAATATATAGTTCAGGAAAGTCAGAGAAATGTCAGAGATGTCTTACCTCCATACTTGTTACAGGGTAGGGGCTCAAGGCATGCAAGGGTCAGCATGATAGCCAAGCAATTAGTGTTTTCAAAAAGAGAACACGAAATTAAAAAATTGGTCAAACTATTTGGTAAGTTAAAGGAATAATAAACCTACATAAAATATCTGCATTTTTTACTTATTTGTGCTACTTTAATCGTAGCACATATACTATCAATATGTAGCGGGGTATCACTTTCACCCACAGACTACAGTTCCCAGCACGCTTTGAGGCACCCAGGGTGCATTTCCCCACACAAGGACTGCTGGGGTGGACTTTAAAAGGGAGAGGAGGAGCCTCTCCGTTTCTCTTTGGAAGCCACCCTCCCTGCAAGAGGATCCCTGCACTGACCTGCTGTGCGTGCAAGGCCTGAAGCCTGGGCCTTGCATTTGTTCCAGAGAGCCTTCCGCTCCACCGAGGAGCCTGCGGAGCATCCGATCCACCTGAGGTGCCACCATCTCCTGGAGGACCGAAGACCCGGGCATCGTGGGCACTGTGAAGCGACTCACAGTAGCGGAGGTACCGGACAGGAATCGTTCCGGTCAGGTGAGAGAGCGCCAGCTCAGAACCGCATCTGATTAACTTTGTTTGCCTATTAACTTTGTTTAGGCCCATCAGTGATTACAGTTATATTCTGGGGAGACTGTCTGCTGAACTGAGTTTATTAGTCTCTCCAGCTTTACCAAGTTAGCGATCATCGCTACCCCTTTGGATTACAGTTTGTTCTTTATGTGCACCACCGAGTTTTGCTAGCAAAGATTCTTCAACAAACTATACCCCAAGTTATAGTCAGGCCTGACTGGGTAGTATAGGACATTGCTGGGCGCCATTTTTTCTTGCTCATGAGGGAGGATAGCTGCAGCGTGGTTATTGCACTATCATTGCATTGCTGAATGTTATACCCTTTTGATGTGTACACCTATATTGCAGGGATCTGCATGAGATACTGTATACTAATTAACTTTTATACTTTTACAAATAGTAAAAAGTTATAGTTAAGTAATTTGGTTGTCAGCGTCAATTACTGTGCTGGGATATAAAGGGGTTGTACCATATAACAATATAGATATAGTACAGTTATACCATCCTTCCCCTTTCCTAACTGTGCCACGAGAGGTTAGAGCCGATTGCCAGGGGTTGATAGCGGTGCATTACAAGGCCCAAAACGAACTCTTAAGCTGAGGGCATCGCTATAAATACAAGACCTGGAAATTGAAAACTCACATACAATAGATTGCCTTTTTCAAGTTATGCAGTAGCGCTTATTATAATGTGCTCATTATTAGTATACAGTATTCCGTGGAGACACACAGTAATACAAATTCTATTAATTAGATAGATATGCTTTTCTTGCAAACTATTATTTGTCCAGTTAGGAATGCAATGTGTATCTTGGTAGAAACATCTGTTTGTGCCCTAGCTGTAGGCATTACACATACAAGCTGAAACACACATTGAAGGATCACCACACCAGTAGTGATCAATAAACAGCTTGCTTTTAGCGATTGTGTTCAGGGTGTTGTTTGCTGGCATTTGATGTGTTTTACATGTTAAAAACAGCTCAGTGAATTCCCATTTACCTCAATGGTACAGAGCGGATGACAAGTCTGAGACTGCAGTTGACCTACATTGCATTTCTATGAATGCAGCATGTCCTACTAAAGATTCAATTGCAATGGTGGTAAAGCAGATCAAACAGTCTTTTGTATTGAGCGCATGCGCTTGAGCTGCATTGATTTTAAATTAAAAAACTGTGTTTGATAGCCATGCCCAGGTACACAAGCAATAATTATTTTACTGGAGTAATAAGACTTGTGGAAACTGATTGGCTGCTATGACCTATATTTTCCTATATGCACTATATTGTCAAAAGTTTTGGGACACCCGCCTTTACATGCACATGAACTTTAATGGCATCCCAGTCTTCGTCTGTAGGGTTCAATATTGAGTTGGCCCACCCTTTGCAGCTATAACAGCTTTTACTCTTCTGGGAATATTGTCCACAAGGTTTAGGAGTGTGTCTATGGGAATGTTTGACCATTCTTCCAGAAACGCATTTCTGAGGTCATGCACTGAAGGCTTGGCTCACAGTCTCTACTCGCTCATCCATGCCTTTATGGACCTTGTTTTGTGCGCTGGTGCACAGTCATGTTGGAACAGGAAGAGACCATCCCCAAATTGTTCCCACAAAGTTGGGAGCAGGAAATTGTCCAAAATGTCTTGGTATGCTGACACCTTAAGAGTTCTCTTCACTGGAACTAAGGGGCCAACCCCAACCCCTGAACAAAAAACCCACACCATAATCCCCCCTCCACCAAATGATTTTGAACAGTTCACAAAACAGGGTCCATAAAGATGTGGATGAGCGAGTTTGGGGTGGAGGAACTTGACTGGCCTGCACAGAGTCCTGACTTTACCCAATAGAACACCTTTGGGATGAATTAGAGTGGAGGCTGCGAACCACGCCTTCTCATCCAACATCAGCACCTGACCTCACAAATGCGCTTCTGGAAGAATGGTCAAACATTCCCATAGACACACTCCTAAACCTTGTGGACATCCTTTCCAGAAGAGTTGAAGCTGTTAAAGCGGCAAAGGGTGGGCCAACTCAATATTGAACCCTACGAACTAAGACTGGGATGCCATTAAAGTTAATGTACGTGTAAAGGCAGGTGTCCCAATACTTTTGACAATATAGTGTACCTAGGAAATTTCCATGCAATCTGAAATGTATATTTTTTATGATGGGACCTTCTTCGATGCCTGTATAAATGAGGGGGTGTAAAACAGATGCTTTTCAAAGGAACTATAAAAAGAAAAATGCTTTTTAATCTTGACTATGTCAAATTTTTACAGTTAGCTGTTCATAGTAGCTTGGATATGTCAAATTTGCAACATGTTACCTCTCCTTCGAGGTTGTTAAACCAGTTCCTGCTGAAGGCCTTCCTTATCAGGCAATGACAAGAAGTCAGAAGCCAAGTCACTTAATTCAGGGCTCACTTCTATACAGCTTTAGTGCTTTCAAGGGCCTTGCTTGACACCAGTAACTCCAGGCACTGCCTCCAAGTTCCTACTGCAACACTGAGGTCCTAGAGACTGTAGGGCATAAATATATTTCAGGAGAAAAAAAATGCATACAACCCACGCCACAGTGATGGTGACTCATTGGCAGGCCAACTACCCCAATTAAAATGAGAGGACACTATGGTTTTGGAAACCTTTTCTACTCTCTACCCCTCTCAGTTTTCATCCCACTCCATTACAGACACAGACTATTAAAAAAGGAAACTCAGTTCTGTGGATCCTCAAAAGGCTCTCCAGAACTAAGGAAAAGGTCCTTTAAAGCTTGCATACTTACAGCACTTTTAAGTCTCTCTCCTTCTCTACTTTGGAGTTCTCAGACGTAAGCTACATAAGCTACACCTGTGCCCCACATCATGGTTCCTGGTCTCACTCTTCCTATCAAAAAGACCCTCATCACTTTGGGAAGCAGCCATGTGGGCTAAACTCCCAGATTCACATGATGGCAGTGTCTCCTGGGCGCTCCCATCCTGTGCCGCAACACAGTACACAGTATTTATACACCATTTCAGTGCCAAAAGAGCCCCCTAAATCTTGTCAGTGTTCAGTTGCAACACAGACCTCTCCAAGATGGAACCCAAGCCCACAGCAGAAGACACATTAGTCCTACGATTGGCTCCCCTTAAAAAAGTGCCTAAATAAATTATGGACTTATTGGGATATGTAATGGCACCTGGGAGCACTGCAGAAGAATTCTACCAAGGAATTACAATGGGGTCTTAACACTTTGCTACTAATCCTTTGAAAAATGGCACCCTTAAAGATAGTTACAGTGGGGATCGAAAGTTTGGGCACCCCAGGTAAAAATGTGTATTAATGTGCATAACGAAGCCAAGGAAAGATGGAAAAATCTCCAAATGGCATCAAATTACAGATTAGACATTCTTATAATATGTCAAAAAAGTTAGATTTTATTTCCATCATTTACACTTTCAAAATTACAGAAAACAAAAAAATGGTGTCTGCAAAAGTTTTGGTACCCTGCAGAGTTAATATCTTGTACTGCCCCCTTTGGCAAGTATCACAGCTTGAAAACGCTTTTTGTAGCCAGCCAAGAGTCTCTCAATTCTTGTTTGAGGTATCTTTGCCCATTCTTCCTTACAAAAGTCTTCCAGTTTGTTGAGATTTCTGGGCTGTCTGTCACGCACTGCTCTTTTAAGGTCTATCCAGGTTTTCAATAATGTTGAGGTCAGGAGATTGTGAAGGCCATGGTAAAACCTTCAGTTTACGCCTCTTGATGTAATCCCCCGTGGATTTTGAGGTGTGTTTAGGATCATTATCCATTTGTAGAAGCCATCCTCTCTTTAACTTCAGCTTTTTCATTGATGGCATCAAGTTACCATCCAAAATTTGCTGAAATTTTATTGAATCCATTTTTCCTTCTACTCGTGAAATGTTCCCTGTGCCACTGGCTGCAATACAACCCCAAAGCATGATTGCCCAAACTTTCGATCCACACTGTACATATAATGTTAGAGGGTTGAATAGCCCCAACAAGAGGTATCAAATACTGCAGGAAATAAAAAGTTGGGCATCGAATATTGTATTTCTGCAGGAGACCTACTTTAAGTGGTCATCCAGGGCTGGACTGAATTCAAAAATGTTTCCAACTTGGTTTTATGGTTATTCCCCTAACAAGAGATCTAAGGGGATAGCAATAGGTTTTGACAGAAACGCCCCTTTTGTTATAAAAGCTATGGAGTCGGACTCCGAAGGGAGATATTTATTTATTAAAGGCTCCCTGTTCAATAAAACATACATACTAGCTAATGTCTACTGCCCTAACACCCACCCCTGCCTTTTTTTTGGAAAAGTATTGAATAAGTTGGAAAAGTTTAGGGAGGGAGGGGTGATTGTGGCAGGGGATCTCAATTTTGTGTTCGACCCAGCCCTGGATACTCAACCCCTTTCTTTACGCTCTGAAGGAAAGTACCTTAAGATAATTAAACGGAAATTACACCAGCAACGACTAGTGGAGATATGGAGAGTTCTACACCCTAGGGGGAGAGACTTTACATATTACTCCCAGGTACACTCCTCCTACTCGAGGATTGGCCATATTTTTCTAGACCACCAGCTCCTGGAAGGACTATTCAAAGTAGAGGTGAAATCAATGACCCTATCCGATCATGCTCCAGTTATGGCCAGCCTGGATTTAGAGGACATACCGGATCCTGTAGGATAGATGAATCTCTTCTATATGATCACAATATTTTTGGTGCTTTAGAGACGGATTTAAATAATTTTTTTGAAGAAAATAATGTAGAGAATATTGCACCAAAACTTTGTGGGAAACCCATAAAGTATTTATGAGAGGGAGATTAATAGCCGAAGGGGCAAAAAGAAGGAAAATATGCTTAGCGCACAAGCAATTGATTTTGCAGGAAATTCAGGAGCTGGAACAGATGCACAAGGTGTTAAATGATGGTAAAATAATGGGGGAATTAACCGGTAAGCGGGAGGCATTGAAGAACTTGCTGGAACAGGAGACAAAAAGAGTGTTTCTGAAGTCGGCAAAAATACAATATGAATTTGGTAACAAACCTGGGAGACTGTTGGCGGGGGTAATTAAACCCAGACGGAACCTGAATTTTATTGCAAAAATAAAAGATAAAAGGGGACTGCTGAAATACTCAACTAGGGACATCAGCAAAACTTACTTAGAATACTATCAGTTTTTATATAAAGTAAATGACAATCAAGATAGTGATGATAAACAAAATAGGAAAAATAAAATTGAACAGTATCTTCGGAAGATAGAGCTATTAGCCATATTAAAAGAAGACTCAAATAAGCTTGATAGCGAGATCACAAAGGAAGAGATTCAGCAGGCAATTAAAAATAGCAAGAACGGGAAAAGTCCAGACCCAGACGGGTATACATCCCTGTACTTTAAAAAATTCCTTGGACCATCGACACCCTACTTTCATCTTTATATGAATTCTATAGGGGGTGGGCTGAAGATACGTAAGGAAGCTCTGGGGGCCCATATAATAATATTGCCAAAGGAAGGGAAAGATCCAACGTTATGCTCCAGCTTTAGACCAATCTCCTTGATTAATGAAGACATTAAAATCTATGCGAGGATCTTGGCCGAAAGACTAAAGCAATATATGCCAGACTGTATAAAGAGGGATCAGGCAGGCTTTGTCTCCAGGAGGGAAACAAGGGATAATATATTAAGGACAACTTTATTAATACATGAAGCAAAGAAGGGAAAGAAACCTGTGCTCTTTCTATCATTAGACGCCGAAAAGGCCTTTGATAGAGTAGAATGGGAATATATACTGCAGACACTATATAAATTTGGCCTAGGAGGCATTGAGGTCTCTGGGCAAAAGCATAAGATATCTGTGTATGCAGATGATATTATGTTGTATATAGTGAACCCTAGGCAATCACTCCATAAGATCATGGAAGAAATGGGTGAATATGGAGAGGTCTCAAATTTTAAAATCAATATGGAAAAAACAGAGATATTAAATATTTGTGTCCCCCCAAAGGAGAAGAGAGAACTTAGAGCTCTTTTTCCCTTTGTGTGGAAGGAAAAGGGGCTGAAGTATTTAGGAGTATTTTTGTCAGCAACAACAGCAGATCTATATCAGGATAACTATTTACCTCTTTTGAATAAAATTAAACAAGATCTGAAAGGATATCCAGCACATAGATTGTCATGGCTAGGGAAGATAAATGTAATCAAAATGATGATCCTCCTAAAAGCCCTGTATATCTTTCAAAGCTTTCCGATTCGGATCCCAGGGGCCTATTTTAGAACTATGAGAAACCTTAGTGCAGAAGTTCGTATGGAATGGAAGAGAACAATATCAGTCACAATAATACTGTTAGTTGAGAGAGGACAAAGGCTAGTATCCAGAGAACTGTATAGTGGTACTTTATCAAACCTTAATTGTACATCTAGGGTTAGATAACCAGATAGACCTATTTTTCCTGAATGTCATAAATGTGAGGTGTGTGATCGATAATAGTTTCTCAGATGGTTTTTGTGATGAAATAATGCAAGTGTGATCAATACCATAACCTTGAGGGAAGAAGTGTGGATGCCTAAATGGAGGATGGCCAGTGAAGGGTCAGGAGCTATAGAATATCATATGATATAAGATATTATAGAGAAAATTTTGTTTCAGAATGATCTTAGGGATTTGTACGTCCATAGAATATGAAATAGAGAACCAATTTCTCCGCAATTCCTCCTGCAAATTGCCTTTAAGGCGGAGTGGAATTTGTAAATGTTTTATAGTGTTACGAAAAGTTTTCAGATACATTTCCCAGTGATTTACACAGAGGGGAACTGAGTATGTCATTATAAAAGCTTTCTTCCAGGCATTGTTATAGAAGGTAGTGCTCAAAATGTCTTCCCATTTGAGGATCATAGTGGGCTTGGGAAACAGTCAGTACCATAATATATTGTAGAACATCGATATGCCTCTAATTGGGCAGGAGGGTTTCGTGGAGAAATTGGTGAAGTGAAACTGATATTTCTAAGTGTAAGGGCAGCGGATGTTTCATTAGGAAGGATCGGATCCTCAAATAAGTAAAGTGACTAGAGGGAGGTAGCTGTTAATGAGAGTTTATGTTTTGGAATGTGTGGAGGGAGCCATTGTCATATACTGTAGGTCAGCAAGAAGGGCAATGCCCATTTTACAATTACAGTGGTAGAGTTGCAAGGTATGTGCTGGGAGTTGTATGCCTAAAAATATTAGGGGAGTAGAGGTCCAAGCAAAGAGGAATTGTGTACTCAAAGAAGCCTGCAGAGGACTTGGTACAGAGGACTTGGTACATTCATTCCTAAAATCTGAGATTTGGTTGCATTCAGTTTGTAGTATGAAACAGCACTAAATTCAGCAAGGAGATCCTGAAATGCTGGCAGTGAGGTCTTGGGATTGGAAATCATTACCATGATGTCATCTGCGGATAGGCTGATTGCGTGATCAGTTAGGGGAGAAGGGAAGGCCTGTGATATTGGGGTGGGATCTAATATGTTCCGCTAGTGGTTCCATAATCAGCGTGAAAGTTATAGGTGAGAGGAAGCATCCTTGTCTAGTCCCATTAGAGATATGTATTGGTTTAAAAAGATTTCTTGATAAGAGAACAATAGCAGAAGGTGTGGATTAGAGACAGAATAGCTGAGTGCAGCAAACCTGCCTTCTCTTCATCCAAAGAAAGCAGCAGAGAAGGCATGGCCAGGTCTTTGTTCGTTTTTGGAATTGGTATAATCACAACATTTCAGGTGAAAAGTAACCAGAAGAGGCAGCCAGATTGAAGATAGACAATAAATGAAGAGCAACTTCTGTTTATAATGACTTATATTATTAATTTGAGAATCCATCATTTCCTGGGGATTTATGGATAGGTATTTTGCATATAGATTTATGGATCTATTGTAAAGTGAATGGCTGAGAGATAGAGGAAAGCTGATCTGAGGTGAGAGCTGGTAATTTCACTTTTTGGAGGAAATCGGTAATGATTGTTGGAGTGGTTTGGGGAGTAGAGCTATCACCAGTAGTGTATTTAGGTTTTGTGCTGCCCTAGTCCTGACTAAAATCGTGCACCCCTAATTTAAATATGACCCACCCCTTCCTTTCAAGGCCACACCCCTTTCTGTTTAAGACCCGCCCTGAAATTTTCAAATGGGGACACTAGTTCTGAGGGCCGGGGGGGGGGGATGGATTCCCTTCATTTTCATAGATTTCCTCTCACTTCCTGTTTGGCTATGGGGCAGGAAGTGAAGGGAAATCTCTGCAATGGGACAGGGATGGTAAAAAAAATAAACTGACAGGGGCTATAACCCTCCCTTACTCTATCCAAAATGAAAAAAAGTGTTGCCTATAGTTCTACTTTAAGCACAAATTTCTGATAATTTTATGGAGAGGACTAAGAAGATATAACCATGCCAATGGTGCAGCAGAAAACATATATCACAGTGAGGAAGGTTTTTGGTCCAGGATAATTGGACAGTCAAAAAAAGAAGGCGGGGACTCTTTCTGTGCTGCCCCCCCTTCAAAGTGCTGCCCTAGGCCTCGGCCTTGTTGGCCTAGGCCAGGATACAGCGTTGGCTATCACTACGAAGATCATAAAGAACTTGATAAAAAATCTCCAAAAGCATTAGCCATATATTTGGGATTGAATAGCTTACTCTGAGAGAGACGGTGGGTAAGAGTAGTAATCTTTTGTTTGAGTTGTTCTGCCTTCACCTTTTTGGCTAACCATGCACCCGCTTTGTTATGGAGAGCGTAGGTGTTGGCTTTTAAGAATTTTAAGTGGGTTTCGTATTTGTAAAGAAGTAATGATTTAAATTGTTGCCTATCTTGAAGGATAGTCTGAGTAAGTTGGGGGTCTGGGTTCTATTTTTTAGCTTGCTCCTGTAGTGCTATAGAGCTAAGTAAATCTTCAATCTGCTTTGTCCTCTGTTTTTTAACATATGAAGACATCTTAATCATAACAATAACACCCTCTTTATATGTGTTCCATAGAGTAAACCTATTAACCTCAGGGCTGAACTTAAGAGGAATCGAATGCCAGTAAGATGAGTCGGTGGGTTGAACATCCATGGGAAGCAATTTCCATTGAACATTCGAACACCCTTTTCCACACTGTAGTGGAGGACCATCCTGTTTCGCAGGACCTTAGTTAGTGAAGAGAGCTTCTTCTGATTGAGTGCAGTCTGCTGAGAGATATCTGTATGTAGCTCCCTTTCGTGTGTGCTACTAGAATCAGAGTAGGCAAATTATAGTCTGGCCCAGGGATAAACCTGAGTCACTGAATCTGGGTCAGGGTTATAAGAGGCCAGGACTGGATGACTCATCCTGGTAGCTCTCTGGTGCCTCCGCCTGCAAGGGAGTTGGGTGGAAGATGGAGAAACAGTGCTGAGGAGAGTCTGTCAGTGGCTCTTGAGGGATCCCTGCCAGGAAGGGGCTTTACATCGAGCTGGAGCTAAGGAGGCTGGCCTGGAAGGATCCCACCACAGGAGGAAGTTGGAGGGACCCTAACTCGAGAGGCAGCAGAGAGAGCAAGGAGAGACAGTTAGTATATTAGCACAGTGCAGAGACAGACAAGGGGAGAGACTGCCAGCTATAGCAGTGTTCTCCTGAAGACAGTGGTGTGCCAAGTCTTTATCCAACCTTGCCCTGGGAAGTCTCCATGTGTGTCAGTCCAGAGCACTGGGAAAAGTAAGCAGCCAGGTGGGCTTGTGGCAAACAGTAGAACTGGGACCAGTGTCTTAGGAGAGGCAGAAATTTGTGTGAGATTAGAGTTGAGCGGACACCTGGATGTTCGGGTTCGACGGGTTCGGCCGAACTTCGGAAAAAAGTTCGGGTTCGGGACCGAACTTTAACCCGAACCCGGACCCGAACCCGAACCCCATTGAAGTCAATGGGGATCCGGACTTCTATGGACTAAAAAGGCTCTAAAAAAGTAATGGAAAGGGCTAGAGGGCTGCAAATGGCAGCAAAATGTTGTTAAGAGCATGGCAAGTGCTCTGCAAACAAATGTGGATAGGGAAATAACTTAAAATAACATAAAAAAAATAAAAAAATAAAAAAATATGCTGGAGTCCCCCTTTTCAGCAGAAGAGGTATGGGAAGTCATTAAGAACCTCAGAAACTCAACGGCACGATGCCACACATATGGTGGGAATGCCCCAGAATACGCCCTTTCTGGAATAAATTATTCAATTTAATGGATAAGCTAGTGGGAAAATAAAATACTTTGAAATAAAAATGTAGCGGGGTGCTAAATTTAAGGGAAGTGTTTGAGTGGTAAATAGGCTCAAACACCCTAATTCTGTAGGATTCATGGACCATTTTGTCCTCGGGGGACAGTATTGGTGTGCAGTTCCCTGCGGCCTACAGGTGGCGCTGCCATGGTAGGCTAGGGTTGAACCGCCGATACAGTGCTGTGCCTTTTGTGTCCCCTCTTGGCAGTAGTACAGCGGGGCGGGGAACCTGCTGTGCATGCCGGGAGAGCATATAAAAGGGGCAGACCTTTGGCCTGGGGGCTGATGTCCAGTGGGGTCCACGCCCAGGTGCCTTCGGCCTGGGTGCATGTGTTCCTGTTCCATCTCGGGTACCTTTAGCCCAGGGTGAGGTACTATCCTGGAGTTCCTGCTGCCCTGGGTATGGAGGCCTAGGTGCGGGAGTAAAGCCTGGAGTCCAGAGCCTTCGTCTGGAGTCCGCTAAGGGTCGAGGAGTCTTAGGGTGCCGCCTCGTGTAGGGGACCATGTTCCAGGGAAGGGAGGATCATTCTGATGGACCGATGCGGGAGTCACGGTGAAGGAAGGGTCTGTTGACTCCCTGGAGAGATGTCTTCCCCTTGATATGGGCTAGGTTCGTAGAAGGAGAAGCTCAAGGTCATCTTGACTGTATCAGAGGCCTTATTCACCCGGCCCGTGGCAGGGGCCTTATACACCCTGGTCTGTGGCAGAGACCAAAGTTCTCCAGGTCCGTGGCAGGGGCCTTGTACACCCGGTCTGTGGCAGAGACCAACCTCTAGGTCTGTGGCAGAGACCGTGCACCTAAAACTGTTTGAGAAACAGTGAAGTGAATGTGCTACGTTTGTGCCTGGACCTCCTCCACACCTTAAGCTGTCCTGTTTCTTTGCTCTAACCTTTTCTATCCGAGTAGAGTTTATTTTGCCATGAGAGAATAAGAGTTGTAATTTCAGCTGGTGTGGACATTGACTTTACTGGGAATTAAAGGACTTGCCTCTACCTACAGTAGAGGTGAGAATCATCCTCTGGAGGAGTTTTGACTCCGGCTGTGGACACGGCCCGTCAAGTACACCGCTCAACCTCTTTATATAGGAGGGTACGGGCTGGTAGTGCAGTGTGCCTTTCTCCCTCCTGCGAGGAGCCAACAACATAAAGGCAGGTAAGGGGGAAAGGATCTGTGCGCTACAAAAAAATAAAATAAAAATTATAATCTTGACCTAGGAGGACGAGGTCCATATGGAGTAGGAGGTTGAGGTGGCGGTGGATGTGGCTGTGTAGGTGGAAGCGGCGGTGGAGGAGGACGAGGTAGCCAACACTGGTTCAAAAATACAACAATGACTGGGTAAGGCCGGTGATGTGTCGAATTCTGTCCCCCGTCAAATAGTGTCCACCCTGTACTGCGCTTGCTCAGTATGTAGGACAAGGGGATTTAGAAAATCTCCCAAGACGAACGGCGCCTGCGTGGTGAGTTCAGGTGAAGGCCACACCATCCGTGGTTCAAGCCGAGCCAAGTGAGGCCGTGCCCGAAGCGTGGCGATCGAATCGAGCCCGTGAGGGGCCCTGTTACTATGTGCTACCGTATGTCCACTTGGATGGTGGGGCTTGAACCTGCACTCACTGCGCTGGCGCCGTTCATCTTCGGAGATTTTGTGAATCTCCTTGTCCCCTGTACTGCGCAAGCGCTGCGCCTTCGCAGTATGGGCTGGACACAATCCGATGGCCGGACAGTTTTTGTCACAACACCGGTATACATGTCTATTCTGCACAAGGTACGGACAAGTCCTGTGGGATCCATGCCTGGTTCATTTTAATGAACGTGAGCTTGTCCACATTGGCTCTGGACAGGCGGCTGCGCTTGTCTGTGATAACGCCCCCTGCCGTGCTAAATACACGTTCAGATAATACACTGGCTGCAGGGCAGGCCAGCACCTCCAAGGCATAAAGGGCAAGCTCAGGCCATGTGCCCAATTTGGAGACCCAGAAGTTAAAGGGGGCAGACCCGTCATCCAGTACGTGTAGGCCTGTGGACACATACTGCTCAACCATGTTGGTGAAATGCTGCCTCCTGCTAAGACGTTCCATCTCAGCTGGTGGTGCTGGTTGTTGTGGCGTGCTGACAAAGCTTTTCCACATTTCAGCCATGCTAACCCTGCCTTCTGAGGTGCTGCCGGTGCCCCGGCTGCGTTGGCGACCTCTTCCTCCTCCTCTGCCTTCGCCTTGTGCTTCCACCGTACGCCCGCTGTCAGGTGGGAATGCCACCAGCAGCGCGTCTACCAGCGTGCGCTTGTACTCGCGCATCTTACGATCCCGCTCCAGTGAGGGAATTAAGGATGGTACGTTGTCCTTGTAACGGGGATCCAGCAGGGTGGCCACCCAGTAATCAGCACCAGTTAAAATGTGGGCAACTAGGCGGTCATTGCGGAAACACTGCAGCATGTAATCGCTCACGTGTGCCAGGCTGCCCAGAGGCAAAGAAAAGCTGTCCTCTGTGGGAGGTGTATCGTCTGTGTCCTCTGTATCCCCCCAGCCACGCACCAGTGATGGCCACGAGCTGGTCTGGGTGCCACCCTGCTGTGAAAATGGCTCCTCCTCCTCCTCCTCCTCCTCCATCTCCTCCTCCACCTTGTCATCCTCCAGAACTGTGCCCCTTCTGCCGGACAATTGTGTACCTGGCGTTTGTTGGTGCAGGAACCCACCCTCGTAGCCACATGTGAAAGACTGCCCTGAAAGCCTTTGAAATGATCCCTCTTCCTCCTCCTCCTCCTCATCCTCCTGTGCCACATCCTCTTCCATCATCGCCCGAAGCGTTTTTTCAAGGAGGCATTGAACTGGGATAGTAACGCTAAGAACGGCGTCATTGGCACTGGACATGTTGGTGGAGTACTCGAAACAGCGCAACAAGGCACACAGGTCTCACATGGAGGCCCAGTTATTGGTGGTGAAGTGGTGCTGTTCCGCAGAGCGACTCACGCGTGATTGCTGCAGCTGAAACTCCACTATCGCCTGCTGCTGCTCGCACAGTCTGGCCAGCATGTGCAAGGTGGAGTTCCACCTTGTGGGCACGTCACATATGAGGCGGTGAGCGGGAAGGCCGAAGTTACGCTGCAGCGCTGACAGGCGAGCAGCAGCAGGGTGAGAACGCCGAAAGTGCGCACACACAGCCCGCACTTTCTCCAGCAGCTCTGGCATATTGGGGTAATTTTTAAGGAACCTCTGGACCACCAAGTTCAGCACATGCGCCAGGCAAGGGATGTGCGTCAAACAGGCTAGGCCCAGAGCTGCTACGAGATTTCGCCCATTATCGCACACCACCAGGCCGGGCTTGAGGCTCACTGACAGCCACCACTCATTGGTCTGTTGTTCCATGTCCCTCCACAACTCCTGCGTGGTGTGGGGTTTTTCCCCCAAACAGGAAAGTTTTAAAACTGCCTGCTGTCGTTTACCCCTGGCTGTGCTGAAGTTGGTGGTGAAGGTGTTACGCTGACCGGATGAGGAGGCGGTAGAGGATGAGGAAGCGGAGTAGGAGGAGTTAGCAACAGGAGGCAAACTGAAGTGCCCTGCAATCCTCGGTGGTGGAAGGACATGCGCCAAACTGCTATCTGCCTCAGGCCCAGCCGCCACTGCATTTACCCAGTGTGCTGTTAGGGAGATATAACGTCCCTGACCGTGCTTACTGGTCCACGCATCCGTAGTTAGGTGGACCTTGCCACAGATGGCGTTGCGCAGTGCACACCTGATTTTGTCCCCCACTTGGTTGTGCAGGGAAGGGATGGCTCGCCTGGAAAAGTAGTGGCGGCTGGGCACGACGTACTGTGGGACAGCCAATGCCATCAGGCTTTTAAAACTCTGCGTCTCCACCAGACGGAATGACAGCATTTCAAAGGCCAGGAGTTTTGAAATGCCGGCATTCAGGGCCAGGGATCGCAGGTGGCTAGGGGGGTACTTCCTCTTCCGCTCCAATGTTTGGGAGATAGAGAGCTGAACGCTTCCATGGGACATTGTGGAGATGGTTGGTGACCCAGGTGGTAGTGTTGCTGGCAGATCCTCTGTTTGCGGGGTGGCAGGTGCCACTGTCACTACAGAGGTGGATGAAGAGGCCGAGACTGCAGCAGAAGAGGAAGCAGGAGGAGCCAGAGACCTTTCTTGGTTTTTGAGGTGTCTACTCCACTGCAGCTCGTGCTTTGCACTTAGATGCCTGGTCATGCAGGTTGTGCTCAGGTTGAGAACGTTTATGCCTCGCTTCAGCCTCTGATTGCACAGCCTGCAAACCACTCGTGTCTTGTCATCAGCACATTGTGTGAAGAACTGCCATGCTAGGGAACTCCTTGGACCTGGCTTTGGTGTGCTCGGTCCCTTGCTGCATTGGGCAGTAGCAGACATACTGTCTAGGGGACGGACGCTCCGCTTTTGCACCCTGCTCCCTCTTCTGCTGTGCTGGTGGCTCTGTGCGACCACCGCCTCTTCCTCCAAACTACACTGGTCACCTGCATAACGTTCATTCCATGTGGGGTCGAGGACCTCATCGTCCTCCACATCATCTTCCACCCAGTCTTCACCCCTGCCCTCCTTGTCTGTCTGCACAATTGCGAAAGCAGCAGCAGTTGGCACCTGTGTTTCGTCATCATCCCTGACGTACTGCGATGGTCCTCCCATGTACTCATCATGAAACATAAGTGGTTGGGCATCGGTGCACTCAATCTCTTGCACTTCTGGGGCAGGGCTAGGTGGATGGCCCTGGGAAACCCTGCTAACAGAGTCATCGAAAAGCAGAAGAGACTGCTGCATGATTTGGGGCTCAGACTGCTTGGCTGATTTGCAAGGGGGTGAGGTGAAAGACTGATGGACATGGGTTTCAGGTGCCAACTCTGATCTTTCATCAGAAGAGTGGGTGGGAGACAATGTGAAGGAACCCAAGGCACTGTCAGCAACCCAATCTACTATCGCCTGTACTTGTCCTGGCCTAAACATTCATACAGCCTCATTAGGCGCGACAAAATACCGCCGCAGGCTCGGTCGCCTACTCGCACCTGAGGAAGGTGTTTCACTTGTGCGTGTATCTGGCACAGATCCACCACGTCCTCTCCCTGCAACAGGAGCTCCACCAGCAGCACCACGACCGGGGCCACCACGTCCCTTTGACCTTCTCCTCATATTTTCCAAATTTAGGATGTTGCCCTAAATGGGTGTTTTTGGAAGAGCAGAACACACCCACAGTACGTAACCGCTGAATCGCACAGCTACAGAACTGCAGAAAATGCTATTCAAAAAAAATGTTTTTTTTTTTTAGTATAGCACAGTAGGAGAAAACTATATAGAAATTGTTTATTTCACACACCTCCAAATATGTATAACACACTGCAAACTATTTTTTGTGCCCCATAACGGCGTTTTTTGGAAGAGCAGAACACACCCACAGTACGTAACCGCTGAATCGCACGGCTACAGAACTGCAGAAAATGCTATTAAAAAAAATGTTGTTTTTTTAGTATAGCACAGTAGGAGAAAACTATATAGAAATTGTTTATTTCACACACCTCCAAATATGTATAACACACTGCAAACTATTTTTTGTGCCCCTAAACGGCGTTTTTTGGAAGAGCAGAACACACCCACAGTACATAACCGCTGAATCGCACAGCTACAGAACTGCAGAAAATGCTATTCAAAAAAATTTTTGTTTTTTTAGTATAGCACAGTAGGAGAAAACTATATAGAAATTGTTTATTTCGCACACCTCCAAATATGTATAACACACTGCAAACTATTTTTTGTGCCCCTAAACAGCGTTTTTTGGAAGAGCAGAACACACCCACAGTACGTAACCGCTGAATCGCACAGCTACAGAACTGCAGAAAATGCTATTCAAAAAAAATGTTGTTTTTTTAGTATAGCACAGTAGGAGAAAACTATATAGAAATTGTTTATTTCACACACCTCCAAATATGTATAACACACTGCAAACTATTTTTTGTGCCCCTAAACGGTGTTTTTTGGAAGAGCAGAACACACCCACAGTAAGTAACCGCTGAATCGCACAGCTACAGAACTGCAGAAAATGCTATTCAAAAAAAATTTTGTTTTTTTAGTATAGCACAGTAGGAGAAAACTATAAAGAAATTGTTTATTTCACACACCTCCAAACATGTATAACACACTGCAAACTATTTTTTGTGCCCCTAAACGGCGTTTTTTGGAAGAGCAGAACACACCCACAGTACGTAACCGCTGAATCGCACAGCTACAGAACTGCAGAAAATGCTATTCCAAAAAAATGTTGTTTTTTTAGTATA
The DNA here is from genome assembly GCA_029206835.1 of Rana muscosa. NCBI lineage: Eukaryota > Metazoa > Chordata > Amphibia > Anura > Ranidae > Rana > Rana muscosa. The sequence goes on along the minus strand of CM055118.1, from coordinate 33,413,251 downwards.
GCACAGTAGGAGAAAACTATATAGAAATTGTTTATTTTTCGTGGCCCTGAATGGCTCTTTTTGCAAGCGTACATTAAAGTGCAAATTTTATTTTTATTATTTTTTGCCCTAAACGAGTCTTTTTTTGCCCTATGGGTCTTTTGGAAAAGAGCACAATAAAGTGCCTTTTTTTTCCGCTTAAATGGATCTTTTTCAAAGAGCAGAATACACCCACAGTATGGAAACGGTGTATCTCTCAACGTAATATATGCAGTGCTGGTGCACTGAGCTTGCAGATAAAAGGTAGATTTTCTCTGACACTGGGCTCATGGCAGTGTAAAAAGACTGTGCACTGCAACACAAACAGGTAAACCTATGCAGATCGCTGATTTTAATCTCTGAATCTGGACTCCTATATAATATATCTCTCTCCCTGAAAGCACCAACAGGAACCTGGCCCTACACTACACTATCTCTCTATCTTTTCCCTCAGATTGCAGAATCAGGACTACCTCATGTATTTTACAATCTCTCCCTATTAGCAACAGCAGCAGCCAAGATCCTCTCCCTATCTATTCTGAAGCAGAGTGACGTGTGTGCTGTGTGCCTCTAGCTTATATAGAAGCTGGGTCACATGTTGCACTGACCAATCACAGCCATGCCATTAGTAGGCATGGCTATGATGGCCTCTAAAGGTGATTGGCTGGCCCCTGAAGCATTTCTAAATGCATTTCTAAATGCGTAATTAGATTGCCGAACCCGAACCCGGACTTTTGCGCAAAGTCCGGGTTCGGGTTCGGGAAAAAGCTAAAGTTCGGTACGGACCCGAACTTTACAGTTCGGGTTCGCTCATCACTAGTCATAATGCCTTACACCATCCAAGTTATTATCCCCTAATAAAACAACAAAAACATGCCAACGGTCTGATCACTTTATCTGGATGCAAGAAGGAAATGCTGTGTGGCTGGTTGTGCAATAGTGGGGAACCCTAACATCAGCATCTTCTCAGGGGGGGGAAGTTATACATTTTGGGAGCTCCTCTGAGGATTCGCCCATGGTAACCTGCATGACTGTTGCCCCTAGCAACCATAAATCACTGAGCCAGAGACTATAGTTTGCCATTTAAAAATCCTCAGGGGGATGATGTCGAGAAGCTGGGATTGTGTACTGCTGAACTGTGAATGTCAAGATGGTGTTCAAGTGCCGTTGTCCATAGCAACCATGGTAAGGTTTCTGACAACCAGCTATTCTGCATAGCCAGTTGCCCCAACCATGGCTACACCAGAGCCTGCCTTGATCAGTGAGAACTGTGTTGTGTGCTGTCCTCAGTGGCAACCACCTCGGGCGATCGTGCCAATGGATTCCAAAGTGTCCAGCTGATTGATCATGGCTGGGAAAAGTGACTGTGTGCCGGAACAACCTGCTTATGTTAGGGGCATGTTTCAACAAGTCCTGCAAATGTCACTGCATGTGAAGTGACTGTATGGATGGTATCAGGGCCTGCAAAGTTCAGCCCAAAAACGAAGGGGTTACAGAGCACGTAGGAGCCAGCCTGATTATCAGAACTACTGGCACCAACCAGTCTGGAAGCTTGGGGGTGGAGCCACCCTGCAAAGCCAGCCCAGTGTGTTAAGCACGGGAGAACCGAGAGGGAATGCATCATGGCAGGTTACCTACAGCCCTGTATTCCTAAGCCTTCCTGACAGGCAGGTACCGGATTGTAGATACCAGATGGTGGATACCGGGGTGCGGTTAGAGCACCGAGGGGAATTTACTCTCGCCATTAGGATAGAGAAGCTGTGCCTGTTGTGCCCTGGGTGCAGGAAACCTACAGCAGTGGTCTGAGCCTGGCTGAAGTGTGGGCATTGTGAAGAACCTTTAACCATGCTGATGCCTAGCAACCTGCCACCAGTGAATTATGCTGTGGACCTGTCACCTGGATTATGTGTAGAGTTGAGAAAGGAATCCCCGTTGGCCAGAGGGAGTCTAAGGGTGAGTGGCATGCATGCCTAGTTGTCTATCACTACTCTTGTGGGAGAGGCCGGTGAATAGCAGCAGTCCTGAGTTTGGGGGAGGAGAAGAGCCATGGCAGGAGGTGAGATATGCCAGTCCAGCTCAAGGTACCCCAGCGGAGAAACCGGATGCTGACGTCTACCCTGTCAGCCCCACTTATAAGAAGCCAGCTGTTGAGGACCCTGGATCTTTAGGTGAGCCAGAGGGGAGTGGCAGTGGTGGTGAAATAGATTGGGCGTCTTCCAGACTGGAGGCTGGGCCCTTATGGGTGGAGGCTGGGTGGTCCTCAGAGAGTGAGTCAGAGAAAGATTGGACTTGGGGGGGATGCGAAGGAAGCTGAAAATCTGTTAACCCTGAAGGAGCTGAGTGGGCAGCGGAGGAGCAGCAGCAGCTCACATCCACATGCACAGATGAACGGCTATCAACCCCACAAAATCAACCCTGTAGTGCCCCTGACCAATCCCCAGTCCAGACAGAGCCAGTTGTCCCCAGGGGCAGGTTGCAATCACGGGACACGGCTCACAAGATGTGGATCTCCCGGACTTCACAGGATTGTGAAAAACTCAGGTAGCTCCCCAGGTATTCCCAGTTTCAAAAGGAGGTGCAGTGAAGGACTGCTCTGGAGTGATAGCACATTCCTTATTTTTTGCAAGATGTCATGGACATCATTGAGGTCTCCTGCACCAACTGAGAAGAGGAACTCGTATGGGACTACTTGCATGTTCCCAAACCCCAGAAGGGACCTCACAACAAAGACACTTGGGCCAGGTTCCAGGTTATCTGGAGGGAGTGGAGCCTGGGGCGAGTCATCTACAGGGATCAAGTGGTTGTAGTAAAAGCTGGAAGTCACAGCAGAAGTTACTACATTGCCAAGAGGGACCCAATGGAGAAATAATCAGACTGCCCAATCCAGACATGTACTCGTGAGCAAGGGGGCTGACACAGGATTCCAGCTCAACGCAAGGCCGCAGATGTGTTATGGGGACTTTTCCCCTTGTTGAACAGACTAGGCCAGACCATAACACTTAGTGGTTGTATGGTCCATAATGGGGAACCCTAACATCAGCAACTCCTATGGGGGCAGTGCTACATGTATATGATGACAGTGAATTTGTCTGGTACTTAATATAACTTAGAGTAGGTATAAGAGCCTTCATGAGGCATTACATGAAATTGGTGAGCTCTGCAGGGGGGACTAATTCTGGTATGCCCCAGAATTTTATGTTGTTCTGCCGTGAGTGGTGTTCCAAGTCAGCGATTTTCTTCTATAAGCTCTGAATCTTGGTCACTCGATTAGTGTAAGCATCAACTAGGTCATTATGCGTGGAATAGAGGTCTGCCATTTTCAACTCTCAAGCCCTGTACACACGGCCGAGAATCCCGTCAGGAAAAAAACGTTGTTTTTCCTGACGAGATTCCTGGCAAGCTTTTCTTGCCAAGCTGTGCATACAGATGGCCATTCAAAAGAACCACCTTTCTTTTGAATGGCAAGAACACGGTGATGTCATCGACTACGACGAGAATGCGCTCGTCACATTCAATGCCTTCACCGCCATCTTGCTTCACCCTACACTACCCTTGTAAGCAACCGCTCATCGAGCATGCACAGGCTTACTGGAGGACGGGTAAGCTTGTAGCCGCATACACACACATAGTTTTTTCATCAGGAAACAGGCAGACGAGAATCCCGACGAGAAAATAGAGAGCAGGTTCTCTATTTTTCTCGTCGAGATTCCCGGCAGTTTTCTCTGCGAGAAAACATACACACGACCGGTTTTCTCTGCAAAAAGCTCTGCCATCACTTGTCCTGCCTAGAAAACCGGCCGTGTATACTAGGCTTAAGTGGTGGATCTTGTCAGCATGCATTTTCACTGTGTCATTAATTGGCAAGCATGTGAGAAAAATCGTTGAACAGAGATCTCCTTAGGGAGAGTAACCTGTTTCTCATTGTGTATTCTGATATTGGCTGTTCTATTGAAGGGAATGCATCAATAGAAGATTTAGCCTGTGCACTCTGTGAGGAGCCTGAGGAGGGAGCATGGTGCAGGTCAGGGGGCAGCACACCATCCTCCCTGTGCTGCTTGGATTTAGCTGGGCTATGGGTGGTGGGAGTAGCAGGGGGAGAGAACTCACCCATATCAGACTGGTTGGCTGCACCTTGTTTCTCCATCACCTGAGTGTTGAGTTGTGATCGGGCAGCACCGTCAGAGCACGAGCCAGTTCCATCTTGCCTCCCACTTTGCCCTGCCACTGGGTAGAAGTCTGTGAGGCATTGGGGCGGCTTATGCGATTTCCTTTGCTTGGACATGTCTCCCGGGTGCTCCATGTGTACAGAGGCAAGTGTCTGTGGATGCAAAGCCTCTCCCTGATGTCACTGAGCTGCCGCTGCAATCGTGAAGCTACAGGAGTTTCAGACAGGACACGCCCCCCTTGAGTTGTTTTTGAACTGCTCCAGAGCTGTTTTTGAGATGCTTCTGAATTGCTTTTGTTTGCATACAACTTTTTTTTTTTTTTTGGCGTATGTTCAAAGTTGAGGTAGGTCCTTTGCATTCGATTTAGAAGATCTTAGAAAGACAAAGTAGTATTCTTTTATATAAGTTGATCTGAGACTCTCCAACTCAAGGTAATTGTAACTTACAGATGTTTGACTTCCTCCATGAGCAAGGCACAATGGTCAAGAGCTGTATTAAATATTTTGAGTACAAGATGAGAGCGTTTGCGTCTCTGAGTACAGGTAGAAGCAAAATTCCTGTTGCCTACTAGGGCTCATTATAAAAAAAAGGCAACCAAATTCATTAGCAGGGGCAGCAGCAGTAAAAGCATATTTTTTATTGGAACATGCTGACTAGATATGTGCAGATAGGGAAAATTTGTTTTGTTTCAAATAGATTTGTTCTGTTACTAATTTTGTTTCGTTATGGAATTTGTTTAGTTTGGTTTCAGAATTAGTTTTGTTTTCGTAAAATTTTGTTTAATTTTCATTAAAATTCATTTAATTTATACATTTTCTAACAAATTCCAACTTTTCAGAACAATTGGAATTTGGATCAGTCGAAAAACGATCGACCAATTCATATTCTGTGTGAAGAAAAAGCTGGTTGTTAAGCAGCAGGCCGGGAAGTCGGCCGCCCATGTCCTTAACAACCATGAGTCATCATCTGTCAGCTGGCAGATAAATATTAAAGAAAATAATGCTGGCAATTGCCAGGCAATAGAAAAATTAACCCCACACCAAAATGTAAAAAAAAATGGCGTGGAGTCCCCTCCAAAATCCATAACAGACCCTTATCCGAGCAAGCAGCCTGACTGGTCAGGAAAACGAGTGCCCCCCCTCCTGAACCATACCAGGCCACATGCCCTCAACATGGGGAGGTGGGTGCTTTGGGGCATGGGGGTACGTCAGAAGGGGTCGGTGCCCCCGGGTGACGTACTGGGTGGCCCTGCCCTTGCTAATAAAAGAGCTGTCAAACCGAAAGAGAGCTCATATGTCAGGAGACCTCTTAGGAGGCGAAGCGTCTTTTCCATTTTTTCCTATTTTTTGGGTAGGCGGTGGATTACATCGCAGGACACAATATTTTTTTATTTTAATAAATGATTTGTCACAAACTCTCTCCTGTTTTTCTTACTTTTTGACACTTTTTGTGGTGAATAGGTACGGGTATGATGGGGGTCCTCTTGTCAAATGAGGCTTCCAGATTACGATAAGCCCCCACCCACAGAGCCCGACAACCACAGCCCATGGTTGTCGGGAAGGGGCCCTTGTCCCCATCAACATGGGGACAAGGTGCTTTGGGGTGGGGGGCGCAGAGCCAGAGCCCGAAGGGTCTGGTAAGGACTGGGGGGGCTATGCCATATTTTAAAACATTTTTCTAATGCTGGGAAATTGCCGGCATTCTTTTCTTTAACATTCATCTGTCAGTGGAGAAGCCAGCTGACAGATGATGGCTCATGGTTTTTAAGGATGCGGGCGGCCAGCTTCCCAGCCTGCTGCTTTACAACCAGCTATTTCTTCACACGGAATTCAAAACGGTCGATAGTTTTTTCGACTGATCCGAATTCCAATTGTTCTGAAAAGTTGGAATTTGTTAGAAAACATATAAACAAAACAAATTTTAACTGACTTCATAGAAATTCATTACTATTTGTTACTATTTCATTCAGAGATTCAGATACATTCAAATCTCTGAATGACCAAAAATTTGTATTTGGACCGAAACAAATTGCACATGTCTATTGCTGACTTAATCCAGCAAGTTTACTAAAACTGATGCACACAGAAAGTGATGCAGCTGTGCATACTAATAAATCAGCTTCTAGGTTTTATTGCCAAAAACATTATATTAAAGCTTTGTTGTTGTTTTTTTAAATAACAAACCTGTTATACTTAACTGCTCTGTGCAGTGGTCTTCCACAGAACAACTCTGAGCCTATTCTTTTTGGGTCCTTCTTCGGCGCTCCTGGCACCCCCGCCCCCAGAGAAAGCCTTTTGCCCTGGGGCACCGCTGCATGCTCGCTCCTGAGCCGCTGCTCTATGCATCTATAAGACACATAGAGCTGTGGGCTTTTGCTCGGCCCCACCCCCCTGCTCTCTCCTTATTGGCTCACTGGCTGTAATTGACAACAGTGGGAGCCAATTGGCTCCCACCACTGACTCAGCCAATGAGGAATGAGAGTCCTGGGACATCCAAGGCTATTGTGAAAATCGCTGGATCAGAGGGAGCTCAGGTAAGGATTGGGGGGGGGGGGGGGGCACTGCACAAAGAAAGGCACAAAGAAGGTTTTGTACCTTCATGCATAGAATGTATGCAGGTAAAAAACCTTCAGCCTTTAGACTAGGTTCACACTGGGGCTGCGGGAGTGAAGCCGTGCGAGTTCAGCTGAACTTGCACGATTTCACTCCTGCCTGTCAGTCCCGATTTCAGCTTGATTACAGAGACATCTGACACAGATGTCAATGTAAATCGCGGTTGAAATCGCAAAAAGTAGTACAGAAACTACTTTTTGAAATCGGTGCAGCGCTGCAGATGCAGCGTCGCACCGATTAGGACGGTGCCATTGCCCGCAATTTGCGGCAAATTTCGCCGATTTGACATGCATGTCAAATCGTACCAGTGTGAACCAGGGCTTAGAACCACTTTAATTGAAAAAGCTGAAGTTAGAAGCTGATTGGTTGGTATGCACAGCTGCACCAGATTCTGTGTGCACCTGTTTTAGTAAATCTCCCCCACTGTGTTTATCTCATGGAATTGTACAATGAGATGCTTCTCAGGAGGAATTGAAAAAGGACAAGGCACATAATATGATGTTGGAAAGAAGGGGAAGATGTTTGTGGCACTACTTCTCTATAGCAGATGGGCCAGCAGTGAATATATATTTTTAATATTGAATGCCTATTCAACATACAACCAGATTATTTAACCACTTCCTATCCCATAGTCATATGAGGTCCGCAGGAGGGATCTCCCATCCTGGGTGACGTCCTGGGCTTCCCGGCCGTCTAGGGGGCGCGCGCCCCTAGTGTTAACCCCTTTCCTGCCAGTCACATTTACACAGTAATCAGTGCATTTTTATAGCACTGATCACTGTATAAATGTGAATGGTCCCAAAAATGTGTCAAAAGTGTCCGATATGTCCGTCGCAATGTCACAGTCTTGATAAAAAGATCGCTGCCATTACTAGTAAAAAAATAAAAATAAATAAAAATGCCATAATCCTATAGACGCTATAACTTTTGCGCAAACCAATCAATATACGTTTATTGCGATTTTTTTTACCAAAAATATGTAGAAGAATACATATCGGCCTAAACTGAGGAAAATTCTTTTTTTTTTTTTAAATTGGGATATTTATTATAGCAAAAAGTAAACTCAAACTTGTGAAATAAGTAAAACTGCTTTTCCATCCCCTTGGCAGAATCGAGCATTTAACTCTTGCAGAACAGGTGCTGCCCCATTGCCAGGGAGGATTTTTAGGTTTCCGTGGGTTAAGCCTTAGTGTAATTATCCAATACCTCTTGGCAACACAGAAAATAAAGCTGATCCCCACCTCTCATTGGAGTATAGTTCTGGTTTATTAATTATAAATACCACATGTGAAATCATACAATATAAATCTGTACAGTCAATTGGTACACTAAAAGTGTACTAGATTTTTGGAAATGTTTCTCCTTTCTCCTTGATAGCATTATAATTACTATTATTTGCTCTGTTGACATCTTTCATCATTAAGGCCTCATGCATACAGAGCTTAAAAACGCCACTTAGGTTACATTTACATGGCCATAAAAAAAAATCTGATCATTAGGCAAGGAACAAAAATCACTGCGTAAATGATCAGTAAATCCATTTTTTAATGAGTAAAATTTGTGATATTCTCTTTTTTCAAGGGTGTACCTGTTATATGTATGGGCCAATTTTTAGGATTTTTGGTTAGGGATCTGAACGCAATGCATGTTAATGCACCTGTGTGAAAGTCTCCATTGAAAACAATGCAGCTGCATTTAGATCTGTAAATAAAAAGGTTGTAAATGTGTTTTTTTTACATCCGTACGAATGAAGCCTTTTACAGGCATTCAGCATTTTTTATTCCCCTCTGTGTTAACCTGTGTGGCCAGGCATTTACAGGAGTATTTGAAAAGGACTGTTTACAGGCAGAGAAAAAAAAAAAGTATCAAGGACATATTCTGAGAGAAGCTTTTGAGCAAAAAAAATGTACACACCTAAATGCATCTAAATGTGCATAAATGGGTGTGTGTATGCGTTTAAATGTATTCCAATGGCCAGAATAAATTAATATTCTGGTCAGTAGAATGCATTTACAGTACGCTCAAACTGCATACATCCATAAACCCTCCAGTGTCTCTTCTTTAAAAGTTTTTTAAATCTGATCAAATTTTCAAAGTAGTGCGGTAACCTTTTTCATAATCGCTGCAATATGAACGGTTCCATAGCCGGCAATGGGGTGCGACTTGTCATGCAATTGTCAAATTGCATGAAAAGTCGCACCGGTGTGAATGGGGCTTAACCTGATATATGGTCTCTTGGGTATAGCTTTAAAAAGTTATGGATAAAAACTTTTAGCATGTAAAATAAAGTTTTAGAAACTGGCTTCCTATAGGTCTTTGTAAGTATACAACTGTGGAATCACATTGTATTGTCAGATTTCAACAATTAATTATGGAATTCTGTTCTTAGAATGTCAATTTTTACATTATGACCGCTATAATGAAACAGTTAATAAAAAACCTATAATACATGTATGCTGTACCTCCAGAGATGATTTGATTATCTAATGTGTAGTCTAAAGTTAATATGATAGTTTTGTGAAGTATCTCTGATAGATATTTTAACATTGATTATTGTATTTATGTATACTTGTAGATATTTTGTTATTTTACCGTATATACCCAAGTGAGTATAAGCCAAGTTTTTCAGCCCATTTTTTAGGCTGAAAAACTCCCCCTCGGCTTACACTCGAGTGAGCCGTACCTTTCAATACTAAAACAGCGTGTGTCTCCCACTGTGTAATGCATTCTGTTCGCCCGTCCATTGTAAACAAAGCCCCGCCTCCTCCTCGTCTGTGATAGGCGGAACACTGATACAGTTTCCCAGCATCGTATCAGTGTTCCTCTATCACGGACGGACGAGGAGGAGGCAGGGCTTTGTTTCAATAAACGGTCGAACAGAATGCATTACACAGCGGGAGACACTTGCTGTTTTAGTAATGAAAGGTACGGCTGCAACTGGGCACAATGAGACTGCAACTGGGCACAATTAGACTGCAAATGGGCACCGTGAGGCTGCAGATGGGCATTGTTTACCCAGTAGCTGCTGCATTTTCCCACCCTAGGCTTATGCTCGAGTCAATATGTTTTCCCAGTTTTGTGTGGTAAAATTGGGTGCCTCGGCTTATATTCGGGTTGGCTTATACTCGAGTATATACGGTAATTTGGATTTTAGAGTGTAGTATATTATAATTTATTGCTTATTAGGCTCCGTTCACATCTAGGCATTTTGGGGTGTTTTTCTGCTCTAAGCCTCAGCTCTAAAAATTCCCAACAAGACAAATCCCATTCATTTTTATGGCCCCTGTTCACATCTGAGCGTTCTGTCACTTAAAGCAAAACGCCTGTTGTTTAAAAAATTACATAAGTGTCTTTTTTGGCATATTACTGGCGTTTTACTGCTTTTACATTGGTGACCTTTGAACTTCAAAACGCTTGTACAAAAACGCTGCCAAAACTCTGTTTGTTTTGAGTTTTAAAATGGTACTTAAGATACAATCATATGATATTTAAGATAATAGATTTGATAAGGAACATGCACTAGTTGTAATGTAATCCTTCATACATGCTATGTTTTCCTATGTTAAGACTCAAAAGAAACAGAGGCATCGGGGTTGATTTACTAAAAGCAAATAGGCTGTTCACTTTGCAAAGGCACTTTCCCCTACCTTAGTGAATTTGTGAAAATGATCTTTGCAAAAAAAAAAAACAATCATGTGCAAGGAAAAAAATAATATATTTTTGCTTGCACGTGATTGGATGATGGAAGTCAGCATGGGTTCACCTCATTCACTTAGTTAAGGGAAAATTGCCTTGCAAAATGAAAATTATTTTGCAAAGTGAACACCTTTTTGCTTTTAATAAATCAACTCTGTTGCAACAGATGTTAGTTGTGATTTGCATATGTGATTGTCCCATATGTGTACAAGTTCACCTCCTCTTCCTGTTGGCTCTTTACAATTTAGCTCATTATGAATGAAGAGGAGAGAGAGCCCTGGGGAAGTGCTTTTGTACCTGAAATCTATTTTATATAACAATATGATTATTGAATAGGACTATGGCTCTTTCCTATCCTGTAATGTATTCCTATAAATATAAGTTGAGGGAATTTTTTTAGGGATTTTGGAAGAAAAGTTAAATTTGGAAATGTATCAAGCTAAACTTTGCATTCATCTTATAGAAGCTTTTGCTAAGCAGAATGAAGCCTTCTTCACATTTGATGCATTTTTGCTTTACCCTTTCTACCTCTTCCCATGCTTGCAAACAAACAACATGAGTAGAGTAGAATCATTAGTGGCCACTGCAGTTTGATTAATGTGATATACCGTTTGCAGCTTTCCCACCATGTTAAGGTATTTAACTAAACCCTATGCAGTATCTTAAAATATAAAGACTGTGCCCTGATTTCAGATAACTGAGGCAATGATCAATGGGCTACTAGTTGTGCAGATTCTACATATAGCTTGAGCTGGTTAGCCCTCTGAGAGCTCTTGCACATCCTCAGGTCTTCTAATAAAAATAATATTTAATTTGACAGACAGTTCCAACACCCCAAGAATACAGAACTGTTTACGCCAAACATGGAGATTAAAGTGTATATTGGTATATATATGCTTTGGTTAGAGTATGTAAGACTCAAGAATTTACTGTTGTGTCCCAGCAGGGAAGATACCCCCACCCCCCCTGCTTTTCCTAGTGACATTTATCATCCATACAGAAAGTGAGGGGGAATTCAAAAAACATAATTAGACAGATTAAGTAAAAATAATTGGTGGGGTCCCTGATCTTCGCTTAGGATCTGCAACAAATTCAAAGGTTTAACTTTCTAATGCCTAATATCAACATACAGTGTATTGCCAACATGTGTGCAAAAAAAAAAAGATGTCCACATTTACATTTCAATTTTTTATAGGATTTTAAATGTAAAAGATGGATTATAATAATCTAAAACATAGAAAAGGACAATGTTTTATAGATAAAAGACATTCATGTGCACAATTGTATTATTCTTAGTAGTGGCAAAAAATGGCAATTTTACATCTAATGAAGATTGTTAGTAGATATTGAACTTCCTCATTTCCTGCTCCAACAGAGCGTGTAACTGAAGTGAACACAGATATCTTCGTCACCAGCTTTGGACCAGTTTCCGATCATGATATGGTAAGATTCAAGTTTTTTATGCTATGTTCTGTGTTCATGGAATATCGCTTCAAGGTCTCTGCACAAAGGGAAAAAAAAGATGAATCATATTTGCATATGGTAATAAACTTGTAAAAGACTAATTTTACCTGTCAAGCATCTGTGCATTATATTCCTCATATTCCCTTTTTTCATATGTCATGGTTGACCTACATATAAAATGTGCTAAAATTGCTCATTATGTTGAATATATAAGTATGTAAGTTGAATATTTAAGTATAAACCAGCTACAAGATAATCTTTAAAATTCTTAAAAAATAACAACTTTGAGATTATTTATAATAATTGTGTAAATCATATGCATACAGTATATTGCATAACACATATAAAATGTAACTACATCTTCACTTCTTGTCATTCATAGTCAATCCTTCCATGGTTAATGTGTATATTATAGGGTTTTGTTGCTAAATTGTTCTGCAAAAAATGCTAGTTACCTAGTTGCCATGTTGTCCTTCCCGGGTCTAAGGTCTAATCTTGATTGCTGACACATTTACCACTGGCGGGTAACTTTCCTGATCCAGCAATTAGCTTCCCTACACAGATTCACATAGAAAAGCTCTATTTTGAGTCCATTCAATGTTCTTATTTTAACTGAAGCCCTGATGAAGGGATATATTTTTCTGACCCAACATGTTGGATGTCTTTTAGCAAAAACGAATAAAAGAATGTTTGACTCTTTTATCCTTTGGTCTGGTGCTCCTTTCAGTGTATGCTTTTTTCTGATAACCCACTGGGGTACCCCCTGTAGGGTAGCCTTGTCTGTTGTGAGCAGCCTAACCTAAGCCAGTAAGCTTTCTGATTGTTTTTGTCCCCTCACTACTTTGCATGAACTCACATGAATGTCACAGTGCCTATTGATTGCTTTGTTCTTTTTTTTGTATGGAGCATGTCACTGCAGTAAAAGAGCATGCACCAAAGCACCACTTATTTTTCCCCCTATTTCCATAGCTGCCATTAAATTGAAGCAATCCCCTTTATTAAAAAAAATGTCAGGTAGATCTAAAGTGAGAGGCATACAGAGGTAGTGAAAGGTAGTGGTTGGTTCTATAGAACAACAAGGTGGTTGGACTGCACCATCTAGAGGCAGGGCGCACCTATCTTTTTTATCACTAAGTGATCATTCTATTGTATATAGCCAAAGCATGTGCAGGTGGTAGTTTCATGGCTGACAAAGCCTTCCTCTTCATCCTTCTTCCAGACACTGAGCAGTCAGTTGTCTGCAAGTGCTGCTAATGTGTCATCTTCCTCCCCTTCTTCCTCCTCTGCCTCTTCTGCTAATCATGCCACAGCTCCACAAACTAGCCATGATGAGTCTGTGGAATAATTTAACCAATCACTGCTTGTTGCAGGAAGATGACCTGGGTACACTACTGATACCACAAACTATTCTTTTAGGTGTCATCCAGGCTACAAAAAATGCAATAGCTGTCACTATTACCATCTCCTGCTATTTTTCAAAGTTTGTGGCCTATTCGAGTACAACTTAATATTTCTGCTACTTAGCCTCAGCTGCATAGTTTTTTGCAGTGTAAATCCTGTTGTCACATTCACCTATCCTGCAATGCTGGGATCCTACTTTGGCACATAGCTGCTGGTATTTCCAGATTTCACCAGGAGCACTAGCACCTGGCATGTCATGGCCAATTAAAAGACAACACTCTGGATTTGCACCACCTTTTAATGCAAAGTGGTTTGTGGCTTAGTGTTCAAGCAACAAACCACAAGAATCCAGCACAGGTGATGTGCGCCGGCGCCCAAGCATGCACCATGGCGTACCTGCATGCGCCCAGTTTTTCCCATGAATTATCGGGTATGTGTGCATTTCTGCTCAAACAGGTGCAGCCATGTTGGGTATTGGCTAACATGCCAGGTCTCTGGGCAAATCTCCTCTGGTTTGTTTCCTGACACAAGGTTTGCTTTTATTAAGACAGTATGCAATTCAGTTCCAAACTCTTGTGGCAGAACATGCTAGGGAGAATGAGGTCCTCACTGATAGCTGCTGGCAGTGTGTGCCCAAGTGAATTAAAGACAAACTGTCTGGAGGCAAGATCCCTACTACTTTTTATAGCTATACAAATATATATTCACTTCAAATAGCACTTTCAAGAGTAGTCTCATTTGCAATAGGGTTTTTCTCCTACTCTGGCACCTACTTTTAGTGTACTATAATAAACAAGAAGACTCAAACATCTAATATGCCTGGGAGGTGGGTATGCTGGGCCACTTTCAATGTCCCACAATACCAGTGCAGAAGTATCTCAACAAGTCAAGTTTCACCTTGGAAGCCTCCATATTTGAGGGAAGATGGCAATTTTTTTTCTGCTTCCTAGTTAAGTTTGCCTGCTCCCCCAAACCCTTTGCAGTGGATGGCACTATCCTTTCCTGTGGACCTATCTGCTTTTGTACCATGCCTGGCAAATAGGTCTCTGTTATGCAGAGACAGACAGTTCGTGAGTAAGTAGTTAGCCGACATAACCCAAGCTGGGCTCACTCCATAGCCAGGAGCTACACTGTTGAAAGGGTTTGCACTGACCAGACTCACACCTAAGTGAAAGGTTTGAATCTGTGCAGACAGACTGAAGACCTTAGTGGACAAAAATTGACAGGAGGCTCAGTATAATGTATTGTGTTGATGTGATGCTAAAGACACCCTGTGAGGAAACCATGTTGTTGATTAATAAAAGTGGTCAGGAAGCCCTAGAATGTAAGCTGAAATATGAACCGCTGGGGTTTAATATAGGGCAGCAAGTTTAAACACTTGTATATACTGTTAAAAGTAATATTTACTAGATGAAAGAGTGTATATCTAAAAAAAATATATATATAAAAAAGAAAGTACAATTAGAAATTGTCCAAATTCCCAACTTGATCATAAATAAAAGATTTCTCTAAAATATATTATGGAAACATCCAAAATCAAATCTCCAAATTTAGTGTCCCTTATAAAAAGGACCTTCTACGCTTAGTGAGGCTAGGGCAGTGGCCCACAGTCACAGGAAACTACAATAAAGAATAAATATATAATTAAACAATATTCCCTATATTAAGCCCTTTCCCCTTTGGTAAAGTCAGAATATTCTTAAAGATGAAATTCAGGTTCGGTTATTTTTACATAGTTACAATGGTTCAGCTTGAACCAATGTACCTATGCATATGCTATTTTTGGTGATCCCTCTAATAGCTGTAAATCACTATAGTAAGCATGATCTCCACCATATCCAATCAGAGTGCTTTGCTTAACCACTTCAATACAGGGCATTTTCACCCCCTTCCTGCCCAGGCCAATTTTTAGTTTTCAGCACTGTCGCACTTTGAATGACAATTGCGCAGTCATGCAACACTGTACCCAAATGAAATTTTGATGTCTGATTTTTTTCCTCACAAATAGAGCTTTCTTTTGGTGGTATTTGATCACCTCTGCGGTTTTTCTTTATTGCGCTATAAACAAAAGAAGAGTAACAAGTTTGAAAAAAAAACACAATATTTTTTACTTTTTGCTATAATAAATATTCCATTTAAAAAAAAAAAAAATCCTCAGTTTAGGCCGATATGCATTCTTCTACATATTTTTGGTAAAAAATAATCGCAATAAGCGTAAGTTTGCGCAAAAGTTATAGCGTCTACAAAACAAGGGATATATTTATGGCATTTTTTTTTACTAGTAATGGCGGTGATCTGTGATTTTTATTGCGACTGTGACATTGCGGCGAACACATCGGACACTTTTGACACTATTTTGGGACCATTCACATGCTCAGTGCTATAAAAATGCACTGATTACTGTATAAATGTAACTGGCAGGGAAGGGGTTAACACTAGGGGGCAATCAAGGGGTTAAATGTGTATCCTAGGGAGTGATTCTAACTGTAGGGGGCGGGGACTCACAAGGGGAGGAGACCGATCGGTGTGCCTCCGTACTGGGAACACACCATCGGTCTCCTCTTCTCTGACAGGACGTGGATCTGTGTGTTTACACACACAGATCCACGTCCTTGGCTGTGTCATCGGCAATTGCGGGTGCCCGGCAAACATTGCGCACTGGCTCCTGAGCGACGCAGCGGGTGCACGCACGCCGCCCCCTAGACGGCAGGGAAGTCCAGAACGTCATATGACGCCCGTCCAGGAAGGGTGATCCCTCCTGCGGCCGTCATATGACTATAGCTGGGATGTCAAGTGGTTAAAGTACTTGCAGGACAGATGTCTATCTTTCTACATAAGGACCAGTTATTCAAACATATAAAGTCTCTACAACAGAAGGCAAAAGGAATGATTCCTTTACCTTCTTAAATATCCCTGCCAAGTGCAAACCACACTAACTTGAAATAGACACACACAGCCCAGCTCGGGAGCGAGCCTGCAGGTGTGTCACCATAAGAAGCAGCTTCCTATGGTGGAACACCATTAAGAAGAGGAGTCAAGAGTGTTGGCTGGGAACCCCAGAAGAGGTTGCTCTGTGCAATACCATTGTACAGAACAGGTAAACATAACATGTCTGTTATTTTAAAACTTAAATCCCTTACAACTGCTTTAAGCCGTTTTCCATTTTTAGATTTTTAAATATCTTTTAGTAGTAGGTTAACCACTTAAGCCCCGGACCAATATGCAGCTAAAGGACTAGGCCCCTTTTTGCGATTCGGCACTGCGTCGCTTTAACTGACAATTGCGCGTGGCTCAAAAACAAAATTGACGTCCTTTTTTTCCCCACAAATAGAGCTTTCTTTTGGTGGTATTTATTCACCTCTGCGGTTTTTATTTTTTGCGCTATAAACAAAAATAGAGCGACAATTTTGAAAAAAATTCAATAATTTTAACTTTTTGCTATAATAAATATCCCCCAAAAATATATATACATTTTTTCCTCAGTTTAGGCCGATACGTATTCTTCTACATATTTTTGGTAAAAAAAATGCAATTGCCGTTTATTGATTGGTTTGCGCAAAAGTTATAGCGTTTACAAAATAGGGGATAGTTTTATGGCATTTTTATAAAAAAAAAAATTCTACTAGTAATGGCGGCAATCAGTGATTTTTTTGTGACATTATGGCGGACATATCGGACACTTTTGACACATTTTTGGGACCATTGTAATTTTCACAGCGATCAGTGCTATAAAAATGCACTGGTTACTGTGAAAATGACACTGGAAGTGAAGGGGTTAACCACTAGGTGGCGCTGTAGGGGTTAAGTGTTCCCTGCATTGTGTTTCTAACTGAGGGGGGTTGGGCTCTGTGTCACATCACACCGATTTCCGAGATCCGTGTCATTGTCACTAGGCAGAGCAGGGAGATGCTTGTTTACACGAGCATCTCCCCGCTCTATACCTCCGTGACACGGTCGCGGGGATCCCCGCGGTGATCGAGTCCGCGAGACCCGCGGTACGACTTACAGGGATGGCGGCAGGTTCGCGAGCGCGCCGGAGGCGCACGACCACCTGGACAGGCACTTAAAGGGGACGTACAGGTACGTTGATGTGCCTGTCTGTGCCATTCTGCCGACGTAAATGTACAGGAGGTGGTCGGCAAGTGGTTAAAAAAAAAAAAGCAAAATATAGTTACACAATATAATGCAATTTTTTGGTTTAAGCTGGGAACTTTTCCATACAAATAAGTGTATACAGTATCTATTTATTTATTGCTTCAATTTATTCTCTGATTTCTTAATATTTCTGAAAAGCTGTGTAACATTGTATTTCTTTATTCTTCCACAAACAGGAATACACAATTGATGTTTTTTTTCGACAAGGCTGGAGAGATGAAAGACTCAAATTCAAGGGCCCCATGACAGTCCTCCGTCTTAATAATTTAATGGCAAGTAAGATATGGACGCCAGATACGTTTTTTCACAATGGAAAGAAATCAGTGGCCCATAATATGACCATGCCAAACAAACTCTTACGGATAACAGAAGATGGGACTCTGCTTTATACAATGAGGTAAAAGTGTCTCCAAACCATATGCTGAAATGTATTTTGATGTATTACCTGCTTAACAGAAGCTTGCAAATATTTTGTCACCATATAAAAAACATAATTTTGTAACAAAAAAAGATTGCACAGACAGAATTCATTAATATTAATAGGACATCAAAGAAATGTCAGAGGTAAGGCATGCAAAAAATGTGGGGACACTCCCGCGCTACCCTAATATATAGTGAACGTGAACCAATAACTAATGAGGGGGGGGGTACTGCTGCCAAACACCTGGGAATCCGATTCAAAGAAACTCAAAACAATATAAAACAGTGGTGGTATCGGCGCTGTGTTAGAACAAAGGAAAAATGTAGTGGTAAGAAAGTGAACTAGTGTGACTGATAACACACTAAACCTCAGTGCTAATAAAAAGATAAGATATAATACTGGTGAAAAATATACTCAAAAGTGAATATAGACAATTCGCTAATTATCCGACACAAATCAACCGTGATACATTCACACACACAGCACTGATGTGATAACCAATGGAATAATGTGTCCAATTGTAAGAAAATAATAATAGTCCAAATAGTCCAATTAAAGTGTAAAATCCAAATAATAAAGTGGTTCCCACCACCAAAGTGATACAATAAAAAACACACGTGTGTGCAGTGCTCCAAATTCTTTCTTCAGTGTTTCACCTCCATGCCTGTAAGCAGCTCACCTTGTTGCTGATAGAATACAGCATAAACAGGTCACAGGGTGTTAATCACTGGCGAGTAGTGAAGATCGTAATGGTCTCCCTCCTATTGCTGCAGTCCTCTCAAACACCGCATGGAAAGCCAAGAAGACAATACAATCATGGTGTAGATCAAATGTTGTATAGAGACACACACACGTAGGCTCGTAGTGCACTCACATTGAAGAGGAAAAACGCGGATATATCTCCACGAGTACCGAACTCGTCGTCCCTCTATTAGGTAGCTCTGTGTGTGTCCCGATACAGCGAAGATTCTCAGGAGGTAATGGTGCTCAGTAAGATACAAAAACATAAGGCAGACATCGCATAATCCCGTATAAACAATTTTAATGAAATAAACAATGAAAAACAAACTTACAGTAAACATGAAACGCAGATGCAAGGTATCCTTACGAGCGCCTCACTCGTCTGCCTGCTCGGGTCCTGGTGTGCCAAGAATGCTCCGATCCCTACGCGTATCGTCACGTGACTTCAACAGTCCATCCTCCACTGTATTCTATAAAACATTTATTGTCTGTATGTGATAACAAATAAGCATAGAATTTTTTATATAATTGCATCTATATATAATTTTTAAATTTACTATCTATCTATCTATCTATCTATCTATCTATCTATCTTACTATCTATCTTACTATCTATTTATCTCTCTATCTACTGCCAGA
This sequence comes from Rana muscosa, assembly GCA_029206835.1. NCBI lineage: Eukaryota > Metazoa > Chordata > Amphibia > Anura > Ranidae > Rana > Rana muscosa. Next base: position 33,393,938 of record CM055118.1, on the reverse strand, counting down.
ACTGCTGCAAAATCTATCTGCCTAAGTCAATTTGTTGCAAGTAAAGAAGAATTTATGCTTGTACATAATGGAGTATAGCTAAACTGATTTGTGCCCTGATGCTTAAAGGGAATCTGTATTTTTAATAATTTTTTAATATGCAGGTGTAAGAGATCTTATGAAATTATTTTATTAGTGTGTGTAATTTATAAGAATAAACTTTGTTTCTATGCAAAGTTTGTAATTATATAGCAAGAGACCTACCATATATGCTGCAAAGACACTTTTTCCTGCTGTAAGGTTTATCGATTTGTGTCCTGTTATGCAAAAATAGCGAAGCTTATGCATAGTTTCACCTATAGCATCTGCTATTCCCTCAGGGATAGTATGCCTACAAGTACTTGGCTGCCCCCAGGACTTAGGGTACTGTGCCTATATTTTCAGAACTGGGATTTACTCCAGGAACCCAGAAAGGAGTGTTCACGTACCGTGTCAGATGGTTTCAAGATGGTAACATTCAAGGTGGATGCTGTGTGTAGGAGTGGCCAAGACTGGTGACTGGTGGGTTATCAGTGGTCTGAGCTCACATCAGACCGTCACAAAGTATGTTATCAAGGTAAGGAGGTCAGGGCAGACAGCAATCCAAAGAGTATCCGTATCCAGGAGAGGGTCAGGGTTGGTGTCAGTCAGAAGAGTAATCTGTATCCAAGCAAGGCACAGTAACAGATTATACATATCAAGGAAAGCATCAATCACAAAAGTAATCCATATTCAGACGAAGGTCAGTAAAAGAAGCTACCCAGAGTCAAGGCAAAGCAAGGCACAAGGTACAGGGGTTAGGCAGAAAATGTTATCACACGCCCAGAGCCCGGGACTTGTGATGTTCAAAAAGGGCACCACAGTCCCACCTGACAAACAGACCAGAGGAGGTGGAAAAGAAGGCGCAGATCTGCTGCTTAGAAATGGAGTCCCCTCCTTCTTCCAGACAGTGAGAGTGGAGGGTCTTTGCACACACAATCCAGGAATGGAAATCAGCAAGATGGCAGGCTGTGGAAAGACTGCAACAGGCACAGAAGCAGCTTCAAAAATCATAGGAGTTCACCTAGAACTCCTAACACCTGTTTAGGAGCACTTCACAGTGTTGTGCCTTAAGGATTCTTTTATGTCACAGCATGTCTACAAAACATAGTCTCATTGGATATCAGGCTGATGCTCATACAAATGTTTGGGTTGGTATTGGCACAAATTAGGAGTCTGTGTGTTCATGGCCCTGAACGCATCGGGTTAGTAACCTCTTTTGGTTGGTATTGGATATACCCCAATTTAGGTCAAGTATCAAATTGTTTCACAATTACCATGATGATGATTTTGTGAATACCTAGTAATGTCAACTTTGTCCTTCAATTATATCATGCTACTTCCAATCTTCTTGCCTGAATTTCTAAAAAATCTAAAATACCAGTAAAACTAAAACCTAATTCTCACTGGTAGAAGCAGCAGAAGCAAAGAGCAGAGAAAATAACAGGAGGAACTTCATATGCTAAATCTTAAAACTGAAGTTTATGGTGCTTATATTTTGCTTCCCTGCCCCCCTTCATCAACATTATACTTCATTTTCTAACCTCCAATCTTCATTACATACCCTATTGTAGACCATCACCAGGTCTCTGTTTCTATATGCTATGCAGGCAGCTCATTGCTGGTGAGAGCTGTTGGCATGGTGCAATACATACAGTATCTCACACACTTGAGCACACCCCTCACATTTTTGTAAATATGTTATTATATCTTTTCATGTGACAACACTGAATAAATTACACTTTGCTACAAAGTCCAATTTGGACATTTTTACTTAGGGGTGTACTAACTTTTGTTGCCAGCGGTTTAGACATTAATGGCTGTGTGTTGAGTTATTTTGAGGGGACAGCAAATTTACATTGTTATACAAGCTGTACACTCACTACTTAACATTGTAGCAATGTGTAATTTCTTCAGTGTCACATGAAAAGATATAATAAAATATTTACAAAAATGTAAGGGGAGTACTCACTTTTGTGAGATACTGTAGCTTTGTGAAAACATCACAGCACCTGCCTCATTACTCCTCCCAAAGAGTAGGCTTGCTCTTGGGAGGAGTTAGGCAAAATTAAATTTAAAATTGAAATTGATGATTGCATATCAGTCTAGAAGAGTAGGTATTCCTAGGCAGACTGCATTTACATTAAGGTTGCTTTAGGTAATGCTCACAAGTGATGATGTGATGCTAAACCTTCAAGGGGAAGGACAGAGGCAGTCAGGCTTGGAAGGAAAGGATGAGATGATTTTGGATGCCTTCCAGACAGAAAATTAGGCTGACTCTGAATCTGATTTGCTGCAGCTTCTTATGTACACTGTGAGAAGTTCATAGTGTGCAGTTAAATCAGAGTAAGCTATTTCATACATGAGATAGACATGTGCATTTGTTTTCTTCCGAATGCATTTTCGTCCGAATTTCTGGGAATTTTGCGTTCGTTTTAACAAACGATAACGAACGTGCAGAATCAGAAATTGAAAAAGATCCGACATAAAAAATTATTTATTTTCATTTAGTTTCGACAACAGTTCGATATAGATAGAAGATTCGACATGACGGCGACAAGAGTGATCTGTGTCTATCGAACCTGCGGTTGAATGTGCTTAACCTAACTCTATTAGTCCAAGATTATTCGACATAGAGAGAAAAGATTCGACATTATAGAGACATGAAGATTCGACGAAGCAGCTAAAAACATATGATCGCCACGAGCGGACATTTATGGTCAAATGCTCCGCCTATAGGCTATAGAAGAATTCTAATGTTGGTTGACTAGTAATAATAATTAATAAATATAATTATTACTAGTCATACAACATTAGAATTCTACTATAGCTGGGTGGAGCATTCGACCGGAAATGTATGATGGCAGCGTCGTACAGTTTAGCTGCTCCGTCGAATCTTCTTTGAACATTCGACAGACACCATAAGCCTTCAATGACAGATTCAACCTTAATTAATTCGGATTTTCGGACAAATGCTTTTTTTAACGAAACAAAATAGATAAAAACAAATTTCGTAAGTAACTAAATAATTTTATTTTTCGGACAAAACGAAATTCCGAAACAAAATATTTCAGTGTGCACATGTCTAACAGGAGATGAGTCTGTATAACTGCGCATGACTGTACCAAGGTTGGAATTTTAGCTTTAAAGTGTAAACCTTTTTTTTGTTTTGGATAGAGTAAAGGAGGATTATAATCCCCATCAGTTTTTTTTTTTTGCAATCTGTATCCCATTGTGGAGATTTCCTATCACTTTCTGTCCATATCCAAAACATGAAGTGAGAGGAAATCCCTCCATAATTAGCGAATCCCAGAGTGTCACCATGACAATCAGAACTAGTATCCCTATTGGAAGATTTCCCTCTATAAGTGTTCTCATGTCAACCCAAAATTCAGGATTTTCTTTTACTTTTGATGACAATGGAATAAATGGAGAGGGTGAATCTCCTTAATAAGGGCACAGACAGCAATGAAAACTGACAGGTGTTCTAATGCCTCACCACTCTATCCAAAACTAAAAAGAAAAAGCTATATACAAATTAGTAACATTTTAATATCAGAGCTGCCCCCAGTCTGTGATGCTGTTACCCTCCAGACAAAGGGCAAGCTTACGTTTTCTGAAGAGATACACTTGCTGCACTTACTTGCAACCTGTTTTTCTATTGGAATAGATGAGTTCATGCAATTAACATATAAACTGTCAATTGTGGCTAGATGATCTATGAGGAGCTCCAGTTATAATTATGCCAATTACATCATGCTGCAATATATCACTAAAATATTTCCCATGATTACAAACATGCAAGACATTAATGGATATTGTGGTAGGGATCCCAGTTGGTTGTTGGTTTGCTGGCAGCAATTAACCCATTGAGCTGAAGCTATTAATCAAGATTTTCTGGAAAGCTGTCTTTGCCTAAAGGGTTTGGCAGCCTACAGTATAGCGTGTTCTAATAAGCAGGTATATTTGACCTTGAAAATAACATAAAACCAGTCCTTCTTTCTGGCAGCCATATTTTAAGGGACCTGTTATATGACTTATGTTTCTTTTTTTAATAGGAGTAATTTGCATGATTAAAATAATCAGAGAATAAGGTTTTTGGCTTATTTAGTAATCAACAAGACCTAGACACTCAACTACGGATTGCCATGCCATTTTTAAGCAAAGTCGTGTGTAATCAAGATCAGCCCTGATTGAAGTCTTAGCTAGGTTCCTACATTTTTCTTCATAGGCTTTGTATTTAAAAAAGCGATATATAATATTTATTTTGATGGAAACAAAAAGTTGCTAGATGGATCTGTAAGATTCATAATGGTTAAATGGTATTTTGATCCTGCAGCAGAAACCGGAATCTATCTACAACCACAAACCTAATTTTCAAAGAATATTTGGACAATGCAAATTTGATGTAGCAGCGGACAGCACACATCTGCATATGCTTTGATGGAAATAAGTGTATAACATGAAAACTGATTGTTACTTTTAGCCCAGGTAAAAATATATTGATTGGTATCATCCTATTGTAATCTTCTCTACAATAAAACCAAGACTGAGATAAAAGGGCAATTAGCAGCCTGACAGTGAGAGTGAGGGTCAGTAGGAGCCAATCGGTTGTACTGAATGCACATGTGAGGGCACGGAACATTTTAAAAGGGGAAGAGAAGAGTGAGCAGAGGGATAAGCTCATCAGTTTGCTGCTGTTTCTTTACTGCCCAGTCATAGGCTGGGAACAAGTAGTTGAGCTAATTAAATTTATTAACTGCAGGTCACCTGCTAGGTTCCACTGTGTGATAAAGCTGTGTAAATCTCAGGACTGAGTGGATTAAAATAAAAATTATTTAACCTGCAACTTCCTATGTGAGCCTTTGAACTGTCTATTTTACCTGGAATTCTGCTATGGTTTTTTTAAGTTCAATTCCCTGCATCAGGTGGAGAAAAGCACATCTGAATAGGTTCAGATGTATTGTGGTATTTAAATTTTTTGACTTCAAGAATATGCAACGGTGTCAAGAAGATGAAATAGGCCCTAATACTACTACATAGGAATGTGAGCTAGTGTTTCAAATAAATATTTATCTAATGAAAATGTATTTTAAATCTAGGTGTAAGTGTGTTACTTTGTCTATGACTGCATTCAAAAAATAATCATCAGTTTTAATTTATTATTAATAATTTTCTAGACTGACTGTGCGAGCAGAATGTCCAATGCATTTAGAAGATTTCCCAATGGATGCTCATGCCTGCCCCCTAAAGTTTGGAAGCTGTAAGTATTTTTTGTCAGATAGTAAATGCCTAAGTACCGTATATACTCGAGTATAAGCTGAGTTTTTCAGCACATTTTTTTGTGCTGAAAATGCCCCCCTCGGCTTATACTCGAGTCACCTTTTTGCCCCTGATCTCCCGGACTTTGGGGACCCGGTACTGGCTGGCCGTAGGTCCCCTGGACCCCAAACATTGCACAGCCTCACTCTTCCTCTACCAGTGTGCAAAGTGTGTTGTCCGGGGGACACCGATTTTTCAAAGCCGGGCTCCCCTTTCATAGACTCCCATGTTAAACGGTAATTTCTCTGGTAACTTTGCGGACCCGGTACCGGCCGGTCGTAGGCATGGGCACAGTGAGGCATGCATATGGACACAGTGTGGCATGCACATGGACACAGTGAGGCAAAGTGAGGCACAGTGAGGCATGCAGATGGACATCCTAGGCTTATACTCAAGTCAATACGTTTTCCCATTTTTTTGTGGTAAAATTAGGTGCCTCGGCTTATATTCGGGTCGGCTTATACTCGAGTATATACGGTACATCATCTGTGATGACTGAATAAGGAGAATCACTATTTATAAGCTTTGTGATTGTCCTGAAAATCAGATTTGTCTGCCGTGGAAGGAATCACATGACTCAGGTAGCCAACAAATCATGATTTATAAATTTTTGAATCCCTGAAGACTGAATTTGCATTCATATAGTAAGGTAAATAAAAATCTTTATTATCAATGATACTTTATTTTACAGTAATATCACATAAAAAAAAAATGTCTAAAAGCTAAAATTAGTAGCAAATAGCCACACATTTCTTTTATCTGCAAATCAGCGGGACACAACAAACCAGTTTGATCATCACTACATGAGTGGTGCAATTCTCTGAATGTAATTTACTAAAGGATGACTCTTCTACAAGGTCACACTTGTGTGCTTAAAGCCCAACTTTGGGCACAAAAGCTATACTTTTTTTTAAATCAAATCATCTTTTTATATTTTTTTTACATACAAACAACAAAAACACCAACCCAAGCCCGCATTGAGAGGGGAAAAAAAAAACACAAATTGCATCCCCCTTACCCATAGCCCCCATGGTCTCCCCCCTCTCCCATCTCTACTCACCCATCCATCCTCCCCTCATACCTCCAAGATATCACACCACCCTCTCCATATTTTTTCAAATTTCCCTGGGCAACCTCTGCATAAGAAAATATACTTTTCTTTAATTACCGTTTCCCTTACTTGTATTTTCCACTCTGCTACAGTGGGCGGGTATGGTGATAACCACTTTTGTGCAGTAAGCTTACGAACCTGGAATAGACTTCTACTTATTGAAACGGTATAATCCTCTGGGATTCTTGATTCATCCAGTATACCCAGAAGACAACCCCCAGGCTCCATGGGCATACACTATTAATCATAGATACCACCCCAGACCAATAGCGATGAAGTTTAGGGCATCTCTATAACATGTGTATTAGATTGGCTACTCTCCCTTTACATCTAGGACATTGGTCTGTATCTCTACATTTCCATTTAAATAATTTCTCTGGTGTGTAATGTGCCCTATGTAGGATAAATAGTTGTGTTAAATTTTGTGTTGGAGATAGAGAGGCCTGAGGTATTACTGATAGTGCCTGTGCCCACTGTTCATCTGAAATTGGCCCAATATCCCCTGACCAGGCTAATCTTGCTGGTATATCCACAGTTTTTTTAAATTTATCAAATAATATATCATATAATTTTGATATCAGACCCTTTTTTTGTTGCCCTGTCTTATCCAACAAGGCTATCACCACTGACTTATTAAACTTCAATTCCTGTAAGCGACCCTGTGTTTTTAACGCATGCCTAATCTGAAGGAATTGAAAAAATCTTTGATTTGGAATATTATATTCTTTGCTTAATTCACTTAAGCCCCGTACACACGATCGGTTTGACTGATGAAAACCGTCCGATGGATGGTTTTCATCAGACCAACCGATCGTGTATGGTACCCATCAGTCTTTTTTCCATCGGTTGTAAAAAATAGAACTTGTTTTAAAATTTTCCGATGGATAAAAAACCGATGGGAATTTCCGATCGTCTATGGGCAAGTCCATCGGTTAAAAAACCCACGCATGCTTAGAATCAAGTCGACGCATGCTCAGAAGCATTAAACTTAATTTTTCTCGGCTCATCGGAGTGTTTTACGTCACCGCGTTTGGAACGGTCGGTTTTTTGACTGATGGTGTGTGGCCAAGACTGATGAAAAACAGTTTCATCGGATTTCCGATGGACAAATCCATCGGACGAAAATCCATAGGTTATCCGATCGTGTGTACGGGGCTTAAAGGTTTTCATCACATCTTCCTCAAATAGCTGTGGCATATACCTTAGTCCCTTCTGCCTCCAAAACTCAAACCCCTCCAATTTCCCCAGTTCCACATATCTACTATTATTCCAAATTGGTGTGTCTGAAGTAAATCCCTTTACTTCAGTAATTTTCCTCATTTCCTGCCATACCATGTCAAATAATTTACCCGTATGGAATCCTTTATCACACAATTGATTTCTCGATTCTAATAAAGAAATTAGTGGATAAAATTCATAAACTGATAATAGCAGATTCTGTATAGGATCAGAATGTAATACTTTTGTCCTTTTGTTAAACCTTGCTTTGCATTAAAAGCAACTACCCATCATGCATGCTTTCCTTCTACATCATATTCCTTTTACGTCATTGTGGCTCTACTTCCGGGCCTCCTAGATTAAAGCATCACAGGTCTCATAAATCCTAGTGCAGGGGTTGTGCCTTCGTCTTCTTCTCCTCTTGGCCATTCACAAAATGAAACCTCTCCAGATGTGTGTTTTATGAATGAGCTGTAAGGGAGGGGTGTGGAGACACAACCACAGCTCTGGCATCTCTAAAAGACCTTCAGTGCTTACTTCCAAGTGGCCCAGAAACAAGCAGATTTGCCAGATGTAGAAGTTGGCCTACATTATGGGAGGTTGCTTCTAAAGAAAAACAAGGTTATTATGCCTGAAGTTGGGCTTTGAAGGATATCTAAACCCAAGAAAAAATTTAATATATTGAATATATTGCAGCTTACCATCTTTAGATGATGTGGCTGCAATAATTTCTTATCTTATGCCGCATACACACGATCAGAATTTCCGACAACAAACCCATGTTTTTATTCCGACGGATGTTGGCTCAAACTTGTCTTGCCTACACACGGTCGCACAAATGTTGCTCGGAAATTCCGATGGTCAAGAACACGAAGATATACAACACTATGACAAACCGAGAAAAATTAAGTACAATGATTCCGAGCATGCGTCAAATTGATTCCGAGCATGCGCAGCACTTTTGTGCGTCGGGAACGGCTACACACGCTCGGAATTTCCGACAAGAAAAATTGAGAACCTGCTCTCAAACATTTGTTGTCGGAAATTCCGACAGCAAATGTCCAATGGAGCCTACACACGGTCGGAATATCTGACCAAAAGCTCACATCGAACATTTGTTGTCAGAAATTATGATTGTGTGTACGCGGCATTAGGCTACAAATGTTTGCTGCAGTTACAGAAAAATATTTGTTGTTCATTCCTAATAGAAATCCAGTGTCCTTGTCCTTTTTTTTTGAGTTGAACTGAAATCTTAGGCAAGGTTATTAGCCCTTTCTAGCTATCTTCTGTGAACTACAAAATCAGACCTACCTACCTGTAATGAAAATGAGCAAAGGTGTTTGTAGTGAAAATCAAGACAACAGCCCAGTGTGACAACACTGATCTCCCTTAGATACAGTACAGTGAGTGAGTATTGTCACCCCAGGGCAGGAAATGTGCTACTGGTAGGATCGCCAGGAGAAAATAAAGAGAAAAACTAGTGAGGCCAATACATATAAGGACTGGTAAACTACATTATGTTACATTTTTGCTCATGAGTTTAGATACACTTTATTGGGTTTAAAAAATGACAAACACAGGCATCTACAGGCACAAAAATGTGCACACAAATAAAGACACATAGGGAGTATAAAATAGTGTCATAGTCTAGCGAATATCATGAAGCTATGTTCACTTTAACTATGTCAATACTGGGCACTTTCACCTCCCAATTTTCAGCTCTCAGTGCTCTCGCACTTTGAATGTCAATTGCGCGTTCATGCCACACTGTACCCATATGACATAAAAATAAAAAAAAACACTAAAATAGAGCTTTCTTTTGATGGTATTTACAGACTAAGTTCTTTTCTTTCTAAAATCTAGTTCCCCTATGTACCAATATACTATTAATATACCTTGGTTGCAGAGAAATACAAGCTTTTGAGAACAATGCCTTACCTTAGCCTTTGCTATATGTCTTAGAAAGCTTCAGAGACTCCCTGGTATAGATTTGAGATAGAGAAATCAGTAAGACACAGTAAGGAGTTTACCAACTGACCTCATTAGCTAACACCCTTCACCCATCCACTAAGGCTGGTCATACACTATACAATTTTCTTATAAAAATTTCTTTAGATTTACCTTCAACTATATAGTGCAAGAGCCTGCCTGACTGCTTGCATATTGAAAGTGTTTAGGTTTGACCTATTATATGGTTTTGGTAAATCTAAAGGAAAATTTAATAAAAAAATGTATAATGTATGGCCAGCTTAAGGTTTCAGAGCATCCCGGCATTTCTCCACGCATGCATTTGCCTGGTTTCCAGTGTAAAAAAGTGCAGCGCTAATTATTCATTAAACAATAGTCCATATAGTGCTTGAACAATTGAGTGAATAGTGATGAGTAAACAGAAGAAAATCCTTGAAATAGTATCCAAAGAAAGTAATTGTTTGGATGAATCCACCAAATACACCTCCACCTTGATAACTAGTAGGATGTATGCTTACCAGATCTCTAGACTCCACATTAAAGGAGTCTATACAAACATTAGATTATGACCCAGCACTCAGAACAAATCCCTCAGTTGTTGGACTGGAAAGGATGTTAACATGGCTGGCCAAACACACCCCTAGTGTTCTTTTTAACAGTGTGTGGACATTTGCTTTTCCATTGAGTTGTAGGCCTCTTTTCATAAATCACCCAAACAGATCTCTTTCTATACTGCCAAGATTGGCATAAAAAAAACAAAAAAAACACTAGGGGTGTGTTTGGCCAGCCATGTTACCATTCTTTGCAGTCCAAGTACTGAGGGATTTGTTCTGAGTGCCGGGTCTTAATCCAATGCTTGTCTGTACATCCTACCAGTTATCACGGTGGAGGTGCACTTGGTGGATTCATCCAAACAATCACTTTCTTTGGATGATACTTCAAGGATTTTCTTCTGTTTGCTCGTCTTTTATTTCACATATGGTTGTTATCACCTGCACAGTAATATGTTTTACTATTTGCCTGGCTTCCCCAGTGTCCCTTCAGACAGGCTCAGGCTGCATGCTAACCTCCCTGGGGCTGCATGCAGCCTGCATGACACCTCTGATGTAGTGCAAGGGCCTACCTAATTGGATACAGAGTGATTGGATAGATGGTGTGTTCTCCAATTATATCATTTTGGTAAATCTAAAGGAGATTGTACAGAGATTGTACAGTGTATGGCCACATTTATACACCTAAAATTACCTAGTTGCACTTTAAGTGCCATTGATTGTTAATGGCACATAAAACACAGAAGCAAACACACATTTTGCCACATGAAAAAACAGGTGACTAACGCAGCAAAAAATGTGCAACTCGCACCATGTCAAAATGTCCCATGAGCTACTTTGCCACATGAAGCACAGTCCATTGAAATCACCAGGCTGCCCTATGTGTGTCACTGGAAAAATAAGCCAAAAAACATGCGCTCCCACTACGTGTGAATGGGGCCTGAAAGTGAAATTGGTGCATATACACAAGAACAATGAGGCACCATTCACATGGCAAACTGCGGCAAAAATGCGTTCTTTGCTATGCATTTCAGAAACACAAATTTGCATAGTGCTTGTGTTGTCATTGCATGTTAAGGGACCCCAGGTGAGGCAAACACACCAAAAACTGGAGTAACACACCATGCTCTGCTCCAAAAAAAGTCCTGGAGCTTCTCTGGGGCAATTGTCGCTTGCAGGGTTGCCCTATGCATGACAAGTGAAAACGCTCCAAAACAATCAAAACAAATGCATGTGAGTTTTCGGAAAAGTTGATCAATCCTGATGCAGTGACAGCCTTGAGGCTTTCTTATTCTTGAGGCCAGGACAGTACAAACATCTCCCATATGACCCCTTTTTGGAAATTAGACAGTACAATTTTTTTACATACTGTCACCAGCGCATGCAAAGCATCATCATATAACTGGCGTGGAAGTGATCAGGGACACTGACCGGTGACAGTATGTAAAAAAATAATAATAATAATTGTGTTCCATTTTTTTATTCTTTTAAAAAAAAATCTTTTTACTTTTTTTTTACAATCCTATCCAAATTCCCGCAGCAGTTTACAAATATTGGGGGTCAAGACTATCTCTTACCTGGGCATAAAATTTCCAATTGTGACAAAAGCAAACTTATGCTTATGTTGGCAGTGGTCATCAGTACACAGTGGACCTCTGTTCATTGTTATGTCAAAAGCCAGTTCAGCAATTATCTGTACTGTGGCAGACACAAAATACAACTGTCTATCGTAGATGACCATAGGTCCTCCTAAGTCAACCAATGACCACTGGTATGAAGCTCCCAGATATTGATGTCACAGGCAGACTTACAGTACTCCTGCCTCAAAGCAATTTGCAGATATACCTGATAATAGATAGGGAAAACCTTTTTAGCTAATGCTATACAAATTCAGAAACAAGGCGCATTTTTCAGATGACTTACCCTGTAACTGATTTTCTCACAGCAATTATTCAGAGATACTGGTCTGCATAAATAGAATGTCTACTAAAAGGTTCATCTGCAATTTTAGTAGAACACGATTAAAAGAAAAAAATATATACAGTTATGGAAATCGCATAGCATTACTTTCAGGTATGTTTTACATATAATACATCAAAGCAGAGTTAATATTTACTTAAAGGGGTTGTAAAGGTTTGTTTTTTCTTTTCTAAATAGGTTCCTTTAAGCTGGTGCATTGTTGGTTCACTTACCTTTTCCTTTTATTTACCTTCTAAATGTTTTTTTTTCTTTGTCTGAATTTCTCACTTCCTGTTTCTCCTCAGTAAACTTCACACCATCATCCGAGTGGTGTGGAGTCAGCCAGAACAGCTTACTGAGGAGAAATAGGAAGTGAGAAATTCAGACAAAGAAAACAAAGAAAGAAAACATTTAGAAGGAAAATCTAAGGAAAAGGTAAGTGAACCAACAATGCACTAGCTTAAAGGAACCTATTTAGAAAATAAAAAATGAACCTTTACAACCCCTTTAAATTGCACATTCATTTCCCAATAAATAAAACCAGTGCATGGGGTAAGTACAGATTTTTGATGGACTGCTCAGAGGAGATCCTGGTATGCCAGTGATTACCTAGGTGTCTCTTATAATTATTATTGCTACTAAATCTGCAATAAAATATTTCTGACTAGAAGAATGAATCGTCATTTTTTAGTAGCTAGTTCTGTGGAGGCAACAGATTGATAAAACATTTACTAATCATAATATTTTTTTCTGTTTGAACGCAGACGCTTACACCAGGGCTGAAGTCGTGTATACCTGGACCCGAGAACCAGCACAGTCTGTTGTCGTTGCTGAAGATGGCTCTCGGTTAAATCAATACGATTTGCTGGGTCTAAATGTGGCATCTGGAATTGTTCAATCTAGCACAGGTTTGTGAATATTTGTGCTTTGCCTTCACATATTGTATGCTTTACATCCTATTAACTTCCCTTGTCTCAAGCAATAGAAGCTGACTTCAGCAGCAGATGAGTTGCTATGGCAACAGGAGAAAATCTAATGATCAATTATTGTCCAATACTATCATTTTCAGGCTTAGTTAATCCTGGTAATGATCCCCTTTTCAACATCTGAAGCAAAACGAAAAGGGCAGATTATAAATAGTAAGGAAAGAAGAAGATTTGGGGTCTGTTTAGATTGCCAGAAATAATTGTCTTTTATTTTAAATTTTAAATTGTTTTTAGAAATGGACATATAATTCTGTCGCAGCAGTTTTATTGGCAGGTGAAACAAGCATGTGATAGCCAGCCTTCATTATCATAAATAACAAAAATATATTTCAAGGGGACGCAGCCTAATGTACTGTGAAAATCAAAACAAACAGGAGCCCTAATTCATATCTTTGTATCATCTTTGGATGACCTTGAATATGTCACCTTGTCTCTCTTAGTCTCCGGCAGTGAAAACAACTGGTAAGCTCTATTGAACAGGAACATTGTGGCTGGTTTATAATATCTGAGAAAAAAATGTTGCCCTTAGCAACAAAACAAGCAACTTAGGTTGAGCTGTTGTTTTTCTAAAATATGAAAAAAAATAAGAAATAAGGAAAAAAAAAAAAAAACAATGATAGTTCCTATGACAACACAGACATTTTTTTAAACTTTTTTTATTATCAGGCAAGCACATATATTTTATCAAACTGACAGCATTGGAACTCTTTTTACTTCCACACAGCCAACAACACTCAGGGTAGATGTGAACCTGACTAATTACTGTGTTGAAGAGCAGTTCTTAAAGGGGAATTATTTTCACCTCACCCTGCTCCCTTGCCAGCATTAACATCTTAGCCTAGTCTTTTTCTGTTTTTGGGATCTTCAGCTATCTTGGTTGGCTAGGCTGGAGCGATGCAATGCAAGTACATGCGCATGGGAGTTCACTCATTCCGGCATCAAGGTATGCTGAAAATGTGCACTGAGCTGTGCATGTGCAGCTCAGTGTTTATTCTAAAGAAGATTGTGAAAAGGCAGGCAAGTTTACTCTCTGATCAAGCCCATGAGGGTGAAATGCATTAGAGGGGGAGTGGCCACAGGCAGGGACTCTTGTCTATCCAGTCAAATGCAATAACCACCTATTTATTTTTACCTGCAATTTAAAAGGATATTGCATAAAACTTTGATATTGATAGTATTTCTCCAAACATGTTTCAGTATACAACCATAATAGAATATGGAATTTGATGGACTTTAAATGTAATAAATCAGATATAGCATAATAGCACAGTTGTACAATACAAAGGGGTAGTCCCAGCTATTTGCTGCCAAACTCTATAGCCATATATCTTTGCTTGTTGGTGGTTTGTAAGCTGGAGATGTCCAACACGTTTGGAAAATGGTCAACTTATATCTTCTTCAGGGATATATAATACCACTCTGTAGGGCTTTTTTTCTCATAAAATAGGTACAGGAACTCAACCACAACCCCCCAAAACCCCCCTCCCCCAAACACATACCCGCTAAACCACCTCAAATAGTTGGTGCAGTCAAATTTAACAAACAGTGGGAGGGTCTTAAAGGGACATTAAATACCAGGAGTGCATTACATACAGAGTGCAGAGTTTGTGGGGGGGTTACACACAGAGTGCATAATTTGGGTGCCTATGTACATAGTGCAGAGTTCGGGGTGCGTTGCATACAGAGTGCAGAGTTAAGCCTTCTTCAACAGCTGCTTACCTCTGCATCCCCCATCCACATCTCACTTGTACCCCTCTTCAGCTCTGACCTCTGTATGAAACCCCTCCTCACCTGCCCACATCTTCTCCTCACATACTTTAAAGCTCCACCATCTTCCACCTGCCTTACTTTTGTTGCTGTATTAGGCTGAAGCCCCCAGTCAGCTCTAGTACCTCCCCACACACTGTAGTTGGCTCTGCCTCTCTTACTTGCGGGGAGATCATCCAGTAGGGGTGCCGGAATCTTCAGATCTGTGAGAGCTGTTGGGAGACAAGCTGTCACTTGTAAACACAGAAGCTGGACTTGTGATAGTGGTGAGCAGGGGTTAGAGGGCCTGAGCCAGAGGTGGTGGAACTGAGTTCCACAACGTTCCAGCTGAAAAAAAGCCCTGCCACTCAGCAACATAAACAACCTTTTAGAATTCAGAATTGCTACAAGATTCATTTATATTTATCTCAATCAAAAACATTTGTAGTTGCAATTTAACTTACTAAACCAGGGTGTCCACCCAAGACACCATAAGCTTAGACCATTATCGGGATCATTGTCATGGTACCCAAGAACCGTCAGGCTAATACCCCCAACTGCCATCATAAAAAAAGGGGGGCATTAGTAGTTTTAAAAAACAATATTGTTCAAGTTGTTTAAAAAAGGGGGGTTCATTTTATGTACAATTATACATGCCTTAAATAACAGGAAGAGTTCTGGGTGTTGGGGAACAAATTTAATTTAATAAGAGTGAATTTCCAAGTCATTACTGTCCCCATTAAAGCTCTCTCGGTACCAAAAAATAAGTACTTACAGTGTGGCCCATGAATGATAGAAAGGATCTATAGAGCCGCTGGCAGATAGTATGCCCATTCACATGTGAAGGTGTTTCCAAATAATGTTACCTATTTGCCCCTTTATATATCATTAGGGGACTATAGCAAACATATCCCCTCCCACGGGGGGGTTGAGGTAACTCCCATCTGGCAAATGAGGGGAAAATGGCTTTGGGTCCCTGTCCAAATCATTAAAATGTCATTGATATATACTGTATATATTGATGCCATGATGCTACAAAATTCAAATCATTGGCCACATCCTCATTGGAAAAAAGGTCACGCTCCCACTCTCCCCAGGTTCGGGTTGGAATGATCACAGTTCAAGCCTTAAATTGCTACTTGAATGGAACAAAATGACATCTAAGTGCAGCACAATAGGATCAGAAAAATATATGCGCTGTCACTAATATAGTGATAATAATCAACTCAGTAAACCTAGTTTGTAAAGTGCATCAGTGCTGATTATATACAATTCATAAAAAATCTTAATGTATTTCATCACTATTATATTATATAATGTGAAAACATGCAAAATTAAAGTGCAAAAAAACTGTAATAAAAAATTTCTGAAAAAAAGTCCATATAGTAATAGTACAAAATGTGCCAGAATGATTCCCTATATTCTCCAGTGGTAAGCACCCAGTGCTCCCCTTTCAGTTCAATACATATAGCCTCTTACCTGAACAATAGACCTAATACAGGTCGATAGTCGCCTTAGTGAGCTTCACCTCTCACTTTAGGTTTAGGCTACTCCAGCAGGGGCTTGTTGCCATAGCATCTGAAAGGTTTGTGGTCGAGATTTTTAAAGGTGGAGAAAGCGTTAGGTCTCTTGAGGAGATATGAGCCAAGTCGCCGTCGTGATGAGTTAAGTCCTGTACACACGATCGGATTTCCTATGGATTCTAGTCCGATGGATTTGTCCATCGGATATCCGATGAAACTGTTTTCCATCAGTCTTGCCCACACACCATCAGTCAAAAAACCGACCGTTCCAAACGCGGTGACGTAAAACACTCCGATGAGCCGAGAAAAATTAAGTTTAATGCTTCTGAGCATGCGTCGACTTGATTCTGAGCATGCGTGGGTTTTTTATCCGATTGACGACTTGCCCATAGACGATCGGAATTTACTATCGGTTTTGGATCCATCGGAAAAATTTAAAACATGTTCTATTTTTTAAAACCGATGGAACAAAGACCGATGGGTCCCATACACGATCGGTTTTTCCGATGAAAAAAATCCATCGGACGGTTTTTATCGGTAAAACTGATCGTGTGTACAGGGCTTAAGAGTGCAGTAGCTCATAAATATAAGGGGATCATAGAGATATTTTCTTATGAGATTCGTAGGTCACATTAATGAATGCCTGTCATCGTTGGGAGAAATGTTTTTCGCAGCCCATTTTGTGAGACCAAATCTCCAGTTCTCTATATAACAATAATTTTAGTTCCCCTTTTACCTCCACTTTCTTTGCACTCTAAGTTGCATGTTTGCACATTATATAATATATTAATGATGAAATACATTATGATTTGTTATGAACTGTAAATAATCAGCACTGATGCACTTTACAAACTAGGATTACTGAGTTGATTATTAGCACTATATTAGTGACAGCGCAATGCAACGCAACTTTATATATATATATTTCCCTGATCTGTTAGTATTGATGTGTACAATACAGTGTGCGGCTGTCCAATTCATATATTTTGGAGCACTTTTTTTTTTACTAAGCGCAGTTTTTATATATTTTTTACAGCACAATAGGATACCAGAGATGCTTTCAAACAGACCGCCCACAGTACATTTACGTAATTAATTTGACAATAAATACCGTTGTTATGGCAGAGGCTAGCTGCCATAACCCTGGTATCCTTTTGTACTGTGGGCGATTCTCTTTCAGATAAAAGTGATCCCAGCAGCGGATTCAGCACAAGATCACTTTTACTGGTGGCTGGAGGTGCCACCCCGCCTGCCGCTTCCCGGTGGTCTCCAAGCTTACTACTTTTAAATAGGAGAGCATTTCCAGAATGGCTTGTGCAAGCACTTCATTTAATTCAATACACCTGAACTGTCATGTAATTAACCTCTTATAATAGAGTGGATTGTGTTTGCATTTGTGTGGTTTTGACAAGGCACGTAAATCGCATAAAACGCGTCAACCTTGCCTTGCCTTCTTCGTCCTCTGCCTGTACCCAATGATATATAATTTTTGGGGGTTCTAAGTCATTTTCTAGCAAAAAATACGAATTTTAACTAAAAAGTTCCAGAAAGGCCTGGTCTTAAAGGGGTTAATGAAAATTCTGGGTGTGGTGTACTACAGCTATGGAACTGAATAATCATATTATTCACACAGATTTGATCCCCGAGAAACCTGATCTGAGCAAAACTTTATAAAAAATTTAATTTTTTTAGAAGGTGATTAAAAATATCAATGTATTTCAGTGTGAACATCACTCCCTCTTAACCACTTTATTAGCGGGCCATAGCCGAAAGACAGCTACAGAGCGGCTCTCTTGTTCTGGTCCATGGACTTCCTCAAAGAATGTGCCCCCTGGAGTATGCATCGGGCATGCTCTGTGGTCGCTGTTTCACAGCTGATCACATGTAAACAAAGTTGCTGATAATCAGCATTCTTTTCCTCATGCTGTGTGAGGAAAGAAGAGACGATTAGTGGCAAGGCTTACAGGGCACATTTTTACACTGATTATCAGTGCAGTCCCATCAGTGCAGCTTATCAGAGCCCATCAGTGCAGCATATCAGTGCTTATCAGTGCCAGCTATCAGTGCCCATCAGTGCTGTCTCATTAGTGCAGCCTCATCAGTGCCCATCAGTGGAGCTTATCAGTGCCCATCAGTGCCGCCTCATCAGTGCCCATCACTGCCACATCATCAGTGCCATTAGTGCACATCAGTGCAGCCTCACCAGTGCCTATCAGTGCACCCTCATCAGGGCACATCAGTGAAAAAGAAAAATTACTTATTTGCAAAATTTTATAACAGAAACTAAGAAAAACTTTTTTTTTTTAATTGTTGGTCTTTTCTTTATTTGTTTAGCAAAGAAGAAAAAACCCAGTGGTGATTAAATACCACCAAAAGAAAGCTCCATCTGTCTTACAAAAATTATAAAAAATGTATTTGGGTACAGTGTTGCATGACGACACAATTGTCATTCAAAGTGTGACAGCTCTGAAAACTGAAAATTGGCCTGGTCAGGAAGTGGATAAAAGTGCCTAGTATTGAAGTGATTAACCACTTAACCTCCGGAAGATTTACCCCCCCCCCCCTTCATGACCAGGCTATTTTTTGCTTTTCGGCACTGCATTAATTTAATTGAAATTTGCACGGTCGTGTAACGCTGTACACAAATTTTATTTATTTTAAATAATTCACACAAATAGAGATTTATTTTGGTGGTATTCGATCACCACTGCTTTATTTTTATTTATTTTTATTTATTTTATTTTATTTTATTTATTTTTATTTATTTCTCACAATAAATGAAATAAGACCAAAAATTTAAAAAAAAAATATTATCTAATTATATTGCTTGATGAGGTTAAATGAGCTAAAAATACATCCATTGAGTGCATATACAGTCTTATATCAATTAACAATTAAACTTGTAAAAAACTAAAAAACATTTTTTCCAAATAGCTAAAAAAAATAAAACCATAATTTGCATTATAAATTAGGGCCAAAATAATACATTGAAATGTGTACTGGATAATAAATAACGAATAATGTATAGAATAATAGTATTGGTGTGTGTATGCTCGCATATGTCAATTCTGTTTTTCAACCCATGAAGACATGGCCATTGTTAACACCAGTTAGTGTCTTTGCCAGATATGTGTGAACAAGTGCAAGAATGTGCCCCATAGTTGGAAAGATGTGTGTGTATATAATAGGATCTAAATAGCAAAAGTGGTGTTTTGACACATTCACTAAACTACCACCAAGAGTTCTCCATGTCTGAACCCTGTCAAGCGCTAACAACAGAAATAAATGGATCACAATCTATAGATGATAAATATAAAATTACTTTTACTCTACTAACCTAAAGCTCAAGTGGATAAAATTATTATTTAAATGTGTTCTAACAAACAACACTTGAGTTCTTGATCTTGGAAGATGCTCTGTGTCAGGAAAGACGTTCTCTCACTCATCCCAGCAATCGGGGTCTCAGAATCTCTATGCACAGGCAGACCCGTTTGGCGCATGCGCAATAGCGGCAAACGAGCGTGCGCGGGCACGCGATAGTGGCGAGCGGGCGCGCACGGATGCGCGATAGCAAGCGCGCGCCTATGACGCAGTTTGGCGCCAAAGACTGCCTATTTAAAGAGAGCTGTCACTCTGCATCCTTGCTGTCCGGTCTACAGCGTTTCCTGAAGACCCTTGTTACCTGAACCTCTGATCTAATTGCTCTGGTACCTGACCCGGCTTCCCTTGGCTTCTCCTGTCTGCTGCCCGCCTCTGACCACGGCTCGTCCCGACTTCTCTTCTGCCTTCTCCTCTAACCAGTTTGCTGCCCGCCTGATACACTGACCCGGCCTGGACTTTAACTATTCTTGGATCCTGCTTTGTACTCATCTGCCCGCTTGTGTCTGACCCGGCCCGTCTTCACCAAGTCTGCTTCCTGATCCTCTAGTGCCTGCTGCGGACCACTGCACGTCTCCCATCAGTTATCCACCGCTGCAGTCTGCTGCTTCTACTTCCACCTGCCTCAGTTCCTGCCAGGCACTTGTGCTCCTTTGCCCTCCTGAGCCCCTGTCTGCTCTATCAGGGGTTCTCGAGCCAGAGGTCTACGAGAGGCCACTCCCTGCACGTCGGGCTCACCTACCAGGTACGTGACAGTACCGGACAGCCATGTCTGAGCCCACGCAGGGAGCCTCTCCCATGGAGGAACTCTGCCGTCACCTAGATGGACTTACTACGGCAGTCAGGAACTTACAGGAAGGCTATACCCGCCTAGAGGAGTGTGTCCAGACCCTGTCTAACACGGCACCTGCCGCATCTGGAGCTTCTCCCGCACCCTCGGTCGTCATGTTACCACCTGAACCCCGGGTTCCTCCTCCCGAGAGGTTTTCTGGAGATCGTAGTAAATACAGAGCTTTTCGTAACGCCTCTGAGCTCTTTTTCGCTCTTCAACCCAGGACCTTTTCCCTTGAAACCACCAAGGTGGGCTTCGTCATCGCCCTACTATCAGGCGAACCTCAGTCTTGGGCCCACCGCCTTCTGGAGCATAAAGACACCTGCCTCAACCTCCTGCGCACGTTCTTTGAAGCCATGGATCTTCTCTACGAGGATCCCCAACAAGCAGCCACCGCGGAAGCAGCATTATGTTCCCTGCAGCAGGGTCGCAGGCCCGTGGAGGACTACGTGTCCGAATTCAGACGTTGGAGTTCGGACACAAATTGGAACGATGCTGCCCTGCGCCACCAGTTCCGTATGGGCCTCTCCGAGCCCCTTAAGGATGAACTGGCTCGAGTTGGCATCCCAGCAACACTGGACGCTCTAATTCTTCAGTCTACCTTAATTGACAGGCGGTTAAGGGAACGAAGAGCTGAACGTACTGCTGGTCCCTCTCGTCCTGTATGGATGCTACCTCGTGTGTTCAACCCTGCTCACTCCGCTCCTCTGGCTCCCGCTCACCCGTCTGCTGATACTTCGGAACCCATGCAACTTGGCCTGCTTCGCCCCTCGCTCACCCCCGAAGAGCGCCAACGGCGGCGATTCAACAATCTCTGCCTCTACTGTGGGGAACCAGGTCATTTTGTGAGGACCTGTCCTGCTAAGACCCGTAAGTGTTCCTCTATCTTTTCTACCTACTCACCTACTTCGTTTGACAACTCAACTCATCTGGCTGTCTCTGTCTCCTTACAGCTTCCAGGAAGGAATATACTAACTACCGCAATAATTGATTCCGGAGCATGCAGCGGTTTTTGCCAACAGATTCCTGGTCCCCTTGCAACCCCGAGCTAAGGGACTTTCTGTACACCTGGCCGATGGATCAGCTATTAAGTCAGGGCCAGTCGTACTGGAAACCGTCCCTTTAAGTGCAACCATCTCCGGTAATCACCGGGAGTTACTTCGCCTGGACATCATTGAATCCCCCCTGTTTCCCATCATACTGGGTATGCCCTGGCTGAGGGCACACAACCCACAAATTGACTGGACCACGAGTAAGATCAGCTTCCCTTCTCCTTACTGTCGTCAGCACTGTGTGCCAGAAGTCGCTGACGCTCCCTCCTCACTGCTCTGCTTAGACGCTGACTCTGAAACCCGCCAGTCCGTTCCCGAAGTTTACCATCATTTTTTGGATGTATTCAGCAAAAAGGGTGCAGAAACACTTCCCCCGCACCGATCCTATGACTGTCCGATTGAGCTCCTCCCCGGGGCAGAGGTGCCATTCGGAAGGATCTTCCCTCTAACCGAACTAGAGCTCGGGACCCTCAAGACCTATATCGACGACAACCTGGAGAAGGGGTTCATCCGCCCTTCTACTTCACCAGCAGGAGCAGGAATATTTTTCGTCGAAAAAAAGACCATTCCCTACGCCCTTGCGTAGACTACCGTGCGCTAAATAAGATTACAATTAAAAACCGGTACCCTCTCCCTTTGGTGCCAGAACTATTCCAGAGACTCGGGGCTGCAGCCATATTCACTAAATTGGATCTTCGTGGGGCCTACAATCTGGTCCGGATTCGTAATGGGGACGAATGGAAGACTGCCTTCCGTACCCGATTCGGGCATTTTGAATATCTCGTGATGCCCTTCGGTTTGTGTAACGCCCCTGCCACATTCCAACACTTTGTGAATGACATTTTCAGAGACTACCTAGACTTGTTTGTGATAATTTACCTGGACGATATCCTGATTTTCTCCTCGTCCTTGTCCATTCACCGAGAGCATGTCAGGAAAGTGTTAACCCGACTCCGTCAGCATGGCCTTTACGCGAAACCCGAGAAATGCGAGTTTGAACAACAGAGCATTCAGTTTTTGGGACTAATTATCTCCATAGAAGGTGTCAAAATGGACCCACAAAAAGTTTCCGCCATCTTGGATTGGCCAATTCCTACAGACAAAAAAGGGATCCAACGCTTTGTAGGATTTGCAAATTTTTATCGCAAGTTTATCCGGGGATTTTCTACCATCATCTCGCCCATCACCAGTTTGACGAAGCAAGGCATACGATTCCATTGGACCCCGGAAGCCCAAGTTGCCTTCTCCACCTTAAAGGATCAGTTTGTCTCGGCCGCGGTCCTGAAACATCCAGACCCCGCTCTGCCTTACATTTTGGAAGTAGATGCCTCTGAGATCGCAGTGGGGGCGGTGCTCTCCCAGAGACAGGGTCCCAAGTCGCAGTTGCATCCAGTCACATTCTTCTCTCGGAAGTTGTCCGAAGCTGAGAGGAACTATGATGTGGGGGACAGAGAGCTACTCGCAATTAAGGCCGCGTTGGAAGAGTGGCGCTACTTACTAGAGGGGGCAGCACATCCTATTTTGATCTACACAGACCACAAAAATCTGGAGTACTTGAAAGTAGCCAAAAGACTGAAACCACGTCAAGCCCGATGGGCACTTTTTTTCACCAGATTTTCATTCCATATAACCTACAGGCCCGGGTCCAAGAACACCAAGCCAGATGCGCTTTCACGGATGTTTAGCGGAGCTGAAGCTCTCTCACCCCCAGACACCATCCTGACTCCCGGAAATTTCCTTCTGCTGCAAGGAGACCTACTTTCTCAGATTAAGCAGGCTTCTACCAATGAGGCCTACCCGAGGAAAGGAAAAACGTACCGCTCAAAAGCTTGAGAATTCACCAAATAGCTGCTTCCGCCCGGTCACTCACACAGGTGCTGGCTCTGCACTGATGCATGGGAGAAAAAGAAACCCTGGACTGCCGCACTCTGTATAGACAGTTATTTATTCCAAAATTTCAGGTAAAAAATCCAAATTCAAAATAAATCCATAAATCCAAAACAACAAATGCAGATAGTGTGCATGCAGGGAAGGGTGGCTAACGCGTTTCACGTCACGAATTGACGCTTACTCATAGCTCATGAGGCCTACCCACCGGATGTTACCCTACAGTTGAAAGACGACCTGCTGTGGTTCAAGGACAAGATCTTCGTGCCTCCACAATTACGGATTAACGTTCTCAAATCTTGTCACGATCATGAACTGGCTGGCCACTTTGGGGTGCACAAAACATCTGAACTTCTCCAGCGCACGTTTTGGTGGCCTCAACTGTCTAAGGACTGCAAGGACTATGTGGAATCATGCATTACGTGCATTCAGAACAAGGGCAGCAAGACCAGAGCTTGGGGTCTGTTGAGGCCTTTACCCATTCCAGACAGACCTTGGAGAATGATTTCGATGGACTTTATTGTGGAACTACCATCATCAGAAAATTGCACTACCATTTTCGTGGTAGTGGACAGACTTTCCAAGATGGCCCACTTTCTGCCCATGAGATGTACACCTTCTGCCCCCGAGACCGCAAAACTATTCATCAAAGAAATCGTAAGACTGCACGGCATTCCTGTGAACATTGTATCTGATCGGGGGGTGCAGTTTACATCCAGATTCTGGAGGGCACTCTGCGAATCTTTAAAGATTGACCTTTCCTTCTCTTCAGCTTATCATCCCCAGACCAATGGTCAGACGGAACGCACAAATCAGACCCTGGAGCAATATTTGCACTGTTTCTCTTCCTTCTCTCAAGACGACTGGGTACCACTATTACCCCTCGCCGAGTTCGCCTACAACAATTCCGTTCATTCAGCGACCAAGCAGTCACCGTTCTTTGCGAACTACGGCTTCCACCCTCTGTTCCTGCCTAATAATATTCCAGAGTGTGCGGTCCCAGCCGCCCAGGAGACCCTGAACTTCCTCAGTACCAACAGTAAGTTGCTTCAGGAGACAATGGCAAGGACTCAGGCGCATAATAAGGAGGTGTTCGACAAAAAGAGGAGGGGGGAACTTAACCTTACACCCGGAGATCTAGTCTGGCTGTCCACAGTGAATCTAAAAATGACATGCCCCTCTAAGAAACTGGGCCCCAAATTTGTGGGTCCCTTCCCTGTAACAAGGAAAATTAATGACGTGGCATACGAGCTGAAATTACCGGAATCTTTTCGGATACACCCGATATTCCATGTGTCGCTACTCAAACCTGCAGTCCCAGATCCCTTTCCCAATCGAGGTATTGGCCCTCCTGAGCCCGTGTTCATCAATGGTGAGGAAGAGTTCGAAATCGAGTCTATCCTGGACTGCAGGAAGAGACGCAACCAAACCCAATATCTGGTTAAATGGAAGGGCTATGGCCCCGAGGAAAATTCCTGGGAACCGGAAACCAACATTCATGCCAAAAGATTGATCACGGCCTTCAAAAGGTCTCACCCAGGTAGGCTGGCTCAGTTGGGCATCCGGAGGCTGCCCGTAGGAGGGGGGCAATGTCAGGAAAGACGTTCTCTCACTCATCCCAGCAATCGGGGTCTCAGAATCTCTATGCACAGGCAGACCCGTTCGGCGCATGCGCGATAGCGGCAAACGAGCGTGCGCGGGCACGCGATAGTGGCGAGCGGGCGCGCGCGGATGCACGATAGCGCGCGCGCGCCTATGACGCAGTTTGGCGCCAAAGACTGCCTATTTAAAGAGAGCTGTCACTCTGCATCCTTGCTGTCCGGTCTACAGCGTTTCCTGAAGACCCTTGTTACCTGAACCTCTGATCTAATTGCTCTGGTACCTGACCCGGCTTCCCTTGGCTTCTCCTGTCTGCTGCCCGCCTCTGACCACGGCTCGTCCCGACTTCTCTTCTGCCTTCTCCTCTAACCAGTTTGCTGCCCGCCTGATACACTGACCCGGCCTGGACTTTAACTATTCTTGGATCCTGCTTTGTACTCATCTGCCCGCTTGTGTCTGACCCGGCCTATCTTCACCAAGTCTGCTTCCTGATCCTCTAGTGCCTGCTGCGGACCACTGCACGTCTCCCATCAGTTATCCACCGCTGCAGTCTGCTGCTTCTACTTCCACCTGCCTCAGTTCCTGCCAGGCACTTGTGCTCCTTTGCCCTCCTGAGCCCCTGTCTGCTCTATCAGGGGTTCTCGAGCCAGAGGTCTACGAGAGGCCACTCCCTGCACGTCGGGCTCACCTACCAGGTACGTGACACTCTGCTTCCTGCCTGCTTTCCCTTACTCCCACTACACGCCTAACCATTGTTAATGCTCCAGCTCTGGGCTGGACATTCCAAGCACCCCATGGTTGGATTGAGAGGCAGAAAACTCCCAACCTCTGCCAGAGCTGCAGCCTCCCCCAGTATAGACAACTTCCTAGTATGCAGAGTGGCCCCGCTGAGTTAGCAGACCAGCTCATGGTCATGGAGGAAAATAACACCGCTATCCCACCTCTCACCCTCCTTCCTCAGGGAATGCTTTAACTGTTGAAGTGCTAGATGAAAATCTTCATGCCCTATTAGAAAAGCTTACTCATAATCTCTTTGAAAATTGGCAAAATTGCACAGGAACTCTGGGGTGAAATTGCACAAATAGGGGACCTCACTCACAACCTGGGAACTAAATTTGATGACCTAGTCCAATACATTCATGTGCTGTAGGAGGACAATGTGGCATTAAAACATGCAGTCTCTCAACTTCATTTGCAGCAGGAGGACCTAGAAAATAAAGAGAGACACTAAATTCTATGCATTTGAGGTATCCCTAAATCACTAGGGGATACTGATGTTCAATTATACCTGGTGGGCTTCTACACCACCCTAGCCTCCTATATACTGGATATAGACTGACCGTGCTCTTAGGTCCTTGAGCCTAAATCACTAGCTGGAGCCAAACCCAGGGATATCATCATACGGTTTCACTACTATGAAAGCAAAGAAGTACTGTTTGGGTCAATTTGCAATAAATCACTGGGGCTTCCGCCTCTCACAGAGGATGCTTTGCCCCCACCACCTTTAAATCAACGACCATCTTCAGTCCTTTCCAGCACCTCAACATCCACCTACCTCCAAACTAGCCACATGATCTGGTTGGTAGGACTTAGTTAACTATCTTTGAACATTCCACATACTGGTATGCCTATATCCCCTGATTCTTTTGGAATACCCTCACAAACCCACAGGGTATAGTGTTTACAGTTTGTTCACACGTTTGGTTCTCCCTTACGTTTCTTGTTTTTTTCTTTATATCGACTTTACCCTATTTAGGGTTTGGTCTTTTATATCAAAGACACAATTGCTTCTATGATTGTTTTTTATTGTTATGGCTCTACAGATCCTTTCCTACAATGTTAGAGGTCTCAATTCTATAAAGAAAATATTGTTAGCATTGCATGAGTTAAATTTCTCAGAAGCAGATGTAATTATGATCCAAGAAACACACCGTACCATGGGATCATTTTAAATTTGCTCAGAAACATTTCCAAACCATTTCTGGGCTCAGACCTGTCTGGGAAGTCCGCAGTAGCTATACTGATCAGACAGACTGGTCTCCTGAGGATACACTCCTCTTATCCTTATGGTCAGTTCATTTATTTGGCGTGTGATTTTCGGATTACTCCATTTACCTTGATGAACGTATATTTACCCAACTCAGGCCAGAGCAATTTCCTTATTCAAGCCTTTGACAAATTGCACCAATACTCTCATCCCTTTAAGATTTTGGGCATATACTTTAATCTAATCATGTCTCTGATGACTGACTGACGAATGCTATTTCAGAAATCTCCACCTAAGCAGGTACAAAACATAGCCACTATATTCCATAGACTAGTCAGAAAGAATCTTCTTTTTAATGCAGGGATTAAATACTCCCTCCATAAACAGGTCATCGTTACTCAGCTGCACATAAAATGTACTTCAGATTAGATTATGTATTTATTTTGACCCCTCTAATAGTCAGCTCCATTGTCTCTGAAATGAACCCAATTACTTGGTCAGATCATGGCTCCATTGTTTCAGAACTAGTGATATGAGGGTCTATCCTTCAAATCCTATCATTGGCACTTTATTGAATCATTCACCCATATAGCACCTATTAGAGAAAAGCTTGCTCTGGATTTAATTTAAAAAAAATTCAACTCAATGAAGGTACTGTGCAACAGATCTCCACTTTGTGGGAGGCACATAAAGCATTCTTCTGAGGTCAATGCATTACAGCAAGAACCTGTCTGAAGTGAGAATCCAATCTCTCTAAAACATCCTTATGGAATCTCAACTTTGGCCTTCCCAACATTGGCTCCCATGCACGTGGTTACCACACTTTGAAATCAAAATAAAAGCTTTAGATATTAACAAAAAAGCCAAGTCTCTTCTTTGGGCCAAACAGAAATGTTATGAATATTCCAGTAAGCCTCTCTAAATGTTCATAAAGTAAAGATTCCGGACAGCTTCACTTCCAAAAATCCTCTTTATTGAAGCTTAATGTGACAGGTGGTTAACAGATAGAGCAGGGGACAAAGAGGTAGACGTGTTTCACGCAAATGTTGGCGCTTAGTCATTACCTCTCAGAATGTTAGTGAATAAGCTTCACTGTTTCAGTCCCTACATGATTTTCTCTTTTAACATCATGGAACTCCAACATATTGCCCCCAGGCTATGGCTAAAACTTTTGGGAACTTTCATCACAAATTGTATACCCGCTTAGCCCCAAACACCTCCATTTTAAAAAGGGGGAGTTTGACAAAATGTTTTCCTCTCTCAATCTACCTAAATTTTCTTCTTTAAATCTGTTTCCTTTAAATGCTGAAATTTCTATAGATGATCGCAGAGGTTATCAATTAACTCATGCTACATAAGTCCCCCGGCCCGAATGGTCTGCCATACTCCTACTATAGATCCTTTCTCCCAATTTTAGCTCCCCACTTGTTAGCTTTATACTGGTCCTTACCTAAAGGTGAAATCCCCCACACCCAATTTATGCACTCGTATATCAGTTATACCAGTTATACCAAAGCCCATAAGAAACCCAAAAAAAAAACAGCCGTCCCAGACAATTACAGGCCTATAGCCCTAGTCAAGTCTGACTATGAAAATGTATGGAAATCCTGGCAAATAGGTTAACCAAATTAATTCTCAAACTCATAAATAAAGATCAGGTTGGATTTTTCCTGGCCAGACATGTGGGAAGACAAAACCTGACAGACTATAGATTTGATTGACCAACCACACTTAATACCGTATATACTTGAGTATAATCCGAGTTTTTAAGCACAATTTTTTGTGCTGAAAATGCCCCCCTCGGCTTATACTCGAGTCACCTTTTTGCGCCTGATCTCCCGGACTTTGGAGAGCCGTTACCGGCCGGATCTAGGTCCCCTGGACCCCAAACTTGGCACACACTTCCTCTACAAGTGTGCAAAGTTTCTTGTCCGGGGGACCTATGGCCGGGGAGCACCGATTTTTCAAAACCGGGCTCCCCTTCCATAGACTCCCATGTTAAACGGTCATTTCTCTGGTGACTTTAGGGACCCAGTACCGACCGGTCGTAGGTCCTCTGGACCCCAAACGTAGCACACATATAGCTCCACTCTTCCTCTACAAGTTTGCAAAGTTTCTTGTCCGGGGGACTTACGGCCGGGGAGCACCGATTTTTCAAACCTGGGCACCCCTTCCATAGACTCCCATGTTAAACGTCAGTCTAGTCATGGACACAGTGAGGCATGGACACAGTGAGGCATGGACACAATGAGGCAAAGTGAGGCACACCCTAGGCTTATACTCGAGTCAATAAGCTTTCCCAGTTTTTGTGGTAAAATTAGGTGCCTCGGCTTATATTCAGGTCGGCTTATACTCGAGTATCTTCTATTTATAATATCCTCCATGAGAACACCCAATTTTCTGTGGAGTCTCATTTATATATGGGTAAGTGAGAGCACATTCTTCATCATACTATACCCTTAAATCAATTGTAGAAAATATGATACTCCTTATACATGAACAAAAATGGTCCCTAAACCCTAACAATCAGTGTGTCTGAGCCTAATTACAACTCAGACACTCCCCTTAAATTGAACACCCCGCTACATTATAATGTGCATATCCTTTACGCCAAATATGGTATTCACCATGTGTGAATGTGCTCCCCACTCACTCCATGCACCTTACCAGATTCCTTATGTTTGGAACAACCTCCCCCATGTGAAAAATGTTATACCAACCCCATAGTGTAGTATTTTCCATAAAGTACCTTAAAGTTTTATGCATCAATCATTCCTGGGGTTGCTCAGTCCAAATAGCCAAATAGAGTGAGTGAGTGAGTGAATAACTTGTATAGCGCTACAAATGCGAACTAAATCACCTCAAGGCGCTTTGTATCCAATGACGTCCTGAATCTTCAGAAGAGGTGGGTCTTGAGTTTTTTCCTGAAGGCCCGATGGTTTTCTTCCATACGGATGGGTAGAGCATTCCATAGCCGTGGTCCTTAGACTGCAAATCTTCTTTCTCCCTTTGATTTGTAGCGGGCCTTGGCGATGTGGAGGAGGTTTTGGTTGGTTGATCGGAGAATGCAATTGGGGATGTAGTGTTTTATCTTCTCGCATAAATATTGAGGAGCGTTTCCTTGTGTGCACTTGTGGGTGAGGCAGAGGGTTTTGAATGTGATCCGATCCTTTACGGTTAGCCAATGCAGGGTCCTTAGTGAAGGGGTGATGGATTCCCAGGGTTTTTTCCCTGTTACCAGTCTGGCTGCCGTGTTCTGGACGACTTGTAGGCGCAAAATCTGATATTTAGGTAGTCCTATGTAGAGGGAGTTTGCGTAGTCGAGTCGGGAGTTGATGAGTGTTCCAACCACTACTGCTATGTCCTCTTCCGGGATGAAGGGGATGAGTCTCTGTAGCAGGCGGAGGAGATGGTGCAATCCACTGACTACTGATACTATTTGTGCCTCCATCGACATCTCAGAGTCAAAGATGACTCCGAGACTTTTGACTTTGGCGCTCAGGGTAATGATCTGTCCGAGAATGGTGGGTGGTGTCCAGGGCGTCTTTGTTTTTGTCTTTCGGGTTTGCGTGGAGTAGGAGAAGTTCTGTTTTGGATCCATTGAGTTTGAGGGAACTCTCAGTCATCCAATCATTGATCAGTGTGAGGCAATTTTCCAGTCCATGATATTGGTCTTTTTTTCCGGTAATCCAAAAGTAGAGTTGGGTGTCGTCAGCGTATGAGTGGTAGCACAAGTCCTGTTTACTGATGATTTTAAGGAGTGGGTGGAGGTAGATGTTAAATAGCACGAGTGACAGTGGTGATCCTTGAGGGACTCCGCAAGAAATTGCGCGAGTTTCAGAGGTGAAGGCTCCTAGTTTCACTGTCTGAGAGCGATTTTTTAAGAAGGATGCGAACCAGGTTAGGTCAGGGTCTGCGACTCCTGCTACTTCTTTAAGGCAGATGAGTAAAGTTTTGTGGTCTACTGTGTCGAATGCTGCACTGAGATCCAGCAGCACCAGGAGACATGATTCTCCGTCATCTGCAGCTTTGAGGGCGTCATCCCAGATTTTGAGAAGGGCAGTTTCTGTGCCATGGCCTGGACGGAAGCCTGATTGTAGTGGATCCAAAAGTTTGTGGGAGTCTAAATGGAGTTGTAGCTGTTGTACAACTGCCTTTTCCATGATCTTTGCGATGGTGTTGAGGCTTGTTATTGGTCTGCGGTAGTTTGGGTCTTTTGGGTCGAGGTTGGGCTTCTTTAGGGGGGGTTTGACAATGCCTTGCTTGAGGGAGCTTGGAACAATGCCTTCTTTGAACGATTGATTCACGAGATGTGTTATGGTGGGTGCCAGAATGTCGGTACATTCTTTCAGGAGTTTTGTAGAAATGATGTCATTTGGTGATGTGCTATATAGCTCAAATTAAATGGTTAAAACCCCAAAAAACACATATAATAATATAGTGTAATGCGGCTTTAAATAACACTCCCTTAAGTGACATATACATTCACGTTGAACCATGCAACACTGTCTGTGTCCTTTAAGACCTATGATGTAAACACCAGGTCCCAATTTCCACCAAGAATCACTCCGTTCACCCTACCAAACTGATATAGATACCAACCACCCGGAAAACCACAGGTTCAGTCTTTTCTCTTTATGTTTGGAACAAGCTCCCCCAAGCAAAAATTTTTATACCTACTTCATAGTGTAGTATTTTACATAAAATACTAATTCCTTGATGATGTATGCATCAATCATGCCTAGGGGTTGCTCCGTCCAAATAGCCAAAACAGCTCCATTGAATTTGTAAAACCCTAAAGGCTAAAATAATATTAATAAAGTGTAATACCGCTTTAAATGACACTCCCTAAAGTGAGATATACACTCACATTAAACCATGAAACATTTTTTTTTGTGGCCAATGATTCTCTTCAGCACAACATAGCTATCAATGATGTGGGTTGGTGCAGAAATAACACTCCCTCATTTTAAAGGATGCCTTCATTTTTGGTGCACTTACACTTCTTAGTCCTTCTCCGTCCTCCTATTCCTTCACCTCATCCTTGCAACATTTGTCACCCAGTGTTCACTCACTTCAGTAGGACACCCTGTCAACTGATCGACTGGTTGCATGTGGTGTTTCCATTGAACTGTGGGGATGTTGGTGATTTATGCTTTGGGAAAGAGGAGTAGACATAATATTATTTAGTATGTCACTGGGTGGGCTAACCAGATAAAAAATAAAAAAATAAATATGAAAAAAAAATTACCTTTACCTAAAAGTGTGTTATATTCCAAAAGTGAGGGAATCTGCTTTATTGGTGGCTCGTTGAAATATGAAAAACATGTTAGGAAGAAACTTTGTCCACTAAAGTACATTAGATTAAGATACAGTACCCTGTAACATTTTTCATGACTTCCACCTTTGGCACCAATCTTCTTATACTACAGATTTTATGTAACTCCAGCATTTTCCACTGGCTAGTGGTCATGAAATATGTGTTTCTGTTGCCATTTACAATTCTGCTCACAGTGCATATCTTTCCTGCTCAACAGCCCATGCAGCATTTTCCAGTGTGAGCAGCATTCACATAAAAGTGACTAAGTCAATGGCAGCCACATTTACACCTGACAGATTTGAGATCTTTGGCTTTAACCTGTCATTGGCACATTGGATGAGAACATGAAAGTGTTTTATCAACAGCAAAAGCATGTTTTTGCTGGCTGGCTGAGACAGATAAAAAGTGAATGGTGTAAATATGCATTACTTCATCCTTGCAAGATGAAATAATATAAGTCTTAGTTTTCTCACTCTGCTGCCAAGTACCCATATAGACATGTGAAAAAAAGAAGCAGAAATTGCGCTCAGGATAAGGGAATGGCAGTTGGTGGCTGGCACCAGATTGCCTCAGTTATGGTTCTAAGCAGCTACTAACCTGAAAACATAATCAGTAAAAAACACAGAAAAAAATATATATAATAGCGCTAAACTTAAACTTGAATTAAGTGAACAAAAAATAATTGGTCATGATTATACCACAAACATGTATACAGTGCATAGAACGCTTGTTAGTGTCGCCTGAACTAATATGTGATAGTGAACCTAAAACATAAAAACCATATACCAAAAAATTGATGATGATTAAATTGATTAACACCATACATATGAAAAGTGAACAAACACGCCTATAATGTCTTGGCAAAATGTGACACACTAAAGCATCAGTCCATATATACAGAAATTCTGTTGAGAGTCCAAATGAATGCTGTGATAAACACCCGTGCACAAAACAAATTCCAAATCTCAAACGTGTTGTCTGAAGACAGGAGTGACATCCACCACCATAAGCAAGTCAGCAGCTTACCAGAACTAATTGGTCCTCTATTACGGAGGACCTGAAATCACATAAAGACAATCCCAGCTGGATAGTAATGACTCCTATGGCCACCTCAAGCATCAGGGCAGGCCAGAGAGCTTCTTCATGTCCCAGGAGAGCTTGCTTGCACCTAGTCTGCTGCAGTCAAAAGCTGCCTGGACAAAGAGCCTCATCTCAATGCTGAGCGCAGCTGAGGCTCTTTGTCCAGGCAGCTTTTGACTGCAGCAGACTAGGTGCAAGCAAGCTCTCCTGGGACACGAAGAAGCTCTCTGGCCTGCCCTGATGCTTGAGGTGGCTATAGGAGTCATTACTATCCAGCTGGGATTGTCTTTATGCGATTTCAGGTCCTCCGTAATAGAGGACCAATTAGTTCTGGTAAGCTGCTGACTTGCTTATGGTGGTGGATGTCACTCCTGTCTTCAGACAACACGTTTGAGATTTGGAATTTGTTTTGTGCACGGGTGTTTATCACAGCATTCATTTGGACTCTCAACAGAATTTCTGTATATATGGACTGATGCTTTAGTGTGTCACATTTTGCCAAGACATTAAAGGCTTGTTTGTTCACTTTTCATATGTATGGTGTTAATCAATTTAATCATCATCAATTTTTTGGTATATGGTTTTTATGTTTTAGGTTCACTATCACATATCAGTTCAGGCGACACTAACAAGCGTTCTATGCACTGTATACATGTTTGTGGTATAATCATGACCAATTATTTTTCGTTCACTTAATTCAAGTTTAAGTTTAGCGCTATTATATATATTTTTTACCCATATAGACATGCCCAGTTATGTCAATCTTTTCCTAATTTTTAAGCTTTTGTTTTTTTCCATGTTATTTCTATATTTTTACAATTATTTGAATCATAAAAATCCTCTGATTCTCATCGATGAAAATCTTTCATTGACTATGTTACATAGCTTCTGTCAACAAAGGAAGAGGGGAAACCTGTTTTATACCATTATAATGACACCTACTTACCTGTACTGTAAACCCTTTCTCTGTGCAGTTAGTCCTTGGTTAAACTGGAACTTTAGGCACAAAGCTCAGTGCCCAGATGAAACACATGTTACAAATGGATTGCATAGTAAATGGCTTGTGGACACTTCACCATCACATCTATAAAAGCTTGTAGAGTAGAACATCCCATTCCAGTAGCATGGGTGTTAATATAGAGTTGTCCCCTTCCAAAGCTATACCTCTACTCTTCTGGGAAGGCTTTCCACAAGATTTTAAAGTGTACTTGGGGAAATTTGTGCTCATTTAGCTAAATTAGCATTTTGTGATGTCAGGTACTAATGTTGGACAAGAAGGCTTGGTTTGCAATAGGCATTTCAATTCACCTCAAAGGTGATCAGTATTGTTGGGATTAAGTCTGTGTGCAGGTCACTCAAGGCTTTCCAGACTGGTTAAACTATGTTTTTTAAGGTAAACTGTTTTTTAAAAATATTGTATTCTAAAACATCTGTATAGTGTTAATATATACAATGATAACCTTTGTTGTATTAACCACTTGCTTACTGGGCACTAAAACACCCTTCCTGCCCAGACCAATTTTCAGCTTTCAGTGCTCTCAAACTTTGAATGACAATTACTCAGTAATGCAACACTGTACCCAAATTATTTTTTTGTCCTTTTTTTCATACAAATAGAGCTTTCTTTTGGTGGTATTCGATCACCTCTGGGTTTTTATTTTTTGCGCTATAAATGAAAAAAGACCGAAAATTTTGAAATAAAATGCATTTTTCTTAGTTTCTGTGATAAAATTTTGCAAATTAGTAATTTTTCTTTATAAATTTTGGCCACAATTTATGCTGCTACATATCTTTGGTAAAAATAACCCACATTAGTGGATATTATGTGGTCTGTGTGAAAGTTATAGAGTCTACAAGCTGTGGTGCAAGTCATAACAAATTGATCACATCTGATGTACTGACGGCCTATCTCATTTCTTGAAACCCTAACAAGCCAGGAAAGTACAAATGCTCCCAAATGACACCTTTTTGGAAAGTAGACATTCCAATGTATTTAGTAAGAGGCATGGTGAGTTATTTGAAGTTGTCATTTTTTCCCACAATTCTTTGCAAAATTACGTTTTTTTTTTTCTTTTCACAAAATTGTCATTGTGATAGCTTATTTCTCTGACATGGCATGTGCATACCACAAATGACACCCCAGAATACATTCTGCAACTCCTCCTGAGTATAACGATACCACATGTGTGGGACTTTTTCACTGCCTGGCCACATACAGAGGCCCAACATGCAGGGAGCACCATCAGGTATTCTAGGAGCATAAATGACACATCTAACTTGTTGACTACCCATTACACTTTTGAAGGCCCTGGAGCACCAGGACAATGGAAACGCCCACAAAATGACCCCATTTTGGAAAGCTAACACCCCAACGTATAATCTATGAGGCATAATGAGTCTTTTGAACGGTTCATTTTTTTCCAGAAGTTTTGGGAAAATGTGGGAAAAAAATGAAAACGCATTTTTTTTACGCAAAGTTGTCCATCTATAAGATATTTCCAACACATAGCATGTACATAGCAAAAATTACACCCCAAAATACATTCTGCTACTCCTCCTGAGTATAACGATACCACATGTGTGAGACTTTTACACAGCCTGGCCACATACAGAGGCCCAACATTGAAGTAGCACCGTCAGGCATTCTAGGGGCATAAATTACACATCTCATTTCTCAACCACCTATTACAATTTTGAAGGCCCTGGAGCACCAGGACAATGGAAACACCCACAAAGTGACCCCATTTTGGAAATCTAACACCGCAACGTATAATCTATGAGGCATAATGAGTCTTTTGAACGTTTAATTTTTTTCCAGAAGTTTTGGGAAAATGTGGGAAAAAAATTAAAACGCATTTTTTTCACACAAAGTTGTCCATTTATAAGATATTTCCAACACATAGCATGTACATAGCAAAAATTACACCCCAAAATACATTCTGCTACTCCTCCTGAGTATAACGATACCACATGTGTGAGACTTTTACACAGCCTGGCCACATACAGAGGCCCAACATTGAAGTAGCACCGTCAGGCGTTCTAGGAGCATAAATTACACATCTCATTTCTCAACCACCTATTACAATTTTGAAGGCCCTGGAGCACCAGGACAATGGAAACGCCCACAAAGTGACCCCATTTTGGAAAGCTAACACCCCAACGTATAATCTATGAAGCATAATGAGTCTTTTGAATGTTTCATTTTTTTCCAGAAGTTTTGGGAAAATGTGGGAAAAAAATGAAAACGCATTTTTTTTACGCAAAGTTGTCCATTTATAAGATATTTCCAACACATAGCATGCACATAGCAAAAATTACACCCCAAAATACATTCTGCTACTCCTCCTGAGTATGACGATACCACATGTGTCACGTACCTGACTGGAGTCTGAAGTGACGAGGTCAGCCTCTCTTGTATCTCCGGCCCTGGCTCCACTGGAGATGAGGACAGGAGAAACCAAGGGACCGGAGGAACACGAGTGCCTGCAGAAGCAGCCCTGGAAGCCTGGAACAGAAGATGCGACTCTAGGATGGCAGAAGGTCGCAGCAGATCGCAGGACCGAAGTTGCAGAGACCCGGGAAACGGATTTGAGCCAAACAGGAGACAGGAGCGTAGTCACATGGATAGCCGGGTTCAGCAGCAGGCGGACAGCAGGGTGCATAGACATTAGGCAGGAGCGAGGTCAACAGGAAGCCGGGTTCAGAAACTGGTAATCAGAGAAGTAGCGAAGTCCAGCAGCAAGGTCAGGGGAAGCCAAGGTTCGGTAACAGGTATCAGGCAGGTTCAGGTAATAGCAGGTAGTGGTACTGGAACGCTGAAGATCCGTCAGCGCTAGACTGGTGTCAGTGCTCCCCTTAAATAGGCCGACTGGCGCCAGAGGAAAGCGTGGACGCGTTCCCGCGAATGCGCACGCGCCCGCGCGCATGCGCATTGGTGCATCTGCGCACGCGGATGCGCCCGGAGCGCGCTGACAGTTCTCTTACATTGCCCCCTCCCTAAGGGCAGCCTCCAGATTCCCTTCAGGGGCTTCTTTTCCGGATGGCGCTGAAAAAAGGCACAAACTTTCTGTGGGGCATGCACATTGGAGGCTGGTTCCCAGGAGTTCTCTTCTGAGCCATAACCTTTCCACTTAATCAGGAATTGTGTTTGGCCCCTCCTGGTTTTACAGTCCAGTACAGCTTCAACTTCATATTCTTCGTTGCCTTCGACGAGTATTGAAGAAGGGCTTTCCGGATCTCGGTTGGGAAACGGGTTAGGAACCGTTGTTTTTAATAAAGAGATGTGGAACACGGGATGGATTTTCAGACTTTTAGGTAAAATTAATTCAAAGGCCACAGGGTTGATTCTCCTTTTAACTGGAAAAGGCCCCAAAAATTTAGGGCCAAGTTTTTTGGAAGGACACCTGAGTTTTAAATTTGCAGTAGACAACCAGACCTTGTCTCCTGGTTCCAGGTTCAAGTTACCCCTTCTCTTCTTGTCAAAGAACCTTTTGTTGCTTATCTGGGCTTTAGAGATGGTATCCTGGAGCACTTTGTTGTTGGAGTTAAAAAAGTCCAGTCTGTCCTGTACAGCAGGTACGGAGGATTCTATGGGCACCTCAGGCAAAAAGGAAGGGTGATATCCATAGTTAGCAAAAAAAGGAGATTGCTTGGTAGCAGAGTGAATGGAGTTGTTATAGGAAAACTCCGCCAGTGGAAGAAGAGAAGACCAATCATCTTGAGAGAAGGAGGTGAAGCACCGTAGGTATTGCTCCAAAGTCTGATTAGTCCTCTCCGTCTGTCCATTTGTCTGAAGATGGTAAGCAGTGGACAGACGGAGTTCAATGTTTAGTGCTTCACACAGGGACCTCCAAAATCTTGAAGTGAACTGCACCCCTCGGTCCGAGACAATGTTATCGGGGACTCCATGCAGTTTTACAATTTCTTTGATGAATGTGGAGGCCGTCTCAGCGGCAGACGGGGTGCCTTGTAGGGGTACAAAATGTGCCATCTTGGTCAGGCGGTCTACCACAACAAATATGGAGGTGAAATTCTCAGATGGGGGAAGTTCCACAATGAAATCCATGGATATCATACTCCAGGGTTTCTTTGGTATAGGGAGACTTTCTAGGAGACCCCAAGTCTTGGCTCGATTGGTTTTACAGCGCAGGCATGTGACACAAGATTTTACGTATTTGTTACAGTCCTGTGTCAGGTCAGGCCACCAAAAGGAACGGGAAATCAGATCTGCAGTCTTGTGAATGCCGAAATGGCCTGCCAGGGGGTGATCATGGCATCGCTTGAGAACAGAGACTCTGACCTGTTCTGGAACAAAAATCTGTTCATTGTGGAAATAGAGTCCGTCCTTAAACTGGAGAGGTAAGTCTTCAGAAGGTGGGTGCGATACTGCTTGCGATCCCCGGAAAATCGCTCAGGCAACGGCACTCTGGGTTCAGGAGGAGTGACGGATACGCCGAGCAGACTGAAGTCGGTTTGCACAGAAGAGCTCACAACAGCAGGAGAGGTGGAAGCAGGTGAGGCATCAAGCTGGTTCAGGAGCTGATCTTCCATCCGGTTCAGATTGGTTTGAAGGTTCTGTACTGTCCGGGATAGTGCAGAGAGGGATTGGCAAAAGTCCACAAAAGATGAGGCCTCCCTTTCAGACTCCATTGCTGGCTGACGGATACTGTCACGTACCTGACTGGAGTCTGAAGTGACGAGGTCAGCCTCTCTTGTATCTCTGGCCCTGGCTCCACTGGAGATGAGGACAGGTGAAACCAAGGGACCGGAGGAACACGAGTGCCTGCAGAAGCAGCCCTGGAAGCCTGGAACAGAAGATGCGACTCTAGGATGGCAGAAGGTCGCAGCAGATCGCAGGTCCGAAGTTGCAGAGACCCGGGAAACGGATTTGAGCCAAACAGGAGACAGGAGCGTAGTCACATGGATAGCCGGGTTCAGCAGCAGGCGGACAGCAGGGTACATAGACATTAGGCGGAGCGAGGTCAACAGGAAGCCGGGTTCAGAAACTGGTAATCAGAGAAGTAGCGAAGTCCAGCAGCAAGGTCAGGGGAAGCCAAGGTTCGGTAACAGGTATCAGGCAGGTTCAGGTAATAGCAGGTAGGGGTACTGGAATGCTGAAGATCCGTCAGCGCTAGACTGGTGTCAGTGCTCCCCTTAAATAGGCCGACTGGCGCCAGAAGAAAGCGTGGACGCGTTCCCGCGAACGCGCACGCGCCCGCGCATGCGCGGATGCGCCCAGAGCGCTGACAGTTCTCTTACAACATGTGTGAGACTTTTACACAGCCTGGCCACATACAGTGGCCCAAAATGCAAGGAACACCATCAGGTGTTCTAGGGACACATAACATGCACATACCAAGAATTACACCCCAAAATACATTCTACTGAGCAAATGGTAAACAAAAGATTACCTGTTTTAGAAGCGCAGTTGTCCACAGGAGGATAGCACTGGTCCAGGCAACAGGCAGGGACTTGGTCAGCAAAAGCGAATGCAATTGTCCAGGCAACAGGCAGGAATAGTGTCCATAGTTCGTACAGGCAGCTGGTGAGCATTCTGCAGTACTCCAATAGTTAACAGTCTTTTTGTTATATACAGTCCAGGGTCAGTGCAAGCAGAGATTGTCAGCAGTGCCAAAATATTGGTCCTGGTAGTAGGCAGGTCCATGTGGTGTGGTCAGTTCATGAAACAGGCAGAGGCATGATGGCATAGGTCCTACAGGCAGCAGGCAGAAGTAGGGCCTCGTTCAGGACTGAATGGGGACAGGGGTAGAGGCTTCTCCCACCCAAATCTCTTTGAAGCCTCCGAGTCTCCAGACCCTAATCTAGGAATGAGAAAACAAAAACAATTGTTTTCTTCATCCAGAAAAACAATTCTGGAGCCCCTCACATATGTGAGACCCCTGTGTTATGAATCCCACTAGTCCACTGGCAGGGTAAAAGATCAGTCCAAGAGGCAGGCAAAAAGCATGGTCAAACATTCCAGGGTCAGTTCCAGATCAGGCAGAGGTATGTACAGAATTGGTAGGCAGATGCGTGGTCAAATAACAGTCCAGGGTCAGTTCCAGATCAGGCAGAGGTATAAACAGAATCGGTAGGCAGAAGCGTGGTCAAATAAGAGTCCAGGGTCAGTTCCAGATCAGGCAGAGGTATAAACAGAATCGGTAGGCAGAAGCGTGGTCGAATAACAAGCCAGGGTCAGTTACAGAGCAAGCAGATGCATAAGGGGTGTAAAGATAAATGGCAGGAAGTGAACTAATAATTTATTTTGGTATGGTAACGGCGGAAACAATCAATCATGCAGAGGCCTGGTTCTGAAGGACATTGGGCACAATAATAAATGGTGTCTCTTCTCTCTCCTCTTTTGGAGCACACCCGGCATTTTTTCTGGCGTTTTTGGCCTGTTGGTCTGGGAGGGATTTTATCTGGGAAGTGGCGCTCAGAGAGTCGGCTAATGACATCGGATCTAATGTTTACTGGTGGGCTGTTCGGGTATATAAGGGCAGTGGTGATTTCCTCCTGGAAGAAAAGGAAGGATTTGGGTCTTATAGTGGATTTTTTATATATTACATATGAGTTGTACATGGCCAAATTAAATAAATAAATGGAAACTTTTTTATACCACTGGTATGTTCTTCTTGTGGAAAGGTAGGGTTCGAGCATCTGGTCATTGAAGTCGACACCCCCCATGAACTTATTGTAATCATAGATGCATTTGGGTTTTTGGATCCGGCCATTCCTCCTGGTGATTTCAACGAATTCATTGTTGTGGATGGAAGAAAGCACGTAGACGTCTCTTCTGTCCCTCCACTTAACAGCCAAAATTTCCTCATTCCTCAAACTCGCCGTCTCCCCTCTTCTCAATTTTTTGGTGACCAGGCTTTGAGGAAAGCCCTTCCGGTTCGTCCGTACGGTGCCGCATGCTGGAGTCTTCATTCTATGTAGGTTTCGGAACAGGGGCAAACTTGTATAGAAATTGTCCACATACAAGTGGTAGCCTTTCTCCAGAAGTGGGTTTATGAGTTCCCAAACTACTTTCCCACTGGTTCCAATGTAGATTGGGCAATTAGGGGGGTTCAGTTCGGTGTCCTTCCCTTCATATATGATGAAGCCATACACATACCCAGTTTCTCGGTCTCACAGTTTATAGAGCTTCACCCCATAGCGGGCCCTTTTGCTGGGTATAAATTGTTTTATGCCCAGCCTGCCAGAAAATTTTATAAGGGACTCATCCACGCATATGTGTTTGTCTGGGGTAAACAATTGGGGGAAGGTTTCAGAAAAATAATTTAGTAGCGGCCGAATTTTATAAAGCTTATCAAAATTTGGGTCATTTCGGGGAGGGCACTGGGTATTGTCGTTGTAGTGTAGGAATCTCATAATCATTAGATATCGGGACCTGGGCATTACTAAGGAAAATATGGGCATATGGTAGATGGGGCGGGTTGACCAATATGAACGCACTTGATTTTTTCCGTTTAGTCCCATGCAGAATGTGAGGCCCAAAAAAATTCTAAACTCCTCCACTGTAAGGGCTCTCCACTGGTAGGGACGGGCATAATAGGACGTTGGGTTGCTTGCTATGAACTGTTGGGCGTATAGGTTGCACTGGGCCACAATTGATGCAAGCATGTCGTCAGTGAAAATTAAATTGAAAAAGTCAATCGGGGCAAAATTTTCTGTGTCCACCTGGACTCCTGGCTGGGCAGTGAAAGGGGGAATGTTGGCTTCTCCTGAATTAGGAGGAAGCCACAAGGGGTTCTGAAGGGAATAGGGAAGGCTGCCATGGGACCTAACCCTTTGGGACTGAGATGACACCCCACTGGTATGTGGCCTTGCTTGCCTGGTGGATGGCACTGCAGTGCTGGTGGATGGCACTGCGGTGCTGGTGGATGGCACTGCCTCCTCAGCAGAACGCCTTCGTCTGGCGGGCGGGCCCTCCTCCTCCTCCTCCTCCTCCTCCTCCTCCTCTTCTGAGGCTGTCAGTGTTCCACTGCTTAGGACAGGCTCGTAGTCCACGTCAGACTCATAGTCAGGCTCATAGTCTGAACTTGCGGAGGAATCCGAATCGGAGAGCTCCCCGTTGCTCTCGTCGGCCGCAAGAATATTGTATGCCTCCTCGGCTGAAAATAATCTTCTAGCCATTGTTGGCACTGAAGACACGTGGCACTGATACGTGGCACTGATGACACTGATACGTGGCACTTTTACATGGCACTGATGGCAGATGGCACGGGCAGATGGCACTGGCAGATGGCACTGGCAGATGGCACGGGCAGATGGCACGGGCAGATGGCACTTGCAGATGGCACTTGCAGATGGCACGGGCAGATGGCACTGGCAGATGGCA
Source organism: Rana muscosa (assembly GCA_029206835.1). Lineage (NCBI taxonomy): Eukaryota > Metazoa > Chordata > Amphibia > Anura > Ranidae > Rana > Rana muscosa. The sequence continues at coordinate 33,351,016 of CM055118.1, read as the reverse complement.
CGGGCAGATGGCACGGGCAGATGGCACTGGCAGATGGCACTGGCAGATGGCATGGGCAGATGGCACGGGCAGATGGCACGGGCAGATGGCACGGGCAGATGGCACTGGCAGATGGCACGGGCAGATGGCACTGGCAGAGGGCACTGGCAGATATGGGACTGGCAGAGGGCACTGGCAGATATGGGACTGGCAAGAGGGCACTGGCAGATATGGGACTGGCAAGAGGGCACTGTTTTTTACTTTACTTTATGTGGATGTTCTCTCACAATACACTCACTGACAGCAGCAGCAGCACAGATCTCTCTCTCTCCTCACACGCTGTCTCTGTGTGAGGAGAGAAAGCCGGCAATGAGAGATGATCTCATATGTTTACACTTGAGATCATCTCTCATTGGGCAGTGAGATCGAGTGCTGAATGGCCTCTGTGATTGGCCATTCAGCACGATCTGTGATTGGCTGTGTCCAAGGGACACGGCCAACACAGATTTTCCCCGATGCGCGCTCTCGGGAGCGCGTGGGGAGAGTGTAATACAAGGACGTCCTGGGGACGTCCACTCGGCAGTTAAGGTCCGCGCTGCAGCCGTCTTTCGGCTATAGCGCGGATCTGAAGTGGTTAAAGCTGGACTGCAGACATTTTTAAACAACACAAATAACTGCAGTTTTTTAGTTCTTCTAAAATATATGCATGTACTGTACTTTTACATGCAATTAGCAAAAGACTATGAATCTGTTTTGCTACCAGCCCCTGTAATTCCCTGCAAAGCAGCAGTCAAAATGAGAGAAGGAAGACCAGCCCTAGAAGATAATTAGTCTCGTCTGCATGCATATGTGCTAACTGGAAACATGCTGACAGCAGTATAGAACAGAGTGAGTAGCATTGTTAACTTATCAGTATATTGTTCAATTAAGGTGTTTAGCCACTTGACAACTGGGCACTTAAACCCCCTTCCTAACCAGACAAATTTTCAGCTTTCGGTGCTCTCACATTTTGAATGACAATTACTCAGTCATACAACACTGTACCCATATGAAATTTTTGTCCTTTTTTTCACACAAATAGAGCTTTCTTTTGGTGGTATTTAATCACTGTTGGGTTTTTTATTTTTTGCGCTATAAGAGAAAAAAGACTGAAAATCTTGTAAAAAAATGAATTTTTCTTTGTTTCCGTTATAAAATTTTGCAAATTAGTATTTTTTCTTCATACATTTTGGCCAAAATTTATACTGCTACATATCTTTGGTAAAAATAAGTACAAATTGGTGCATATTTTTTGGTCTTTGTGAAAGTTATAGAGTCCACAATCTATGGTGCCAATATCTGAAAATTGATCACACCTGAAGTACTGACGGCCTATCTCATTTCTTGAGACCCTAACATGCCAGAAAAGTACAAATACCCCCCAAATGACCCCTTTTTGGAAAGAAGACATTCCAAGGTATTTAAAAAGAGTCATTGTGAGTTTTTTGAAGTTGTCATTTTTTCCCACAATTCTTTGCAAAAATCAAGATTTTTTTTCTTTTTTTTTTTTCCACAAAATTGTCATATTAGCAGGTTATTTCTCACACACAGCATATGCATACCACAAATTACACCCCAAAACACATTCTGCTATTCCTCCCGAGTATGGCGATACCACATGTGTGAGACTTTTACACAGCGTGGCCACATACAGAGGCCCAACATGCAGGGAGCACCATCAGGCGTTCTGGAGAACCCAGGCCAATTCTGACATTTCTCTCCTACATGTAAAAATCATCATTTGTTTGCTAGAAAATTACATAGAACCACAAAACATTATATATGTTTTTTTAGCAAAGACCTTAAAGAATATAATGGTGGTCATTGCAACTTTTTATCTTGCACGGTATTTGCGCAGAAATTTTTCTAACGCGTTTTTTACGGAAAAAAACTGTTTTGTGCCTAAAAGAAAAAAAAAACAGTAAAGTTAGCCCAATGTTTTTGCATAATGTGAAAGATGAAGTTACGCCGAGTAAATAGATACCTAACATGTCACCCTTCAAAATTGCACACGCTCGTGGAATGGCGCCAAACTTCGCTACTTAAAAATCCCCATAGGCAACGCTTTAAATATTTTTACTGGTTACATGTTTTGAGTTACAGAGGAGGTCTAGGGCCAAAATTATTGCTCTCGCTCTAACGTTCGCAACGATACCTCACATGTGTGGTTTGAACACCGTTTTCATATGTGGGTGGGGCTTACGTATGCGTTCACTTCTGCATGCGAGCTTGCGGGGGCAGGGGCGCTTTAAAAAAATATATATATTTTATTGTTCATTTTACTTTATTTATTTTAGTTTGACATGTTTTTCCGCCCCCAATTTTTTTTTGATCACTTTTATTCCTATTACAAGGAATGTAAACATCCCTTGTAATAGGAATATGGCATAACAGGTCCTCTTTACAGTGAGATATGGGGTCAATAAGACCCCACATCCCACCTCTAGGCTGGGAAGCCTGAAAAAAAATCAAAAAAAAAAAACAATCCTGGCTTTGATCGTAGCGGTGAGTCGGTAGAAGCACCGGAGGGCAGCGGGAGGGGGGGGCATCCCCTTTCACCTTCCGTAAGAGCGATCAAGCGGTGGAACAGCCGCTATGATCGTTCTTATGGTGCAGGGAATCGCCAGCTGAAAAAGTGAATATCTGAATGATGCCTGTAGCTGCTCCCATCATTCAGATATCTCCGCACAAAGTCAAGGACGTCATATGACGGCCGGCGGGCGGGAAGTGGTTATTGCAGAGTATTGCCGGGTATTGCAGAGTATTGCTGGGTATTGCGGAGTATTGCTGGGTATTGCGGAGTATTGCCGGGTATTGAGGAGTATTGCCGGGTATTGAGGAGTATTGCCGGGTATTGAGGAGTATTGCCGAGTATTGCCGGGTATTGCCGAGTATTGCCGAGTATTGCGGGGTATTGCGGGGTATTGCCGGGTATTGCGGAGTATTGCCGGGTATTGCAGGGTATTGAGGAGTATTGCAGGGTATTGTGGAGTATTGCAGGGTATTGTGGAGTATTGCAGGGTATTGTGGAGTATTGCCGGGTATTGTGGAGTATTGCCGGGTATTGTGGAGTATTGCAGGATATTGAGGAGTATTGTGGAGTATGGCAGGGTATTGCGGAATATGGCAGAGTATTGCACAGTATGGGCAGAGTATGGGCAGGGTATTGCACAGTATGGGCAGGGTATTGCACAGGGTATTGCACAGGGTATTGCACAGGGTATTGCAGAGTATGGGCAGAGTATGGGTAGGGTATTGCACAGGGTATTGCAGAGTATTGCACAGGGTATTGCAGAGTATTGCACAGGGTATTGCAGAGTATTGCACAGGGTGTATTGCAGAGTATTGCACAGGGTGTATTGCAGAGTATTGGCAGAGTATTGCACAGGGATGGCTGAGCAGGGATGGATGGATGGCTGGATCTGTGACTGCAATTGTCACAGATCCAGCCCACAGCTGACATGGGGGAGGGAGCGGACATGATCCGCTCCCTCCCCTCTCCTCTCACACTGTACCGATCGGTACAGAGAGGGGAGGGAGGAACCGGCGTCATCACATGACGCCGGTCTGTTTACAAGTGATCGCTCCGTCATTTGACGGAGCGATCACGTGGTAAACGGCCGCGATTAGCGGCCATCTACCGTGATCCGTGATGCGCCGGGTCTTCCGGACCCAGCGGTCACGGACATATCCTGGAGCGCGCCCCAGGGGGCGCGCGGGAGCAAGATTCTGTGAGGACGTCCCTGGGACGTCCACTCAGGATAACTCGACCGCGCTGTGGACGTCTTTTGTACATGGCGCGGTCGGGAAGTGGTTAGTAAAAGGTTTGCAGGGGAGCTTACAATGGTAAATGTTTATTATTGTGGTTTAAAATAGAACGAGAGGCAAAACTTTTTTGCTTTTTGGTTAGCGTAAGGGAGGGTTGTAACCCAGTCAGTTTTTCTTTTGCATTCTGTATCCAATTGGGGAGATTTCCCTTCACTTATACCCAAAACAGGAAGTAAAAGGGAATCCCCCTTTTTTCACAAGGGTCAGCACATCTAGTGTCCCCATTAGAAGATTTATCCTCTATTTCTCTTCTTGCGAGAACCCAAAATTTGGGATTTTCTTTTACTTTTTGTGAAAATTGACAAATTTAGAGGGTGGATCTCCCTTAGGTGGCATAAACAGCAATACACATTTAACAGGTGACAGGTGTGAAAAGGTCCATTGAAAATACTTTTTTTTTTTTTTGCTGTACCATGTTGCTGGCAAAATGTCTTAAGCACTACTGGCACTGTTATATCTTGTCCCAACCCCTGTGACAGTCATCCTAATAATAATTAAGAAAAATGAAACTAATGTGGGATAAAAAATAAATAATATACCAACTATTATCAAGAATACAATATTTAGCATTTTTGTCATCCTTTAAGTGTTTGTCAGAATATAGTTAGAATATGATTGTCAGAAGACAGATACTGATGTGATTCACCGCAAAAGATGTGAAGAAAGGAACACTGTGTTTTTTATTGTTCCTTTTTTGCTGGCATGTCATATTGTAAAACCAACACTTGTCAAAACAGTAAAAATATATTCTACTTTGCTGAAGAAAAAACAAAATGTAATGATAAATTTCATGTATGTAGGGGTTCTAAAACAAGCCAATAATCAGATAAAAAAAAAAAAAAAAAGCTTGTCTACCATGTTGATTCTCTGGCTTTAGAAAGTAAGAAATGGGTGCATATTAGCATAGATCGAGACAGAGCACGAGTATATGACACTCCCAGAAATGTTAAATGGTGTAGAGTCTTGTGGAGAATGGAGGATAAGGAGAAGACACAGACTGCAAAAGGGGTGAGTATATTACCTCTTCTATTGCAGCAATTCTAATAGGACAATCGAGAACCTGGCAGTTAAGTGAACCTATGGGTGAGTATACAAAATGAAGTTATTGGTTTTATAAGGACGTACCTTTATGAATTACTACTGATTTCTATTTCAAATTACAAATTTTGAATACAAAATAATTGAATACATGAATAATGCTCCCATTTTTTGTATAGTTGTCTGCCCTTGTGGTGTCAAGGGAAATAACTAGGGTATAGCAACTTGGTAAGTCCAGGTGTAGCTGTGGCCAGGACATGAAATCTGGAACTCCATGTGTAGCTGTGGCCAGGACATGAAATTTGGAACTCCAGGTGTAGCTGTGGCCAGGACATGAAATTTGGAACTCCAGGTGTAGCTGTGGCCAGGACATGAAATTTTGAACTACAGGTGTAGCTGTAGCCAGGACATTAAAGTTGGAACGCCAGGTGTAGCTGTGGCCAGGACATTAAAATTGGAACGCCAGGTGTAGCTGTGGCCAGGACATGAACTTTGGAACTCCAGGTGTAGCTGTGACCAGGACATGAAATTTGGAACTCCAGGTGTAGCTGTAGCCAGGACATGAAATTTTGAACTACAGGTGTAGCTGTGGCCAGGACATGAAATTTGGAACTCCAGGTGTAGCTGTGGCCAGGACATTAAAGTTGGAACGCCAGGTGTAGCTGTGGCCAGGACATGGAAGTTGGAACTCCAGGTCTAGCTGTGGCCAGGACATGGAAGTTGGAACTCCAGGTGTAGCTGTAGCCAGGACATGGAAGTTGGAACTCCAGGTGTAGCTGTGGCCAAGACATGGACATTCAAGTAATTGCATATGGTTAAAAGGAGAAAATTAATTTTAAACAAACCATCGCTAACCTCTAGCTGCAGACACAATGGAACAATTTAACTTTAAAGTTTACAGCAGAATCACTTAAAGACTAAACTCAAGACAGATTTAAAAGAACCAGATTAATTAAGTTCTATATTCATCATTACATCATTAAATCTACATTTTTATTCAAGCATACTCACATGTACCTTTGATTGCCTTGTTATCAGTCTCTTGCTCTCCCTTAAAGTGGTTGTAAACCCACAAAAAAACATGCAAGACAAGGCATAATGAGCTAATATGCATAGCATACTAACTCATTATGAAATACTTACCTTAGATCGAAGCCCCCGCAGCGGTCGCGGAACACCTGTGTGGCCCGCGACATGTCTCCCAGAGTTATTTCCGGGTATCGCGGGATCCGGCGCTGTGATTGCATGAAAGCGGGAGCCACCGGTAATGGCACAGCAGCCGAGGAAATGGCACGAGTGAGCCGTTTCCTCAGTGCGCATGTGCCGATGACGTCGGCACATGCTGATACAGTGAATATCTCCTAAATGGTGCAAGGTTAGGAAATTTTCACGATACCTACAGGTAAGCCTTATTATAGGCTTACCTGTAGGTAAAAGTGGTGTGTAAAGCCGTGTACACACGATCGGTTTTACTGATGAAAACAGTCCGAAGAACTGTTTTCATCGGACGAACCGATCGTGTATGGGCCCCATCGGTCTTTTTTCCATCGGTGTGAAAAAATAGAACATGTTTTACATTTTTCCGATGGGAAAAAAACCGATAGCAAAATCCGACCGTCTGTGTGGAAATCCATCGGATAAAAAACCCACGCATGCTCAGAGTTGACGCATGATCAGAAGCATTGAACTTCATTTTTCTCGGCTCGTCGGAGTGTTTTACGTCACGGCGTTTGGGACAATAGTTTTTTTGACTGATGGTGTGTAGGCAAGACTGATGGAAGTCAGCTTCATCGGATTTTCGATGGAAAAATCCATCGGATTAGAATCCATAGGAAATCCGATCGTGTGTACACAGCTTTAGGGTTTACAACCACTTTAATAGCAGAAATCACACTGGGAGGGAAAAATAAAAATAAATCAGTCAACAGTGATGCAGTGTTCATGTGCTAACCATGAATATGTTGATAGGAGGAGAGAACAGAGTGATGAGCTCATCGGTCTACTGCTACTTTTTTACTGTCCAGGCACAGACTAGGGTGGGGGCAACACATTTCTTACTGAGGCAGTCGACACAAGATGAATGTGTAACACATTAGTGTTAATCAGCAGCAGAGAAAATTCAGGTCTTCTGCCCTGCTAGTCAGAGCTGTGCAAATATCAGGACTAAGTGGACAAGCTTTGCTTTCAAAGGTAAAACACCTCATGTATATGTATTTCATTTGTGTTCTTAGTTGTTTACCTGGAGAACATCTTTAGGTCATTTAGGTCAATCTCTCAGAAGCACATTGCACCCTGCTCCTCCTTCTTAGAGCATCTTATAGCATCTGCTATGAGCATGCTTAGAGCATGCTTGCCAAGTCACTGCTGGGAGAGGAAAACAGGGAGAGCTGAGCTGCAAGGTTGAAATAAAGAGTCCCACATGGATATGACCCTCTCTGTGAAAGGATAGAGACACCACCACCGATATAAGGAGGAGGCTTACCAGATGGTATTGACTTGGTAAGGTGTATACCACCCAAGTCAAAACAGGCTTAAATAATCAGTCAGCAAGGTGTATCCAGCTGGTCCTGAATCCGCATATCAGTCGGCACCGCAAATTCCCGTAAACACCAGGAAGTGTGAATACATATAGTCTTGTTGGAGCCAGAGATACGGTAACCACATAACATGCGTAATGGGGAAAAAAACTCACATAGTGTGATACCGTACAAGGAAGTATTTATTTAAAAAAAGATAAAAAAATGTACACTCACATTTGGAAGAACATCATAGGCATATCACAAAATGCAAGAGCGATGTGTGTGAATGGGTCCACCCGACGCGTTTCAACTAAAAAGTCATCATCTGGGGTGACCCCAGATGATGACTTTTTAGTTGAAACGCGTCGGGTGGACCCATTCACACACATCGCTCTTGCATTTTGTGATATGCCTATGATGTTCTTCCAAATGTGAGTGTACATTTTTTTATCTTTTTTTAAATAAATACTTCCTTGTACGGTATCACACTATGTGAGTTTTTTTCCCCATTACGCATGTTATGTGGTTACCGTATCTCTGGCTCCAACAAGACTATATGTATTCACACTTCCTGGTGTTTACGGGAATTTGCGGTGCCGACTGATATGCGGATTCAGGACCAGCTGGATACACCTTGCTGACTGATTATTTAAGCCTGTTTTGACTTGGGTGGTATACACCTTACCAAGTCAATACCATCTGGTAAGCCTCCTCCTTATATCGGTGGTGGTGTCTCTAGACATGTGCACTGCCAAAAAATTCGTTAGTTTTCGTTTTCGTTTCATTTGTTTGTTTTTTTTTCGTTTTTCGGGTCATTCGTTATGATCGCAATTCGTAAATTCGTAAATTTGTACATTCGTAAATTTATACATTCGTAAATTTGTACATTCGTAAATTTGTACATTCGTAAATTTGTACATTCGTAAATTTATACATTCGTAAATTCGTACATTCGTAAATTTATACATTCGTAAATTTATACATTCGTAATTTCGGAAATTTGGAAATTTGATATTTTCGAAAACCCGAAAATTTGAAAATCTGAAAAAATAACTATTAAATTATAGTTGTAATTTCCTTTCAAATTTGGCTGTTAGCGAACGTAACGAATACAAATTTATCTGAAGTTACGCATAACCTGAAATAACAAATGCCGCATCTAAACAAATGGAACGGAACAAATTAATAATAATAATAATAAAACGTTTTTATTATTATTATTGTTATTTATTATTATTATTAATTCATTACGTTCCATTCGTTTAGATACGGCATTCATTATGTCGGAAAACAATTCGTAACTTCGTTAAGTTCACTAACAGCCAAATTTGAAAGGAAATTACAATATCTATAATTGAATAGTTAGTAATAGTTAAGTTATTAGTTAATTATTATTTCAGATTTCCGAATTTACTAATTTACGATTGTACGAATGTACAAATTTACGAATGTACGAATATTCGGAAATTCGTAAATTCGAATTTCCGGATAGTTGTACATTCGTAAATTCGTGCATTGGTAAATTTGTATACTCGTAAATTCGTACATTCGTAAATTTGAATTTACGAATATTCGTTAAAATTCGTTAAATGAGTTTTCGTTAATTCGGATATTTCCGAATTAACAAATTTGTCGAAATTCGTTAAAAAACGAATTCGGAACGAAACGAATTGCACATGTCTAGGTGTCTCTATCCTTTCACAGAGAGGGTCATATCCATGTGGGACTCTTTATTTCAACCTTGCAGTTTTTTCTACACTTTTGGACTGTTATTTGTGTGTGGTCACAATAGAGGACTGTTTCATTTTGATTTATTTACATATAATATTTTTTTTCACGGATCACACTCAGTCACTTGGTGTCACTGAAATTAATATATATGCATGTTTGCAACATTTGTTATGTGTTGGTAACTGACTCTTTCACAAAATAAGCGCTACACTTTTTTATATTCACCAGTTTTTGCTTTGTCTCAGCTGTGTTGGCAGCTAATTTTTGTGTTCACTCATTGCACAGCGCAGTATATCCCATATCTAATTTTTTGCACAGGGAGAGCTGAGCTGACTTAGACAAAAAAGGTCAGCTTTTCCTGTTGTGAACAGCTACAGAGGTCTGTAGGACATGTTTTAAAACACGTTTACTGCTTGGTAGAAAAAAAGTTTAACTTACTTGCTTGGTAAATATAAGTTAGCATTCAAATGTCAGATTCACTTTAAGACACAACTGTACTTCTTTAATCAGATACTTTGTTTATATTGTGTTTATATTACTAGGACAAACAGGAAAAAATGATTGCAGCTACTAAGGAAAAGCTCCGGCATGTTCGCATTGAACACGTGCAGAGCCCGCCAGGAAGTCGGCACCGCGCTGCGCTAATCACAGCCAGGGAGACATTTCCCGATCTCTGCAGCCGAGCATCGGGACAATGTCTCCCTGCCGGTGATTAGCGCAGCGCGCTGCCGTCTTCCTGGCGGGCTCTGCACGTGTTCAAAGCTCAAAGCTCATCCTTAGCAGCTACTAGTTTGACGTTTAAAGTTGTGACCCAATTTGTGCTTCAGATAACAAGAACACAATGCGGTTGTTATGTTGGGGTTTCACATCAAATCCTCATTTTCCACCTGCTGTGATTGCAGAGGAGAATAAAAACAAAGTGTTGGTACCTAATACAACAATTATCTGTGATGCAGGTGTGGGTTATAAAGCCGTATAAACAACACCTCTCAATCAGACATCTTGTACACTGACATCACATTTTGCAGTGTTGTGCTGTTTCAAAGGTATCATGAGCTGAATAAAACTGGCTTGTTCAGACTGGCAAGGTTGTTTTGACAAGACCTAGATACATTTAGGTAATTTTGTCATTTGTCTATCCAGTATACTGTATACCTCATAGTTTGTAGATGCTATAACTTTTGCGCAAACCAATCAACATACGCATATTGTGAGTTTCCCTATCCCACGCCTTAAAGACTTACTTAAGGCTGTCAGCAATTCAGCACTCTCCCAGTTGCAGCTCTTCTGCTTTCACTTTATGGTCTCACAGGAGACACAGGCAGCAGCAGGAGCCATAGACTTCTGGTGGTGTCAATCAAACCCTGTCATGACACGCACAGCCCTACTTGGAAATGCACCTGCACGGTTGCCCTCTCGGCTTGCTGATGGGGCACTCGTAAGAAGGAGGAGTGGAAAGCGTGGGTAGGGGACACCAGAAGGGGAAGTAAAATACCATTCTGTGCAATACCATTGCACTGAACAGGTAAGCATAATCTCTTTTTTATTTTAACAAAAAAAAAAAAAAAAAGCTGTAATATCACCTTAAGTATTTATCAGATTAGACTTGTTTCTGCACCTTGATAAAAGATCACTTTGAAATGCATTTTTATAAAAGAAAAAAAATACTTCTTATATGCTTTTTCAGCAAATGTTCATAATATGTATTATATGAAATGCTAAAGGTTGACTTTAAAATGCATCTGTGCCTAAACTATGGATATTAACCACTAGAGCTCTGGAGGGTTTTACCCAATTCGTGAGCAGGGCATTATTTCCTATTCAGCACTGCGCTACTTTAACTGGCAACGGTCATGCAAATAAATTTTTATGAAAAAATAAAGAAATATGCAAATAGAGTTTTTTTTGTAGGTACTTGATCACCTGTTTTTTTTTGTGATATATTGTAAATGAAAAAGACTAAACATTTTTTTTTAAACTTTATTTTCTTCTTTATGTCATGAAACATATCTAATAAAATCTAATTTCATCATAAATTTAGGCCAAAATGTATTCTACTACATGCAAAATATGTGTATATGTATTCTGCTAAAAAAATTGCGGTTGCCACTGCTTTTGTCCTCTTTCTTGTAATTTTTACATGTGCAGAATAAGGGTTGGCAGTCAGTGATGAGGACGAGAGAGCCAGACTATCTGACTTTTGTTCAAAATTAAGAGAGCCATTTCTTAAGTACAGTAACCCAAAACAACCAATGTGAATTCATAATGTACTCCATAATGCACTGGTCTGGAGTTCTGATTGTTTGCATTTAAAACTGTAATAGCGTTAATGCTGAACTCCAAGAAATAGCTAAATACCCCAATAAAATGCATAAATTGGGGATGGTTTACCTACCAAAGGTTTTGCATTTGTGTCCACCTTGTCTTGAGATTTACACAGCCCTAACAAACAGCATAGTCAGGCTGATGACCTGACTTTTACTATACCACAATTAAGGAACACAGTCTGGACACTTTTCTGCCCCAAGCATGTGATTTGTCAATAGCAGAGTAGCAGGCAGACTGATTAAGTCTTTCTTATGAGCATTTCTTGCCAGAAAATGTGCTTGCAGGCCACCTGATTGGCTCCGATAGCTGTTTGTTCCTCTTCCAGTTTGAGTGCCTATGTACAGAGAGTTACAAGAGGTTGAAATCAAGTCAGATTTATATTCTTACATGAATTACATTTAAAAATAAATGTAATTTTTAAATTAATTCTTTACTACATGAATTAACATTCTTATGCTTGGAGTTCAGCTTTCAAGTGTAACTAAAAGCAAACTTTTTTTTCACGTTGGATAGAGTAAGAGAGGGTTATAACCCTTGTGAGGTTTTTTTTGTTGCCATCTGTCTCCCATTGGGGATATTTTCCTTCACTTCCTGTCCCATAGCCAAAACAGGAAGTGAGAGGAAATTCCCCCAAAGTGAGGGAATCCCAGTGTATCACCAGGGTCACCAGAACTAGAACCAGAACGGGGGCACAGATAACAATAAAAACTGACAGGTGTTCTAATCTATCTCCACTCTTTCCCAAATAAAATAAAATACAAAGATTTGAAATTTAGAAGGCAGTTAGTGTCCTATGATTCTACCAGTAATCATCTTTCCAATACATACATGAAAAAATATTTGTGACACTCAAGTGTTGAAGCTGCAGGATGTTTGGAGATGTGAATTATATTTAGCCTAAGCAGAAGAAACACTAGAGCTGTGCTAAGAATATAATTTATTAACTAAAGACTGCACAACAGAACAGGGATTAAACCTGATGCACAAGACAAAAGATAGAACATTAGCTAGCTCTGGGGGAAACAACTAATTCACAATTTACAGTTCATTAAAGTCACGGCTTCACATTGGTCATATATAAAGAACTGAGTATAAAAGAAGATACGTACCAATGGTGCCCAAATGCTGGGTCAATCTATGTGCCAGCAAAGTAGGTGGTACAATATCACCTAGTGTTGTGTGGGGCCCAGGGCCACTTATAGAAATCACGGGGCCCCGTACAGCCTACCTGACGGGGCCCCCGTGCACAAATTTCCAAACAAAAATCCCTCCCCCTAGCACAACCCCCTCTAAATTACCCCCTGCCCCCCCCCAATCTCTCCTCCCAGCACATATCCCCCCATTCTTCCTCCTCACACATATCAACCTCCCCAAATCTCCATTACATTTGCCAAGGCCAACACAGCCAGGAAGAGGTGTGCTGTGTTTTGTTCTTCCCTCCTGTCAGAAGAGTGCTGGTCTTTATAGTACATGAGACCGGATCGCTCTTACTGTAGATTGCATTGCACTGTACACACACACACAGCGCCCCCATCTCCTCCAAAGGCTGCTCAGTGCTCACCTCCCGGCAGCAACAAATGTGGATAGGGGGCGGTGTGTGTACAGTGCCATGCGATCTACAGTAAGAGCGATCCGGCCTCATGTACTGTAAAGACCAGCGTTCTTCTGACAGGAGGGGAGAACAAAACACAGCACACCTCCCGCTGGCACTTATTCTCTCACCGCTCCAGGCTCCAAGCTGCCGTCTCCTCATCCCAGCTGTGAGTGCGGACAGGGAGGGGGCGGGGGAAGGAGCTCAGCTGCAGCCAGGCAGGGGGTGGGGGGGAATAACAACCCACCCCAGCATCCCCTAAATCCAGCCCTGTGTCTCTCACCTAGCCTCTCACCTAGCAGCTGAAAGCTGGCGGGAGCGATATGGAGAGAAATCGGCTTTGAGTTGCTGGGTGAGAGACGCTGTCATTCTTTATTCTCTGCTCCACCGATCCTCCTGCTGTCCGGGCCCCCCTTTGTGCCCGGGCCCCCTACAGGCTGGTGGTCCCCCCCTATCAGCGGCCCTGGTGGCGCCCAACGCTTCAAACACAGGAGAACTGTAACAAAAATTGGGGGATAGCCCATAGGAGTTCTAAGAGGGAGGAGGGGAATAAAGCGAACTGCGGTAATAACCTATATATAGTAAACGTTATTGATGGCCCAAAAAATCCAATAGAAAAGGTGAATAAACAAACAGCACAGGATCATTAAAAACAGGGAAACTTTGCCTTTTAAAAGTACATACACCCAGGTTCTCTCAAAACACCACATGAACGCAAGTAGTCAGCACATATTCTATGATAATGTCATTGAAAATCAGGTAGTGGTGAGTAGCAGGGAACCTTAGTGGTGTCCTCTGTCATACGGCTATACAACCTCACTTAGGACATCTGCTCACACAATGCACCTGTATGAATATGATGAGTGACTATATAAAGTTATCACATAATCAAGTGAACAGTTGGTTGGGTATAACACTGCTCCCAAAGAGTCATATGGAGGGACAACAAGTCCAAAAATCCCAGTGATGAAATCTCAATGTAAATGACAGTAACCTATCGTGGCGTTGGAAATTCCCACTATGAGGTACACAGATAGCTTCATGTGAAGTCCTTGGAGTGTAAGGCATTTGGGTAGATATGAAGATAATCCCCAGTGGGGGAATATGGAAAGATACTTCTCACAGTTGAGTCGGTGTGGTAGATCACCTCTGGTTATGAGGGTGTCTCGACATGGACTGGGTGGAAGATATGCTTCAGTTGCCTCTAAGCGGGCTGTCAGATTGCCTCCAAGTGGCACGGAGGATCCTGTCACTTTACTGGTTTGGCAGCTGCGTGGGCGTGTTCCTGATGTCAGTGTCATCAGGATGAGATAGCCTCGATCACTCCTGCATGGCACCCACGGGTCACCTCGCTCTTTCCCACTTGGAAATGTGAGGTACAGAGGATGGTGGCAGCTGGGGTCAGGAGGCAGGTGCCTGAGGGAGGTCCCTGAAAGTTCTGACATGCAGGGCCGTCTGGCAGGGACTCGGACTGTGGAGGGGCAGGGTTGATGGCTGGTGCCATAGAGACCCAGAGTGTGTAAAAACAGGTACACCAATGTGTTTTGTTCACTGGGTGGCATGGACTTCCTCAGGGTTTTCAATGACATTATCATAGAATATGTACTGATTACCTGAGTGCATGTGCTGTTTTGAGAGAACCTGTGTGTATGTACTTTTAAAAGGCTAGGTTGCCCTATTATTAATGATCCTGTGCTGTTTGTCTATTCACCTTTTCTATTGTATTTTTTGGACCATCAATAAAGTTTACTATATAGAGGTTATTACCGCAGTTTGCTTTATTCCCCTCCTCCCTCTTAGAACTCCGATGGGCTATCCCCCAATATTTTCAAATATAAAGAAGCAATTACCTAAATATTTTGTTACCTTGCTAACATTGTCTAGACAATTTCTTGTAAATTCTCCACAGAACTAGATTGTAGTAATAAATCTACACTCAACTATAATATATTTTAGCATATTAGAATTTTGTCACATTTCTCCCTTTAGCTTGCCATTAGAACACAAATACCATCATCTTGCTAGGCTGGAAGTAAAATAATGTATTTGAAATGCTCTGTGCATAATCCACTGGCAATGTCTAGACATGATTTTTTTACACAAATTCAGGTTCTTTTAGGAGAAAAATGTGTGCTCTCTTATCAGTCATCTACATTTAAAAACACATTTCCAGGATTGTAGTTTTCTAGAAGCAAAAGTTCTTTCTTTTCCATTACTTATTCTGGATGCCAATGTCTGATGATTCATATATGATTTCCACCCCCTCTCCCCCTTCTTTTTTTTATTGAACAAAACGGTTTAAACACAGGATGACTAAATGTGATTTTCCAGTAACACACAGATGGATTTTTGTTTTATTAACTATTCATTATGCTTAAAGGAACAGGAAATGAGAATAAAAAAATTCATATAAATTAACTGTTAAAATGTTCACAAGTATGCTGAAAAGTTACAGGAGTAAGCCTAGGTTCACATTGATGCAATTTGGCATGCGGTTTGACACGTCAGATCGCATGCCTAATCGGGGGCTATTGCCGGCAATGGCACCGTCCGAATCTGTGCGACGCCGTAAAGTCGTTCCTGTACCTGTACTACTTTTGGGGACTTTAGGATGCAATTTGTATAGACATATGTGCAGCAACCCACCCAAATGTCTCTGAAATCACTCCCAAAGTCAGACTAACATGCGGGTATGAAATTGTGCGAGTTCAGCTTAACTTGCACAATTTCTAACACACTGTCAGTGTGAACCTAGGCTAAAGGAAATTTAAAAGGTTAAGTTTACCTTTCCAATAAAATTTCCCATACATTCAGACACCCCCACAATATTACAAATCATTGTGCAGATTTTAAAAACAGAAGTTTATTTTAAGTGTAATGCCTGCGAGCTCTACATCAGTGGTCATTAACGCTGTCCTCAGGGCCCACTTAGGCTGGGTTCACACTAGTGCGACACGACAGCCGTTCTACTTTGGATCCGACTTTGCCCTGCGACATGAAGCCGACATATGTCCGACTTTCAATGAACGGGGATCCGACTTGGATCCCCGCCAATACCAGGCACTGTGTTTGGTATGAATCTTGAGGGGGAACTCCACGCCAAATTTTAAATAAAAAAACGGCGTGGGTTCCCCCTTCAGGAGCATACCAGGCCCTTGGGTCTGGTCTGGATTTGAAGGGGAACCCCAACGCTGAAAAAACGGCGTGGGGTTCCCCCAAAATCCAAACCAGACCCTTATCCGAGCACGCAACCTGTCAGGCCGCAGGGGAAGAGGGGGGGATGAGAGAGCGGCCCCCCCTCCCTCCTGAACCATACCAGGCCGCATGCCCTCAACATGGGGGGTTTGGTGCTCTGGGGCAGGGGGGCGACCTGCGGCCCCCCCACCCCAAAGCACCCTGTCCCCATGTTGATGAGGACAGGGCCTCTTCCCGACAACCCTGGCCGTTGGTTGTCGGGGTCTGCGGGCGGGGGGCTTATCGGAATCCGGGAGCCCCCCTTTAATAAGGGGGCCCCCAGATACCGGCCCCCCACCCTATGTGAATGAGTAGGCGGTATCTTCTTCCAGCTCTTTTGCTAGTGGAGGGGCCGGTCTTCTCCGTCGCCGTCAGCGTCTTCTTCTCTCTTCTCCTCCTCAATGTTGACTCGTCGCTTCCTCCCGCTGTAACGTCACAGGGCCACCCGGAGCATGTGACTGTGACGTCATGGGAGCATGTGACTGTGACGTCATGAGAAGCCTATATTAATTCGGAGCGGAGCGAACAGCCAGTATTACAGCGGGAGGAAGCGACGAGTCAACATCGAGGAGGAGAAGAGAGAAGAAGACGCAGACGGCAACGGAGAAGACCGGCCCCTCCACTAGCAAAAGAGCTGGAAGAAGATAGTGGAGGGGCCGGCAGAAGGACAACGGAGAGCCAGACGAGACGATGGGAAGACCGGGCCTCCGCTAGCAAAAGAGCTGGAAGAAGATAGCGGAGGCCCGGCGGAAGAAATAACCGGAGAGCGAGAGAAGAACCGGAGAGCGGGAGAAGAAGAATGCGATGGAGAAGACCGGGCCCCGCTAGCAAAAGAGCTGGAAGAAGATAGCGGAGGCCCGGCAGAAGAAAGAACCGGAGAGCGTGGAGACAACACCGGAGACCCCCGGAGCTGTGCAATAAATTACTTTAAAAAGCTGTGTTGCGTTTTTTTTCTTGACATTTTTTTCCACTAGGTGAATGGGTAGGGGTACGATGTACCCCATACTCATTCACATAGGGTGGGGGGGCCGGGATCTGGGGGCCCCCTTATTAAAGGGGGGCTCCCGGATTCCGATAAGCCCCCCGCCCGCAGACCCCGACAACCAACGGCCAGGGTTGTCGGGAAGAGGCCCTGTCCTCATCAACATGGGGACAGGGTGCTTTGGGGTGGGGGGGCCGCAGGTCGCCCCCCTGCCCCAGAGCACCAAACCCCCATGTTGAGGGCATGCGGCCTGGTACGGTTCAGGAGGGAGGGGGCCGCTCTCTCGTCCCCCCCTCTTCCCCTGCGGCCTGCCAGGTTGCATGCTCGGATAAGGGTCTGGTTTGGATTTTGGGGGGACCCCACGCCGTTTTTTCGGCGTAGGGGTTCCCCTTCAAATCCAGACCAGACCCAAGGGCCTGGTATGCTCTTGGAGGGGGAACCCATGACGTTTTTTTATTTAAAATTTGGTCTGGAGTTCCCCCTCAAGAGCAGCAGAGCACAAGTCGCATGCCAAAGTCGGATCATGCAAGACTGCGGTCCGACTTTGATCCGACTTCAATGATAGTCAATGGGCTGAAGTCGGATCAAAGTCGGACCAAAGTAGTACAGGGAGCATTTTCAAAGTCGGACCGACATGTGTCGGACCAGTTAAGACGGCTCCCATAGGGAAACATTGATTTTCACACGTCATGCGACATGAGCTCCCAATGTCGGAGCGTTTGTCGCCCCAGTGTGAACCCGGCCTCACAGACCAGGTTTGCAAGATAAATCACAGGTGATATAATTTGCTGCTCAGTGATTGCGGTATTCTAGTCTGCATCTCTCCAAGGTAATACATAAAGTCTGGCCTGTTAATGGGCCCTGAGGACAGGGTTGATGACCACTGCTCTACACGACCTCCCCCATGCTTGTCAGATGAACTCCTAGTGAGAGTGATCCTCCTGGTCCTGCCTAGATAACTAAATAATGCTATATATTTGATGTGTGCACCTCAAGCACTGCAGGAACTAGTGATCTGCTGGGTTCCGGATTGTGCCAAATAAGCTAAAAACTAAGAATAGGAAACAGGTAACCAAAATTGGACATAAACTACTATTATAAAAGCAAAGCACTTTTGGATTACTAAGTACCCCCATTATTATATACTGTACATTTTAATATGTACTAGTATTCACATTGAGGAACAATGTTATTGCCTGCTATCTGAAGAAAGCATGCCTTGAAGTAAACTGCATGGACATTACGTATTGCATTCTAATAGTGAAACTATTTCTTGTTATAATGCACAGGGATCTTAAGGCCCCTTTCACACTGGGGCGTTTTTCATGCGGTTTAGCGCTAATATTAGCGCTATTATACCGCATGAAAAAATCATGCCCTTTAGCCTTCAATGTGAAAGCCCGAAGGCTTTCACACTGAAGCGGTGCGCTAGCAGGACCGCTCCAAAAGTCCTGCTAGCCGCTTCTTTACAGCGGTGAAGGAGCGGTGTGTTCACCGCTCCTTTACCGCGGTCTCCCATTGAAATCAATGGGACAGCGCGGTAATACCGCCCGCAAACCGCGGCAATAGCCGCGGTTTGCGGGTGGTATTAACCCTTTTTCGGCCGCTAGCGGGGGTTAAATTCACCCCCCTACAACGGTATAGCAGCGCTGAAAATCGCGCTGCTATACCGCCACCGCTCCTGCCCACCCCAGTGTGAAAGGGGCCTAAGAGAATGTAAGGTTCTCTATGGCATGGATTTTATATTTCCAAGGATGTGAGGAACTGGGCATCTTTAAGAGGATCTTCACCTTGTAAACAAAAACGTAAAAGTCAGCAGGTACAAATACTGTAGCTGTTGACGTTTAGCACTTACTTTTCTGGATGCTTGGACAGGAAAGTGCATCACCCGACCCGGCTATTTCAGGTCCAAGCACGAGCATCTTAACTATGGGCAGCCAACTGTAACTCCTTGCAGCTTCACAGACAGCTGCCCACTGCACATGCAATCCTGCAGTCTCCTGGGATCTGTGACGTGTCCCAAGAGGCTGTAGGCAGGGCCGGACTGGCCTACCTGTTCTTTCCCCCCAGTGCTCTCCAGCTCTCCCCATCACTTCCCAGCCCCCACCCCAGTGCTCTCCACCCCCCACAGTGCTCTCCAGCCCCCCGTGCTCCCCACCCCTGTTATTTCTGGCCCCTCCAGTGCTCTCAAGCTCCACCCATCGCTCTCTAGCCCCCCAGTGCTCTCTGCCCCCGTGCTCTCCACCCCTGTTCTTTTTGGCTCCCCCCAGCACTCTCCACTCCCCACTCCTGTACTCTCCACTCCCCCCTGCATTTTGCCCCCACCCATGTGCTCTCCAACCCTGCCAGTGCTCTTCGCTCCCCCTGCATTTTGCCCTTACCCCTGTGCTCTCCAACCCCGCCAGTGCTCTCCGCTCCCCCTGCATTTTGCCCCCACCCATGTGCTCTCCAACCCCGCCAGTGCTCTCCGCCCCCCATAGTTCTCTCCAGCCCCCGTACTTTCCACCCCTGTTTTTTCTGGCCCCCACTGGTGCTCTCAAGCTCTCCCATTGCTCTACACCCCCTAATGCTCTCCACTCCCCCCTGCTCTTTGTACCCCCCAGTGCTCTCCAGCCCCCATGCTCGCCACCCCTGTTCTTTCTGCCCCCCCAGTGCTCTCAAGATCCCTCCAGTGCTCTTTACCCCCCACACTCTTAGCCCCCTCAGTGCTCTCCAGCCCCCCCTCTCAGCCTCCCGTACTCTTCACCCCTGTTCTTTTTGGCTCCCCCCAGTGCTCTCAAGCCCCCCCTGCGCTCTCCGCTCCCCACCCCTGTTATCTCCACACCCCACTGCTCTTTGCCCCCATCCATGTGCTCTCCAACCCCGCCAGTGCTCTCCAGCTCCCACCCAGTGCTCTCACTTCCCCAGGACCAGAGGACAGGCTGACTGGGTGCAGTTAATGAGGATGGCTGAAGGTGCAGGTGGCCAGGGACCACTCCATCTCACAGTAAACAGATCCTCTGGAAGGAGCACTGTCCCCATCCAAAACAAGAACAGACCCTGCCTGCTGATGGCGATCATAATTATCTTGCTGGCATGGAAGGTACCGTACCGAGCATCAACAACACACCTTCCCACAGACAGGGACTGCAGATTGGGACATGGGGCATAAGAGGGGCTGCAATGATGGGCACATTGAGGCTGCATTTGTGGGCACAGTGAGACTGCATTCATGGGCACAGTAAAGCTGCATTTGATGGGCACAGTGATGCTGCATTGATGGTCACAGTGAGGCTGCAATGATGGGCACAGTGAGGCTGCAATGGTGGGCACAGTGAGGCTGCATTCATGGGCACATTAAAGCTGCATTTGATGAGCACAGTGAGGCTGCATTTATGGGCACAGTGAGGCTGCATTTATGGGCACAGTGAGGCTGCAATGATGGACACAGTGAGGCTGCAATGATGGGCACAGTGAGGCTGCATTGATGGGCATTGTGAGGCTGCATTGATGGGCACAGCGAGGCTGCATTGATGGGCACAGAGAGGCTGCATTGATGGGCAAAGTGAGGCTGCATTGATGAGCACAGTGAGGCTGCATTGATGGGCACAGTGAGGCTGCATTTGATGGGCACTGGTGGGGCTGCATTGAGCTCTTGTATCAAGTCTGCAGCCTCTGACCATCTCCTGTATCATGTCTGCAGTCTCTGAGGGAGTCTGGAGAGGAGTCAAGAGTGGGAGCACCGCCGGGATGGGGGTCATGGGAGAAGTCAGATGTGTGTGGACTGTGGAGAGGAGACTATATAGGATAAAACCAGAGCCACCAAGTTGGAGCCGACTGACTGAGCCCTGCACGGTGCACCTAAGAGGAGGTCAATGACAGCACCGCTAGGCCAGTCTGAGGGGGGTCACTGATGTAAGAGGGGAGTGAATACGATAATGTAAGGGGGCACTGATATAAAGGTTCCCCCCTTATATCAGTAACCCACCCCCCCTTACCTTTAGTGTATTCTTTCTACAAGAGGTGGTCCCCCACTTTATGAGTTCATGGGGTCCCCATTGATGATTGACCACTTTTAACTGGAATTTGCGTTTATATATATAAAGCCCTATGTGATTTCATATCTGTCTTATCTATATATAATACACTCTTCATGAACAAGAAAATAATGACGTTATGCTGTTACGCTGGTATAATAATGCTGTGGGGCTGGTATGAAATTTTTTGCAGGGTTGGTTTTATTCCCAGTCCGGCCCTGGCTGTAGGGGGTGTGGGGGGGCGAACTTCTGTGGGAACCACAAAAAAATACATTCCAAATCACTTTAAAAATAAGATTGATACAATTTGTGATGAGATCTCCAATGTACAGATACCTCCCCCACTTTTACACTGAATACTTGAAGCTACTAAACTTTTTTCTAACGCCCACCTAACCCCTGGACCCTGTTCCCTTTTAAATACTACGGTCACTCTCTGGCTCTGTCCTACGCTCTCTAACTCACATCTGCAATCTCTTCCTCTCTTCCGGCATTTTCCCCAACTCTCTAAAACATGCACTAGTCAGCCTTATAATTAAACATCCTTCCTTGGATCCCACCAACCTTAACAACCAAAGCAAAAAGAAACATAAACAAAATAAACCCTGGTCAGCTTGAACTCTGACTAAACATGCAGGTTTCCTAACTAACAACTGGGATCAGCCTGGTGCTGTCCTAGTCCCTAAGTCCCTGGTTTAGTAAATGTCCAAACAAATAGCCACACAGGCTTTGTCTCACCGCACAGGGGTTCACTCTCCCTAGACAGTCCACACAGGTCTGGGTCCAGGCATGAGCAAACACCTAATGAAGCTGGGAGTTTTTATAGAGGCCTTAAACGAGCTGACAAGCTTCAGCTGGTCTCATCAACTCCCTGCCTGCACGACGCCCAGCACTCTCCCTAGAGGTATGACTCATCCATGAGCCCACTAGCCTCAGCTGGGCTTCATCAACTCCCTCCCTAGTTGTATAAGTCGGCATAAAGCCTGAATCTGGGAGAAATATATCTACCCCCCTGGATGCAACCAGGAGACTTTACCTTCCTGCTGTCACATACCCCCCCCCTCTTGTTTTAACCTTGGGGTTGGAACACCAGCAATCAGGCATTCATGTACTCGAGACAAAGCATCCACATTCCCCATTTGAACGCCAGGGCGATGCTTTACTGTGAAGTTGAATTCCTGTAGGGCCAGGAACCACCTATTCACTCTTCTATTTGTCTCCTTGTTTTGAGCCATCCACTTTAACGGAGCGTGATCCGTAACCATGTCAAAGTGCCTACCTAGCAGATAGTACCGAAGGGAATCTAGAGCCCACTTCACTGCTAAACACTCCTTTTCAACCGTGGCGTAATTTACCTCATGGGACTTCAACTTCCTGCTGAGGTAAATGACTGGGTGCTCTTCCCCGTTCCAGACCTGGGACAATACTGCTCCTAACCCCACATCTGACGCATCACTTTGTACGACAAAGTCTTTAGAGAAGTCGGGTGAGTACAACACTGGCTGGCTACATAAGGCTTGTTTCAAGAATTGGAACGCTGCCTCAGCCTCGGGGGTCCATTTAATCATGACCGACCCTTTCCCTTTCGTCAGGTTGGTTAGGGGCACAGCCTTAGAAGCAAAGTGGGGAATGAAGCGCCGATAATAACCCGCGATTCCCAGAAAGGCTCGTACCTGATTCTTGCTGTTGGGACGTGGCCAACTCTGGATGGCCTCGACTTTGTTGAGTTGGGGTTTTATTACTCCCCTGCCAATGGTGTACCCAAGATATTTGGCCTCCTCCTGCCCAATGGTACACTTCTTGGGGTTAGCCGTAAACCCCGCTTCCCGGATAGAGTCTAGGACTGCTTGCACTTTTGGCAGATGTGAGGCCCAATCTGTGCTATGGACAATTACGTCATCCAGGTAAGCCGCAGCATACTTCCGATGGGGCCTCAGTATCTGGTCCATTTTCCGCTGGAATGTGGCCGGCGCATTCTGTAACCCGAACGGCATTCTCTTATATTGGAACGCCCCGTCTGGGGTTACAAATGCGGTTTTCTCTTTGGCCGACTTGGCCAGGGGAATTTGCCAATACCCTTTTGTGAGGTCAAGAGTCGTCATGTATCGGGCTGTTCCCAGCCGGTCGATCAACTCATCTATACGTGGCATGGGGTAGGTGTCAAATTTTGTAACTTTGTTCAACTGACGAAAATCGTTACAAAATCGCCAGCTCCCATCCGGTTTAGGCACCAACACAATGGGACTAGACCAATCACTTTGGGACTCCTTTATCACCCCTAAGTTCAGCATTTTCTGTACTTCCTCCCGTATTGCCTCCCGTCGGGCCTCTGGGATCCGATAGGGTTTTAACTTCACCCTTTCCCCGGGCGGGGTAATAATATCATGCTCTACCCCAGATGTTTGTCCCGGCAGCTCAGAGAACACCTCCTTGTTGCGAAGCACAAACTCCTTCACCTCCTGTTGTTGGGGTTGTGACAAGGTGGCTGCTATTCCAACCTCCGGAATCACGCAACCAGTTTGAGCTGGTGACCAAGTTTCTGCGACTAGGGACTCTCTATCCCTCCAGGCTTTCAACAGATTAACGTGATAGATCTGTTCGGGCTTTCGCCTTCCTAGTTGTCTGACCTTGTAATTCACTTCGCTCACTTTTTCCATTATCTCGTAGGGGCCTTGCCATTTGGCAAGGAATTTACTTTCAACCGTAGGGACAAGTACCAATATCCTATCCCCCGGGGAAAAGGTACGGGTCTTGGCTCCACGGTTGTACACTCTCTGCTGTGCCAACTGCGCTTGGGCCAAATGTTCCTTCACGATGGGCATTACCTGTGCAATTCGATCTTGCATCAGGGTGACATGCTCAATCACACTCCTGTGGGGAGAACTCTCACTTTCCCAAGTTTCCTTGGCAATATCCAACAGTCCTCTTGGGTGTCTCCCATACAGTAACTCAAAGGGGGAGAATCCCGTAGAGGATTGGGGCACCTCCCTAATAGCAAACATCAAATAAGGAAGTAGACAGTCCCAATCCTTTCCATCTCTATCCACCACTTTCTTCAACATTTGTTTTAGGGTTTTGTTGAATCTTTCAACCAGCCCATCGGTTTGGGGGTGATACACAGACGTACGCAATTGCGTCACTTTGAACAATTTACACAGCTCTTTCATAACCCGGGACATAAAGGGTGTACCTTGGTCCGTAAGCAGTTCTTTACATATACCCACGCGGCTAAAAACAAGAGATAGCTCTTTGGCTATGGTTTTGGCCGAGGTATTTCGGAGAGGGATCGCTTCTGGATAACGGGTGGCATAGTCCATTATAACTAATATGTACTGGTGCCCCCTAGCGGACTTGATTATAGGACCTACCAAATCCATTGCGACCCTCTCAAACGGGACCTCAATGATGGGTAGAGGGACCAGCGGGCTACGGAAATGTGGCATCGGGGCCGACCTCTGACACACAGGGCAGGAGGAACAATAATTTTCTATGTCCTTCATCACCCCAGGCCAATAGAATCTCTGTAATACCCTCTCTCGGGTTTTCTCTGTCCCCAGATGACCTCCAAGAATGTGCCCATGGGCCAACTCCAACACCAACTTCCTGTAAGGTTTGGGCACCACAAGCTGCTCAACGGTTTCTTCTGCCCTTTTTGCCACCCGATACAGTAGGTCCTTCTCTACGCTGAAGTATGGGTAAGTGCAGGTATTATCTGGGTTCACTAACTCGCCATCTATTTCCACTACGTTTTCCCGTGCCTTTATTAGGGCGGGGTCTTTTAACTGTTCTGTGGCAAAATTTTCCCTGTGAACCTCAAGATCAGAAAACTCCACAGACGGTAGGTTTTCGTCTGAGGAGGTGGGCTCCTCTCCAGTTTCTTGAGTCTCCCCTGCCAATACTGACAAGGGAAATTCTGGAGAGTCCTCACCACTCTCAGAGGAGTTCTGGCTATCACATTCCTGGTACATAGGGGCACCAGTGGGGGGCTCAGGATCATCCCACAGTTCCCAGAACTTCGGAAAATCCCTTCCCACAATGGCATCATGCGGTAATTGAGATACTAACCCCACTGGATGAGAGAGGGTACCTTTGGGGGTCTCGAAACACACTGTAGTCACTGGATACTCTCGGGTGTCCCCATGCACACAAATAACAGCTACCTTGCTATTCCCAGAGACCTCTGTTTTAACTAATTCAGCCTTTATCAGGGTCACAAGGCTACCTGAATCCAGCAATACCACAACATTTCTACCATTAATACACATTTTGCATAAATGTTTCTCAGTTCCCCGAATGGCAGTGCATGCGACTGTCGCACACAGCGACTGACGTCGGTCCGTCAGAAAGTCACATTGCATGGGTTCCTCCACAACCGGGCAATTTGCTGCAATATGTCCCGCTTGCCGGCAGCGGTAGCAAACAATCCATTTGGCTGCCTCTTGAGCCCCTGACTTCCCAGGCTGTTCTCGCCAAACTTTGGGTAGAGCTCCCACCCTCTCACTCTCTCCACCCTCACCCCTTGGAATCCTCTTATCCGCCCCTGGGGATGGTCTGGTCTTAGGGTGGAAAGTCAGAGAGTCTCTGGAAGAGGCCGTCAGGTTCTCTGTAGCCAAGTATTTCTCTACACGATCCACAAGACCACCGGCCGTCTCTGGGTCTCCATGGCTTACCCACTTTTGGATGGCAGTAGGAAGAGCTCTCAAAAACTGATCCATTACAACACGTTCCACAATCTCTGGTGCGGACAAAGTCTCTGGCTGTAGCCACTTCCTGCTCAGGTGAATGAGATCATACATTTGAGACCTGGGGGGTTTTCCAAGCTGGAAAGTCCAGTTATGCACACGCTGAGCCCGGACAGCCAGGGTGACACCCAGCCTTGCCAATATTTCAGCTTTTAGCATCACATAGTCTTTTGCTTGGTCAGGCTCTAGGTCATAGTAAGCCTTCTGCGATTCACCAGTTAACAGAGGAGCCACCAGTCCAGCCCACTGCTCCTCAGGCCACTTTTCTCTTTCAGCAGTCCTTTCAAATGTGGTCAAAAATACCTCTGGATCATCCTCTCCAGTCATTTTTGTCAATAAACGACTCACCCCAAAGGACGCGGTATTAGTGGGACGGCTTTCCTCACTGGTCTGCGGACGTTGCTGCATTACTGCTTCCATTTGTTGTAGTCTCTGCTCTTGCTTCTGTAACAGGTCTATGAAGCGGGCCTCAGATTGCTGCTGGGCTGCAAGGCTCTGTTGATGAGCTTGCTGCTGGGCTGCGAAGCTCTGTTGTTGAGCTGCAAGGCTCTTTTGCAAACCTGTATTTGTCTGCTGTTGATTGGCATTTGCTAGAGCCAGCTGTTTCAGTATCTCCTCCATGCTGGCTTAAAAAAAAAACTGCCACTGGTTCTCCACCAACTGTGGGGGGGTTAGCTCGGCAGCGGGTGTGTGTGATCCCCTGGATGGGCTCCCCACACAAAAACAGGCCCAGCAGACGGAGGTTGTGGTTTTCAAGATCAAAAAGGTGCGGTTTATTTCTCTATTTACAGTGACAAAAAACACAGCAAAGCAAAAAGAAACATAAACAAAATAAACCCTGGTCAGCTTGACCTCTGACTAAACATGCAGGTTTCCTAACTAACAACTGGGATCAGCCTGGTGCTGTCCTAGTCCCTAAGTCCCTGGTTTAGTAAATGTCCAAACAAATAGCCACACAGGCTTTGTCTCACCGCACAGGGGTTCACTCTCCCTAGACAGTCCACACAGGTCTGGGTCCAGGCATGAGCAAACACCTAATGAAGCTGGGAGTTTTTATAGAGGCCTTAAACGAGCTGACAAGCTTCAGCTGGTCTCATCAACTCCCTGCCTGCACGACGCCCAGCACTCTCCCTAGAGGTATGACTCATCCATGAGCCCACTAGCCTCAGCTGGGCTTCATCAACTCCCTCCCTAGTTGTATAAGTCGGCATAAAGCCTGAATCTGGGAGAAATATATCTACCCCCCTGGATGCAACCAGGTGACTTTACCTTCCTGCTGTCACAATATATATATATATATATATATATATATATATATATATATATACAGAGCCGATCCGACCCATACGCTCCCTACGCAAGCTGCGTAGGGCCCCACAACTGCCCGAGGGCCCCGTGGTGGGAGTCCGCCCATGGAGGTGCCCGCAGCTTAATAGGCAGAAAAAAAATCTGGAAAAAGATACCCCCGAGGAATCAGTAAAACCCTTTAAATCCTGGTTGATGCAGCTATTTGAGCTGGCCGGGATAGATCATCAGTCAGAGGTGCGGTGATGATTTTAGTGACAGGCGCTCCGGCCACCTCTCCCCCTGGGGAATTCGTCACTGCCGTGGGGGACAGATGGTAATGGAGCTGGAGGCTGCAGAGTGCACGCGGAGGTAGGGTTGCCACCTGTACGGGATTCACCCGGGCAGTACGGGTTTTGATTACAAAAATATTTTATTAGGAAGTTCAGATGTACAGTTACATAGAGTGTTTATAAAGGTAATCAAAATTAAAAGAAATAAAAAATTCAAAAGAAGAGGAGATAATCGAGCTCATACATGAAGATAGTAAATATATAAAAAGTTTTCTGGTACAAAGAGTTCCTACATGGGCGTATGTTAAATATAAAAAGGGTAGGCACTATAGGTCAAAATTGCATGAATTTGCTAGAGTGTGTGGGTGGGAATTCAGGTTCTAGGGTAATGAGTTATGTTGTAGGCCAATATGACCATTTCCTTTCAAAAACCTGGAAGGTATCGTGAAGTGTGTGAAAGATTCTTTCCGAGAGTTTTATCGTCTCCATCCGAGCTAGCACCTGTGCCCAAGGCAGATTGTTTGATCTCCAATTGGAGGCAATCATCCATTGGATGGAGCTACATAAAGTATGGAAAAGTCTTTTACAAGGGATGGGAACATTGGGTATATCTGCATATAGAAGGCAAATCTGTGGGGAGATTGGGATTTTCTGTTTCAAGGTATTATCAAAAATTTCTGCAGCATGGCTCCATATATGATGCAGGTATTTGCAGCTCCAAAATGTGTGTAGGATAGTGCCTGGTTCTGGACAGCCCCTGAAACAGTATGGAGAAATAGAAGGATAAAATGTGTTGAGCTTGGACGGGGTGAGATACCATCTAGAGTATATTTTAATGGGAGTTTCTCTGGAGGAGATAGCTATGGTTTTGAATCCTCTGCCCGGGTTTCTCTCCGCTCGAGCCCCGGACACATCAGTGGCAGCCCCGCAGCACCAATCCTCCTCTCTCTTAGGCCTCGTACACACGGCCGAGATTCTCGTTGAAAAAAACAAGTCGTTTTTTTCGACGAGATTCTTGGACAAGAAACTTGTCCCGGCCGAGTGTACACACGCTCGTTTCAAAGAACCCGCGGTTCTTTGAAAGGAGTGTACGCGGTGACGTCATCGACTACGTCGAGCATGCGCTCGTCACATTCGATGCCATCGCCGCCATCTTGGTATACCCTACGTATGCCTAGGAAGCTACCGCGCATGCGTCAAATTCATTTCGAACATGCGCGGGCTTCCAGGCGGACGGGTAAGTGTACACACACTCACTTTTCTCGTCGAGAAACATGCCGAGGAGAATCTCGACGAGAAAATAGAGAGCAGGTTCTCTATTTTCTCGTCGAGGTTTCTTGTCGGTTTTCTCGACGAGAAACCCGCTAGCAGCGTACACACGACCGATTTTCTCGGCAAGACCTCTCTGCCAGCAAGTTTCTTGCTGGTTCTTGCCGAGAAAATCGGTCGTGTGTACGAGGCCTCACTGTCAGCTCAGGGAAGGCGGAGCTTTATCTCACGGCATAGTGCACATGCTTCAGCGTCTCCACTCTGCATCCTCCAGCCTCCCCCTTGTACAGAGATGGTGTGAGTGAAGGGAGAATGGCTTCAGCAGTGTGGAGAACACAGACAGGAGTAGAACTTAGAAGCAGCAGTGACAGCCCAGAGCTCCATCACAGACATCGGAGCTGTACTGGGGATTTCCTCCTCCTCTGCTACTGTGAGTCACCCCTCCCCCTCCGGGGCTGCTGTATGTGTATGGTTCTAGATCAGTTCACTACACACTATTCACTTTCTCAAGAGGGAGGAGGGGGTGCTGCCTGCAGTCTTCCTGGTCAGTGGACTTTTTCTATTAGAGGGGGGTGAGCAAGATCCTCCCAGCTGGGCTTCTTTTTACCTTGGGAGGGAGGGGAGTTCCTATTTTCCTGGATGGGGTCCCCTATTATTACCCCCCTGCAGTCCTCCAAGCTGGGGATCTCCTATAACTTGAGGGGGAAGAGAGAGGAATTTCTATAGTCAGTCCTCACAGCTGGGGGTCTTTAACTAGAGGGGAGTTCCTATCTTCCTGGGTGGGGATCCCCTCTTATCACCCCCCCCCCCAGCAGTCATATTATTCAGGGGTCAGTACACCTGAAAGTGTGTGTGTGTGTGGGGGGGGGGGATCCCTGACTCCTTTGGCACTATCTTAGCACATGCCATAACCATCCCATATATTTTAGCTTAGCACTGCATGCACTTTTATTAACCCTGTCATTTTGACATCTTTTTCCCTGGGCACCAGCTGACTTTGTCCCAGCACTGGCTGCAAGGGAGCCACAGTGGGATTTGTCTCTAAAAGTAGATCCCCCCCTTGTATTGCTCCTCCCATCCGATCCCTTGCGAATCCTCCAAACAACGCTGCTACAATGCTGCTAGCCTGCTTCCCCTTTAAATGGCTGCAGCTGATGCTGGGGCGGGAGATCAGTGCTATGTTCAGATGGAGAGCAGAAGGGGGGGATGGGGGCTGGTAAGCATATCAGTCCCTTCCTGAATGAATACAGTGAGCAATCAGTACCTATCGCTCCTGTGTTCATTCATCACTGAAGCATAGTAAACGATGTTTACTATGCTTTGGCTTATGAATGAATAGAAAATGACAAGTGAGATTATACTGGGGGACACATTGACCTGTGAGGGGGTAGGATTATACTGAGTTACAGACTACCTGTGGGGAATGTACTGAGCTACAGACTGATCTGGGGGGGGCATTACACTGCAGGACAGACTGACTCGGGGGGGGGGTGTATTGAGGGATGTATTGAGGTACAGACTGACCTGGGGGGACTATACTAGAGGACAGACTGACCTGGAGGGGCAGAATTATTCTGGGGGTCAGACTGACCTGGAGGGGCAGAATTATTCTGGGGGTCAGACTGACCACCTGGGGGGATATACTGGAGGACAGACTGACCTGGGGGGGGATATACTGGAGGACAGACTGACCTGGGGGGGATATACTGGAGGACAGACTGACCTGGGGGGGATATACTGGAGGACAGACTGACCTGGGGGGGATATACTGGAGGACAGACTGACCTGGGGGGGATATACTGGAGGACAGACTGACCTGGGGGATATACTGGAGGACAGACTGACCTGGGGGGGATATACTGGAGGACAGACTGACCTGGGGGGGATATACTGGAGGACAGACTGACCTGGGGGGGATATACTGGAGGACAGACTGACCTGGGGGGGATATACTGGAGGACAGACTGACCTGGGGGGGATATACTGGAGGACAGACTGACCTGGGGGGGATATACTGGAGGACAGACTGACCTGGGGGGGATATACTGGAGGACAGACTGACCTGGGGGGGATATACTGGAGGACAGACTGACCTGGGGGGGATATACTGGAGGACAGACTGACCTGGGGGGATATACTGGAAGACAGACTGACCTGGG
This sequence comes from Rana muscosa, assembly GCA_029206835.1. Taxonomy (NCBI): domain Eukaryota; kingdom Metazoa; phylum Chordata; class Amphibia; order Anura; family Ranidae; genus Rana; species Rana muscosa. The sequence continues at coordinate 33,319,984 of CM055118.1, read as the reverse complement.
GGGATATACTGGAAGACAGACTGACCTGGGGGGATATACTGGAAGACAGACTGACCTGGGGGGATATACTGGAAGACAGACTGACCTGGGGGGGATATACTGGAGGACAGACTGACCTGGGGGGGATATACTGGAGGACAGACTGACCTGGGGGGGATATACTGGAGGACAGACTGACCTGGGGGGGCAGAATTATTCTGGGGGTCAGACTGACCACCTGGGGGGATATACTGGAGGACAGACTGACCTGGGGGGGGATATACTGGAGGACAGACTGACCTGGGGGGGATATACTGGAGGACAGACTGACCTGGGGGGGATATACTGGAGGACAGACTGACCTGGGGGGGGATATACTGGAGGACAGACTGACCTGGGGGGGATATACTGAAGGACAGACTGACCTGGGGGGGATATACTGGAGGACAGACTGACCTGGGGGATATACTGGAGGACAGACTGACCTGGGGGGATATACTGGAGGACAGACTGACCTGGGGGGGATATACTGGAGGACAGACTGACCTGGGGGGGATATACTGGAGGACAGACTGACCTGGGGGGGATATACTGGAGGACAGACTGACCTGGGGGGGATATACTGGAGGACAGACTGACCTGGGGGGGATATACTGGAGGACAGACTGACCGGGGGGGATATACTGGAGGACAGACTGACCGGGGGGGGGATATACTGGAGGACAGACTGACCTGGGGGGATATACTGGAAGACAGACTGACCTGGGGGATATACTGGAAGACAGACTGACCTGGGGGGATATACTGGAAGACAGACTGACCTGGGGGGATATACTGGAAGACAGACTGACCTGGGGGGATATACTGGAAGACAGACTGACCTGGGGGGATATACTGGAAGACAGACTGACCTGGGGCGATATACTGGAAGACAGACTGACCTGGAGGGATATACTGGAAGACAGACTGACCTGGGGGGATATACTGGAAGACAGACTGACCTGGGGGGGATATAATGGAGGACAGATTGACCTGGGGATATAATGGAGGACAGATTGACCTGGGGATATAATGGAGGACAGATTGACCTGGGGATATAATGGAGGACGGATTGACCTGGGGGGATATACTGGCGGACAGACTGATGTGGGAGTGGAATTATACTGGGGGATACACTGACCTGGGGGGGGGAAATCGGCCCACACAAACTGTTCATCATGGCGCCACATTACTACTCTTCTTGAGGCACCCAGAAGGGTGTCCCATGTCTTTTACAATTCTATAATGTATATTGCAAAAAAAAAAATTGCCGTGCGTCGCTAAAGTGTTCGGGTTTGGCTTGACGAAAAGGTGGCAACCCTAGTTGCCACCCGTACGGGAATGACCCTTTGCTTCCCCAAGCAACTTGCCTGCTGTTTATCCCCCCCCCCCCCCCCCAGTCAGCCAGCCTGTGAATCCTCGCCGCCACTGCTGAGAGTGAGAGTTTCAGCAGCGCAGGGGACAGAGAGAGGAGTAGAAGCAGCGGTGACAGGCAGCCCGCCCAGCCAGAGCTCCTTCACAGACATCGGAGCTGTACGGGGATTTCCTCCTTATCTGCTACGGTGAGTCACCCCCTCCCCCTCTGCACTGTGACCTGAGCTGTGTGTGTGTAAATCTCTGAATATCTTCACTCACTACACTGTCATTCACCTTTTTAAGAGGGGGGGGCAGATGTCTGTATTCTTCCTAAAAGGTGGTCTTTCTACCAGAGGGGGGTTAGCAATGTCCCCTCCTATCACCCCTCACATATTCCTGGATAGGGGTCCCCCTTATCACCCCCCCTTCAGTCCTACTGGCTGGGGGGTCTTCTATAACTGGAGGGGGCAGGGAGGCAAATTCCTGTATATCTGGATGGGGGTCCCCTCTTATCACTCCCCCCAGCTGGGGATCTTCTTTACTGGAGGGGGAGTCCTATGTTCCTGAATTGGGATCCCCTCTTACAGTGGCAGGTGGTGCTCAAAACATTTTTTTGGGGGGGAAGGGGGGGGGGGGCGGCGCAAACAAACTGGAAAAAAACATCAATTGCAGCCAGTGTGTCCATCAAAACGCAGCCAGTGTGTCCATCAAAACGCAGCCAGTGTGTCCATCAAAACGCAGCCAGTGTGTCCATCAAAACGCAGCCAGTGTGTCCATCAAAACGCAGCCAGTGTGTCCATCAAAACGCAGCCAGTGTGTCCATCAAAACGCAGCCAGTGTGTCCATCAAAACGCAGCCAGTGTGTCCATCAAACGCAGCCAGTGTGTCCATCAAACGCAGCCAGTGTGTCCATCAAACGCAGCCAGTGTGCCCATCAATTGCCGCTACTGTGCCCATCAAATGCTGCCAGTGTGCATCGCCTGCCCGTCACTTACCTTGTCACGGTGGGGCAGTGGTGTCCACGCTCCTCGATGTTTTCTCCCATTGTCTCTTCCCGTCCTCTGCGATAGGCGTCCAATCACAGCGCCTGTCGTTTCAGCCAATCAGGTGACAGGTAACAGACCCAAGCACCTTATTGGCTGAGAGACGGTTCAGTTTTAGGAAAGCCAATATTCATTTGCTTTGCTCACTCAGCGTTGTGTTAACAGCGAGCGCCCAGCATGGACACCCTTTTGGATGCCTATTAGAGCCTATGGCTCTAAATCACGTGCTTCCAAAAAATACCCGCCACTATAATTCAGGTGCCCGGCGCCCGAAAAGGGGCTGGGCACCTGAATAGGGGGTGTCAGCGGCGACCATAGATAGATTCATGCAATGCATTAATCTATCTATGGTGATAGAGAGGGGGCGGCGCCCGTGCCCCCTTTATATACGCACCACCACTGCCCTCTTATCCCCTCCCCGCAGTCCTCCTAGCTGGAGGTCTACTTTAACTGGAGGGGGGATGGAGGGGGATTTCCTGGATTGGGGTCTCCTCTCATCACCCCCCTGCAGTGCTCTCCACCTGGGGATCTTCTTTAACTGGAGTGAGAAGGGAGTTCCTGGATGAGGGTCCCCTCTTATCACCCCCTGCAGTCCTCTTAGCTGGGGTCTTCTTTATCTAGAGGTGGGAGTATTTGTCAGTATTCCTGTATGGGTGGGAGGGAGTCCCCTCTAATCACCCCCATGCACTCCTCCTGTTAGGGGTTCTCCTTCTCCTGGAGAGGGGTCAGTACGCCTGGAAGTGTGTTTGAATGACTCCATTTGGGATTCTCATATTACTTCTTGCACTTCTGCATGTGGCTCCCCAAAATACTCAGCTCTCATATTATTGCCCTTGGGCAGTTGTATAGAGTCCTTCCTGCCCCTTTCACGCCAACCTCTGTCAGCATTAGCTGACTGGGGGGGATTACACTGGGGCACAGACTGACCTTGGGGGGGGGTACTGGGGGACAGACTGACCTTGGGGGGAATGTACTGGGAAACAGACTTACTTGAGGAGGATGTACTAGGCAACAGACTGACCGTGGGGGATTATACTGGGGGGAAGACCAACCATCTGGCCAAACCGACTGTTCATCACGGCACATTACTGCTTTTCTCGGGGCACCCAAAGGTGTCCCAAGTCTTTTACAATTCTATAGTGTATACTGGAAAAAAATGAAATAATTGCTGTGCGCCGCTAAAGTGTCCGGGTTTGGCTTAATGAAAAGGTGGCAACCCTACGCGGAGGCTGAGCGGAGTCATCTTGGAATTTCCCTTCCCCAACGGCACCCACACTGACCTGCCTTGTGTGCAGCAGCAGGTCAGTGTGATACAAATACAGCAGCAGTTAGTGTGTGTCTGTGTTACAATAAGAAAAACGAGCCATGCTGCTGAGTGTTCCTTCTTGCCCTGTGCTGTGTCTATTTACCAGGTGGCAGGTGCTATTCACTGGTGCACACTGACATCTGGTACATTGAATGCCACTCAGTGCATTCAGTGTCTAGATATCAGAGTTATATATAAGGAATAGCACTTAGTCCTAGTTCACATTGGAGCAATTTGACATGCGATATAACATGTCAAATCGCATGTCAAATCAGTGGCAATGGCACTACCCGAATCGGTGCGATGCCGCATTTGTGGCGCCGCACTGATTCCCAAAAGTCGTTTCTGTACAACTTTTGGCGACTTCTGGGTACGATTTCCATTGACATCTGTGCTGCCAAACTCGCACTGACATGCGGGTATGAAATCGTGCGAATTTAGCTGAACTTGCACGCTTTCATTCCCGCTGTCAGTGGGAAGAATGTCCCTTACATTGGTGGTCAGTGGGAAGAATGCTCCTTACATTGGTGGTCAGTGAGAAGAATGTCCCTTACATTGGTGGTCAGTGAGAAGAGTGTCCCTTACATTGGTGGTCAGTGAGAAGAATGTCCCTTACATTGGTGGTCAGTGAGAAGAATGTCCCTTACATTGGTGGTCAGTGAGAAGAATGTCCCTTACATTGGTGGTCAGTGAGAAGAATGTCCCTTACATTGGTGGTCAGTGAGAAGAATGTCCCTTACATTGGTGGTCAGTGAGAAGAATGTCCCTTACATTGGTGGTCAGTGAGAAGAATGTCCCTTACATTGGTGGTCAGTGAGAAGAATGTTCCTTACATTGGTGGTCAGTGAGAAGAATGTTCCTTACATTGGTGGTCAGTGGGAAGAATGTTCCTTACATTGGTGGTCAGTGGGAAGAATGTCCCTTACATTGGTGATCATTGGGAAGAATGTCCCTTACATTGGTGGTCAGTGGGAAGAATGTCCCTTACATTGGTGGTCAGTGGGAAGAATGCTCCTTACATTGGTGATCAGTGGGAAGAATGCTCCTTACATTGGTGATCAGTGGGAAGAATGTTCCTTACATTGGTGGTCAGTGAGAAGAATACTCCTTACATTGGTGGTCAGTGAGAAGAATACTCCTTACATTGGTGGTCAGTGAGAAGAATGTTCCTTACATTGGTGATCAGTGGGAAGAATGCTCCTTACATTGGTGGTCAGTGAGAAGAATGTCCCTTACATTGGTGGTCAGTGAGAAGAATGTCCCTTACATTGGTGGTCAGTGAGAAGAATGTCCCTTACATTGGTGGTCAGTGAGAAGAATGTCCCTTACATTGGTGGTCAGTGAGAAGAATGTCCCTTACATTGGTGGTCAGTGAGAAGAATGTCCCTTACATTGGTGGTCAGTGAGAAGAATGTTCCTTACATTGGTGGTCAGTGAGAAGAATGTTCCTTACATTGGTGGTCAGTGGGAAGAATGTTCCTTACATTGGTGGTCAGTGGGAAGAATGTCCCTTACATTGGTGGTCAGTGGGAAGAATGTCCCTTACATTGGTGATCATTGGGAAGAATGTCCCTTACATTGGTGGTCAGTGGGAAGAATGTCCCTTACATTGGTGGTCAGTGGGAAGAATGCTCCTTACATTGGTGATCAGTGGGAAGAATGCTCCTTACATTGGTGATCAGTGGGAAGAATGTTCCTTACATTGGTGGTCAGTGAGAAGAATACTCCTTACATTGGTGGTCAGTGAGAAGAATACTCCTTACATTGGTGGTCAGTGAGAAGAATGTTCCTTACATTGGTGATCAGTGGGAAGAATGCTCCTTACATTGGTGGTCAGTGAGAAGAATACTCCTTACATTGGTGGTCATTGAGAAGAATATTCCTTACATTGGTGATCAGTGGGAAGAATGTTCCTTACATTGGTGGTCAGTGAGAAGAATACTCCTTACATTGGTGGTCAGTGGCAAGAATGATCCTTACAATGGCAAATGGTTTACATAGCTCACGGCATCACAGGTCAGGTAGAGGGCCCCTTAGCAGAATTTTGCTTAGGGTCCCAGGGAGGTCAGGATCGGCACTGTGTGTATATATATATATATATATATATATATATATATATATATATACTGTGTATATATACACACACACACACATATATAAACACACATCCAAATAGCCTTTTGAAAAAATTACTTACTTTCACTCTCCCTGTCGGGTACTGCATCTCTTTCATTTTAGAATGTGTAAACACACTCTGGCTGAGCTCCTGAAGTGCCGATTGACAGAGCGGCTAAGGATCGAGGATCTCATCTCATGCGACATTCTTTCTCTGCCAAGATGCCACGGCACCCCTGGTGACCTAAGGCGGCAAACTGGGGTGCCATGGCACCCTGGTTGAGAAAGGCTGCTCCACTCTAATCAAAGAATGCTAACTGGAGTGCTGGGCTAGAGAGAGGGTTGACAAAGCTGTCTCTGACTCTCAGCCACATAATTAGAGGTGGAGCCGGCTGTCATCATGCAGCCGGGTGGATCTTAAGACCATTTTTGGGGTTATTTCAGAGCCTGGCGCGGCTCTGCCTCATTAGCTGATTGCAGGCAGAAAAGTATGACCAAAAAAGCTTTAACCACTTAACGACCGCTCACTGTATATATACGTCGGCAGAATGGCACCGACAGGTACAATCACGTAGAGTGTACGTGATCGCCTTTGTATAGTTGGGGGGTCCAATCGGACCCCCCTTCTGTACAGTGAGCGGTGGCTAAGTGTCCGGGAGCGTTCCGGGATGAGGGGGCAGCCATTCGTTTCTGGCCACCCCCTCGCGATCGCTCCCGGCGAATGGAAATGCCCCCTCTGTCTGTGTCAGACAGAGGGAGCAGGAGGAAGTGATGTCATCTCTGGTGCGGCGCTCACATATACCGAGCGCCGTACAAGAGAAGACATCAGGTCAGTGCACACAACACTACACTGACACCAGGACACATAGGGACATAAATCGCCCCCCCAGGCCCCCCCAGACACCCCAGATCACCCCCCCCAGATCACCCCCCCAGCCCCCAGTCACAGTGTCACTGATTGCAGTGACCATTTATTTAGTGATCACTGCAATCAGTGACATTTGTGACTGTAAAAGTGTCACCAAAGTTTAGTCTTAGGTCCAGTGTAGCCCCCTAACCCCCCTAATAAAGGTTTAACCCCCTGATCACCCCCCAGATAACCCTTTCACCCCCTATCACCACTGTCGCTTAGCGATCATTTTTCTGATCGCTGTCTTAGCGTCAGTGATGCCGATCGGCAGCCAGTAATTTTTTTTAGGTTCGCCGCAGGTTTTTATAGCGTCAGGTACCCCAATATATTATCTAATAAAGGTTTAACCCCCTTGATCGCCCCCCAGGTAACCCTTTCACCCCCTATCACCACTGTCACTAAGCGATCGTTTTTCTAAACGCTGTCTTAGTGTCTGTGATGCAGATCGGTAGCCGGTAAATTTTTTTAGGTTCGCCGCAGGTTTTTATAGCGTCAGGTACCCCAATATATTATCTAATAAAGGTTTAACCCCCTTGATCGCCCCCAGGTAACCCTTTCACCCCCTATCACCACTGTCGCTAAGCAATTGTTTTTCTAAACGCTGTCTTAGTGTCGGTGATGCAGATCGTAGCCAGTAATTTTTTTTAGGTTCGCCGCATGTTTTTATAGCGTCAGGTACCCCAATATATTATCTAATAAAGGTTTAACCCCCTTGATCGCCCCCCCCCCCAGGTAACCCTTTCACCCCCATCACCACTGTCGCTAAGCAATCGTTTTTCTAAACGCTGTCTTAGTGTCGGTGATGCAGATCGGTAGCTGGTAATTTTTTTTAGGTTCGCTGCAGGTTTTTATAGCGTCAGGTACCCTCATATATTATCTAATAAAGGTTTTAACCCCCTGATTGCCCCTAGTTAACCCTTTCACCAGTGATCACCATATAAGTGTTACGGGTGACGCTGGTTAGTTAGTTTGCTTTTTATAGTGTCAGGGCACCCGCCGTGTATATAACCCAATAAAGGTTTAACCCCCTGATCGCCCGGCGGGTGATATCATTAAGGTTTTAGCGTCAGAGAGGGTCTGAGTCACACCCCAGGCAGCGTCAGGTTAGTGCCAGTAACGCTAACACCCACGCGTGAAGCATACACCCCCCTTAGTGGTATAGTATCTGAACAGATCAATATCTGATCTGATCAGATCTATACTAGCGTCCCCAGCAGTTTAGGGTTCCCAAAAACGCAGTGTTAGCGGGATCAGCCCAGATACCTGCTGGCACCTGCGTTTTGCCCCTCCGTCCAGCCCAGGCCACCCAAGTGCAGTATCTATCGATCACTGTCACTTACAAAACAAAAACACACATAACTGCAGCGTTCGCAGAGACAGGCCTGATCCCTGCGACTCCAGTGCTGTAGGAGGTGATTTCACCACCACAGTTAAAAAAAAAAAGCAAATATGCCGAAGCATTGGGGCAGCAGGGGCGGAGGAGCGATTTTGCTCCTAATGCCGCGTACATACGGTCGAAATTCCGACGGAGGCTTGCCCTTGGAAAAGTCCGACCATGTGTGTGCGGCATAACTTTTTTGCGGGAGGATGCCCCCATGCTTCGGCATATATAAATGGTGCGTGTATGCCCATCATTGGAAGTGGGTGGATGAAGGGCGGTATTCTAATGGTGGGCATACCCACCAATCAATCTCTTTTTTCGTTCAGCCAACTGGCTGCATGAAATAAAAAGATTACAATACATGTCCAACAAGGACCAGCAACGTACTGGTATGTTGCTGGATTTTGAATGTTTATACCAGAATGATGCCTGCGGGTTTAGGTATCATCTTGGTATCATTCTTTTCAGCCTGCGGCCGGCTTTCATGTAAAAGCAATCCTAGCGGCTAATTAGCCTCTGGACTGCTTTTACAAGCAGTGGGAGGGAATGCCCCCACCGGATATAAAAAGCGCCATTGGGAAAGCATTTTATCACACCGATCTTGGTGTGGTCAGATGCTTTGAGGGCAGAGGAAAAATCTAGGGTCTAGAAGACCCCAGTTTTTTCAAAAAAAGAGTACCTGTCACTACCTACTGCTATCATAGGGGATATTTACATTCCCTGAGATAACAATAAAAATGATAAAAAAAAAAATACTTGGAAGGAACAATTTAAAAATAAAATAAAAAAGCAAAATTAATAATAAAAAAAAAGAAAAAAAAAAAAAGCACCCCTGTCCTGCCCTGCTCTTGCCCAATGGCGAACGCAAGCGTCGGTCTGGCGTCATATGTAAACAGCAATTGCACTATGCATGTGAGGTATCACCGCGAAGGTCAGATCGAGGGCAATCATTTTAGCAGTAGACCTCCTCTGTAAATCTACTGGGGTAACCTGTAAAGGCTTTTAAAGGCTTTTAAAAATGTATGTAGTTTGTCGCCAATGCGCGTTTGTGCGAAATTTTAAAGCATGTCGTGTTTGGTATCTATGTACTCGGCCTAAGATCATCTTTTTTATTTCATCAAACATTTGGGCAATATAGTGTGTTTTAGTGCATTAAAATAAAAAAAAAGTGTATTTTTTAACCCAAAAAATGCGTTTGAAAAATTGCTGCGCAAATACTGTGTAGAAAAAAAAAATGCAACACCCACCATTTTAATCTGTAGGGCCTTTGCTTTAAAAATATATATAATGTTTGGGGGTTCAACATAATTTTCTTGCAAAAAAAAAAATGTTTTCATGTAAACAAAAAGTGTCAAAAAGGGCTTTGTCTTCAAGTGGTTAGAAGAGTGGATGTAAGCTTCCTAATGTTGTGTATAAAATGCCAGAACAGTTCAAAACCCCCCCAAATGACCCCATTTTGGAAAGTAGACACCCCAAGCTATATACTGAGAGGCACGTCGAGTCCATGGAATATTTTATATGTTGACACAAGTTGCGGAAAAACGACAATTTTTTTTTTTTTTTGCACAAAGTTGTCACTAAATGATATATTGCTCAAACATGCCATGGGCATATGTGGAATTACACCCCAAAATACATTCTGTTGCTTCTCCTGAGTACGGGGATACCACATGTGTGAGACTTTTTGGGAGCCTAGCCACGTACGGGACCCCAAAAACCAAGCACCGCCTTCAGGCTTTCTAAGGGTGTAAATTTTTGATTTCACTTCTCACTGCCTATCACAGTTTCGGAGGCCATGGAATGCCCAGATAGCACAAAACCCCCCCAAATGACCCCATTTTGGAAAGTAGACACCCCAAGCTATTTGCTGAGAGGTATTGTGAGTATTTTGCAGATCTCGCTTTTTGTCACAAAGTTTTGAAAATTGAAAAAAAAAAATATATATATATATATATATTCTTTCTTCATTTTCAAAAACAAATGAGAGCTGTAAAATACTCGCCATTCCTCTCAGCAAATAGCTTGGGGTGTCTATATTCCAAAATGGGGTCATTTGGGGGGGTTTTGTGCGATTTTGGCATTTTATGGCCTTCGAAACTGTGATAGGTAGTGAGGAGTGAAATCAAAAATTTGCGCCCTTAGAAATCCTGAAGGCGGTGCTTGGTTTCCGGGGTCCCGTACGCGGCTAGGCTCCCAAAAAGTCCCACACATGTGGTATCCCCGTACTCAGGAGAAGCAGCAAAATGTATTTTGGGGTGAAATTCCACATATAACCATGGCATGTGTGAGCAATATATCATTTAGTGACAACTTTGTGTAATTTTTTTTTTTTTTTTTTTTTTTTTTTTAGTCATTATTCAATCACTTGGGACAAAAAAATAAAAAAATTCAATGGGCTCAACATGCCTCTCAGCAATTTCCTTGGGGTGTCTACTTCCCAAAATGGGGTCATTTGGGGGGGTTTTGTACTGCCCTGTCATTTTAGCACCTCAAGAAATGAGATAGGCAGTCATAAATTTAAAGCTGTGTAAATTTCAGAAAATGTACCCTAGTTTGTAAACTCTATAACTTTTGCGCAAACCAATAAATATACGCTTATTGACATTTTTTTTACTAAAAACATGTGGCTGAATACATTTTGGCCTAAATGTATGACTACAATTGAGTTTATTCGATTTTTCTTATAACAAAAAGTAGAAAATATCATTTTTTTTCAAAATTTTCGGTCTTTTTCCGTTTATATCGCAAAAAATAAAAATCGCAGAGGCAATCAAATACCATTAAAAGAAAGCTCTATTTGTGGGAAGAAAAGGACGCAAATTTCGTTTGGGTACAACATTGCATGTCCGCACAATTTACAGTTAAAGCAGCGCAGTGCAAAATTCTGAATTCACCTCTGGTCCTCTAGCTACCAAATGGTCCGGGGCTTAAGTGGTTAACCACTTGCCTAGTGGGCACTTTTACTCCCTTCCTGCCCAGGCAAATTTTCAGCTTTCAGTACTGTCACACTTTGAATGACAATTGCGCAATCATGCAACACTGTACCCATATGAAACTTTTATATATTTTTTTCACACAAATAGAGCTTTCTTTTGGTGGCATTTAATCACCACTGGGCTTTTTATTTTTTGCTAAATAAATTAAAAAAGACCAAAACATTTAAAAAAAAAAAACGGTTCCATAGTTTGTTATAACATTTTGCAAACCGGTAATTTTTCTCCTTCACTGATGTGCACTGCTGAGGCTGCACTGATGGGCACTTTTAGGCTGCACTGTTGAGGCGGCACTGATGAGGTGGCACTGATGAGGTGGCACTGATGGGCTGCACTGATAGGTAGCACTGATAGATGGTGCTGATGGGCATTTATAGGCGGCACTGATAGGTGGTTGGTACTAATGGGCACTAATAGGCAGCACTAAAAGGTGACACTGATAAGGAGGCACTGATGGGCACTTATTGGCAGCACTGATGATCACTGATTGGCAGCACTGGTGGGCACTGTTGGGACTGCACTGATAATCAGGACACTGATAATCAGTGCCCTGATTATCAGTGTAGATGTCCCTTTCACACAAAGGGAGGACACAGGGGTTTAAAGAGCATGCCACCCCTGTGCGCCACGATGGGCAAGATCATGGGGGTCATCATATAATTCCCCCTCCCAGAATTGGGCATCTGTGCTGTAGCCATCATTTGGCTATACCCTGGTCAACAAGAGGTTAAACATACTTCTCTTTTAGCAGTAATTCCAAGCAGTCCAAAAAAATATATATTGTAATAATGGACACCTTTTCATTAAATACTTTTGGAGCCTAACATTGAATGATTAAAAATTCCTGTCATATTTGATGACAGGTACTGGCAAAATTGATAACCACATGAGACCTTCCAGATCTGCAGATAGAAACCTGACTGAACAAATTGGGTACTCTGTGTGCTACATTGTATCCTCCTATTGTCCGAGAAATCATCGTACAATTATCATTGCATGCTTGGAAGATCTTTCTTTGTCCAGTTCATGTTTCGAAGTGTACATAATGCAATAACAAAATTAATATTTTAAAAATATACTTTTTCTTCCAGGTGAATATGTTGTCATGACAACTCACTTTCACTTAAAAAGGAAGATTGGATACTTTGTAATTCAAACCTACCTGCCATGCATTATGACAGTTATACTATCCCAAGTGTCTTTCTGGCTCAACAGAGAGTCTGTTCCTGCAAGAACTGTGTTTGGTAAGTTTCAAGAAGCTGATCTTTACATGATCTGTCATTGAGGAGCTGGACATATGTACAGTATGTTGTGTCTTTTTGTACTGTTGTTTCTAAATACTGCTAAACCTAATTATTATTATTTTTTTTTTAAAAGCTTTTATGCTTTTGATTTGTCTGATCTACCGCCACCCTTACCATGTTAAAATATTCTAGTCTGCTATTTTTTCCCCATTGCTTTTTACATTGTTTAGTGAAATAATACATGGCCCAGTATCTCCTTAATCAAATAATGCAATGTACAAGATGGAAACCCCTATATCAGGAAGGTTGTGAGCATGTGTAAGTCTAATGCCGCGTACACACGATCGTTTTTAATGTCATTTTCAAAAACAACGTTTTTCTCGACGTAATTTTTCTTGTTTCCTCTCAAGCCTGTCTTGCATACACACGTTCATGAAAAAAAACGCTTGAGCAAAGTGCAGTGACGTACAACACGTACGACGGCACTATAAAGGGGAAGTTCCGTTCGAATGGCGCCATCCTTCATGTTAGTAAAGTTTGTTGAGCGACGATTCGCGCTTTTCAGCATTGTGCTTTTCAGTCCATTACAGCGTGACGAATGTGCTATCTCCATTACGAACGCTAGTTTTACCAGAACGAGCACTCCCGTCTCATACTTGATTCTGAGCATGCACATTTTGTTTCCCCTCGTAAAAGCATACACACTACCGTTTTTCACAACGTTAAAAAGAACGACGTTAAAAATGCTCTGGAGCCTACACGTGATCGTTTTTAATGCCCAATTTAAAAAATTGCATTTTTAACGTCGTGAAAAACGGTCGTGTGTATGCGGCATTAGTTTTTGTATGAAGATTTGCACCGCTTTTTCACAATGAACTTTTGATTCATGAGTTTCTTGATTTGGAATTTTTTTGAATATGGACATTATTTTTAAAATATTCCTATTTTTATGTTCATGTATCATTGCCCTACTGTGAATGAGTAGTTTGACACTGCAACTGTTTTTACCTATTTTACATAGTACAGTGATTGTCAACATCCCCTGTGGCCCTCTGAATATTAGACACTTACATCAGGCAAAGCTTGACCAATGTAAGCACAGAAAAAAAACATAGTTTCTCTTTAAAAAACCAAGGCATTTTTTTTAAATATATCTGCAGCAATCATCTCTAATCTCCATCTCAGTATTTTTTACACCTAGCTGAAGAACCATTATGGTTCTGCAGCTAGCTTTTTTTGTTATTTCAAATAATAAGTGCCAATCTGGGTGACAACTCCTATTAGCTGTAGGAGCAGCAACACAATAAAATAGCAGTAATTTATATTACTTCTGGTCGCAACATTGTTCAAAGTGTGAGTAGATTGGGAAAGTTTTAGTGACATGAATGCCTCTACATTTGTCAATAGCAGCTGACTGATAGCATCATGTGTGCCCAATTCTTTCCTAAACTGTATTGGGAAACAAACTCTATTGCAAGATCCCTCAGTATACTGATGCCGCGTACACACGATCGTGATTCACGGCGGTGAAAACACCGCCGTGAATCACGACATGACAAAAAAATGAAAAACTAGGGAATGGCATTTTCCCCCACACACGACCGTTTTTCCCGTCATTTTTTTCTTTGTCGAGAAAAACGACCGTCTGTGGGCTCCGCGGCAGTGTCTCCCTATGGGAAAACTGCCGCGGAAAAAATGATGGAAAAAACGATGAGAAAATTTAGAACATGTTCTAATTTTTCTCCTCGTTTTTCCTGCCGTTTTTCTCAACGAGAAAAACGGCATAAAGCCCACAGACGATCGTTTTTCTCGGCGAAAAAAAAAAATGACATTTTTCCCGACGGGAAAAATGATCGTGTGTACGCGGCATAACACTGATAAATTCTCCCTTTGCCTATTTTATGCATAAAACTTCAACTTCAGATTTTAAACCACGGTTGAAATTCTGCATTCACACCTGTGCAGCAATATTATGGCACTCCTGAGACTGTGATTATAATAACATGCTAAGATGAAACACCAGGACAACTATAAGAAGATCACCATTCAGTACTTTTTTATGAGAAGAAAGCAGGACAATAGTACCAAAAGTTGCAGCAGTTCATTAGAACCTACTTTTCCCACTATGTCTCCCTGCTGTTTGCCAAGATATCTTAGGTCTTTCAACCCCTTGGAGAACATCTCCTCCAGTTTCTAGACTAAAAAGAGTTCACAGCTCACCAAATAAAAATAAAACATTTCTTTAACTTTGAATATCGAATGACCATGGTTAAAAATAAAAGCTAAAACATCATTACGTCACAAAGCAGGTTACCACAACTTAAGATTGGCAGAAAGTGAGAATAACATACTCTGATTTTTTAAAGGATTGTCAAGAAAGGAAAATGGTCAACTGTTTGCCTTGGTAAAACTTAAGCTATGCTTTGCTAATTGACATATTCCCTAGCAACTCTTTTGAACTTGCTAGCATTGCTCTGCAAAGACATTAAAAATACTGCAGCCAATTTTGCAGTTCAGCAGAAATCTATTCATTATAATTCAGTTATTTGTGCATTTGATATTTCCTTAGGGAAAAAAAAAAAACAGTTTTCCAAAATACACCATTAAATGGCAAATACATTTTTTGTTACGTGCTACTCCTGGCCATCAGTTTTTTTTTTCTAGAATTTTCACTGCGAACAACATTGTGAAAACACTGCAGTAGATGTAATATATTAATATCTACAGTTGTCAAGGTAACACAAAGGCATGTGATGTGCAGAATATGTTCAGATACAACCTCAAAAAAAGTACAATTTTTCTGTTGGATGTTGTAACATTCTGCTTCTTATTATAATACAGTTAATGAGTATTTATTGGAACCGTGGCCAATTAAATAAAAAATAAGTTTAACCCCCTAGGGACGGAGCAGGAGGATGTATTCATTACAACACAACAATAAGGCATTTAAAGGGAAGAAGTCTACTACTTTAGTGCAGGTAGATCAGTTATTTCAGAAAAATTGTATCAGTTATTGAACTTTGCCTTCTCCTAAGAGTCTGTTCATACCTATGCAGCAGTGTGAGTGTGTGTGTGTGTGTTACTGCCTGTGTTTTATATCCACTGATGTCCATTTAATGTAAATTTTTACAATGTACATTTTTCAAGGCAAAACATTCCAGCAAGAGTAAAATGTTGGAGGGAGGGGTGTGAAGGGCTCCAATAATGCAGTAGTCAGATCGGGGAAGATATTATGCTAGGCTTTTTTCCTAACATGAATAAAAAAACACAACAGAATATGGAGCATTCTTTTTTATGCATTTCAATCCAAGTCTGAGGATTAGTTGTACACATGTAGTTGTTCACCCTAGTTTGGAGACACTCTGTAAATGCCAGTCCTTGCATTTGGCAGCTGCTTTCAAATAAAGTATGGTATATCACTGATGACTAATGTAGGGATCAATCGTGAAGTAATTGAATGCTGTATTTCTTAGTATTGGCTGCAGCCACTGATCGAAAATGTTTTCCAAGGTTGTTAATTAGATCAACTTCTGTCAAGCAGGAACGGCCAAAGGTGAATCAAAATTCAGACGGTTCCCGCTAAACCGGCCTAAAATCAAGCTTAACACCCATTTGATGTATATAACCCACTTTGAAAATGCTTACAATACCAAGCAGACCTTCATATGCTTACTTGTGCTAGAAATTCAAAAACTAAAATCTGCTTGGTTCTGAAGGCAAAAAATACTTCAGTTTGAAAAGATTTGTATGTGCTATTAGGGTTCATTAAAAAGAAAGTGAGCAAAGTATTGAAGTGGAAAACCATGTAAGCTGTCCATGCACGGCTCTGTTTTTTTTTTTTTTCATTCAGCCAGTGGGCTGAACAAAACAGAACTTCACTGATTCCCCCTTCACAAATTCAATGTGGATACAGGAAACCTCCCTGCTGCCAGAATGTATTGATCAGCCCTGCAGCTGATTGACTACATATACTAATTGAAGCAAAATTTACAGCAAGCTTGTTCATGAGAAGTTTATTGTTAGATGAACAGGAGCAGCCATAGATTGATCAAAATTTGACAGGTCCCTGCTAAACCAGATGCATTTGGATTAATCTATGGCCAGGTTTAAATTTTCTTTTACATATGGGGGATCTGTCACGGATGGATAATTAGTTCCCACAAGGGGCAGATTGGCTAGCCAGGACTTGATAGCAGCAGATGCAGCTAGGTGCTGGTGTAAGCCACTGAAAGACATATAGAGCCTTGCAGAATCAAAGAGAAGCAAATGATACTGCAAAGAATTGATACCAAATGGCACTGCAGCAAATGGAGTCAGCATGCTTGCTTGTTCAGTAAAGGTGAATGCCCTTGGAAAGGCCAAGGTGCAAGGTCTAGAGAGCAGCCTGGTTTTTTGCAATTGTTACTGGCTCTGTGGAGAAGTCTGGAGAGTACAGAAGGCACACAAGTGAAAGAATACTGGATGTAGGCTGGAGTGCTCTGGGAATCACACAGGTGCTGGTCACAAGTTGTTGGCTGAAACATGCACACAGGTGCTGGGATGCAGGGTACAGGAGATAATTAAACACAGAATGCTGGCTAGGGTGCATAAGGAAGTCACAGGTAAAAGTATGCTGATTACTAACTGGGGTGAACATAGAATCATACAGGTGTGTGGTGGAAGTTGCTGGCTTGAATACACATTGAATTAGGTAGGTACTGGTTGCATGTTTTAGGCTGCAATACACAGGGAGTCACAGAGAAACACTGAAGTCAGGAACACTGGGAATATACTAGGATCACAGAGGATCACTGTAGACTTGTTTGTAAAGTCTCTAGGAGTCACAGGCGGCTTGGCAGCTAGCATGGTGACATCATGCTCAAACACCAAGCAGCCTATGGCAACCGTTTAAGACAGAGACAGAGCCTGACCATGGATTGGCTGAGGCGCTGGTGGCAACTGATTGTCTACAACAGGGAAGGAAGACCCATTTCTGGAGTGTGAAACAGGTGAGTATGGCAGGGATGAAAGGTTTTGACACGTTTAAGTTTTTTTTATTGCTAACAATGACCACATTAGGGAGATAAACTGAAATCAGTTCATCGTGGTACATATCCCATCTGGTGGACAGGGCTCATCAGAAACTGTACTACTTGAGGAAGCTGTGAAGGTCAAACTTTTCAGAACATGTCCTTCTCAGCTTTCATTAGGCTGCCATTGGGAGTTTGGGATGTGCAATGTCCATGACAGGAATGCTCTACAGAGGGTAACAAAAACAGGGCAGAAGATTATTAAAGGGGCATATTTACTGGGTATTGTAGAACCGTGGGTTGGTAGGTGCCTTGAGAGAGCTATTCATATCCTGAAGGATAGCATCCTGAGTGTCTTGTTTCCAGGGTATTTAGAAGTATTTTCTCTTGTATCACTAAGCTGGAAAACAGCTTCTTTCTGTGGTTCATACAGTTTTTAAATGCTAGAAGGTTTTTAGAGGTAAATTAAATGTGCAGAATGTATTTATTATGCAATATGTGTTTTGTTTTTATGAAGATATTTTTTTTTCTTATTCTGATTCCCAACACTTCCCTATTTCATTAACACATGTGCTTTTATTGATTGTGTGTCCCTTCTAAAGAGTTTACACACACATTTTTCCCAAGTAACCCAACAGTGAATATGGGGGAAGTTACATAACATGGTCAAGGTAGCAATAAAAGTCTGACAGAAGTTTCAACCATTTCTCATTCTAACTAAAACAAAATACTGCACACATTTTTAATTAAGTTTACTAAAAGCATAACCTATAGCAATCAAAACTCATATTTCATATTCTGAATGCAGAAAACTGTTACACTCACTTCCTCCCAAATACATCTCTGGGTCTCCATGTTTCACTTCAGCCAATCAGCAAACAGGTGTTTGCTGATTGCCACACCTAAACCAAGCTCATCCATGCTTCTAGAGACTTACCTGCATTCTAATTTTCCAGTCTTCCTTGTGTCCTAGTGTTCTCTCCAGTCCACATGCCTCTGTACTCCAGCTGTACCCCGCTTCCTCCAGGAGGCCTCTGTGTCTCCAGAACACCCTGGTGTTTTCAGTGTGCCTCTGTGTACTTCTGTGTCTATAAAGCACCCTGTGTGCTTTCAGCTTGCCCTTTGTTTGCCTCCATGTCTCCCAAGCACCCTTGTGCTTCTAGCCCACTGTTGGGTACTTAAGTGTCTCCAGTGCATCCCTGTGTCTTCAGCTCATCTGTTTGTGCCTCTGTGTCTACTGAGCACCCCTGTACCTCCAGTTTACCTCAGGGTACCTCCATATCTCCAGAGTATCCCTGTGCCACCAGCTCACCTCTGGACACCTCCATGTCTCCAGTGTGCCTCTGTGTCTCCAGCACGCCTCTGTGCATCTCCATGTCTCCAGAGCACCCCTCTGACTTTAGGGACAAAAAAAAAGGCAAGAGAGAAACAGTACTTTGAATATGCCTATAATAACTGAATCAACACAGTTACTATAAGAATGTTTACAACATTTTTAATAAATTCCAATTTAAAAAGAAACATCATTCAATGTGCCATACAAGACAAGGATAAAAAGTAAAGCTACTACAGAGCTTGAGTTTGGCTGGTCTATGCATTTTCGCAGGAGCCTTCACTTCTTCAGGACCATATAAGTTGAATATGATGTATAGCTTTAACTAGTTATATCTAACAAGAAAAAACATATGCATATCATAGAAAAAGTGAACATATACTTTATATGTGGTTATACAATTACAGAAGCATGTCATTTATCCAAAAAGATGGTTTGCAAAAAAAAATAAAGTCTTTATATTAACATATGGGCTACACTATATATATATATATATATATATATATATAACACAGTGTGTATGTATATATATATATATATATATATATATATATATAAATTGTGAGGGGGTTAGCTCGGCAGCGGGTGTGTGTGACCCCCGGGATGGGCTCCCCACACAAAACAGGCCCAGCAAACGGAGGTTGTGGTTTTCAAAATCAAAAAGGTGCGGTTTATTTTCTATTTACAGTGACAAAACACAGCAAAGCAAAAGAAACATAACCAAAATAAATCCTGGTCAAGTTGACCTCTGACTAAACATACAGGTTTCCTAACTAACAACTGGGATCAGCCTAGTGCTGTCCTAGTCCCTAAGTCCCTGGTTTTAAATGTCCAAGCAAATAGCCACACAGGCTTTGTCTCACCGCACAGGGGTTCACTCTCCCTAGACAGTCCACACAGGTCTGGTTCCAGGCATGAGCTAACATCTAATGAAGCTGGGAGTTCTTATAGAGGCCTAAATGAGCTGACAAGGTTCAGCTGGTCTCCTCATCTCTGTCTGCACGACGCCCCACACTCTCCCTAGAGGTATGAGTCATCCATGAGCCCACTAGCCTTATACAACTCTCCACCTAGTTGTATAAGTCGGCGTAAAGCCTGAATCTGGGCGAAATATATCTACCCCCCTGGATGCAACCAGGTGACTTTACCTTCCTGCTGTCACATACCCCCCCCTCTTGTTTTAACCTCGGGGTTGGAACACCAGCAATCAGGCATTCATGTACTCGAGACAAAGCATCCACATTCCCCATTTGAACGCCAGGGCGATGCTTTACTGTGAAGTTGAATTCCTGGAGGGCCAGGAACCACCTATTCACTCTTCTATTTGTTTCCTTGTTTTGAGCCATCCACTTTAACGGAGCGTGATCCGTAACCATGTCAAAGTGCCTACCTAGCAGGTAGTACCGAAGGGAATCTAGAGCCCACTTCACCGCTAAACACTCCTTTTCAACGGTGGCGTAATTTACCTCATGGGACTTCAACTTCCTGCTGAGGTAAATGACTGGGTGCTCTTCCCCGTTCCAGACCTGGGACAATACTGCTCCTAACCCCACATCTGACGCATCACTTTGTATGACAAAGTCTTTAGAGAAGTCGGGTGAGTACAACACTGGCTGGCTACATAAGGCTTGTTTCAAGAATTGGAATGCTGCCTCAGCCTCGGGGGTCCATTTAATCATGACCGACCCTTTCCCCTTCGTCAGGTTGGTTAGGGGCACAGCCTTAGAAGCAAAGTGGGGAATGAATCGCCGATAATACCCAGCGATTCCCAGAAAGGCTCGTACCTGCTTCTTGCTGTTGGGACGTGGCCAACTCTGGATGGCCTCGACTTTGTTGAGTTGGGGTTTTATTACTCCCCTCCCAATGGTGTACCCAAGATATTTGGCCTCCTCCTGCCCAATGGTACACTTCTTGGGGTTAGCCGTAAACCCCGCTTCCCGAACAGAGTCCAGGACTGCTTGCACTTTTGGCAGATGTGAGGCCCAATCTGTGCTATGGACAATTACGTCATCCAGGTAAGCCGCAGCATACTTCCGATGGGGCCTCAGCATCTGGTCCATTTTCCGCTGGAATGTGGCCGGCGCATTCTGTAACCCGAACGGCATTCTTTTATATTGGAACGCCCCGTCTGGGGTTACAAATGCGGTTTTCTCTTTGGCCGACTTGGCCAGGGGGATTTGCCAATACCCTTTTGTGAGGTCAAGAGTCGTCATGTATCGGGCTGTTCCCAGCCGGTCGATCAACTCATCTATACGTGGCATGGGGTAGGTGTCAAATTTTGTAACTTTGTTCAACTGACGAAAATCGTTACAAAATCGCCAGCTCCCATCCGGTTTAGGCACCAACACGATGGGACTAGACCAATCACTTTGGGACTCCTCTATCACCCCTAAGTTCAGCATTTTCTGTACTTCCTCCCGTATTGCCTCCCGTCGAGCCTCTGGGATCCGATAGGGTTTTAACTTCACCCTTTCACCGGGCGGGGTAATGATGTCATGCTCTACCCCAGATGTTTGTCCCGGCAGCTCAGAGAATACCTCCTTGTTGCGAAGCACAAACTCCTTAACCTCCTGTTGTTGGGGTTGTGACAAGGTGGCTGCTATTCCAACCTCAGGAATCACGCAACCAGTTTGAGCTGGTGACCAAGTGTCTGCGACTAGGGACTCTCTATCCCTCCAGGCTTTCAACAGATTAACGTGATAGATCTGTTCGGGCTTTCGCCTTCCTGGTTGTCTGACCTTGTAATTCACTTCGCTCACTTTTTCCATTATCTCGTAGGGGCCTTGCCATTTGGCAAGGAATTTACTTTCAACCGTAGGGACAAGTACCAATATCCTATCCCCCGGGGAAAAGGTACGGGTCTTGGCTCCACGGTTGTACACTCTCTGCTGTGCCAACTGCGCTTGAGCCAAATGTTCCTTCACGATGGGCATTACCTGTGCAATTCGATCTTGCATCAGGGCGACATGCTCAATCACACTCCTGTGGGGAGAACTCTCACTTTCCCAAGTTTCCTTGGCAATATCCAACAGCCCTCTTGGGTGTCTCCCATACAGTAACTCAAAGGGGGAGAATCCCGTAGAGGATTGGGGCACCTCCCTAATAGCAAACATCAAATAAGGAAGTAAACAGTCCCAATCCTTTCCATCTCTATCCACCACTTTCTTCAACATTTGTTTTAGGGTTTTGTTGAATCTTTCAACCAGCCCATCGGTTTGGGGGTGATACACAGACGTACGCAATTGCGTCACTTTGAACAATTTACACAGCTCTTTCATAACCCGGGACATAAAGGGTGTACCTTGGTCCGTAAGCAGTTCTTTACAAATACCCACCCGGCTAAAAACAAGAGATAGCTCTTTGGCTATGGTTTTGGCCGAGGTATTTCGGAGAGGGATCGCTTCTGGATAACGGGTGGCATAGTCCATTATAACTAATATGTACTGGTGCCCCCTAGCGGACTTGATTATAGGACCTACCAAATCCATGGCGATCCTCTCAAACGGGACCTCAATGATGGGTAGAGGGACCAGCGGGCTACGGAAATGTGGCATCGGGGCCAACCTCTGACACACAGGGCAGGAGGAACAATAATTTTCTACGTCCTTCATCACCCCCGGCCAATAGAATCTCTGTAATACCCTCTCTCGGGTTTTCTCTGTCCCCAGATGACCTCCAAGAATGTGCCCATGGGCCAACTCCAACACCAACTTCCTGTAAGGTTTGGGCACCACAAGCTGCTCAACGGTTTCTTCTGCCCTTTTTGCCACCCGATACAGTAGGTCCTTCTCTACGCTGAAGTATGGGTAAGTGCAGGTATTATCTGTGTTCACTAACTCGCCATCTATTTTCACTACGTTTTCCCGTGCCT
Organism: Rana muscosa; assembly: GCA_029206835.1. Classification (NCBI taxonomy): domain Eukaryota; kingdom Metazoa; phylum Chordata; class Amphibia; order Anura; family Ranidae; genus Rana; species Rana muscosa. The sequence goes on along the minus strand of CM055118.1, from coordinate 33,297,405 downwards.
TTATTAGGGCGGGGTCTTTCAACTGTTCTGTGGCAAAGTTTTCCCTGTGAACCTCAAGATCAGAAAACTCCACAGACGGTAGGTTTTCGTCTGAGGAGGTGGGCTCCTCTCCAGTTTCTTGAGTCTCCCCTGCCAATACTGATAAGGGAAATTCCGGAGAGTCCTCACCACTCTCAGGGGAGTTCTGGCTATCACATTCCTGGTACATAGGGGCACCAGTGAGGGGCTCAGGATCATCCCACAGTTCCCAGAACTTCGGAAAATCCCTTCCCACAATGGCGTCATGCGGTAACTGAGATACTAAGCCCACTGGATGAGAGAGGGTACCTTTGGGGGTCTCGAAACACACTGTAGTCACTGGATACTCTCGGGTGTCCCCATGCACACAAATAACAGCTACCTTGCTATTCCCAGAGACCTCTGTTTTAACTAACTCAGCCTTTATCAGGGTCACAAGGCTACCTGAATCCAGCAATACCACAACATTTCTACCATTAACACACATTTTGCATAAATGTTTCTCAGTTCCTCGAATGGCAGTGCATGCGACTGTCGCACACAGCGACTGACGTCTGCCCGTCAGAAAGTCACACTGCATGGGTTCCTCCACAACCGGGCAATTGGCTGCAATATGTCCCGCTTGCCGGCAGCGGTAGCAAACGATCCTTCTTGCCGCCTCTTGAGCCGCTGATTTCCCAGGCTGTTCTCGCCAAACTTGGGGTAGAGCTCCCACCCTCTCACTCTCTCCAGCCTCACCCCTTGGAATCCTCTTATTTGCCCCTGGGGATGGTCTGGTCTTAGGGTGGAAAGTCCGAGTGTCTCTGGAAGAGGCCGTCAGGTTCTCTGTAGCCAAGTATTTCTCCACACGATCCACAAGACCATCGGCCGTCTCTGGGTCTCCATGGCTTACCCACTTTTGGATGGCAGTAGGAAGAGCTCTCAAAAACCGATCCATTACAACACGTTCCACAATCTTTGGTGCGGACAAAGTCTCTGGCTGTAGCCACTTTCTGCTCAGGTGAATGAGATCATACATTTGAGACCTGGGGGGTTTTCCAAGCTGGAAAGTCCAGTTATGCACACGCTGAGCCCGGACAGCCTGGGTGACACCCAGCCTTGCCAAAATTTCAGCTTTTAGCATCACATAGTCTTTTGCTTGGTTAGGCTCTAGGTCATAGTAAGCTTTCTGCGATTCACCAGTTAACAGAGGAGCCACCAGTCCAGCCCACTGCTCCTCAGGCCACTTTTCTCTTTCAGCGGTCCTTTCAAATGTGGTCAAAAATACCTCTGGATCATCCTCTCCAGTCATTTTTGTCAATAAACGACTCACCCCAAAGGACGCGGTATTAGTGGGACGGCTTTCCTCACTGGTCTGCGGACGTTGCTGCATTACTGCTTCCATTTGTTGTAGTCTCTGCTCTTGCTTCTGTAACAGGTCTATGAAGCGGGCCTCAGATTGCTGCTGGGCTTGTTGCTGAGCTTCCAGACTCTGTTGGTGAGCTTGCTGCTGGGCTGCAAGGCTCCTTTGCAAACCTGCATTTGTCTGCTGTTGATTGGCATTTGCTAGAGCCAGCTGTTTCAGTATCTCCTCCATGCTGGCTTAAAAAAAAAACTGCCACTGGTTCTCCACCAACTGTGAGGGGGTTAGCTCGGCAGCGGGTGTGTGTGACCCCCGGGATGGGCTCCCCACACAAAACAGGCCCAGCAAACGGAGGTTGTGGTTTTCAAAATCAAAAAGGTGCGGTTTATTTTCTATTTACAGTGACAAAACACAGCAAAGCAAAAGAAACATAACCAAAATAAATCCTGGTCAAGTTGACCTCTGACTAAACATACAGGTTTCCTAACTAACAACTGGGATCAGCCTAGTGCTGTCCTAGTCCCTAAGTCCCTGGTTTTAAATGTCCAAGCAAATAGCCACACAGGCTTTGTCTCACCGCACAGGGGTTCACTCTCCCTAGACAGTCCACACAGGTCTGGTTCCAGGCATGAGCTAACATCTAATGAAGCTGGGAGTTCTTATAGAGGCCTAAATGAGCTGACAAGGTTCAGCTGGTCTCCTCATCTCTGTCTGCACGACGCCCCACACTCTCCCTAGAGGTATGAGTCATCCATGAGCCCACTAGCCTTATACAACTCTCCACCTAGTTGTATAAGTCGGCGTAAAGCCTGAATCTGGGCGAAATATATCTACCCCCCTGGATGCAACCAGGTGACTTTACCTTCCTGCTGTCACAAAATATATAAACCATATGCGTATGCATGTACAGATACACAATCACCTGTATATATTGTGACAGCAGGAAGGTAAAGTCACCTGGTTGCATCCAGGGCGGTAGATATATTTCGCCCAGATTCAGGCTTTACGCCGACTTATACAACTAGGTGGAGAGTTGTATAAGCCCAGCTAAGGCTAGTGGGCTCATGGATGACTCATACCTCTAGGGAGAGTGTGGGGCGTCGTGCAGACAGAGATGAGGAGACCAGCTGAACCTTGTCAGCTCATTTAGGCCTCTATAAGAACTCCCAGCTTCATTAGATGTTAGCTCATGCCTGGAACCAGACCTGTGTGGACTGTCTAGGGAGAGTGAACCCCTGTGCGGTGAGAAAAAGCCTGTGTGGCTATTTGCTTGGACATTTAAAACCAGGGACTTAGGGACTAGGACAGCACTAGGCTGATCCCAGTTGTTAGTTAGGAAACCTGTATGTTTAGTCAGAGGTCAAGTTGACCAGGATTTATTTTGTTTATATGTTTCTTTTGGCTTTGCTGTGTTTTGTCACTGTAAATAGAAAATAAACCGCACCTTTTTTTTGATTTTGAAAACCACAACCTCCGTTTGCTGGGCCTGTTTTTGTGTGGGGAGCCCATCCCGGGGGTCACACACACCCGCTGCCGAGCTAACCCCCTCACAGTTGGTGGAGAACCAGTGGCAGTTTTTTTTAAGCCAGCATGGAGGAGATACTGAAGCAGCTGGCTCTAGCAAATGCCAATCAACAGCAGACAAATGCAGGTTTGCAAAAGAGCCTTGCAGCTCAACAACAGAACTTCGCAGCCCAGCAGCAAGCTCATCAACAGAGCCTTGCAGCCCAGCAGCAAGCTCACCAACAGAGTCTGGAAGCTCAGCAACAAGCCCAGCAGCAATCTGAGGCCCGCTTCATAGACCTGTTACAGAAGCAAGAGCAGAGACTACAACAAATGGAAGCAGTAATGCAGCAACGTCCGCAGACCAGTGAGGAAAGCCGTCCCACTAATACCGCGTCCTTTGGGGTGAGTCGTTTATTGACAAAAATGACTGGAGAGGATGATCCAGAGGTATTTTTGACCACATTTGAAAGGACTGCTGAAAGAGAAAAGTGGCCTGAGGAGCAGTGGGCTGGACTGGTGGCTCCTCTGTTAACTGGTGAATCGCAGAAGGCTTACTATGACCTAGAGCCTGACCAAGCAAAAGACTATGTGATGCTAAAAGCTGAGATATTGGCAAGGCTGGGTGTCACCCAGGCTGTCCGGGCTCAGCGTGTGCATAACTGGACTTTCCAGCTTGGAAAACCCCCCAGGTCTCAAATGTATGATCTCATTCACCTGAGCAGAAAGTGGCTACAGCCAGAGACTTTGTCCGCACCAAAGATTGTGGAACGTGTTGTAATGGATCGGTTTTTGAGAGCTCTTCCTACTGCCATCCAAAAGTGGGTAAGCCATGGAGACCCAGAGACGGCCGATGGTCTTGTGGATCGTGTGGAGAAATACTTGGCTACAGAGAACCTGACGGCCTCTTCCAGAGACACTCGGACTTTCCACCCTAAGACCAGACCATCCCCAGGGGCGGATAAGAGGATTCCAAGGGGTAAGGGTGGAGAGAGTGAGAGGGTGGGAGCTCTACCCCAAGTTTGGCGAGAACAGCCTGGGAAATCAGCGGCTCAAGAGGCGGCAAGAAGGATCGTTTGCTACCGCTGCCGGCAAGCGGGACATATTGCAGCCAATTGCCCGGTTGTGGAGGAACCCATGCAGTGTGACTTTCTGACGGGCAGACGTCAGTCGCTGTGTGCGACAGTCGCATGCACTGCCATTCGAGGAATTGAGAAACATTTATGCAAAATGTGTGTTAATGGTAGAAATGTTGTGGTATTGCTGGATTCAGGTAGCCTTGTGACCCTGATAAAGGCTGAGTTAGTTAAAACAGAGGTCTCTGGGAATAGCAAGGTAGCTGTTATTTGTGTGCATGGGGACACCCGAGAGTATCCAGTGACTACAGTGTGTTTCGAGACCCCCAAAGGTACCCTCTCTCATCCAGTGGGCTTAGTATCTCAGTTACCGTATGACGCCATTGTGGGAAGGGATTTTCCGAAGTTCTGGGAACTGTGGGATGATCCTGAGCCCCCCACTGGTGCCCCTATGTACCAGGAATGTGATAGCCAGAACTCCCCTGAGAGTGGTGAGGACTCTCCGGAATTTCCCTTATCAGTATTGGCAGGGGAGACTCAAGAAACTGGAGAGGAGCCCACCTCCTCAGACGAAAACCTACCGTCTGTGGAGTTTTCTGATCTTGAGGTTCACAGGGAAAACTTTGCCACAGAACAGTTGAAAGACCCCGCCCTAATAAAGGCACGCGAAAACGTAGTGAAAATAGATGGCGAATTAGTGAACCCAGATAATACCTGCACTTACCCATACTTCAGCGTAGAGAAGGACCTACTGTATCGGGTGGCAAAAAGGGCAGAAGAAACCGTTGAGCAGCTTGTGGTGCCCAAACCTTACAGGAAGTTGGTGTTGGAGTTGGCCCATGGGCACATTCTTGGAGGTCATCTGGGGACAGAGAAAACCCGAGAGAGGGTATTACAGAGATTCTATTGGCCGGGGGTGATGAAGGACATAGAAAATTATTGTTCCTCCTGCCCTGTGTGTCAGAGGTCGGCCCCGATGCCACATTTCCGTAGCCCGCTGGTCCCTCTACCCATCATTGAGGTCCCGTTTGAGAGGATCGCCATGGATTTGGTAGGTCCTATAATCAAGTCCGCTAGGGGGCACCAGTACATATTAGTTATAATGGACTATGCCACCCGTTATCCAGAAGCGATCCCTCTCCGAAATACCTCGGCCAAAACCATAGCCAAAGAGCTATCTCTTGTGTTTAGCCGAGTGGGTATTTGTAAAGAACTGCTTACGGACCAAGGTACACCCTTTATGTCCCGGGTTATGAAGGAGCTGTGTAAATTGTTCAAAGTTACACAATTACGTACATCTGTGTATCACCCCCAAACCGATGGGCTGGTTGAAAGATTCAACAAAACCCTAAAACAAATGTTGAAGAAAGTGGTGGATAGAGATGGAAAGGATTGGGACTGTCTACTTCCTTATCTGATGTTTGCTATTAGGGAGGTGCCCCAATCCTCTACGGGATTCTCCCCCTTTGAGTTACTGTATGGGAGACACCCAAGAGTGCTGTTGGATATTGCCAAGGAAACTTGGGAAAGTGAGAGTTCTCCCCACAGGAGTGTGATTGAGCATGTCGCCCTGATGCAAGACCGAATTGCACAGGTAATGCCCATCGTGAAGGAACATTTGGCCCAAGCGCAGTTAGCACAGCAGAGAGTGTACAACCGTGGAGCCAAGACCCGTACCTTTTCCCCGGGGGATAGGATACTGGTACTTGTCCCTACGGTTGAAAGTAAATTCCTTGCCAAATGGCAAGGCCCCTACGAGATAATGGAAAAAGTGAGCGAAGTGAATTACAAGGTCAGACAACCAGGAAGGCGAAAGCCCGAACAGATCTATCACGTTAATCTGTTGAAAGCCTGGAGGGATAGAGAGTCCCTAGTCGCAGACACTTGCTCACCAGCTCAAACTGGTTGCGTGATTCCTGAGGTTGGAATAGCAGCCACCTTGTCACAACCCCAACAACAGGAGGTTAAGGAGTTTGTGCTTCGCAACAAGGAGGTATTCTCTGAGCTGCCGGGACAAACATTTGGGGTAGAGCATGACATCATTACCCCGCCCGGTGAAAGGGTGAAGTTAAAACCCTATCGGATCCCAGAGGCCCGACGGGAGGCAATACGGGAGGAAGTACAGAAAATGCTGAACTTAGGGGTGATAGAGGAGTCCCAAAGTGATTGGTCTAGTCCCATTGTGTTGGTGCCTAAACCGGATGGGAGCTGGCGATTTTGTAACGATTTTCGTCAGTTGAACAAAGTTACAAAATTTGACACCTACCCCATGCCACGTATAGATGAGTTGATCAACCGGCTGGGAACAGCCCGATACATGACGACTCTTGACCTCACAAAAGGGTATTGGCAAATCCCCCTGGCCAAATTGGCCAAAGAGAAAACCGCATTTGTAACCCCAGACGGGGCGTTCCAATATAAAAGAATGCCGTTCGGGTTACAGAATGCGCCGGCCACATTCCAGCGGAAAATGGACCAGATGCTGAGGCCCCATCGGAAGTATGCTGCGGCTTACCTGGATGACGTAATTGTCCATAGCACAGATTGGGCCTCACATCTGCCAAAAGTGCAAGCAGTCCTGGACTCTGTTCGGGAAGCGGGGTTTACGGCTAACCCCAAGAAGTGTACCATTGGGCAGGAGGAGGCCAAATATCTTGGGTACACCATTGGGAGGGGAGTAATAAAACCCCAACTCAACAAAGTCGAGGCCATCCAGAGTTGGCCACGTCCCAACAGCAAGAAGCAGGTACGAGCCTTTCTGGGAATCGCTGGGTATTATCGGCGATTCATTCCCCACTTTGCTTCTAAGGCTGTGCCCCTAACCAACCTAACGAAGGGGAAAGGGTCGGTCATGATTAAATGGACCCCCGAGGCTGAGGCAGCATTCCAATTCTTGAAACAAGCCTTATGTAGCCAGCCAGTGTTGTACTCACCCGACTTCTCTAAAGACTTTGTCGTACAAAGTGATGCGTCAGATGTGGGGTTAGGAGCAGTATTGTCCCAGGTCTGGAACGGGGAAGAGCACCCAGTCATTTACCTCAGCAGGAAGTTGAAGTCCCATGAGGTAAATTACACCACCGTTGAAAAGGAGTGTTTAGCGGTGAAGTGGGCTCTAGATTCCCTTCGGTACTACCTGCTAGGTAGGCACTTTGACATGGTTACGGATCACGCTCCGTTAAAGTGGATGGCTCAAAACAAGGAAACAAATAGAAGAGTGAATAGGTGGTTCCTGGCCCTCCAGGAATTCAACTTCACAGTAAAGCATCGCCCTGGCGTTCAAATGGGGAATGTGGATGCTTTGTCTCGAGTACATGAATGCCTGATTGCTGGTGTTCCAACCCCGAGGTTAAAACAAGAGGGGGGGGTATGTGACAGCAGGAAGGTAAAGTCACCTGGTTGCATCCAGGGGGGTAGATATATTTCGCCCAGATTCAGGCTTTACGCCGACTTATACAACTAGGTGGAGAGTTGTATAAGCCCAGCTAAGGCTAGTGGGCTCATGGATGACTCATACCTCTAGGGAGAGTGTGGGGCGTCGTGCAGACAGAGATGAGGAGACCAGCTGAACCTTGTCAGCTCATTTAGGCCTCTATAAGAACTCCCAGCTTCATTAGATGTTAGCTCATGCCTGGAACCAGACCTGTGTGGACTGTCTAGGGAGAGTGAACCCCTGTGCGGTGAGAAAAAGCCTGTGTGGCTATTTGCTTGGACATTTAAAACCAGGGACTTAGGGACTAGGACAGCACTAGGCTGATCCCAGTTGTTAGTTAGGAAACCTGTATGTTTAGTCAGAGGTCAAGTTGACCAGGATTTATTTTGTTTATATGTTTCTTTTGGCTTTGCTGTGTTTTGTCACTGTAAATAGAAAATAAACCGCACCTTTTTTTTGATTTTGAAAACCACAACCTCCGTTTGCTGGGCCTGTTTTTGTGTGGGGAGCCCATCCTGGGGGTCACACACACCCGCTGCCGAGCTAACCCCCTCACAATATGTATAAATATGTGCGATAGAAATTGCACTATATCTATCAAATTAAGAGATAATCCATTAAAGATCAGAGCAAATCTTACCTGTATTGGCAAATAGTACCTACTACCAAAGAAATCCATGTTAAAAGAAAGGGGTAGTTGCTTTCTTCCTTTTTTTTTCTTTTAACATGGATGTATATGGTAGTGCATACTATTTGTCACTACATGTAAGATTTGCTCTGATCTTTAATGGATTATCCCTTAATTTGATAGATATATGGGTAAGAGTAGCTTAGTGTTGTATCTGACTGGGGACTTACTGCCACATCCCAAAAGAACAATAGAGAACAAAGGAAGGGCCCCAGTGGGACTTTAAAGGCAGTAGTCAACCAGATAGCAAAATTACAAAAGACGTAAAAAAGTTTGATACATAAAAAAAAATGGTGATAGTGAACACCAATAGCATAGTTAAAAATAAGAGACACATTATGCAAATATGATATCACACAAATGGAGCAATGCTCATATTCTGGAACACATGGTCGGTCTCATGAAGTAGGAGGCCAGGCCAGACAGGCATTCACAGAGATCCCAACATGTTTTGAAATATATTATTATTTCTTTTGCAGGAGAATATCAGAGCATATTGCAGTTCTAGCATGTATAATGGCACAGGCATATAGGTGTAATAGCAATCATCTTCAGATTCTGCCCCACCACATTAGACTCAACACAAAGGGGGATGTCAAATTCCAATTGTAGCAATGAGCCAAAGAGAACAGCAGATGTCAAGGATGACAACTGGTGCCAAAAAAGGTAAACTGCTCACGAGGATCGCATCTAAGAAGCCATCATGTGTAAATCTTCTTATTCAGAATCACATCATGCTGAGTAAGAGACAGGAATGCTGAAAATGATCATAAAATGGAAACGCGTAGACCAGCCAAACTCAAGCTCTGTAGTAGCTTTACTTTTTTTTAAATCAAGAAGAGTTTATTTAACAAGCAAAAGAAAAACAGGGGAAGTGCAGCACTAATTACGTGATGATAAGTATGAATAAACCATCACAAAAAAACAATTAGTGAAAACAATGTGCAAAAAATTTAATACGACTCGAACCAATAGGCAATATGTGAAAAAATATATAGAAAAAAAGGGAAAACTAATGAAGAGTCCAATGTGACACAGCACAGTTCGTGAAGGGTTAAATACAAAAGCAAGTCAGTGTAAAACAAGTGATAAATTATTGGGTAGAAGTTCTAGGTGCAGTGAAGTCTCCAAAATAAACCAGGATAATATCAGGAAAGTGATGATTGATACCAGTCTTCCCAAGAATCCCTTGATAATTTCAGGTGTGACACCCAAGTGAATAATATTCTGCTTACCAGATGGCCGTGACTGTGATAAACAGTCTCACCTAGCTCAGGGAATGAATAAAGGGGTCACATTATGGGGCCACTTTCCTGAGATTGCGGCCTCCCTAGCACAAATTTAAAAGGTAAATTATTAAGTTAGGTTTAGCTGCATTAGTACAGTGGGGTTAGGGGCCCCGCCCCTTTTGGGGCCGGTCCACAAGGAAGCAAGAAGAGCCAATCAGGTTTCAGGGAACTTTCTGGATTTTGGGATTGCTTATAAAAGGGCCAGCAGGCGTAGGGTTCTGCCTCTTTTCAGCTGAACAAGCAGGAAGATTTGAGCTCTTACCTTACACGGAACATCTACATGATGGAAGCGCTGGTGATGCAGCTATTAGAGAAAGCTGGCAGCTCAGGAGGAGAGGCATGGCTTAGACGCTGCCTGGAGTCAGCCCCGGAGGAAGAAGGACGGCTGCTGGAGCAAGAGGGTGGAGACTTGGTAGCGAGCGGCGAGAGGAGGAATGACACTGACATGGTGCAGGGAGTTCCTGAACCAGCTCCGCCTGCAAAAGCGAGGAGACGCGCACCGCCGGAGAGGGAAGGAGGGGCTTCCGCAGAAGATACAGACACCCGTGCGCCGCTAGTGATGCTGAGGGAAGATGGCGGCGGTGTGACGTCACGAGGCCGCCGCGGAGGTCAGAAGAGGCGGACCTGTTCGCAGTCGCCGGCTGGAAGAGGAGGACGGCGCGGCCAGCCGCAGCAGGCCGCACAGGACAGTCGGGGGAGACAGCGCGCGCAGCGGTCTCCCGGGAACCAGCGCTTAGAGTGTCAGCAAGGCACTCAGAACACAGACATGCCACAGCATGCACCAGGTGAGCAGATGCTACAGGTGCAAGACCCCCCTTCAATGCTGGAGCAGGTGGCTCAGCAGCAGGTGTTGCAGGCTCCAGCTGGTGGTGAGTTAAACCAATTGCATGTACTATCTGGTTTGGTAGGCTCTTTGTCTTCCATAATACAATCACTGTCTAAAGGTTCAGCACCTGCTGTGTCTGCTGCTTCTATTTCTGTTAACCCTTCTGTGTCATCTCTTACTCCAGTACTGTCTAGTCTGCCTGTCAGCTTACTATCTCAGCTAGATAAAGTTTCTGCTATGCAGTCTGACAAATCAGCTCCTGAGCTCTTGCAGACGGCTGGGCAAAGGTTACTGGTCCCTGAGATATATATGAAAGATTCCATGCCATGTGAAATGTCCCCTTTAGGATACCATTTAAGTGTAAATGTTAAGGAAAAGATTTGGAAAGGGGAATATGTTGACATTCTTTCTCTCCTGCCTGCGCATAAAGAATTTGTTTGAACAGAAAGGAGGGGGGAGGAGAGAAGCGAAGAAGAAAGGCGCAGGGCAATCCCTAGGTCGTTTAACAATTGGCTTCAAGCCTTTTGTATTTATTCTGGCATTATGGCGGAGAAGCACCCGGAAAGGTGTGGGGGGCTTTTCCAGCATCTAGATCACATCTTGGAAGCCTATAAAAATTTTGGGGGCCTGGGGTGGTTTTTCTATGACGAATCCTTTCGTCAGAAACTGTCCATTCACCCGTCTCTAAGGTGGGGTATGAAAGATGTGGGCTTGTGGCTCAATTTGATTGTGCCACAAAGGCAGGTAGCGCCTAGACAACCCGCTGCGACAGGGTCGACAGCGGCCTTTAGGAAAGGCTGCTGTTTTGCATTTAATGACAGCCAGTGCCGCTGGAATAATTTGTGTAAATACAGACACGAATGTTCCATTTGTGCGGGGACACACCCAGCGGCAAAATGTTTTAAGCGGAATGCAGTGACAGGAGCTAGCCCGGTCCAGCATATTTTTCCCAAAAGCCTGCACGCCAGTGAGGCTGGAAAAAATGCGCCCGTGGCTGGACATCTACCCAAACAGGGAGAAGGCTTGTTTACTCAGTAAAGGTTTTGATCAGGGTTTCCCGTTGCCTTCCTTTTCGGGGGAGGGGTGTAAATTGGTAGGTAATTTGAAATCTGTAGATCAATTTCCCCAGGTGGTAAGGGATAAGTTATGTAAAGAACTAAAGGAAGGTAGAATTGCTGGCCCTTTTGAGCACCCCCCCTTCTATAATTTTCGGATTTCCCCATTGGGGGTAGTGCCAAAATGGGAACCCAATGAATTTCGTATTATACACCATCTATCCTTTCCAAAAGGTGACTCCTTGAACAATGAGATTGACGGGAGCCTATGCTCAGTGTCGTATGCCACATTCGAAGAAGCGATTGGTAAGATCAGGAGGTTTGGCTCTGGGGCCTTGTTGGCAAAGGCTGACATAAAATCCGCATTTCGCCTCTTGCCCGTCTCCCCGGAGGCTTTCAACTCGTTGGGGTTTTATTTTGAGGGTCAATACTTTTTTGACATGTCTCCCGATGGGGTGTTCGTTGTCATGTTCCTACTTTGAATCATTCTCTACATTTCTCCACTGGGTTCTTGGCATCCGATCTGGGCTGGATGGTGCGGTGCACTATCTAGATGATTTTTTGTTTGTTGGCCCAGCAGACTCTAGTTTTTGTTCTGACTTGTTGCTGTCATTTCAGGCCATGGCTTTTGAATTTGGAGTACCGTTGGCTGAGGAAAAAACTTGCTTGCCAAGCACTTCATTGGAGTTTTTGGGCATAGAGATAGATACTTGCGGTATGGAATTTCGTTTGCCGGAAAAAAAATTGAGTAAATTAAAATGGTTAATCACGACGGTGTTGCGGAAAAAGAAGGTACGCTTGAAAGAAATACAGTCGCTGCTGGGGGTTTTGGCATTTGCGTGCAGAATCATGCCTGTTGGCAGAATATTTTCGCGTCGGCTTTACCTGGCGATTTCAGGCTTGAAATCTCCTTTGGATCATGTTAGAATAACGGCCCCCATTAAGGAAGATCTTTTGGTTTGGGCCAACTTTCTTGACGGATATAACGGTAGGTCCTTTTTTCAGGCGGAATTTGTTGTGGCAAAGGATTTTTGTTTATTTACGGATGCAGCTGGCTCCAAAGGCTTCGGTGCCATCTGGAGATCGCACTGGTGTTGCGCGGCTTGGCTGGAACCTTGGGTGAGTTCGGGAGTGACCAGGAACGTGGTATTGCTAGAATTATTTCCAATATTAGTGGCATTGGAGTTGTGGGGCTCAGAGTTCGCTAATAGGCGCATCTTGGTGGAAACGGATAACAAGGGTGTATTATATGCAGTGAACTGCCTTTCATCCAGTTCTTTGCCGGTAATCAAAATCTTGCGTCAGGTGGTCTTCAGATGCCTCAAATTTAATATTTGGTTGAAGGCTAGGTATACCCCGGGGATATTGAATAATATAGCTGATTCTCTATCTCGTTTTCAGGAGGAGCGTTTTCGGAGTCGGCTGCCGGAGGCGGACGCAGTTGGCAACTCATGCCCGGCCTATCTGTGGGAGATGATCTGAGTACTGTGACGAATGCTATAAAAAGCTCTTTAGCTCCTAGAACCTGGTCGAGTTACTCGGCAGCCTGGAGCAGCTGGATATCCTTTGCAAGTGCTGAAGGTTGTCAGTTTGATAAGCCTTCGGAAGGTACCATTTTGGCTTTTATGTCAAGTTTAATGCGGCAGCAACTTTCACATAGTTATGTGACAAGAACGCTGGCCGGTATGTCCTTTTTCTTCCGTTTATTGGGTCTGAGACCTTGTTCTTCTTATTTTTCTGTAAAACAGGCACTGAAGGGATACAAGAGATTGACGTTTGTCATAGATGATAGGAGACCGATTTCTCTTGACATTCTCGGTGGCCTTTGCAGAATGACTTCAGTGGTTTGTTTTTCCTCCTACGAGGCCTTATTATTCAGGACAGCTTTTGTGCTTGCATTTTTTGGGGCATTTCGCATCTCGGAATTAATTCCAGTGAGCAAACAAGGTGGTTCGGGTGTGCGATTTGACCAGGTGCTAGTTGATCAATCGGGTGTTCATGTGTGGCTGCAGTATTCCAAAACAGACCAATATGGTAAGGGTAGATGGGTTCATCTAAAAGAACAAAATGAGAGCTTATTGTGCCCGGTAGCCTTGGTTAAACAATTTATGGGGCTTAGGCCTCCCGGGGAGGGAATTTTTCTCATTCATGCTAATTTATTGCCCCTGACGAAATACCAATTCGATGCAGTTTTAAAAAAGAGTTTGGGTGCCATGGGTTTAAGTCATTTTAAGTTTTCCTCCCACTCCTTTCGGATTGGCGCAGCTTCGGAGGCGGCCCGATCGGGCGTCTCCGAATCAGATATCAAGGCATTGGGTGGGTGGAAGTCAAAATGTTTTAAGTTGTATGTTCGTCCTAATTTGTTTATTTAATTTTAGGTACCCAGCACACAGTGTGGATTTTGGGGCATTCATTTATTTATTGGGCACAAAAAAAAGAGCGGCTCAACGCAACTATTCATCAAATTTATCCTTGCACCCGGACTCATTTCGTTTGTTCTGGAAAGGTATAAGAGGCCTTCAATGGCCGCAACTGGATTTGCATGTGTCTAGGTTATGTCAGCTGTGGCCATTGCCATCCATACTGATAATTCATTTGGGAGGTAACGATTTGGGAAATATTAACACTTTGGACTTATTATTTATGATTAAGCGTGACCTGCATCGCTTCAGTGCGACTTTCCCAGGTACAACCTTAGTTTTTTCAGAAGTGGTTCCTCGTCTTTCATGGCTCTCCTCTGCGCAGAGGAGGGTGATGGAAAAAATGAGGAAGAGAGTCAATAGGGCTCTCGAAAAGTTCATGCCCCAAGTTGGGGGACTGTCTTATAGGCACATGGACTTGGAAGGGGGATATCCAGGTCTGTACAGACTGGATGGGGTGCACTTATCAGAAGTAGGAAATGACATTTTTAATGTTGGTCTGCAGAACATGATCGAAAAGGCCACGACGATTGGGGTGTGCCGGTCTTGATGCTCAAGACCGGCGTGTGGGGACTTTTATTTATCTTTGAAGTTGTGCTACTGCTCGAGTTCTAACAACTGAGCAGGTAGAAATATGTTATTGGATGATTTATGAAGTTTGGAATGATAATAAAGATTTATGGAAAATTATTTGTGAAAAACCAATAAAGGTGTCGCGGCCAAGTTTTTGCCATTTAAAAAATGTGTTCAGTTATTTCAGTTAAGTTGTATCTGGGGAAGTTCTGGTTTGGGCGGGTGGGGCCTGCAATCTCATGAATAAAGGTCACATTATGGGGCCACTTTCCTGAGATTGCGGCCTCCCTAGCACAAATTTAAAAGGTAAATTATTAAGTTAGGTTTAGCTGCATTAGTACAGTGGGGTTAGGGGCCCCGCCCCTTTTGGGGCCGGTCCACAAGGAAGCAAGAAGAGCCAATCAGGTTTCAGGGAACTTTCTGGATTTTGGGATTGCTTATAAAAGGGCCAGCAGGCGTAGGGTTCTGCCTCTTTTCAGCTGAACAAGCAGGAAGATTTGAGCTCCCTCCCTCCCGCCCCAGTCGCGTACACTTTTATGTGGTGGGTCACCCTGGATCCAGGGGGGACTTTTATTTATCTTTGAAGTTGTGCTACTGCTCGAGTTCTAACAACTGAGCAGGTAGAAATATGTTATTGGATGACTTATGAAGTTTGGAATGATAATAAAGATTTTTGGAAAATTATTTGTGAAAAACCAATAAAGGTGTCGCGGCCAAGTTTTTGCCATTTAAAAAATGTGTTCAGTTATTTATTTTAGTTAAGTTGTATCTGGGGAAGTTCTGGTTTGGGCAGTTGGGGCCTGCAATCTCATAAGGTTTCCCCACAACCTGTGAGTCTCCGTAGCGATGATTGCTATCCAAAGTCGCTCATATAAAAAAGATAAAAGCTTCCATAGTGTAATATGTAAAAACCGTATCATTTAATGAAGGTAAATATTGCACTTACAAAATTGTAGATGTAGGTCAGCAGTATAAACAATGAGAGCTGCGGCGTCTCGATAATCCTTTCCTCTCGTTCCTGTATCATCAGTAGCACCACCTCTCATTCGGTATAGTGTGATGACGTCAGCGGCGTTTCATCACTAAGGGACTTCAACTGGGGATTGGGGATTTTATTTAACAAGCATACAGAATAAAAAGTACACCACAAACAGGTATGTTTCAGCAGAAAAGACATACATCAAACTGGCAAAAGATCATTTTACCTAAAAGAAACCAGCAACACATAAACATATTGACCCGTATAATAAAGAAAAAAAAAAGGGTTTAGGAAGACCAGAGAATTGCAGTAGCCCCTCAGCTCAGGTGCTGCAGCTTTACTTTTGAACCTTGTTTTGTATGAAACATTGAGAGATGTTCCTTTTAAAATACTGTACGTAATTGAAAAAAAAATAATTTGTAAACGTTCTTATAGTAATTGTATTGATAGAAAAGGGGGAGACGGTTTCAATTCCCCCTTTTCTCATGGGAAGGCGGCAGGACGAGCAGTTTCAATTTCCCCTGATGAGCCTGCTAGGTCTCTCAGGGGAAACAGCTGTGACTCATATGTATTTCCCGGGTTTTTGTTTGAAACACCTGGTGATCACGTGGCCTGGGGATGCTCAAAGCATGTTTTCCCGGGTTTTCTTAAGGGTAGAGTGGTCCTGGGCGGGTGGTACCAGTTTGAACTAGCTAGGATAGGGCTATATAAGCAGGGTTCCGTTAGAAGAGTCATTTGCCTCAGAAGACAGGATCTGTGGTGTTCCCCTACCCCCCCCCCCCCCAATTACATATACTTTCTACTTGTCGTGGCTGCTAATTATGTGGGAAGGTCACCTTTGTTGAAAATACAAAAGGGGGACAGTTTTGTTTGAAATATTTATTATCATATAGTGTGGATATTTTAAGTTTGTGAAATATGATATAAGCTTGAGCCGTAGTGGCTAAGCTAATTTTAAGTGTTATTTATTTATTTATGTAGCGGCCTCACTCTCTCTCCATCTTTATCGGTTACACACCAACTCATGTCTAGGGGTTCCTGGGTTGTGAGAGTGAGATGCGCCACGGCCCATGTCCTCCCCATTGTAGTAGGGAGGTGAAGGCCACTTACTGATGTTTCCTCGGGCCGGTGTGTTCTGTGAATGCACTGAGTCTGTAATTGCAAGCTCACCAGCCTCCCCTTTGCTTCCAGTAACTGGAGTTCACACACCGGAGAAAGGTCCAACACTTGTTTATTTGACACTCCAATACTCAAAGCACAATAAACAGTTCTTTTGCAGCAAACTGGTTGGGACCTATAACCTTGCCAACGGTGGGGCGAGCAGATCGAGGCACTTCCTAAAGTTTAAGTTCTATGCCACTGTACTATGACCAGCGGCGCCTAAGCCAATCCGGCTGTTACAGAACAGGAAAGATGGGGTCTCTTCCAGCAACCCCTATGAACAGCAATGGAGCCCTCTTTGATACGCTGTGGCCCCTATCAGGGGGATGTGTCCTCCCAAGAGAGTTCCCAGAGGCCCACTGTCACCGGGTTGGTGCTGCTCCGGGTCTCCAGTGGGTAACCTCTCTGGCCTCCTCACCTCAGATACGAGTCCCTCCGCTCAGGGACCCTCGGACAGTCCACCCTAGCGGGACCCAGTCGAAGGTACTGGGCCCCAGGCCTCCTCGATAGTACCTCACCCCAGGCTAAAGGTGCCTGGGATGGACGCCAACATGACTCCGGACCAGGCCATGGGCACCTGGACCAGACTCCTGGATCTCCAGCACCCAGGCCTGAGGGGCCTGGGTGCGGACCGCAACCCTCCTCCTCCGAGGACTTCCTTCTCCGCAAGACCTCGTGGTAAGGGCGTCTCCCCCTTTTATCTCCTCCTATCAACGGCCCGGCGGGTTCCCCGCCCCAGCCATACCATCTCCGGGAAGGGACAAAACAAGGAGCACTGCAGGAGATGATTCTACCTGAAGCCTGTGGGTACCCCGCCACCCACAGGCAAAGGAGAATATTACATCCTCCAATCCTCCACGAAACAAAAAGGGGTCTGAACCCTAACACAATTATACACCTGGGTCACACTATTCCCCAGGTGTATCCCATCAATTTGAGGACCCCGCTACATTTATATAATTGTTAATTTATTAAATCCAATAATAAAGCAGCCACGGCCTTATTTATCCAAATTCACTGTGTTTGTAGTTATTTTAGGTAATTTAATAAATATTAAGTTCCTGCCTGCTTTCCCATGATTCAGTTCTCATAGGCATATTCAAAGTCCAGTTTCTCTCTTGCTTTGTTTTTGTCAATATTTTCAGTTGGGATGATACCAAACAGAACTTGATAAACTTTTATGAATGGCATCCCACCCAAGATTTACATCTTAGTGACCCTCTGACTTTAGGTTAACTCTGAGTGTCTCCATGTTTCCAGTTCAAACTATGCTTCAAAGAAAGTAACAACTGAGCAAGAACATTTTAGAAATGTGGTGACTCATTGGAATGGTATACATTCTATACTGTATATTGATGCATATGATATACACATATATTTTTGAGACCCTAATCCATTTATATATCTTATGTAACAAGTTAATTTTGTTTGGATAGGTAAGCCTATTCATAATTTAACCCTTTAACCTCTCTTTCTGCAGGTGTAACAACAGTACTTACCATGACCACACTGAGCATCAGCGCCAGAAATTCTCTTCCAAAAGTAGCCTATGCCACTGCCATGGACTGGTTTATAGCAGTGTGTTATGCATTTGTATTTTCAGCTTTGATTGAATTTGCAACTGTGAACTATTTTACAAAGCGAGGGTATGCATGGGATGGAAAAAGTGTAGTTCCAGAGAAGGTAATATTGCATTTTCATTAAAGTTACATATTGGTAATTTATGAATATTGTACTTGTAATCCACTTTTCCTTTATATCTATTTTGTACCCAAGATCTCTTTACTAAGAGTGTCTCTTTCTGGCCCAAGTTGGAACATGTTTTGCATGAAATAATTTTTATGTTAGCAGCAGATTTCTCATATTTTTGCTGAGTTGTCTCTTCCAGCAGAGGACATCCCCTGAGTACTGTTTTCACAGCAAAGTTGAGATAACTACTTTTGAATGCCTGTCTTATCTGACAGACAACTGGGGTGTTTACGTGTCAGTGGAAGAGAAAATTGGCAATATCTCTTCCCATAAAATGAGCTGAAAAGAGAAAAAACTTAATAAAAGGAAGAGCAGCAACCCCTGCGTGGAGAACCCATTAAGAGTGGATTGTATTGTCTGTGTGTTTCACCTTTTAGTTATCTGAAGCTAACTTTGGTCCAACCAGTGTTCTTGTGCTTACCTTGGGAAATGTTACCCAACTCATACTGATTATATCAGTAGTAGCAGATGATGATGTAGTAGTAGTAGTAATAGGGGTAAGGCCTCTTTCACACGGGGCGGATCCGTGAAGATCCGCCCCGTGAAGCTCCGCTTGCTCAGCGGGGATCGCTCCGTTGATCCCCGCTGAGCCGACGGATGACTGGGCGGTCCTCGCACACTGTGCAGGGACCGCCCTGTCAGAGCGCCGCTCTCCCCTATGGGGAATCGGATGACGACGGACCGTAGAGTCCATTGTCATCCGATCCGCTCCGCAGACGGAAGGAAAAATAGGATTTTCCTCCGTCACACTTTTTCGGAGCGGAGCGGATGTCAGCGGACATGTCACCGCTGACATCCGTGCTTCCATAGGGGTGCATGGAGGATCCGTTTCAGGTCCGCCTAAAAAACTGACAGGCGGACCTGAACGGACCTCCGTGTGAAAGAGCCCTAACAGGAGTAGCAGCAGAATGATTGATTGTTAATATAAAACAGGATCAGTGTTAAAAGTCCAAAGTGTGGTGGACCATCTTGTGAGAAGGTCATGTTTATGTTAAATGGAACTACTGGTATGAACTAATGTCCAGTCTTTGGATTAACAATAACATACTTACCCTGATATGCTGTCATTGTATTTCAGAAATAGGTATGTGCTTTAAAAGTAAACACTAGTAAGACTGTATAACTGCTTGTCAACATTAATGGAACAGTGCCACCAGGTGGCTTGATCAGAAAATAGCACACATTATACAGTTTCTTTTGTATATCATAGGACAAAAAACATAACAAAAACACATGTATTATTTTGCTTGATTTTCTTTAATTCTGCATTAATTGTAAATTGACAACATCATTTAACTAATTTTAGCAGAAAGAAATTGTAAACTAAATCTAAGTTATCAATAGAACAATGTTACCTCTTCAATACAGGGCACTTTTACCCCTTCCTGCCCAGACAAATTTTCAGCTGTCAGGGCTCCCACACTTTGAAGAATAATTGCTCAGCCATGCTACACTGCACCCAAACAAATTTTATATCTTTTTATTTTCACACAAATAAAGCTTTTGCTGGTATTTAATCAGCGCAGTTTTTTTTTTTTCTTATCTTATAAGCAAAAAAAAAGCGAACATTTTGAAACAAAACACTTTTTTTTGTTTCTATTATAAAATTTTGCAAATAAGTGATTTTTCTTCATACATTTGGGCCAACATTTATACTGCTGCATATCCTTAGTAAAAATAACCCAAATTAGTGGATATTATTTAGTCTGTGTGAAAACGGAAAATTTATATCAAATACTTACCGTAATTTTCCTTTCCTGATGGACTCCATGGCAGCCTACGTGTGGGTTAATCCCGCCCCTCATACCTCATAGGACCCTTCTCCCATAAATCTTTGCTCTGGGCCAGAGGCCGTGTTCCATAATTTAGCCTACTCCAGCCACTGGGAGGGAACTCCTGCTGCCATGGAGTCCATCAGGAAAGGAAAATTACGGTAAGTATTTGATATAAATTTTCCGTTTTCCTGACAGACTCCATGGCAGCCTACGTGTGGGAAATAACTAGCCATACACACCCGGGTGGGCAGAGTGCTGGACAAAAGAAAAAAGGTTTAATTGGCACCATCAATAGACAAGATACGTAAACCAAATTAAACAGAAGATAATGAGGCTGGCTCTACGCAGTAGTGTGCCATGAACGTGTTAATTGAAGACCACAAGGCCACCTTGCAAATAACTTCTGGAGGCACGTGACGTGATGCCGCCCATGATGAAGACACTTCTAGTTGAGTGAGCAGTCACCGCTTCTGGAGGCGCCAAGCCCTTGGCTTTATAGGCCCACTGAATAGCCTGAACAATCCCTGCTCCGATAGATCTGGAAGAGGCACGCATTCCCTTATAATTCCTGTGAAAAGAACGAGCAGGTGGTCGGTCTGACGGAAAGAAGCTGTAGCTTCAAGATACTGACTCAGAGCTTTTCCAACATCTAAGGGATAAACACTGGAATCCTCGGTAGATCTGAACGTTGGAAGAGCAATCTCCTGCTTGTCATGAAACACAGATGCCACTTTGGGGTTTGAACCCAACATAGGAATTAAAAAGTTTAGAAATGGCTCCTTGCATCCCAGAGAGCTGATTTCAGAGACCCTCTTGGCCGATGTTATAGCCACCAAGAAGACAACTATTAGAGAGAGTCATTTGACAGAAGATTGATCTTCATGTTCCAACTCTCTACCTAAGAAAAAATCCAGGAAAAGGGGAAGATCCCAATTAGAAAAACTTGGCTCTGAGGTCTGAGCCTTATTGCTCCTCTGAAAAACTACTGAGTAAGAGGGTGTCTAGCCCAGGAAACACCCGTAAAGGCAGAGATTACAGCAATTTGGACTCGCAGCAAGCTGACTGACAATGAGAGATCCAATCCTGATTGTAAGAAGCCCAGGATATCATGTATCTTTGGGTTATTGCAAGAACCTGCAGTGGAAGAGGTGTAGTCTGAAAACTTTTTCCAAATCCTCTGGTAGACCCTGTTGGTGCCTGTTCTTCTGGCATTTAATATTGTGGAGATGGCCCTACTTGGACAGCCTACGGCCTCCAACCTTCCCCTCTCAAGAACCAGATCATCAGATGTAGATGGGCCGGGCATGGATGTAGAAATGCCCCTTGTGATAGGAGATCTGGTCTGGAGGGTAGAGGAACTGGGTCCCGGAAGCTGAGTTGCATCAGCAGTGGAAACCATGGCTTGTTTGGCCAGTACGGGACTATTGCCACTATCTCTGCTTCTTCCATCCTGAGCCTCGACAAAAAACGGAGAATGACAGGAACCGGGGGAAAGGCATAGGCCCTGTGGAACCGCCAACGGTCTGTCAGAGCATCTACCCAAAAGCCTGGGAATACCAAGACCTTGTGTAGTATCTCTCTAGTCTGAAGTTACATGGGGAGGCGAACAAGTCTACTTCCGGAATGACTCCCAGGGACAGGACCCACCTGAAGACTTCGGGGGGGGGGGGGAAGTCCACTTGTTGTCCAGAGAAACTCTCAACAGAAAATCTGCCTGAACGTTCGGGACTCCAGGGAGATAGACAGCTGTCAGGTTGGCCAGGTTTTTCTGGGCCCAGATCATGATAGGCTCTATTTCCTTTGACAAGGAGAGACTGCGAGTACCCCCCTGTCTCTTGATGTATGCGACTGCCGTTGTGTTGTCCAGTCTTAGGAGGACTGAGTCTCCTGCTGTTAAGTGGTGAAAGGCCTGCAGAGCGCAGAACGCTGCCCGGAGTTCCAGAACATTGGAGACTATTCTGTGAGAGGGAAAATTCCATATGCCTTGGGCTACTTCTGTCAGCCCCTGTTGCTGGCATCTGTAGTGATGGTGACCCAAGACACAGGTGCGATGGAGTGACAATTGAGGAGGTTCCTCTGTTGTAGCCACCAAGGAAAGCTCTCCCGCATGGATGAGGTTATTTGGATAAAGTGATCCCGAAGCCCTGGATTATACTGCTGGAGGAAACCCTTCTGGAAGGGCCGCATTTTCCACTGAGCCCACTTTACCATGGGTGTTGTTGCCACCATGGTGCCAATGATCTTTAGGCATTGAGAGGCTTGGAGATGAGGACGACATTGCAAGCCAAACTCCCGGATCACTGGGATTTTTCCAGGGGTAACAAGATGGTGCTCTTGATAGCGTTGAAGTGTGCCCTGAGGAATACCAGGGACTGCGTAGGATCCAGATGGCTCTT
Source organism: Rana muscosa (assembly GCA_029206835.1). Taxonomy (NCBI): domain Eukaryota; kingdom Metazoa; phylum Chordata; class Amphibia; order Anura; family Ranidae; genus Rana; species Rana muscosa. The sequence continues at coordinate 33,275,125 of CM055118.1, read as the reverse complement.
TTCCAGATTCAGAAGCCAACCAAACTCGAGTAGAGTGGAGATGACCTGGGATCTGTGGATTAGCAACTGCTCCTTGTCCCGAGACAACAGCAGGTCGTCTAGATAGTGATACAGACGGATACCTCTGGTCCTGATCAGAGCCACGACAGCCAACAAGTTTTGAAAACACACGAGTCGATGTTGTAAGCCCGAAGGGGAGACAGGTGAACTGCAGACGGATTTGATCGACAGCAAAGCGAAGGTATTTCTGGATTTCTGACGCGATCGGAACATGGAAGTAGGCGTCCTTCAGGTCTATAGAGACAAGCCAATCGCCTGGTTGGATTGCTTGACTGATCATGAGTAGTGTCTCCATCTTGAACTTCTCCTTCTAGATAAAATAATTCAAGTGGGTTAGGTCTATAACTGGCCTCCAGGAGACGTTTTTCTTCAACACCATGAAGAGGGGCGAGTAGACCCCTTAAAGCCTTTTGTCGTCTGGAACTGGAATTGCAGCGCCCTGAGCCACAAGAGAGACAGGAGAATTCGCTTTTTCTCTTCCGAGAGAGGCAAGGATGCCGACTCGCTCTGTTTTAGGCAGGTGCAATATCATAAAGACTTAGGGGATTCTTGTCCACCGGAAGATGCCCCTTTTGAAAAGCCTGAAGGCTGTTTTTTTTTTTTCTTCCAGGTCTTCTTGAACTCACGGCCAGGCCTATAGTAGCGAGCATTCCTTGCTCGATCTGAACTTTGCCTGGGCTGTGTTCTCTTCTGGTTTAGCAGACGGCGATCCTGGGGAAGGAACCCCGACTTGCCCCCTGTGGCACGGGTGATGGCACTGTCCGATATGTTCCCAAAGAGGGACGAACCCCCAAATGGAATCCTGCACCATGCCTGCTTGGAGGCAGGGTCAGCTACCCATGGGCGCAGCCACAAGGCACGCTTAGCAGTGACAGATGTCAACATGATCCGAGCCACCAGGCGAATTATGTCTAGGGAAACCCCACGAGAAAAGCCAACGTCAACCTTAGCCCATGAATAGGTGAGCTCCTGGCCAGTTCTTCCGAGATGCTCCTCAGAGAAGCATCTACGTCGTCTGCTCAGACTTCCATCGCTTTAGAAAGGGCTGCGAGAGCTAGAGCTGGTTTGCAGGTCATACCCGCTGTAATGTAGATCCGCTTGAGGTCGGTATAAATTTTCCACTCCAGGCAATCCCTAAAAGGAAACAGTATCCTACAATGGGAGTGTGACGTGCCTCACCATCCTCATTAGGGCTGAGTCAATGAGAGGAGCCGACTCCATGTGTTTTACATCCTTGCTTTTAAATGGGTACATTTTTGATACCTTCATTAACAGGCAATTCTTCCTTTCAACACCACCCCATTCGTCGGTAATTATTGCGCTGAGTTCACCCAAAAAGGAGAAATTAAGGCGTTCTTTTTTGAGGTGTTTAAAATATTTCCTCTGTTTGGAAGGTGCCTCCACTGGCTCTTCCATCTCAAAGCTTCTTTGACAGCTTTTGACCAGCTGTGGTACTAGGGCAAATTCAAAACCTGCACCAGGGTCATCTACCTCCACCTCACTGTCTGAGGCTTCAATTGAGGAATGGCTCGGCTGTGAAGGGCCTGGAGCCTTGAGATCATCCCTAATAGGGACTGACATAGTGTCGCCAGCAGGGTTGTGGGTATGACCAGAATCCCCTTTACTCAGGGACTCATGGACCACCATTCTGACCAGTGCTTCCACTTGTTGGTCTCCACCCTCTCTTTCTTATGCGACTTTAGAAAAGCATCGCTTGCAGAGCGATTTGCCTTCAGGAACCTGGGCCCCGCATACCCAGCAGGCTTTCCTCACAGAGCGGCTGGAGTGGCGGTGAGAGTGACGCCCAGAGGTGGTTTTAGACTCCTATCTGTGGTACCTAGATCTAAAGGAAGATCTGACGCCTGGACCTTGAAGAGGAGTGACAACGTTGAGACCTAGGACGGTCTTTGCCGTGCTTTGGTGTTCAGACCTAGAAGAGCTGAGTGAAAAAGAAAGGGTTAAGAGCTCCTGAATGAGTGAACCCAAGCATCACAGGTAGAAAATAAATAAATCCTACCTGCAGCGCAAGGGTTGGCCACAAGAGGGCGGTGACAGATCCATGGCAAGGCAGTTTGAAAGTGAAATGAATCATTAAAGCCTTATGAGAAACAGGCATGAGAGAGCACATAACAAAACATAGCCAGCACCCAGGGAGCCTGCAGCAAACAATTTACCTTGTAAACCAGAGCCCAGTGCCTGGGAAAATACTGCATAAGCCTGCAAGTCATCCCAAGTAATAGCTGCTTTGACAGCTATTTAAATCTGCCACCGTTAACGATGTCACCGCCCCATAGCGGTTGCCATCCGGTGGCGGCCAATCGCACGCACGACCGCCGCCGCCATTTTGGCGAAACTGCGCCTGCACGAACCAAGCACGGAATCTTCATTCGCGGCTTGCGGATGCGCAGCGACTTCCTGAAACGGCGAGCTGGAACGCAGCTGCGCTCCAGCCGCCGTGGCCACTCACTGGAGCTTGATAGAAAATAAGGAGACACACAAAACACAGAGATACGGCTGCCATATAAAAGGAATATCTTTGTACATTACCACCACCACGGCACGATCTCGACCAGAACCTGGGACTGGGGAGCTGTTTGCTCGACCCACCGCACGATCGGGCGTTTACAAAGCCTCCCGCTAATAGCTGGGACGTTTGGCCATATTGCCGCTTGCCTGCCAATGGCCAGGTTAGTAAGCTCTTCATGGTATCACATCATATCGCCCATGTCCACCTGCTAATAGCTAGGATTGCTGGACTGCAGAGAGGATCACCGCTAACCACCAACGTATCGCCGTGCACACCGCCAGGCCTGGATTACAGGAAAACTTCATGAAAAGGTAAGACTATATCTTGGTCCTAGGAGGAGGACAAAAAAAGGAACATGGCCTCTGGCCCAGAGCAAAGATTTATGGGAGAAGGGTCCTATGAGGTATGAGGGGCGGGATTAACCCACACGTAGGCTGCCATGGAGTCTGTCAGGAAAGTTATATTGTCTACAAGCTATGCTATGTATCATTGAAAATTGATCAATCCTGATGTACTGACTATCTAATTTCTAGGGGCTCTGAAATGGTCAGGACAGTACAAATACTGATAACCTCTTTTTGTAAAGTAGATAGTCCAAGGTATTTAGTAAGAGGCATGGTGTGTATTTGAAGTTGTAATTTTTTCCCCACAATTCTTGGGAAAATGGAGAAATATATATTTTTTTCTCACAAAATTGTCATATTAAAAAGTTATTTCTCACACACAGCATGGGCATACTAGCAATTACACTCCAAAACACATTTTGCTACTTATCTTGTGTATGGTGATGCCACATGTGTGAGACTTTTACACAGCCTGGCCACATACAGAGGCCCAACATCCAAGTAGCATCTTCAAGTGTTCTAGAAGCATAAATCTAATTTCCTAATTTTGTGACTACCTATCACAATTTTGAAGGCCCTGGAGCACCAGGTCAATGGAAACACCCATCAAATTACGCTATTTTGAGTCTTTTAAACATGTCTTTTTGTTTGCACAAGTGTTTGGAAAAAAAATTATTTTGTTTACACAAAATTGTTAATTTATAAGATGTTCTAAAACACAGCATGAACATAGCAAAAATACATTTTGCTACTCTTCCTGAGTATGGCAATACCACATGGTTGGGACTTTTTCACAGCCTAGACACATAGAAAAGCCCAACATCCAAGGAGCACCATCAGGTGTTCTAGGGACATAAATTACATATATAGTTACCTGACAACCTATTGCATTTTTGAAGACCCTTCATAAAAAAAACACATAGCATGTACAATTGCACCCCAAAATACACTCTACTGAGCAAAAGGTAAACAAAAGATTACCTGTGGTTTTAGTAGTGCAGTTGTCCACAGAGGAGAACATCGGTACAGGCAGCAGGCAGGAACATGGTCAGGAATCGTCCAGGCAGCAGGCAGGAATACTGTCCATATTCAGTACAGGCAGCAGGCAGAGATAATCTCAGCACAACCAAAGCATTGGGAGGAAGCGAGGCACCGCAGATCGGAAGCAGCGGAAGGCTAAGTAAGACGGCACTCATAATGCCGCGATTCACCTGTACCGCTGAGTTAAATTTTATGTGATGTAAGAGTCCAATTCTTGTTTTTTTATAAAATCCAACACATTACCTACTACACCATTAGAGGCTTCTTTCTCCTCCTGCCCCCTGCTTCTGGCTGGAGTTCCCCTCCCCCTCCTTCTCCATTAGGATAGCTGACACCCATGAGATCAGCGTGAGTGGTGGATGATACTAGCCAGTGTTGGTTACAGTGGAGAATAAATACAGGAGAGATGGGATAACTCTTAATGCCAGACTATTTATTTCAAAGGTGAGAGTTCTGGGAGACTGGTGTAGGATTTCCATAACGGTTCAATACTACAATTGCAAATAGATCACGGATGCTAACAATACAGCTATAAAGACAGCTGACCATTCAGAGGATTAAGCCCCCACCAGAGATATTTTCATGGGACCTCTTAGGACCTTTACTCATCATTATTCATTATTCATTATACCAATTGCAATATTGAACTCTTTTGCATTTTTGCACATATTGAATTTTTGGCACTTTTTGCACTTTATTGATTGTTTCCTTTTTTTGCTACGTTTGGTACTGTTAACACTCCACTGCCATTGGCATTTTCATGGTCCTAGTAGCACCTTGAATTATTTATCAACATTGCACTTATCTAGTTTTTCTTAGGTTTTTTTCTCTTCATATTTGCACTTTATTTGAAAGCACATTTATGTATTACGGTGTACACTATACTTTATTGTTGGTATTTTTCTTTAGCGCAAGATCATTATTATTATTATTTATCGACCACATATGTGTAAAGTGAACACTGACAGTTTTTGCAGCTATTGAACACACAACCTCAGTCACATTCACATCTTACTCTTGAGTAGCGCGACACTTATTCATTTTTATCTGTTAACCAAAGCATTGGTCCAGGTAGCAGGCAGGGACGTGGTCAGCAGCAGAAAAAGCAGCAGCAGCAGTCCAGGTAGCAGGGAGGAACCTGGGCCATAAAGTCCTGGGTCATTACAGGCAGAGATAGGGTAAGCACAGCCAAAGTATTGGGCAGGTAGCAGACATCAAGCTTAGGGCCTCAGTCAGGAAAAAATGGGGACAAGAGTAGAGGCTTCTCCCACCCAAATCTCTTTAAAGCCTCTGGTCTTCAGAGCCTGTTTTAGGAATTACAGAACCCATAGAAAATCAAAAACAGTTTTTCTCTACTCAGAACACACTTCTGAAGCCCCTCACATATGTGAGACCCCCTGTGTACTACAGGAGCAGGGCAAATGAGCAATCCCAACGGCAGGCAAAAAACATGGTCATTTAACAGGCACATGAGAAACAATCCAGATGACAGGCAGAGGCATCGTCGATAAACAGGCCAGGGTCAGTTAACGTGGAAGGTAGAAATGTTTTCAATGAAGGTAGCAGGCAAATGATCTGCACAGGTATTTGAAACCGGGAAATGGTAGGCTGTTAAAATAAAGGGGAACTAATATCTTAGGGATGTGTGCTAACGTCCAAAGCATTCTCCGATTCATTGGCCAGGTTGGGAGAGACATTGGGGACAATAATAACTAGTGTCTCTTCTAACTCCTCTGCTGCATACACATTTCTTTTAGTGTCTTCTTCCTGATTCTGTGGGGGGATTGTTTTAGAGAAAATGTTGCTCATGAATAGGGATGAGCTTCGAGTTCGAGTCAAACTCATGTTCGACTCGAACATTGCCTGTTCGCCCGTTCACCGAACAGCAAACAATTTGGGGTGGCAAATTAGAAAAGTCTATGGGAGAAATCTAAAGTGCTCATTTTAAAGGCTTATATGCAAGTTATTGTCATAAAAAGTGTTTGGGGACCCGGGTCCTGCCCCAGGGGACATGTATCAATGCAAAAAAAAGTTTTAAAAACTGCAGTTTTTTCGGAAGCAGTGATTTTAATAATGCTTAAAGTGAAACAATAAAAGTGAACTATTGCTTTAAATTTCGTACCTTGGGTGTGTGTATATTATGCATGTAAAGTCGCGCTTGTTTCCTGAGCTTAGAACTGTCTCTGCACAAAGTGTCATTTCTGAAGGGAAAAAAGTCATTTAAAACTCACTCGCGGCTATAATGAATTGTCGGCTCCCGGCAATACATAGAAAATTCATTGATAAAAAAAAAGTGTGGGGGTCCCCCCAAATTCAATTACCAGGCCATTCAGGTCTGGTATGGATATTAAGGGGAACCCTGCCGCAAACTAAAAAAAAAATGCGTGGAGTTCCCCCAAATATCCATACCAGGCCCTTCAGATCTGGTATGGATTTTAAGGGGAACTCCACCCCAAATTAAAAAAAAAAAACAGCGTGGAGTTCCCCCAAAAATCCATACCAGACCCTTTATCTGAGCACGCAACCTGGCAGGCCGCAGGAAAAGAGGGGGGACGAGAGAGCGCCCCCCCTCCGGAAACGTACCAGGCCACATGCCCTCAACATGGGGAGGATGTCCCCATGTTGATGGGGACAAGGGCCTCATCCCCACAACCCTTGCCCAGTGGTTGTGGGGGTCTGCGGGCGGGGGGCTTATCAGAATCTGGAAGACCCCTTTAACAAAGAGGGCCCCCAGATCCCGGCCCCCCTATGTGAATTGGTAAGGGGTACATTGTACCCCTACCATTTCATGAAGAAAGTGTAAAAAAAATGTTAAAAAAACACACAGATACCTTGGAAAAGTCCTTTATTAAAAAGATAGAAAGAAAAAAGAAAAAAAAACATTCCAGCGATGAAATCCAGTGTCCAGCGCTGTCCACACGAAACGTCATTGGCTGAGCCTGAGCGGACCTGATGGGGAACTTCCTCTGCAGTGTATTAAATGAATAGACCCGCCCCTTCTAAAGTTCCCCATCAGGTCCGCTCAGCCAATGATGTAGGTGTAAGGCTAAGCAGACCAGATGCGGAATGTGAGAAGGGGCGGGTCTATTCATTTATTACACTGCGGAGGCAGTTCCCCCATCAGGTCCGCTCAGCCAATGACGTAGGCGGGGTCTAACATACGAGGGGGCGGACCTGATGGGGACCTTCCTCCACAGTGTAATAAATGAATAGACCAGCCCATTCTCACGTCTCGCATCTGGTCTGCTTAGCCTTACACCTATGTCATTGGGGAACTTTAGAAGGGGCGGATCTATTCATTTAATACACTGCCGAGGAAGTTCCCCATCAGGTCCGCTCAGGCTCAGCCAATGACATTTCGTGTGGACAGCGCAGGACATCGGATCGCCGTGGGACACTGGATTTCATCGCTGGAATTTTTTCTTTTTTTTTTAATAAAGGACTTTTCCCAAGGTGTCTGTGTGTTTTTTTTTTTTTTTTTTACACTTTCTTTGTGAAACGGTAGGAGTACAATGTACCCCTTACCAATTCACATAGAGGGGGCAAGGGTTGTGGGGATGAGGCCCTTGTCCCCATCAACATGTTGAGGGCATGTGGCCTGGTACAGTTAAGGAGGGGGAGGGGCGCTCTCTCGTCCCCCCTCTTTTCCTGCGGCCTGCCAGGTTGCGTGCTTGGATAAAGGGTCTGGTATGGATTTTTAGGGGAACTCCACACCATTTTATTTTTTTTATTTGGGGTGGAGTGCCCCTTAAAATCCATACCAGACCTGAAGGGCCTGGTAATTGAATTTGGGGGGACCCCCACGCTTTTTTTTTTTTATTAATGACTTTTCTATGTATTGCCGGGAGTCGACAATTCATTATAGCCGCGAGTGAGTTTTAAATTACTTTTTTTCCTTCAGAAATTACACTTTGTGCAGGGACAGTTCTAAGCACGGGAAACATGCTTACTATACACACACCCTAGGTACGAAATTTAAAGGAATAGTTCACTTTTATTGTTTCACTTTAAGCATTATTAAAATCACTGCTCCCGAAAAAACGGCAGTTTTTAAAACTTTTTTTTGCATTGATACATGTCCCCTGGGGCAGGACCCGGGTCCCCAAACACTTTTTAGGACAATAACTTGCATATTAGCCTTTATAATTAGCACTTTTGATTTTGAACGTTCGAGTCCATTGTATTTAATAGGGTTCTAAAGTTCACGCGAACATTCTGGCTGTTCGCAGGTTCTGGTGCAAACCGAACAGGGGGGTGTTCGGCTCATCCCTACTCTTGAAGTCGACTCACACAATCAGAGTGGAGGCTTCCTGGGGGGAGGATCCTTGAGGGCAGATCAGGGCAGTGACAATTTCTTCAATAAATTTGAGGCAGGTGCTGGGTCTTTCTCTTGACTTTTGATAGGTGACATATGCCATATACATGGTCATATGAAGAAGGTAAATTGCGACTTTTTTATACCAGTATAGGGACTTTCTAATTGGTAAATAGGGCTGTAGCATCTGGTCATTTAAATCCACCCCCCCAGACAGATTATAATCGTGGACGCATTCAGGCTTTACAATGGGACCGCGTCTTCCCGGGAATCTCCACCAAAGGGTCATTGTGGATGGTGGACAGGACGTAGACATCTCTCTTGTCCCTCCACTTCACGGCCAACACTTCCTCATTCCTCAAACTTGCTGATTCCCCCTTTGTTGTCTTGTTGTCACTACGTTTTGTGGGAAGCCCTTTCAGGTTTTTTTTGGTGGCGCCGCAGACCAAGATTTTTTCACGGTGAAGGTGGCAGAGAAGGGGCAGATTAGTATAATAATTGTTTAGGTAGATATGGTAGCCTTTTTTGTGCTGGGGAGATGCCAGGTCCCAGACAATTTGTCATGGTTGGGATGATCTCGGGGAGGGCACTGTGAGTTGTCATTGAAATGCAGGAAGCACATGATCATGTCAAAGCATGTCCTGGACATGACGGCATAATAAATTGGCATGTGATGGATGGGGTGGGTGGACCAGTAGACATGCACTTTGTTTTTTTTGTAAGCCCCGTATTAAATGTAAGGCTCAAACAATTTTAACCTCCCTGGCGGTAAGATTATGTCTGATTTTTTATGCTGAAAGCGGTACAATTGTTTTGCATGGAAATTTTGCGTTTTTTATATTGTAGGCCTATAATTTTTAGAAATAACTCACTTAAATCTGTCCAAACAAGAGTCATCCCTGGTATGATAAAGTTTGAAACACTAAATCATTAATTATAATATAATAAATAACTATAAATAATTATAACAAATAATAATATAATAATAATAAAAATTATACAATAATGTAATCAAATAAAAAACACTGAAATTTGCTCAGTTGCAGAATTGTCGCTGTCATTACTTTCAGTGTTTGATGATGAATTTCCCCACAAATCACTATCGCTCAATTCTGCAAGTGATTCTAATTTATTATCACTTTTTACTAGCTGGTCTAAAACCACTTTTGATGACACTTTTTGGTTGTATGGACAATCTCCAGTTTTCAGGCAGAAAGAACAGTATTTTTTAATATAAAACTGCATGCAGGACACTGGACAAACCACTAGGGACAAAGGGGATGTGTAATTATTAGACATGTGCATTTGTTTTCGTCTGAATGCATTTTCGTCTGAATTTCTGGGATTTTTGCATTTGTTCTAACAAAGGATAACGAATGTGCAGAGTCCAAAATCCGAAATATCCGATATAAAAAATGCTTTATTTTCGTTTCACTGCGACAACAGTTTGATATAGATAGAAGATTCGACATGACGGTGACAATAGCGATCTGTGTCTATTGAATCTGCGGTTGAATGTGCCTAACCTAACTCTATTAGTCCGAGATTATTTCGACATAGAGACATGAAGATTCGACATAGAGAGACATGAAGATTCGACATAGAGAGAAAAGATTTGACATTATAGAGACATGAAGATTCGACATAGAGAGACATAAATATTCGACATAGAGAGAAAAGATTTGACATAGAGAGAAAAGATTCAACATTATAGAGACATGAAGATTCGACGAAGCAGCTAAAAACATACGATCGCCACGAGCGGACATTTATGGTCAAATGCTCCGCCCATAGGCTATAGAAGAATTCTAATGTTGGTTGACTAGTAATAATAATTAATAAATATAATTATTACTAGTCATACAACATTAGAATTCTACTATAGCTTGTGGGCAGAGCGTTCGAAATGTATGATTGTGGCGTCGTACAGTTTAGCTGCTTCGTCGAATATTCTTAGAACATTCGACAGATACCATAAGCCTTCAATGACAGAATCGACTTTAATTAATTCAGATTTTCGGATGAATGCATTTCTTAACGACACAAAATAAATAAAAATGAATTTCGGAAGTAACTAAATCATTTTATTTTTCGGACGAAAACGAAATTCCGAAACAAAATATTTCAGTGTGCTCATGTCTAGTAATTATTTGATACAGTACTGTACTCTGTAAGATTACAGTATACTGTATCTATACTGTGTTTTTAACTTTTTTGAATTTGGCGCCGAACTCCATCCCCGTGCGCCGCAATGCTTACAGGGAACGGAGCTTGGCACTGTGAATCGAGCGAGACACGGCAGCTCGCAGATCACAGCGGGGAGAAATCGCAGGATCCAGGGGACAAGGTAAGTAACCTCTACATGGATCCTGCAATGCGATCCCGAGTGTGGCTCCGGGTTTACCGCTTTTGGTACTGAAAATTCACCCTGAGCCACACTCGGGAATACCGCCAGGGAGGTTAACTCATCTACTGTAAGAATTTGCCAATGAAACATACGGGCATAGGAAGAATTGGGGCTGGTGGCAATAAATTGCTCTGCAAAAAGTGTTGTTTGGTCCATGATGTACTGCAGCAAATCTTGAGGGAAAAAACAAATAAAAAAAATATATTTCTAAACAAAATTTCAGTGTTGGGCTAGATACCTGGCTGTGCAGTGAAAGGGGGGATTGTAGTTGACCCTGAGCTGGAAGGCATCCATAATGATTTTGCTGTGGCATCGGAAAGGTAGGTTTGGGCCTGGATTCTTTGGGTTTCGTGTGTTATTCCAGTACTGGTACTGGGCCTTTCTTCCTGGAGTCTAGCGCCGTTGGTGTTGGTGCCATTGTTATTCTTCTTATTCTTTTGAAAGGGACTGTTTCCTCCTCCAATTCAGTCTCAGATCCACTACTTTCTACTTGCTTGTATTCAGAATCAGAATCGGATGGTGAGAGCTCCCCGTTACTCTCATCATCCAACATAGTAAGGATTATATATGCCTGATCACAAGACTTACGTTCTCAGCTGCATATGGGGCTTACAGAGGTGGGGTGGAGACTCCTTGTAATGATGGGTCCTCGCAGCAGCAACTTAAGTAAAGCAAACAGTCCAGTAAAAAATGCAGAGACAGAAATACACTGATGAGCTTGGCAGAGGGTTGTGTCAGCAGGAGGCGATCTTACATGAGATGATCTGTGCAGGGGGTGTGTCAGCATAAGTCTGACCAGTGGATTATAGGCAGGCTGTGCTCCCAAATAAAATACAAAGAAGCAAACTGCCCAGAATAGTTTAACCACTTGACTTCCCCCCTTCATGACCAGGCCATTTTTTGCGATACGGCACTGCGTTTACTTTAACTGACAATAGCAACATCATGCAACACTGTACCCAAATCAAATTTAGATCCTTTTTTCCCCCCCACAAATAGAGCTTTCTTTTTGTGGTATTTGATCACCACTGTGTTTTTTATTTTTTGCGGCATAAATAAAAAAAGACCAATATTTTGAAAAAAAAATACATTTAGTTTTTCTGCTATAAAACATATCCAATAAAAAAATGTAAAATATCAAATGTATTCATAAATTTAGGCCAATATGTTTTCTGCTATTTTTGGTAAAAAAAAATATCCCAATAAGTGTGTATTGATTGGTTTACATGAATGTTATAGCGTCTACAAACCATGGTATATATTTATGGAATTGTTTATGCTAGTAAAGGCGGAGATTACTTTTATAAAATTTTGCAAATAAATAATTGCTCTTCCTACATTTAGGTCAAAATGTATTCTGCTACATTTCTTTGGTGAAAATAACCCAAATCAGTGTTTATAACTGTAGCGATATCCCCAGCTAAGAGAGCCGCTGGTATGATTTTTCGGGCCTGTAACACACCGCTGTCAACCTCCAGTAATTGTCTCTAACCTCCCTTGGCACAGCTAGTAGGGGATGATAGGATTGTGAGACCTGTAACTTTAGGTCACACAATCCGGCAACAAAGGCACACAGTGATATTGTATAACTGACACTAACCGTTTCCTCGGCAAAGTAATCACACCAAGAACTTGTCTGCTTAATCCTGGTACTTTTACTGAACAAAATGTTTAAGCAGATAAACTGTATACATTAGCATATGCAGAGCCCTGCAATAAAAGGTATTCAGCAAATAAACAGATATACAATTCTGTACACACACAACTAACAGACCCCGCTTGCATCTCCACTCCCTCGTGGGCAAGATGGCGCCCAGCAATGTCTAAACTTAGAAGTCAGGCCTGACTGTTCTATGTGTAAGTTCCGTGGAGATGGATCTTCGCTAGCAAATGGTGGTGCACTTTTGGAGACAAATTGTAATCCACAGGAATAGGTACTTGTAAACTTGATGAATAAAAGAAAGTCACTAATGCTACTCAATGCACTGTCCCTCCGGCGTGCAGATGCAAACTCTAAATGGTGGGTCCCGAACAACAAACACTGGGCCTAGAGATCCTGTACTAATCTCTGAGCAGGTGCTCTCTCACCCAACCGGACCAGTCCACGTCCGAATCTACCGTAGCTGTGTCTCGGTACACAGGTTCGATGACACCCGGGTCTTCGGTCCTCCTGGAAGTAGTAGATGGGTGGCAGGATGAGACGTCCCTCAGGCTCCTCAGTGGAAACTTCAGGCCCTGTCAGGAACAACAGACTCAGCCCAGAGTTCCACTTGCTGGGCGGGCGATGTCCAAAGAGACCGATCTACGGCCCGCCCCCTCAGTTAAATAGCCCACCCCAGCAGTCCTTGCGCGGGGCAATGCATCCTGGGTATGGTAGTCTATGGGTTCTTAAAGCAACACCCCGCTACACACTCCCCCCACTTAAAATCTTTGGTCCCCAAAGATAATATTAGCATTATTTACAAACAATACAATTTATGGCTGCAAAGGAGCTTGGCAAGGGAACCTCCCACCAAACTTGGTAAGGGAGATTGTCTTGTCTACAGGTCATATTGGTGGAAGTGACCTGCCTAACTGTGCCAGAGAGTGAGCTGGGGTTTCCCTCCACCAAATGCACAGTGGAGGGGCCAGGTTTCTCTATTGTCCTTCTCGCAGTCGCTACAGTGTCTTCAGAGCATTCTCCCATCTGAGTGTAAGTTAGTTTTCGGGTAGGATGAATAGTTCTCTTTACCCTTTGTTCCCTGGGGGCTACGGTGTCAGACACTATGGGTTCTTCCATTGGGACAGGTGTAGTGGATCCTGCTGCTTCAAGGGCATCAAAATCAGGTGCAGGGAGGTACAAGGAGTCCCTTTTGTCTTTAGCTGAGACTGACTCTAAGGCATCTTACCATTCTTCAGCCTGAGTACCAGACGGAATGAACTCGGCAGCTTCAGCACTTAAGGTGCCGTTTATGGGGAACTTAGAGGATGAAGAATCCGTAGTCATGGGTTCAGGTGCCTGAGACGGCCACAGCCAGTTAAGTTCCAGTTCCTCATCCTCACTTTTGGTCTGTGACATCCATCTCTCCTGGCAGAGTTGCTTGAGACCTGGTATTGGGTCTAGGGGTATTTGAGGTTGAAGGTAGATCAGGGGAATCCGGAGTAGAAGGCATCCGAACTGCCTCAGAGAGGGGCAGCAGATGGTTTCTGTGCCAGGTTTTTAACGGCCCCACTTTCCCTTCCGGTTTCAACTGGTACACTGGTAAGCCAGGCAACTTTCTACAAATTACATACGGTTCTGATTTCCATCTGTCTGCCAGCTTATGCTTTCCTGGGACACCCAAATTCCGCAACAACACTCTGTCTCCTGGTTGCAGGTCATGGATCCGGACTTTAAGGTCAAAATTCCGCTTATTCCGGGCTCCTCTCTGGTCAGAAGTCGCTTGGGCCTTCTCATAGGCCAGTCTCAAGCTCCGTCGCAGTCTGTCCATGTATACCTTGTGTGAGGCAGCTGATGTGTGGTCTATCGAGGGCCAAAGGCCAGGTCTACAGGTAGTCGTGCTTGCCGACCAAACATTAGTCTATAAGGGGAATATCCGGTGGCGTCACTAGTTGTGCTATTGTAAGCATGCACTATGGCAGCTATATGCTTGCCCCAATGTTGTTTTTCCTCGCTGCTCAGGGTCCCCAGCATATTCAACAAAGTTCTGTTAAACCTTTCTGGTTGGGCTTCTCCTTGTGGGTGATAAGGGGTTGTGCGAGTCTTCTTTATGCCTAAGGAATCCAATAACTTCCGGATCAGTCGACATTCGAAGTCCCTCCCTTGAGTGAAGGTGTTGAGGTAGTTCGTAATGTACGAAATACTTCTCTTCGAGTATCTTGGCCACAGTGGAGGCCTTCTGGTCTTTAGTTGGAAAGGCCTGGGCGTATCGAGTGAAATGGTCGGTTATCACCAGAACATTTCCATGTCCACTCAAATCAGGTTCCAGACAAAGAAAATCCATACATACCAAGTCCAAGGGCCCTTGGCTTTGCAGGTGGCCCATTGGGGCAGCTTGATGGGGCAGTGTTTTTCTTTGTATACAGCGAGCACATGAGTGACAGTACTCCTCCACTTCAGCCCGCATACAGGGCCAATAGAATCTGCTCCTTATGAGCTGAAAGGTTCTCTCTGCTCCCAGGTGGCCATGGTTGTCATGTAGGGCAACCATAACAGTCTTTCTGTGTTTTTCCGGCAGGAATAGTTGCCACTTGTCTTCCATAGACCACCCCTTGATGCACCTGCAACCTGTCCCACTCCTTGCGCAGTAAGCGGGCCTCCCTTGAGGGAAAAAAAGAAGGGGGTTTTGCCTGGTTAAGAACAGGCTCAGGGGTTACTTAGAGCAACAAATAATTTGACCATAAGTCAAATGGGTAAAGTTAATTGGCTAATATTTATTAAGTAACAAAATTAAATAGATGAAACACTATACCAGAATGCTATTAAAAGATAAAAGGGTACCACTTGGTACCGTTCACATACATTACTGATGGGACATACTCAGACAGACATATAACAAAAAGACACAGGTCCAGACGCTACAGTTCAGCCGATGGGATTGTACTACCGCTGGGAAATGCCCAAAATATATCCCAAAAATGGGATCAAATTTATTCAGTAGGTGCTGTTGCACAATTAACATCAAATGGATGTATTTATCCAAAGGCTGGACCTGTAGAAGAGAGTGGGTCAAAGGAAGGGGAGGGGGGGAAGGGGGGATGGAAGTCCCGGGATGTTCACTAATATTGAATTGGATAGTTGCTACCTAGACATTGGAAGCAAACACTGAAAAAGAGATGTCTGCCAATAATACAAGAGCAAAAAAGTTCCAAAAAGAAAGCATATTTCTATCGATGTAAATGGTTTATCAAAAACCTCTTCAGTATCTGATGCAATCCTCTGTGCTGATGAATCATTGGCAGATTGATTTTAGGAAAACAAATTCTCAGTCTTCATTTATAATTCAGCACAACGGGGCCTTTTATGTCCGTAAAACTCCTGCTGCACATAGGTGTAATTACTTTGCTCATTTATATGTCTATTGGGTATTGAGCATTTGTATAATAATAACCAATGGTGACAGCCTGGATATTATCAGTCCCTTAAGGTATCCTGTCCTGGGTAGTAAGGTTATCTACATTGCCATAATATTGGCCTTGCAAGTTCAGCTGGTGGGTATAAAATCAAGTTTCCACTGTTGTGGTTTACCTTGCTGATGCCTTACGTATTGGATGAAGGTAGACTGTAATAAGCCTTTGGTTGTAATTGAAGTTTAGTAGCAGAAGTTTGTCACGCAGGGGGATGTGTGTAGGTGTTTCCTACTATCCATCGGTGATCATCTCTTGCCATGCATTGTTAGGAAGTGAACATCCGTTCGTCCTGTCCCTGCCGTTCAGACGCCACTCTACGTCACGTGACTAGTGTCGACTAGTGACGTCAACGCGTTTCACCGTGCACAGTGGCGTGGCTTCGTTTAGGAAGTAAAAGTCAGCTGCCGCCGCATGTCTTATGTGTGGATCAGCTGTTGATCCGCACCAATCACATAGGTCCTATTGATGGGGCGGGGTCCTGCGAGTCGTGTACGATAGAAGATTGGCACCAATTCATCTATATCTATAGGAATGTCAGAACACCGTGATTTCCCATATCGCAATGGATTCATATTTGGCAAAGACATGTTGTCATTTGAATCAATGGATCCAATGAAAGAAAAATCTTTTTGTTCCATAGTTATTGGAGGATTCAATGATAGTTTAAACAACATGACAATCAACAAGAGGAAGTAATAGGGTGGGGAGCAGGGGATGGATGGATGGGAAGAGAGAAGGGGAGGAAAAACAGACTGGAGAAAGTACACTTAAAGGCCGCACTTTAACTAGAAGCTGATACTGTTGTGTATACAAATACATATGTATAAGGGCCTAATTTAAACAGAGTACTTGTTTAAATAAAGCTGCTTCAAAAGTAAGTCATTAGAAGCTGGGAAGGTTTGGTGAGCCAGAAGAAAAAGTGGAGAATGAAAGAAGAGAATATATAAAAAGAGAATATATAAAAAGAGAGAGAATGATGGTGAATGCAACAGAACAAGGAAAATAAAGTCAGGGAAGCATTTTCAAGGAGACAAGATGATCGCCTAGGGTGAGGGAGATGCTATCAAGGTTCCAGGAAGACTTGGAGATTCAATTCTGTGTTTAGGCCTGTGGGAACCAGTGATTTCAGCCTGTACACCCACCATTTTTCTTTTTGTAGGAGGATTTGATCGAAATCCCCCCGTCTCACTGGAAGCCTCAAGACGTAAATCCCTTTCACCGTTAGGCCCTTTGAGCACCGGTTATGGTACTGGGCGAAATGTTTCGCCAAAGGCTTCTCTGGGATTTTTTATTTTTCATTTATTTCTCGCAAGTGCTCCCCAATTCGTACTCTAAGGGGTCTTTTGGTCTTCCCAATATAAACCTTTTGGCAAGGACAAGTTATCATATATATAACACGAGGGGTAGAACAATTGATCAAGCTCCTGATTTCGAAAGAGCCATTGCCATGGGCATCTGTGAATGTTGATGTTCTATGAACATAGGGACACACCTGACATTTGTTACATGGGAACATACCCATTGTACGTGGGAACTATGTCAACCATGTTGAATCTGGCTCTTTTACGAATTCAGACTTGATCAAAATGTCTCCAAGGCTTCTTGCACATCGGGCCACTGGCATTGGTTGTGGGCTGACAATTTTGGCCAACTCGGACCTATTTGTCAGGATGTTCCAATGTTTTTCTAGAACACTACGAACTGGGTTCCATTGTAAACCGAAGGGTGTAATGATCCGTATTGGATCACTTGAATTATTGGAAGCATCCTCCTCTTTGAGTTTCCTCTGCAACAATTCAGACCGATCCCTAGTTGCTGCTCTCTTTTTGGCTTTCTTTAGTTGACCGTGAGAGTATCCCCGTTCCCGAAATCTCTTGTAGAGGTCTTGGCTCTCACGTTTATAGTGCTGGATGTTGGAGCAGTTTCTCTTTATGCGTAGAAACTGTCCAACAGGGATCCCATTTTTGAGCCAATGGGGGTGGTGGCTTGTCGAGTGCAATAAGGTATTTGTTGCAGTGTTTTTGCGATAAGTGCATGTACTCAGCTTTCCCTCACTCATGGTCACCTGTAGATCAAGGAATGATAACTTGTCTTGGTTAAAGTTGTAGGTAAGTCGGATATTTCTTTGATTGTTATTGAGTTCCGACATGAACTGGTGTAGGGTGTCTGGGGTGCCGTGCCACAACATTAGCACATCATCAATGTAGCGCCACCAGGTCAATGCATGGCGGCGGTACATTGGTGAGGTGTACACGTCCTGTTGTTCCCAGAAGCCAAGATGTAGATAAGCATAGGCAGGAGCCCATGCTGCCCCCATTGATGTTCCCCTAATCTGGCGATAAAAATGGCTCAAGAATTGAAAAAAGTTGTTGTGTAGGGCAAAATCCAATAATTCCAAGATGAATTCGTTTTGGGTCCTGACCCTGGGTAGGTGCTGTCGAGAAAATTTTCAATGGCATGTAGGCCAACCAGATGGGGTATTAAAGTATAGAGTGATTCGACATCTATGCCGACCAATAACACTCCATCCGGTAGTTCCCTTTCCCTTTGTGTCCTGTATGAAAGAGTCAAGATCATTCACCATTTCTTTCAGAAGTGAGTCTAGATATTTACCGACTCGTTCGAGGGGACCCTGGCAGGCCGAAACTATGGGTCTGCCCGGGGGATTCTGTAAATTCTTATGGACTTTGGGGATGATATAAAATGTCGGGATATTGAAATCCTGTACTTTTAAGTAATTATATTCCTTCATAGTCAGAAGGCCTTCATCCCTTGCTAGCGTTAGTTTGGTATTCAGTTCATCAACTAGAGATGGTAGTGGATTATAGTCCAATTTCTGATAAGTCAGTTGGTCACTAAGTAGTCTTTTGACTTCCATTTCATATTGTTGCTGATTAAGCAAAACGACGTTGCCGCCTTTGTCGCTGTTTTTTATTACGATATTTTTACTCTCCTGAAGATTGTTTAGGGCCAACCGCTCTCCTCTTGATAGATTTTCTGTGATCTTTTTGGTCCAATCGATCTTATCCAGATCTGTTTGGACCATATCGAGGAAGAGGGTTAGCCATCTATTTTTGGAGAGTGGGGGCATCTTTAGCGATCTTATTCGTAGGTTAGCCCGTCGTATTATGGAAGCCGGGGAACTGTCGGATGTATAATTTTCATCCAGCAGAGAGTTCAGTGTGTCCAGGGCTGCCTGATCATCCGGACCAAGTGATTCCGATGGATTAGGTAAAGCTTCCTCCCGTGAGTAAAGTAGGCAGAAGAAAACCTTACGTAAAAATAATGTTACGTCCTTGAACACAGTGAACTCATCCATATTAGTAACTGGCGAAAAGGTCATCCCTTTCCGTAGAAGTTCAATATGATCTGAGGTTAGTTCCAAATCAGATAAATTCATGATCTTCATATCACCAGATCTATCACCTGGTTGTTGGTGTGTGTCTGGTGTCAATGTTTCCTATGGCTTCTGGTACAAGTTCGTTCGTTGTGCGTCTTGGGCGGTTTTGGATTCTTGACCATCAGTATGGATTTTGGTTTTGGGACCGATGCTTGGTTTGCGTCTCGGGCTACCTCGTCCTCGTCTAAAAAGATTGCTTTTTTTGCTACTTCGTCGTCAGTATCGCTATTTGATTTAGTCCGGCGACGTCTAGATTGAGAACGAGACCCGCGTCCAGCTGATTTGCTCCGTCTCCGGCGAATTGTGAGGTCAAATACCTCGTCTTTTTCAAAGTCAGACAAGTCTTGTCAAAATTTACCTTGTTTAGTAATTTTTAGGTTTAATTGTACTTTTTCTATCTCTTTTTTCAGTAAATCGTTTTGTTTACTGAATTCTTCCTGATCTTTTAACTCTTCCAAACCTTGTGCACTCTCCTGAATCTGCTGTTGGATATCAACTAATTGTGATTTTTCCTCCTCTACTATTAATCCCATCACGGCTAGTCCGTGATTAAGGCATAGTTCTTTCCACTTAGGCAGAAAGCTGTCTGTGTGGAGATGTTCTGCTGGAACTATCCTATCTCTCAGCCCCCTTGGAATTATTGGATTTTGGAATTCATCTTGGAATTATTTGGATTTTGCCCTACACAACAACTTTTTTCAATTCTTGAGCCATTTTTATCGCCAGATTAGGGGAACATCAATGGGGGCAGCATGGGCTCCTGTCTATGCTTGTCTACATCTTGGCTTCTGGGAACAACAGGACGTGTACACCTCACCAATGTACCGCCGCCACGCATTGACCTGGTGGCTCTACATTGATGATGTGCTAATGTTGTGGCACGGCACCTCAGACACCCTACACCAGTTCAATATCTATGAAAAGGTGCTAGAGAAAACTGGGCCCTACCTAAGTAAGCACCGCTCAGCGCTTGTGGAGATGTAGCAATTATTGGTGTGAGTTGTGAGCAGGGAAATAATACTAATACATGAATGAGTAAATACAATATAGAAATGGGTCTATTATGTACTGAGCAGCTGCTGAAAAATGAGAAACAGATGTGGAAAAATACAATATTTGTATGGACCAATCAGAGGTCTGGATCATACATATAAATAATAAAACCGTCTAATAACAATAATACTAAAAATAAAATAAAATCCGTCCCAGATTGTCCAAGAAATAGTGTAGCAGCGCTCACGTCATAAATGACAAGCTTCTTTAAGTGTCTCTATACACATAAAGGTATGAATAATAGCAGATGAAGAACTGCAGACAGCCTGATCCTTATTAGTGCAGTGATACAGGGAAACTTCATCCGTGAGATGTTGTAGAAAAAATCCCCTTTTGGGGATGCACTCACCACAAAATAGATGAAGATGTGCCTTGTCAGCAAACACAGGATCACTCTCTCCTTCTCTCAGCTATTCCACCGGGTCACAGTGTTGGTACGCTCAAGGGTACTCTCTACACACCTATCCCAAAGGATAGGTGTGTAGAGAGTACCCTTGAGCGTACCAACACTGTGACCACGCTCAAGGGTACTATTATTCATACCTTTATGTGTATAGAGACACTTAAAGAAGCTTGTCATTTATGACGTGAGCGCTGCTACACTATTTCTTGGACAATCTGGGACGGATTTTATTTTATTTTTAGTATTATTGTTATTAGACGGTTTTATTATTTATATGTATGATCCAGACCTCTGATTGGTCCATACAAATATTGTATTTTTCCACACCAGTTCAATATCGTAATAAAAAACAGCGACAAAGGCGGCAACGTCGTTTTGCTTAATCAGCAACAATATGAAATGGAAGTCAAAAGACTACTTAGTGACCAACTGACTTATCAGAAATTGGACTATAATCCACTACCATCTCTAGTTGATGAACTGAATACCAAACTAATGCTAGCAAGGGATGAAGGCCTTCTGACTATGAAGGAATATAATTACTTAAAAGTACAGGATTTCAATATCCAGACATTTTATATCATCCCCAAAGTCCATAAGAATTTACAGAATCCCCCGGGCAGACCCATAGTTTCAGCCTGCCAGGGTCCCCTCGAACGAGTCGGTAACTATCTAGACTCACTTCTGAAAGAAATGGTGAATGATCTCGACTCTTTCATACAGGACACACGACACGTCTTGGCTAAAATAGACAAGTTGGGTGAAAGGGAACAACCGGATGGAGTGTTATTGGTCGGCATAGATGTCGAATCACTCTATACTTCAATACCCCACCCGGTTGGCCTACATGCCATTGAACATTTTCTCGACAGCACCTACCCAAGGTCAGGACCCAAAACGAATTCATCTTGGAATTATTGGATTTTGCCCTACACAACAACTTTTTTCAATTCTTGAGCCATTTTTATCGCCAGATTAGGGGAACATCAATGGGGGCAGCATGGGCTCCTGCCTATGCTTATCTACATCTTGGCTTCTGGGAACAACAGGACGTGTACACCTCACCAATGTACCACCTCCACGCATTGACCTGGTGGCGCTACATTGATGATGTGCTAATGTTGTGGCACGGCACCCCAGACACCCTACACCAGTTCATGTCGGAACGCAATAAAAATCAAAGAAATATCCGACTTACCTACAACTTTAGCCAAGACAAGTTATCATTCCTTGATCTACAGGTGACCATGAGTGAGGGAAAGCTGAGTACATGCACTTATCGCAAAAACACCGCAACAAATACCTTATTGCACTCGACAAGCCACCACCCCCATTGGCTCAAAAATGGGATCCCTGTTGGACAGTTTCTACGCATAAAGAGAAACTGCTCCAACATCCAGCACTATAAACGTGAGAGCCAAGACCTCTACAAGAGATTTCGGGAAACGGGGATACTCTCACGGTCAACTAAAGAAAGCCAAAAAGAGAGCAGCAACTAGGGATCGGTCTGAATTGTTGCAGAGGAAACTCAAAGAGGAGGATGCTTCCAATAATTCAAGTGATCCAATACGGATCATTACACCCTTGGAACCCAGTTCGTAGTGTAGAGAAAAACATTGGAACATCCTGACAAATACGCCCGAGTTGGCCAAAATTGTCAGCCCACAACCAATGCCAGTGACCCGACGTGCAAGAAGCCTTGGAGACATTTTGATCAAGTCTGAATTCGTAAAAGAGCCAGATTCAACATGCTTGACATAGTTCCCACGTACAATGGGTATGTTCCCATGTAACAAATGTCAGGTGTGTCCCTATGTTCATAGAACATCAACATTCACAGATGCCCATGGCAATGGCTCTTTCGAAATCAGGAGCTTGATCAATTGTTCTACCCCTCGTGTTATCTATATGATAACTTGTCCTTGCCAAAAGGTTTATATTGGGAAGACCAAAAGACCCCTTAGAGTACGAATTGGGGAGCACTTGCGAGAAATAAATGAAAAATAAAAAATCCCGGAGAAGCCTTTGGCGAAACATTTCGCCCAGTACAATAACCGGTGCTCAAAGGGCCTAACGGTGAAAGGGATTTACGTCTTGAGGCTTCCAGTGAGACGGGGGGATTTCGATCGAATCCTCCTACAAAAAGAAAAATGGTAGGTGTACAGGCTGAAATCGCTGGTTCCCACAGGCCTAAACACAGAATTGAATCTCCAACTCTTCCTGAACCCTGATAGCATCTCCCTCACCCTAGGCGATCATCTTGTCTCCTTGAAAATGCTTCCCTGACATTATTTTCCTTGTTCTGTTGCATTCACCATCATTCTCTCTCTTTTTATATATTCTCTTTTTATATATTCTCTTCTTTCATTCTCAACTTTTTCTTCTGGCTCATCAAACCTTCCCAGCTTCTAATGACTTACTTTTGAAGCAGCTTTATTTAAACAAGTACTCTGTTTAAATTAGGCCCTTATACATATGTATATGTATACACAACAGTACCAGCTTCTAGTTAAAGTGCGGCCTTTAAGTGTACTTTCTCCAGTCTGTTTTTCCTCCCCTTCTCTCTTCCCATCCATCCATCCCCTGCTCCCCACCCTATTACTTCCTCTTGTTGATTGTCATGTTGTTTAAACTATCATTGAATCCTCCAATAAATATGGAACAAAAAGATGTTTCTTTCATTGGATCCATTGATTCAAATGACAACATGTCTTTGCCAAATATGAATCCATTGCGATATGGGAAATCACAGTGTTCTGACATTCCTATAGATATAGACAAATTGGTGGCAATCTTCTATTGTACACGACTCGCAGGACCCCGCCCCGTCAATAGGACCTATGTGATTGGTGCGGATCAACAGCTGATCCGCACATAAGACGTGCGGCGGCAGCTGACTTTTACGTCCAAGACAAAGCTACGCCACTGTGCACGGCGAAACGCGTTGACGTTACTAGTCGACACTAGTCACGTGACGTAGAGTGGCGTCTGAACGGCAGGGACGGGACGAACGGATGTTCACTTCCTAACAACGTATGGCAAGAGATGATCACCCATGGATGGTAGGAAACACCTACACACATCCACCTGCGTGATAACCTTCTGCTACTAAACTTCAATTACAACCAAAGACTTATTACAGTCTACCTTGATCCAATACTTAAGGCATCGGCAAGGTAAACCACAACAGTGGAATCTTGATTTTATACCCAGCAGCTGAACTTGCAATGCCAATACTATGGCAATGTAGATAACCTTACTACCCAGGACAGGATACCTTAAGGGACTGATAATATCCAGGCTGTCACCATTGGTTATTATTATACAAATGCTCAATACCCAATAGACATATAAATGAGCAAAGTAATTACACCTATGTGCAGCAGGAGTTTTACGGACATAAAATGCCCCGTTGTGCTGAATTATAAATGAAGACTGAGAATTTGTTTTCCTAAAATCAATCTGCCAATGATTCATCAGCACAGAGGATTGCATCAGATACTGAAGAGGTTTTTGATAAACCATTTACATCGATAGAAATATGCTTTCTTTTTGGAACTTTTTTACTCTTGTATTATTGGCGGACATCTCTTTTTCAGTGTTTGCTTCCAATGTCTAGGTAGCAACTATCCAATTCAATATTAGTGAACATCCTGGGACTTCCATCCTCCCTTTCCCCCCCCCTCCCCTTCCTTTGACCCACTCTCTTCTACAGGTCCAGCCTTTGGCTAAATACATCCATTTGATGTTAATTGTGCAACAGCACCTACTGAATAAATTTAATCCCATTTTTGGGATATATTTTGGGCATTTCCCAGCAGTAGTACAATCCCATCGGCTGAACTGTAGCGTCCGGACCTGTGTCTTTTTGTTATATGTCTGTCTGAGTATGTCCCGTCAGTAATGTATGTGAACGGTACCAAGTGGTACCCTTTTATCTTTTAATAGCATTCTGGTATAGTGTTTAATCTATTTAATTTTGTTACTTAATAAATACTAGCCAATTAACTTTACCCATTTGGCTTATGGTCAAATTATTTGTTGCTCTATGTAACCCCTGAGCCTGTTCTTAACCAGGCAAAACCCCCTTCTTTTCTTCGTGCATATAATGGTTACAGCAACAACACTTCACAAAGTGCATCGACCAGAACCAGGTCTTCATATCGAATTCCTGTGAACCAGTGGTAACGCTTGCCTTCCCTTTTCCTATCCCCCCTTCCCCCTCCCTCCCTTCTTTTATCTTGAGGGATCATGCAATAGTCTGTCCGGATCCTGGTCTTCTAGGGCTTCCAAAGCCAATTTTCCCAATGGGTCTTCCAGCTGGTCCCGTCTTATATTCTTCTTTTGATAGTTTAGGCAAGTCCTCTTCACCAATCTGGGTTATATCACAGTAATATTTGGGCACTCCAACAACTGAGACTCCAATTTATTCTGCTCTGGATCCACCACTAGCCTGGAGCTCTGCTCCCTGACACAAGGCCCGTACCCCCTCTGGGGTTACCTGGGTCCAGTCTTCTGCAATGCAAGTGGGAGCATGAGATCTTCTGGACAAGGCATCAGCATCTCGGTTTCCAGTCCCAGGCCTGTACTTCAGGCTGAAATTGAACCCTGAGAGGGCTGCCAACCAACGGTGTCCAGTGGCATCCAGTTTGGCTGTGGTTAGAAGGTAAGTGAGTGGGTTATTGTCTGTTTTAACCACAAAGTCAGCTCCATATAAGTAGTCCTTCAGTTTGTCCACCACAGCCCACTTCAAGGCCAAAAATTTCAACTTGTGGGTGGGGTAATTCTTTTCAGCTGGGGTTAAACTCCTACTCACATAAGGAACGGGTCTGCTCTTCATACTCCTGATACAATACTCCTCCTAAACCATCATGACTGGCATCCACGTGTAATTCATAGGGCTTCTTGGTGTCTGCATAGGCCAAGACAGGGGCAGTGGTCAGACTCTCCTTCAACCTAGTGAAAGCCTCTTCACACTTCTCAGTCCACTGGTCTTCCACCCACTCCCCCAGTTTCCTGGGGCCTGAGTCATCCTCCTCTTCCTCTGTCTTCAACAGCTCGTTCAGAGGCTTGGCAATTCTTGCAAACCCCTCCACAAACCTGCGATAGTAGGAGCAGAAGCCCAGAAATGACCTAAGCTCAGTCACTGTGGTGGGCTGGGGCCAGGAGGTGACTGCCTCCAATTTGTCGGGATCTGTAGATACTCCTTCTTCAGACACTATGTGTCCCAGGTAATGGACTGAAGACTGGTAGAACTGGCACTTCTCCCGGGAGAGCTTGAGTCCCTCGTCACTGAGTCTCTTCAAGACCTTCTCTAGCCTCTCCTCATGCTCCTCCAGAGACTTCCCAAAGACGATGATGTCATCGAGGTATACTAGGACTTCGATGAGGTTCATGTCCCCCACCGTCTTCTCGATCAGCCGCTGGAAAGTGGCAGGGGCTCCCGACAGACCTTGAGGCTTACGGTCGAATTCATAGAACCCCACTGGGGTAATGAAGGCTGTCTTCTCTCTATCCTCTGGGTGCATTGGGATTTGGGAATACCCGCTCTTCAGGTCCATTACACTGAACCACTTGGCTCCAGACAGGCTCTGCAGAGCATCCTCTATTCTTGGGGTGGTGTACTGGTCAGGTATTGTCCTCCTGTTGAGGGTCCTGTAGTCAATACAGAGTCTCAATGACCCATTCTTCTTCCTGACTACCACAATTGGGGAGGCATATGGGCTCCTGGATTCCCGGATGACACCAGTTCTCTTGAACTCTGCAAGTTGCTCTCGCAGATCTTCCAAATCAGCCAGGGGGACTCGCCGGACTCTCTCCCTAAAAGATTTGTCTTCTTGTAGACGGATATTATGGGTGGCACTTTTCGCACATCCTACATCAAACTCAGCCTTGGAGAAGATCTTCCGCCACCTGGCCAACTGGGCCCTGGCCGCTCTTTCCATGCCAGAGGTAGGGCCGGGTTCTTCAAAGTGGGTTCTGGGGTAGCGGGATTCACTTGGCCCAACAGCATCCGGGCTGAAATCTTCACAGGTGAGTCAGTGGTGTTTCTAAAGCTCACTGGCACCCTGCTGTTCGCCTTCTTCAGGGCTCTCAGCGGGACTACTTCGGGGATTACCTCCAGTCCAGGGTGGGTACCCAGAGGGTCTAGTTCCAGGACTACAAAGGGGCCAGGTTGTTCCCAGGTGAGCTTCACAGTGGCCCTCAGACAGGCTACTTCACCAGGCTGCAACACTTTCTCTTTCTTCTCCAGTCTCCAAACTTTCCCTACCTCCTCTTCTGGGGCCTTCTGTTCCAAGACCAATCGCTGATAGGCCAACTGCAACATAGGGTGGATTCTGGCTGTTGAGGTGCCCTGCTCTTGTGCTAGAGGGGCCAGTAGCCCCCTGACCAGGTCAGTGTTTGTTCCTATTATCTGGGAACTTTTGTTGGCTCCTGGTGGGTGAGGACAGACTACTGCCAGGGTGTCAAAGACATCTGCCTCTCCTGCTACTAAGGGGTTGAAAGCCAATCTAATCGGGAGGTAACTGTCATATGGAAAGCTCTGGGTGCCAATTCCCCATTTTTCCAAGTCTTCTAGCTTCTGCAAGGGCAAATGTCTCAGATGCTTTTGGTAGAAATCCCGATACAGGAGGGTTACTTGGGCCCCTGTATCCAGAATGGCCTTCGTGTGGACTCCCTCTACTTGAATGGGGACTACTGGGGAGGGTCCCACTAACTTGGCTGGAAACTTCTTCGGGGAGTCCTCTTTCCCTGGGCCCATGGGTTTGGCCTTTGGTGTTTTTTTCTTTTTCTATCTTTTCCTGGATCTTAATCCCTGTTGGGCCTGGTATGCATTGATTTCTTGCAATTTTTGGGGTTTTACCTCCGGGTGAGGGGTATTAGGTGCTTTTGTTGGGGAATTGTTCCCCTCACTTTTTGGCTTCTCTTGCTTTCTGATTCCAATGGAGCTTGCTGGAAATGATGGGCACCCGGTTGACTCCTTCACAGGGGGCCCTCTGGAGTTTTCCGCCAACTGGCAGTAGGTGCCTCGGGTCTTCCTCGGACTGGGGCACACTCACCCAAAATGGCCAACTCCTCCACATTTAAAGCAAACAGCTTCGGGGGCGTGGCTTGACCTAGCTAAAAGATGGACGCTTGATCTCAGAGCTCCCGCCACCTCAGACATTCTCGGCTGAAAAACTGAGGTACATTCCATCCCCACAAGCCCCTAACCTGGTGTTCATCATGGGGACGGCTTCCAGGCAATCGTCGGCGCCCAGATCGCGCTCCCCCCGTTAATTAGCCGGGGGTCTGAGCCAAAATATCCCGGAGATGTTCCGGACGAAAAGGGGGAACATGGCGTCTTCCCGCCACGGACAGACACGGGCCCGCTCTCAGGCACACTCCATTCCTCTCACAGGGATCTCCCTGACTGATACGCCGGCTGCTCCTTTGCCACCGGAGCTGCGGGGAATGATGCTTTGACTGTCCCCCCTCCTCCTCAGCTCAACATACATGACCTGCGGATGATTGCCGCGGACATTAAAGACACCCTGTCGGCGGCCATCTCTGAACTCCGCCTGGACATTCGTGCTCTCATGGATAGGGTGCACATAGTGGAGAAGACGACAGAGAAGCATGAAACAATCATTCACCGAGCCACCTGGAAAATTGACACCCACACCTTACAGCGCCGGGACATACAAAGACATGTGGAGGACCTAGACAACAGGGGGCGCCGCCATAACCTAAGGGTACGAGGCATGCCGGAATCGGTGGATGGGGAACACATCTCCCAGGCGGTGACTGCCCTCTTTAACGGCCTGCTCAACAGACCGCCGCAAACTCCGATTGTCATGGAACGCATCCATCGAGCACTGAGACCCAGGGGTAGAGACACGGATCCCCCCCGGGACATAGTGTGCTGTATAGTGGACTACAAAATCAAAGAAGAAATCCTGAGATTGGCGAGGGGCCAACGGCTAGTTTATGAAATGGCGCCTGTTCAAATTTTCCAGGACCTCTCAGGAATCACCTTGCAGCATCGTCGGGATCTGAGACCCCTGCTGGATGCACTCCGTGCTAAAGAGATTCGCTACAAACGGAATTTCCCATTCTGCCTCTCCGCCACGGTAGATGGCCGCACAGCGCTACTCAAGGTACCGGAGGACCTGCCCCGTTTCTGTGACACCCTCGGCATCCCCCATGTAGCCGTTCCAGACTGGTACGCTGCTTTCAGACAGGCAGTGTACAGACCGGGCAAGCGTACGGAGGAACCCATGGAGACACAAACCACCAGCTCCCGCAGGAGACGTTCCCCGTCAGGCTCGAGACGCCACAATTCTTCCCGCAACTCTCACCAGGAGCATAGCCCCTCCACTCCCCCAGGATCCCGGAGAGCCCGCCGGGATTATTGAACGGGACAACCATCACTACACATCTACGGTGCTGCTCCCTGTTTGCCCCCTTTTTCTGTTCAGTTTGCCCAGTTATGGCAGTGAATTGCTTTATTATGATGATTAGCACCCGTGGACTACCTACTGAGTTGAAGTGTTTTCTGTAGCTTTTTTGATCTGAACCTGTTTGCGCATGTGTGCCCCTCACCCTGCAGTACTTTGCAGTGTTTCTGTGTCGCGGGGCGGCGACATGTCCCTCGGAACTGTTCCGACGCTTCACACAAATTTCCTCAGGAAAACTACAACCCCCATAATCCACCGCAACATGCTGTTGACCCCCGAGTGAGTGACGCCGCTGACCTCAAGAAGTGACTTCTGAACTCCACCCACGGCCGTCACGACGTTCCGCTGCATCCTCCTGTGTTAAGTGCAGCGCCTCCCTGACTCCCATCCACTGCTGGACTTGGAACTAACTGTAGTTACAAGTACCATCCGGGAAGCTGATGCCTGCGAAGCCGTCTGTACTCCCTCTCCCACAACTAGGACGTGACTGCCTCTGTAAGGGCCAAGCTGGTGGCCCTCAAATTCGTCAGGAGACAGGTGAAACTAACGCTACCATCCGCAGGACACTGTCTATCCTAATTACCCCAGAGACATCCATGACACGCCATGTCACATTAGACTTTTGTCTCACCTACAGTACCCACTATGGACAACATTCCAACCCACTCATTGGTCGGGTAAGTAAAGGAATTTACGACATCCTTAGATGATAGAGAACCCACTCTCTGCCAACAGATCTCCTCATCCTCTCCCGGATATCCCTGGTCTGTGCTATGGAGAACAATTGCGTTTTGATTCTACACAGGACCCCAAGTGAATGCTCCGCCTGTATGCACTATAGACACTTGAAACCCGTCCTCCACAAGCTTATGACACAGCTAGCTGATGCGCTGCTGGTATCTCACAGATGCCACAAACGGGACTTATCACAGTTGGTTTGTTTCCTGTACAAGGTACTATGTGACTTTAATAGCTAAAAACATAGATGTCTTCTAACGTCAGTTCGGTGAGAAATGTTGATCCACGTTCACAGGTTACTTGATGTTATATGTTGTTTTATCTTTTGCAGTTTAGGTTGTCCCCTGACGATCTGTCTTCCTATAGGCTCATCGTGCCCCCCTGCTGGTCCACCCGAGCCATTTTGCGGGGGTGCTCCAGCATGAGGTCGTGATGCTTTATTTTGTTTAACCCCCACTCCTATGATGTGTTCTGCATACCCAATAATACTCAGATATCTTTACAACTCACTCCCTCCTTGGCATGTTGTGTCGCTGTCTATTGCTGAATACCCTCCCCCCTTACTATCTCCTGGGGAACGTACCTCCCCTCGATATGCATCAAACATCCTGAGGTGGTGGCCTCCCCGCACTCCTGTTTTTAACTAGATACTTCTGGTGTGGTTTTAGTTAACCCCCACACAGTCGCGTGTTGGGCTGCCAGTGCTCGGCCAGGGGCGCTGCCGTCTTATACGCGCTGTACATTACCGATTCCTTCCCCCCCCCAGAGGAGGTTGGCTCCGCCCCTTCTCCTCATCGGTTAGTCCCCTACTACTGCTGCTCAATCCCGAATTACACTAGCACTTAAATACTTCCCCTCCTCCTATATCTATTGTGCATCCAATACCGTTCCCTCCCTCCCGCCCTCTCTCCCCAGTGCGATGACGGAAACCTCAAACCCCTCCACTTCGAATCTACGCTGTCAGAGACCCCCGATGCAACTTGAACTTTACTCTCTAAATGCTCGCGGTTTGAATACCCCGGAAAAGCGCTCACAACTACTATACACTCTCCAGAAGGCTAGGACCCACATTACGCTTATTCAAGAAACTCACTTCAGAGAAGATAGTATCCCTAAACTCCACGACCATCTTTTCCCGACGGTTTATCATGCGGACAATAAAGAGGCGAAATCTAAGGGCGTCTCAATCCTAATTTCTAAATACTGCCCTATCCAGATAGCGGAGATTCCGAGAGATACCCTAGGCAGATACCTCTTCCTTAAAGGCACGCTTCATGGTAGGCCCCTGACCATAGCGAACATTTACGCCCCAAATTCGCAACAGGTATCCTTCTTTCACACCACACTCCAAAATCTCACCGCTTTTCAATCTGGCACTCTTATTTTGGGAGGTGATTTCAACGTTCCCCTAACGCCCTCCCTAGACACGTCCAATGGATCCTCGTGTATGACGTATAGAGCTCTCCGTGCGATTAAATCCCAACTCAGCACCCTAACCCTTCATGACACCTGGCGTACACTGCATCCAAATGTTAAAGATTTCACCTTCTTCTCCCCCCCCCCCACATAACAAGTATTCCAGACTTGACCACTTCTTTCTTACGCAAAACGATCTTACCCTGCTTACGGAGGCCACGATCGAACCTGCATTGCTCTCTGACCACAACCCCATAACCATGACACTGACGTTCCCGATCTGGCGCGACAGATCCAAGATCTGGTGCTTAGACGATTCCCTACTGTTGGACCTGGCTGACACAATTACTATCTGACCATCTCTCCCACTACTTTGCAGATAATGTCTCGGAGGACATTTCCCCTACCACTGTATGGGCTGCACACAAATGCGTTATTAGAGGCGAGCTTATCTCCCTGATGGCCAAGAGACATAGGCTCAGAAAGGCCCGCATTGAGGAATTGTCTGGTCGCGTTAAAACCTTAGAGCATGCACACAAACGTTCCCTGGCTACTAAATGCCTCTCTGAACTGCTAACAGCAAGAGAGGAATTGTTAGCAGAACTTCAAGCGACGCTCAAGCACAAGTTTGCACTGACACATAAACTCTTCTACGAGTTTGGCAACAAGGCCGGTAAGCTGTTAGCAAGGGCCATACAAAAGAAAAAAACTGCACACACCATACATTCTATCAGGACCCCTTCTGGAACCAAAGTAGCCAATACAGTAGACATATCTGACTAATTTGTTGCTTACTTCTCCAAATTGTATAACATACCCAAACCACACCGACCAGATGATTCACTTGACCGATCCAAGACCATAACTGACTTTTTGACTCAGTACAGCCCTTCCCCACTCAACCCGGAGGACCTGATGGACCTTGACCTTCCTATCTCGACGGAGGAGACTCTTTCAGCTTTAAAACAAATAAAAGCAGGCAAAAGCCCCAGCCCAGATGGCCTCTCGACCAATTATTATAAGTCCTTCTCTGAAATACTGATACCCCACTTCGTGAAAGCTTTCAATGCCCTTCCCACTTCATCCCTTCATCATAATGGCATTTTAGAAGCACACATAACCCTGATACCGAAACCGGATAGAGACACCACATTGGTGTCCAATTACCGCCCCATCTCTCTGCTTAATGTAGATGTTAAGCTTTACGCGAAACCGCATCCTCCCTTTAATCCCCAACTTTATTTTTCTTGATCAAGTTGGCTTTGTCCCTCGCAGAGAAGCCAGAGACAACACCACGAAGGCCATAAATATACACCACTGGTTGACCTCCACCAACACTAAAGGTTTCTTTCTTTCCCTTGACGCGGAGAAGGCGTTCGACAGAGTGGCCTGGGATTATATGTCCGTGGTGGTGAAGGCGCTGGGGCTCCCCCCTCGCTTTCACCAAATGATCATGGCATTATACTCATCCCCCACGGCCAGACTCGGGGTCAACGGTCGGCTGTCGAGCGCCTTCTCCATTGCCAATGGCACACGTCAGGCCTGCCCCCTCTCACCCCTCATTTTCATTCTCACCATGGAACCCTTCCTCCGCAGACTACGGGAGAACCCAAATGTTAGAGGGATAGAGATTGACCACAGACAATACAAAATAGCGGCCTATGCGGACGATATCCTACTCTTCCTAACAGATCCCTTGACCACACTCCCTAACCTTCTCAAGGACTTTGCGTTCTTCAAACAACTCTCCAACTTGCAAATTAATTTCGACAAGTCCAAAGCTCTTAACATAACACTCCCGACAGTGCTGGTCTCTTTATATCAGGCCAACTTCCCCTTTAGTTGGGAACCTACTGAAATAACTTACCTAGGCATTAAACTTCCCACCAAACTGTCTGATCTCTATGCCGGAAACTTTATACCCACACTGCAGAAAATACAATACACTGCTTGGACTAAGGGACCCTTTTCCTGGTTTGGCAGGGCAGCAATTCTGAAAATGAACATCCTCCCCAGATTACTCTACATGCTACAAGCTGTCCCAATCAAACTGCCCCCCTCGTTCTTCACATCCTTCAAGAGAATGTGCAGAACCCTCCTATGGTCCACTCGCCCTCCCAGACTGAGCTGGGATAAACTGACTCTTCCAAAGCGGAAGGGAGGTATAGGATTGCCAGACTTGTGTACATACTATAGGGCCTGCCAACTCACTAGAATTGTGGACTGGCATGTCCATGACAGCACCAAAGCATGGATCCGGCTGGAAAATGCTTTCACGAGGGTGCCGCTCTCTCACCTCCCCTGGATCAACCCGAAATCTGTCCCTACTGAATGCTCTGCCCATGCTCTCATAGGTCCCACGTTACTAAATTTTAGAGCGACAAGTCACATTCTTAACATGACACCTTACCCTGGTCCCATGACGCCGCTGAACCAGAACCCGGATTTCCCGCCTGGTCTTTCTGCCAAAGACAGGCCTGTTCAACCCGCTAACCGGCCGACAAGGGCTTACCAATTTTTTAATAACGGAACGCTCCTTTCTCACCCGGACATGTCCTCCAAATTTACAGATCTCTCCATCCCATTCTTTAAATCCCTTCAAATCAGACACGTTCTGCAAAGCGCCCAACCACTCTCCCAATGGTACAGGGACCTTACCCCCTTTGAACATATTTGTGTTGAGTCAGAACCTCAAAATCATCTGATCTCAACACTATATTCCCTACTACTCGACGGAACACCCTCCCACACTAAAATTCATGGGCTCTGGATGACGGACTTAGCAATAGACCTGTCCACAGAAGACTGGGAACTCATCCATGAGCACACACATAAGGGTTCCATAAACGTCTCTACACAGGAAAACAGGTTCAAACTATATTCAAGATGGTACCGTACACCAGACAGGATCCATAAGTTTTTCCCAAGTGTCTCCCCTGACTGCTGGCGATGCAACTCGGCCTTGGGTTCCCTTATCCACATATGGTGGGAATGTCCGCTGATACAAACATTCTGGAAGGAGGTACACAACCTGATCACTCAAATTACCACCTATGCCCCGGACTTTACCCCAGCGCAATACCTACTTCACCACACAACCCTTCCGAGATCAGCCTACCGTAAATCCCTCACTCTTCACCTCATCAATGCTGCTACTCAGTGCATTCCGATCCATTGGAGGAGTGCTATCCCCCCCACCATCTCGGAATGGCACACCCGAATAGATAGGATAGCGGACATGGAAAGGCTTGTCCATCAAGCTAATGATAACTCTACCAAATTTAGAAATACGTGGGCATGCTGGATCCATTACAGAGAATCCACACTGACAGGGGGCTCTTCCTCCATATCTTGACCCCGTACAGAGGACCACTGAGACCCTCTACCTATCACTGCATGAGACTTCCGTCCCCCCTCTTGTCATCCCTTCCTTCCCATCCTCATATGTTCGATCTGAATAACTACCCCCTTAACTTGGGACTGCCAATGCGGTCACATGTACATATATATCTCTCCTCCAGATAGACCTAGTAAGCTCTCTGGGCGGTCAAGATCCACCCCCGGGCCCACGCTGGATAGATATAATATACTAGGGATAACAACTGTTACTTTAGAGGTGACCCTTACTTGTTCAAACACCTTCTAGCCGTCACTTGCCCCCCCCCCCCCGTTCACAGCGTGAACCCTTTTTGGGGTGAACGGGCTGGGGTAGACCTACTAGGGATCACCCTTTCGCCCACCCCGACGTCCCTTAGTTCCCCGTACTAATGGTGGATTTTTTGAATCTTAGAGCCCCCTGGGCATCTGATGACCTTTCTGTTATGCCCCACCTTCGTAAGGGAGGCCATTACTCCTTATGTCATGTTGTAAATACAACTGTATATGCGACACTGTTTGAAGTTGTTTATTGTCTCGATTTATTATATAATTTATGCTCTGTGTACAATGCTGCACTATGCAAATTTTGTCATCGACCTTTACCCTGTACTTGTAAAACTCTTAATAAAATGCTTAAAAAAAAAAAGCAAACAGCTTCTCCTCTATCCCGTGGGGAGACTGGTGTTGAAACACTCTGGTACAGGTCCTTCCTGACTTCTTCTTTTTCTCCAACTCCTGAGTTCTTGGTCATTAAAGAGGTCAGCATTTCTAATACTTGGGTCATCTGTGACTTTAGGACAGCCACCTCTGAGTCCTGTTCAGTGGCCATGGCAGATCTGACCCCGACTGAGGGGGAAAGAGTGGGTTTCTCGGTCACCTGTTGGTCTTTCAGCAGAGCCTCTTCATCCCTTATTATTCGCACAAGGTCTGGATAGTTCAGGGACATGACCCCTCCAGAGGTTTTCAGATGGAGCCAGACCGGATCAGAACATAATGCTCCCCTTAAAATCTGCTTCATCCTAGCCGCATCTATGGCTTGTGGCACCATCCCCTTCTTAAGGACAATTTGGCAGAGCATCTTGTTTAATCTGCAAACATATTCAGACAGTCTTTCTCCTGGCTGTTGAAGGGTATGCTCAAACTGGTAGATTAAATCGACCACTTTTTCCAATTGTCCAAATTCTTCCTGCAACATAGTCAAATAGTCATAGGCAGTACAAGCAGCATTGCTGAACCTAAGGTTCTTCACGGCTTCAGCAGCAGCAGCAGCACCCTTTAAACTTTCACTTATGCGCTGCTTCTTTTGGGCTTCCGGTACTTCCCATCCTTCCACAGCCTGCATCGCTTGTTCAATCCAGGTGTCGAAATCCTCCTCCCCGACTGGTAAAGGTTTTTTTCCTGAAAAGATCCTGAGCTTCCAGTACCCGGCCTCTACATGTACCGTACTACTCTTCTGGCACTTCGTGACAAGGTCCCCTAAAGCATTTAAAAGTTCAGGGCCTATAGTGGTTAGAGGTGTCCCCGGGGCTATCATCTCTTTGGGACTCTTTGGAATTTTGGGTGATTGCGGGGGTTCCTTCTTTATAACCTTTGTGTGCGCCAAGCAGTATGTCTTATTGCCTATGGACTGCACACTCTGACCTCTGAACTCCTCCGGCACTTCATCCCTCCACTCTATCAGCGCGAAGGTGAGGGAATTCTCTTCGTCTGGCCTGGGGTCAATTAACCATCCTTTATGGTCTGGGACAGGAGCTCCACGAGCCGTTCTATGTCACTCCCCGACCAATCCTCTCCGGGGAGTTCAATCACTACAGCCATGTCCAGGGAGACATCAGCGGATAAGCACCACTGGGTCACCGTTAACGGATCCATGCCGGTACTTCTGGCGGGCTTGATTGCAGCGTACAGGTATTCCGGACTCTGAGCCCCCATGTGTAGCGATACCCCCAGCTAAGAGAGCCGCTGGTATGATGTTTCGGGCCTGTAACACACTGCATTCAACCCACAGTAATTGGTTCTACCCTCCCTTGGCACAGCTAGTAGCGGATGATAGGACTGTGAGACCTGTAACTTTAGGTCACACAATCCGGCAACAAAGGCACACAGTGAAATTGTATAACTGACACTAACCGTTTTCCTCCGTAAAGTAATCACACCAACAACTTGTCTGCTTAATCCTGGTACTTTTACTGAACAAAATGTTTAAGCAGATAAACTGTATACATTAGCATATGCAGAGCCCTGCAATAAAAGGTATTCAGCAAATAAACAGATATACAATTCTGTACACACACAACTAACGGACCCCGCTTGCAGCTCCCCTCCCTCGTGGGCAAGATGGCGCCCAGCAATGTCTTCCGTAGCTGTGTCTCGGTACACAAGTTCCACGACACCCGGGTCTTCAGTCCTCCTGGAAGTAGTAGATTGGTAGCAGGATGAAACGTCCCTCAGGCTCCTCAGTGGAAACAGAAGGCTCCTTGGAAACACAAGGCCTAAACTTCAGGCCCTGTCAGGAACAGACTCAGCCCAGAGTTCCACTTGCTGGGCGGGCGATGTCCAAAGAGACAGATCTACGGCCCGCTTCATCAGTTAAATAGCCCACCCCAGCAGTCCTTGCGTGGGGCAATGCACCCTGGGTATGGTAGTCTCTGGGTTCTTAAAGCAACACCCCGCTACATAACATTCCTACAGACTAAATAATAGAGTCCACAAACTATGGTATGTATATCTGAAAATTGATCAATCCTGATGTACTGACATCTAATATTTGAGGCCCAAAAGCACCAGGACAATACAAAAAAACAAACAAATTACCCCCTCTTTGGAAAGTAAACAGTCTAAGGAATTTAGTTAGAGGCATGGCAAGTTTTTTGAAGTTGTAATTTTTTGTCACAATTTTTGGGGAAAATGAAGAGATAAAATAAATTACATATTTTTTTGTTTTTTTACATACTAACACCAGTGCAGTACAGAATTATCATATAACGGGTGTGGCAGTGATCATGGATGGGTGACAGTATGTAAAAAAATATATATATATATATATATATATATATATATATATATATATATTACTACAGTACCTCACAAAAGTGAGTACACCCCTCACATTTTTGTAAATATTTTATTATATCTTTCCATATGACAACACTGAAGAAATTACACTTAGCTACAATGTAAAGCAGTGAGTGTACAGCTTGTATCATGCCGCGTACACACGATCATTTTTCACGTAGTGAAAAATTACATTTTTTTTTTCAACAAGAAAAACGACCGTGTGTGGTCTTTTTGTCATTTTTCCCGACGTGAAAAACAGCATTAAAAACGACGAGAAAAATTAGAACATGCTCTAATTTTTCTCGTCGTTTTTCCCGTCATTTTTTTCCGCGGCTGTTTTCCCATAGGGAAACACTGCCGTGGAGCCCACAGACGGTCGTTTTTCTCGACAAGAGAAAAAATTACGTGAAAAACGACCGTGTGTGGGGAACAAGCCGTTCCCTCATTTTTAATGTCATTATTCACCGCGGTTTTTTAACCGCCGTGAATAATGATCGTGTGTAGGCGGCATAACAGTGTAAATTTGCTGTCCCCTCAAAATAACTCAACACACAGTTATTAAGGTCTAAACCGCTGGCAACAAAAGTGAGTACACCACTAAGTGAAAATGCTGATGGATGTTAGAGACCTTGCGCTCCACCACCTTCTGTTTGAGGATGCCCCACAGATGCTCAATAGGGTTTAGATCTGGAGACATGCTTGGCCAGTCCATCACCTTTACCCTCAGCTTCTTTAGCAAGGCAGTGGTCATTTTGGAGGTGTGTTTGGGGTCATTAACATGTTGGAATACTGCCCTGCGGCCCAGTCTCTCAGTGTTCTTTTCCTCGGGGTGCCATGTTGAACTTCCAGTAAACAGTATCTGAGAGCAGGCCCGGACTGGCCATAGGGCAGACCGGGCATATGCCCGGTGGGCCGCAGCGGCCCTCGGCGGCCCGCGGGCCGCATGTCACGTCTCCTCCACAGTCAGGGCCGTATTTAGCGCAGGGCAAACAGGGCAGTTGCCCTGGGCCCAATCATTGTTGGGGGCCCAAAGCAGCTGCATTGAAATGTCTTTTTTACAGCTGGAGTTTCGCAGCCTGCGCTAGTCACTTGCTGGCTGCTCTGCTTTGTCAGCGGCCGTTAAAAACCCTTGCTGCTCTACACATCTCTACATGTGTGTGGGCGGGATCGGCATTGTGTGGGCGGGATCGGCATCAGGGGGAGGGGGCATTCTAACTGCACCTGCACGAGCATGGGAGAAAAGAAATTCCACATGCTTTTTAGGTATGTAAATATGGATGGGGGAGTGATTGTGCACACTGTGACTGATTGTGGCTGTGCATACTGTGACAGGCTGATCTGGATGGGGGTTGAATTATCTCTGTGCACACTGACTGACTGCTTGATTGGGGGGGGGGGTGGTTATGCACACTGTGGCAGGCTCATTTGGGTGGGGGGTTAGATTTCTTTTGTGCACACTGTGACAGTCCAGTCTGTTCCCCAGTACAGTCCTCCCATTTCCCGGGTCAGTTTGTCCCCAGCATAATCCCCCCACGTCTGTATGTGCCCCAATAGGGTCCATCTATGTTAGTCTGACTGATCTGGGGGAATTATACTAGGGGCCAGACTGATCTCTGGGCAGTGGAGTCACAAAGGTCGCACTTACAATTGGCCCTGGTGTTTCCGCCACTGTAGGGGGGGGCCCCAGCGGGGATGCTGACCGCAGGGCTATGAGCTGAGAGCTTCTCTCTCATAGAGCCCAGAGCCTGCACTGACAGTTCCTCCCTCCTCACTTGCACGGATGGAAGAGGAGAGAGCCAATCTGCTCCTTCCCCTCCTGCCCCTCTCCTCATGTGTGCACACAAGAAGTGTGAAGCCCAGCAG
Source organism: Rana muscosa (assembly GCA_029206835.1). Classification (NCBI taxonomy): domain Eukaryota; kingdom Metazoa; phylum Chordata; class Amphibia; order Anura; family Ranidae; genus Rana; species Rana muscosa. The sequence continues at coordinate 33,235,573 of CM055118.1, read as the reverse complement.
CTGAATTGGATCAATCACACTTCCTGCAGTGCACACACAGGGGGGAGAGGGGCAGGAGGAGAAGGAGCAAAGTGGCTCTTTTCTCTTCCATCCGTGCAAGTGGGGAGGGAGGGGGAACTGTCACTGCAGGCTCTGGGCTGTACGAGAGAGACGCTCCCAGCTCAGAGTCCTGCAGAGGAGGCACTGATAGGCGGCATTGATGAGCACCGAAAGGTAACACTGATGGGTGGCACTGATGGGCAGCATTGATGAGCAATTGATAGGCAGCACTGATTCATGGTTTCTTGCACCAGTGCCCCGAAGGTTCTAGTTACGCCTCTGCCCTCAACCCTGCACTCTGCCCGTAGAGGACCCCTCAACCCTGCACTCTGCCCATAGAGGACCCCTTAACCCTGTACATAGAGGACCCCTCAACCCTGCACTCTGCAACATAGAGGACCCCTTAACCCTGCACTCTGCAACATAGAGGACCCCTCAACCCTGCACTCTGCAACATAGAGGACCCCTCAACCCTGCACTCTGCAACATAGAGGACCCCTCAACCCTGCACTCCATATGTAGCGCACTCCTCAACCCTGCACATAGAGCAAACTCCAGAACCCTGCAGTCTGTATATAGTGCTCTCCTAAAATACTGGTATATAACAATGCCTCACTGTTTAGTGCAGTTTAGCTCCACCCACAATTTGATGCAGAGATAATGATGTGCAGTAACCTCTAGCAACCAATCAGTGAACAGTAATGTCTGCTGTAATCTCTAGCAACCCATCAGTGAGCAATAATGATGTGCAATAACCTCTAGCAACCAGTTAGTGAGTGGCAATGATATGCTGCAACCTCTGGCAACCAATTGCAGTCGCTACCTGATCTGCTGCAGTAAAACGATTTTGAGTCTGGCTGCTATCTATTGTATTTCTCAGGGAGGGGGGCCCCAAGAAAATGTTTGCCCAGGGTCCAATCAATATTAAAGATGGCCCTGCCCCCAGTGCACTCTCAGCTGCGAGTCGGAGCCGCACTCGAGTGACAGTGACACACGTCGGAACATCAGGGGGCCGGGACCCACAATGATTCCCTTCTCTCTGGCAAGGTGGCCGTGACACTGATGATCTGATCAGTCTCGGCTGTCTCACACAGTCGAGCAGAGTGAAGCTGCCTCCCCCTCCTCCTTTGTGTCCACACAGGGGGAGGGGATCCGACATGCAGTCCCGTGCTGATCTGAGGTACATTATGGGTCTGAAGGGGGGGTCTGTATTGTAGGAGAGGTTCTGTATTGTAGGGTTGGTCTGAAATGCAGGGGGGTTCTGTATTGTAGGGGGTTCTGTAATGTAGGGGGGTCTGTATTGTAGGGGGGGGTCGGAAATGTAGGGGGGTTCTGTATTGTAGGGGGGTTCTGTATTGTAGGGGGGTCTGTATTGTAGGGGGGGATTCTGTATTGTAGGGGGGTCTGAAATGTAGGGGGTTCTGTATTGTAGGGGGGTCTGAAATGTAGGGGGGATTCTGTATTGTAGGGGGGTCTGTCATGTAGGGGGGTTCTGTATTGTAGGGGGGGTCTGAAATATAGCTGTTCTGTATTGTAGGGGGGTCTGAAATATAGGTGGGTTCTGTATTGTAGGGGGGGTCTGTATTGTAGGGGGGTCTGTAATTTAGGGGGGTCTGTATTGTAGGGGGGTCTGTATTGTAGGGGGGTTCTGTATTGTAGGGGGTCTGTAATGTAGGGGGGTTCTGTATTGTAGGGGGGGTCTGAAATGTAGGGGGGTTCTATATTGTAGGGGGGTCTGAAATGTAGGGGGTTCTGTATTGTAGGGGGGTTCTGTATTGTAGAGGGGTCTGAAATGTAGGGGGTTCTGTATTGTAGGGGGGTCTGTAATGTAGAGGGGGTTCTGTATTGTAGGGGGGTCTGAAATGTAGGGGGGGTTCTGTATTTTAGGGGGGTCTGTATTGTAGGGGGGTTCTGTATTGTAGGGGGTTCTGTATTGTAGGGGGGGTTCTGTATTGTAGGGGGGTTCTGTATTGTAGGGGGGGTCTGTATTGTAGGGAGGGGGTCTGTACTGTAGGGGGGTCTGTAATGTAGGGGGGTATGTATGGTAGAGGGGGATGTAATGTAGGGGGGTCTGTATTGTAGAGGGGGTCTGTAATGTAGGGGAGTCTGTACTGTAGGGAGGGGGTCTGTACTGTAGGGGGGGTCTGTACTATAGGGAGGTCTGTGTAACATGCAGGGGGTCCAGAACTGTTAGGGGGTGTCTGTGTAACAAACTGTGGCGGGCTGTGTAATGTAAAGGGGTCCAGAGGTGCGGTGCTATGTAATGTAAAGGGGTCCAGAGGTGCAGGGTGCTGTGTGATGTAAAAGGGTCCAGAGGTGCAAGGTGCTGTGTAATGTAAAGGGGTCCAGAGGTACAAGGTGGTGGAACCCCACATCCCATCATTAACCGCCGCCGCAAAGTGCCGCGCCCCCCCCCCCCCTGGGCTGCTCAGTCTAAAATTCCCGGGCCTATTTTTTGTCCCAGTCCGGGCCTGTCTGAGAGTAAGAGTGATAGCACCAAATTTAACACACCTGCTCTCCATTCACACCTGAGACCTTGTAACACCAACGAGTCACATGACACCGGGGAGGGAAAATGGCTAATTGGGCCCAATTTGGACATTTTCACTTAGGGGTGTACTCATGTTTGTTGCCAGTGGGTTAGACAGCAAATTTACACTTTTATAGAAGCTGTACACTCACTACTTTATATTGTAGCAAGAGTCATTTCTTCAGTGTTGTCACATAAAAATATATAATAAAATATTTTCAAAAATGTCGGGTGTACTCACTTTTGTGAGATACTGTATATGTATAAATATATATAATTATTTTCAATTTTTTTATATTTTTTTCTTTTTTTATTACATTTATTTATTTATTTTTACTTTTTTTTTCTAACACACCGTGACCAGATAAATACAGTGTTACAATAGTAACACTGTACTACTCTAGGGAAGTGATTAGGATTTTTTTTTAAAACGATTAATGCTTATATCAGTAAATTTCATTGGTATAAGCAACCGTTTTTACTGAATGAAACTGGTTCATTCAGTGTCATTTGTAATTAGCTGTGATTGGCCAAAGCTAATCAGACGGTACAAATGGGTTGTGATTGGCCCCATCTGTACCATGTTATCACTGTGACCAATCACAGCTAGCAACACAATTGTATACAAAGGATGGCATAGAAAGCCATAGAAGCCATCCACTGTTTTTTAACTGTCATGTGAACTGCGTGGCCCTGCAGCTGTGCAAGGGGCATGTTCTGGGAGGACATCATATGACATGGCCTTCATTGTACTATAGGCTGGGTGGGAAGATGTTAATGCCAGATACACCAGTCACCTGAAATATGCCTATTTAAACCTTCTTCACCCTCATATTGACACAATTAATGGCAACTATAAACATATTTAATATAATCTGACTGAATATCTCTCCACCCAATACCACATTGCAAATGTAAATGGACAACTCATGTATCCATTTTATAAAAGGTTCAAGGGGAAAACCTTTAAAATTAACAAAACATACCTTGTTTACATCATTTATAAATGTTGAGCTAAATTTTTGATAAAATCTTGTGTGCATACAAATAGAAAAATCTTGACTAAAGTTCCCCTTTAGCCCTGGTTCACTCCAGTGCGATTTGCTATGTGATTTGACAGTTCAAAATCACATGACAAGTTACACCCCATTACCCCATTGCCAGCAATGGAACTGTTCAAATCGCTGTGACTCAAGTCACAGTGAGTTTGAAAAAGGTTACTGCACTACTTTTTTTGCGATTTTATTACAACTTGCATTGGCTTCTTTTAGGTGAAGTCGCAAGCCGAAATGAAATCAGAGGTCCAAATCGCACTGATCTGCGGCTTTAAAATCACGCTGAGTAGCACTATTTTAAAATCATACTGGTGAACCAGAGCTTACAGAGGAAACAGAAAATAAAACATATTCAATTGGATTTAGTTAGCTTTACTATTTGAGTACTTTTAAACAATTAAGGCTAATTTAGACACTCTACATCAGGGGTCTCAAAGTACCGGCCCGCGGGCCATTTGCGGCCCGCGGATCGGTTACAAATGGCCCGCAGGCAGGGGGCGCCACGGAAGGGGGGGTGCCGCACTGCGCTGAAGAGCTTTATGTCTCCTGTGTCCTTTTCGCCGCATGCTGCTGTAGCTCAGCTGGATACAGACACCGCACAGGAGAGCAGAGAGAGAACAGAGCAGAGGGCGGATCCGCCCATTGCCCCGCCCACCTAGGCACTGATGATAGACCAGAGCCACGTCTCCTGGGTCCTGATGTCATCTCAGGGCGGGAGATGATCATGGCGTTCTCGGGGTGCCCTGTGTTAAAGCCAGGACCTTACAGGAGGAGAGGACTCGGGAGGCAGCAAATCAGGCCACCAGCTGACTGCCAGGAGGAGAGGTAAGTGAGCCATCACACTGAGGCTGAGTGAGATTTGTGAAGAGGGGGTATTTGTGGAATGTAGAGGAGTGTCTGTGGAGTGTAGGGGGGGGGGTGTCTGGAGTGTGGGGGGGGTGTCTGTGGAGTGTGGGGGGTGTCTGTGGAGTGTAGGGGGGTGTCTGTGGAGTATAGGGGGGTGTCTGTGGAGTGTAGGGGGGTGTCTGTGGAGTGTAGGGGGGGTGTCTGTGGAGTGTAGGGGGGGTGTCTGTGGAGTGTGGGGGGGTGTCTGTGGAGTGTGGGGGGGTGTCTGTGGAGTGTGGGGGGTGTCCGTGGAGTGTAGGGGGGTGTCTGTGGAGTGTAGGGGGGTGTCTGTGGAGTGTAGGGGGTGTCTGTGGAGTGTAGGGGGGGTGTCTGGAGTGTGGGAGGGGGGTGTCTGTGGAGTGTAGGGGGGTGTCTGTGGAGTGTAGGGGGGTGTCTGTGGAGTGTAGGGGGGGTGTCTGTGGAGTGTGGGGGGGTGTCTGTGGAGTGTGGGGGGGTGTCTGTGGAGTGTGGGGGGGTGTCTGTGGAGTGTGGGGGGTGTCTGTGGAGTGTGGGGGGTGTCCGTGGAGTGTAGGGGGTGTCTGTGGAGTGTAGGGGGTGTCTGTGGAGTGTAGGGGGGGTGTCTGGAGTGTGGGAGGGGGGGTGTCTGTGGAGTGTAGGGGGGTGTCTGTGGAGTGTAGGGGGGTGTCTGTGGAGTGTAGGGGGTGTCTGTGGAGTGTAGGGGGTGTCTGGAGTGTAGGGGGGTCTGTGGAGTGTAGGGGGGGAGTCTGTGGAGTGTAGGGGGGGAGTCTGTGGGGTGTAGGGGGGTGTCTGTGGAGTGTAGGGGGGTGTTTGTGGAGTGTAGGGGGGGGTATTTGTGGAGTGTAGGAGGGGGTGTCTGGAGTGTGGGGGGGTGTCTGTGGAGTGTAGGGGGGGAGTCTGTGGAGTGTAGGGGGGTATTTGTGGAGTGTAGGGGGTGTCTGGAGTGTGGGGGGGTGTCTGTGGAGTGTAGGGGGGGAGTCTGTGGAGTGTAGGGGGGGGTATTTGTGGAGTGTAGGCGGGGTGTCTGGAGTGTGGGGGGTGTCTGTGGAGTGTAGGGGGGTGTCTGTGGAGTGTAGGGGGTGTCTGTGGAGTGTAGGGGGGTTTCTGTGGAGTGTAGGGGGGTATTTGTGGAGTGTAGGGGGTAATGCTGGGGGTAATAGTGCATCCGCTGACACCAGTGCTGGGGGTTAATAATGCGTCCGCTGACACCAGTGCTGAGGGTTAATAATGCGTCCGCTGACACCAGTGCTGGGGGTTAATAATGTGTCAGCTGACACTAGTGCTGGGGGTTAATAATGCGTCCGCGGACACCAGTACTGTTGTTTTTGAAGTTTGAAAGTTTGCATGTGGCCCCCATGGGATATGAAAACTTGTCTTGTGGCCCTCAGGTAATTTGAGTTTGAGACCCCTGCTCTACATGTTCATTATTTTGTACACTAACTTGACATTTGGCAAAGAGAGACACTTAATTTTGAATGTCCTGACAATGCACCACAACAAAGGTTTAAAGGGACTGGCATCATTTTCTTCAAAGCAGCTCATCATGACACACGAGATGGTTCTCATTTGTTTGCTGTGATGCACTAAAAATGTGGTGGTGCTCTGGTAAGATGCATCAGGTTTCATTTAAAATGAATGGCTTTCCAGCACAAAGTAGTCAGTTCTATGAGAGACCATGTATTGCACACTAGGTAATCATTAACCGCTTGCCGACCAGCGCACGATGATATAAGTCGGCAGAATGGCACGGACAGGCAGATAGGCGTACAGGTAGCGGACTCTATGTCTGCGGGGATACCCGCAATCGTCTCACAGAGAGGAAGAACGGGGAAATGCTGATGTAAAAAAGCATTTCCCCATTCTTCCTAGTGACAGTACACTGATCACAGCTCCCTGTGATCGGGAGCAGTGATCAGTGTCGTGTCACACACAGCCCATCCCCCCTACAGTTAGAAGCACTCCCTAGGACACACTTAACCCCTTCAGTGCCCCCTACAGGTTAACCCCTTCACTGCCAGTGTCATTTTTACAGTAATCAGTGCATATTTATAGCACTGATCGGTGTAAAAATTACTATGGTCCCAAAATGGGGTCAAAAGTGTCCGATGTGTCCAACATAATGTCGCAGTCACATAAAAATCGCTGATCGCCGCCATTACTAGTAAAAAAAAAATATTAATAAAAATGCCATAAAACTATTCCACTATTTTGTAGACGCTATAACTTTTGTGCAAACCAATCAATAAACGCTTATTGTGATTTCTTTACCAAAAATATGTAGAAGAATACGTATCGGCCTAAACTGAGGAAAAAATTAGTTTTTTCATATATTTTTTGAGGATATTTATTATAGCAAAAAGTAAAAAATATTGCATTTTTTTCAAAATTGTCGCTGGATTTTTGTTTATAGCGCAAAAAATAAAAACCGCAGAGGTGATCAAATACTACCAAAAGATAGCTCTGTTTGTGGGAAAAAAGGACATCAATTTTGTTTGGGAGCCACATCGCACGACCACGCAATTGTCAGTTAAAGTGACGCAGTGCCGAATTGCAAAAATTGGCCTGGTCTTTGGCCAGCCAAATGGTCCGGGGCTTAAGTGGTTAATAAATCACATACCATATATACTCGAGTATAAGCCGAGTTTTTAAGCACAATTTTTTGTATGTACCTGAGTTTCAATTGGTTTTAGCTTTTTGTAAGGAAGGGAAAGGACTGGGAGACAAACAGGTTGCTGCATGCTAATCTGCTGACTGGGAACATGCTGATAGGAATACAGAATGATGACCTCATCAGTCTGCTACGGCTTCTTCATTGCCCAATCATTAGCCTAGGAATGATACAGCCATGTCCTTTCTCCAGTCCCAAAGTCTTTGAGTTTTATTAGACAGCTGTATAATAAATTTTATAGCCTGCATCTTTTTTTTCTAAGTAAGGTTAAATAGTATATGATATTTTAAACTGAACGAGCTATATATGAAGATTAAGTTATAGTATAGCTAATATACACAGTATCATTTTGATAACAGGGACATTTTAGTCACAAATTAAAATTTAACTGAAATCCAAAACACATAAATGCCTAATTATTTTAATACTAAAAAAAACTACTGTGTCTTGTTAATTTGTATTTGCTCTCTAACTTCCATCCATAGTGAATAATGATCCTGCTGTACATCAATAAGGTCCAAAGCAGTACATTCATGATCAGTAATTGATCTTACTATGGCACTCCAATATAAGACTTGTAATTTTGTTATTTCTATTTCACTGCTCAATAGTTTCCTGCTATATTCACTGACACAGTTGCATTGATTGCTTGCATTCTCTGTACTGGAGATTCACAAAATGTTCCTTACATTGCATTTCTGTCCTATAAATTTGCATAATGAACAATTAAAATGCAATTATTTGGAGACAAAGTCAAAACTGATATTACTTCCCCAAGATATAAAGTTATTTAATTTCAATGAAGGCAAGTAAAACGTTCAAGTCAAGCTATTATAATATACCCTTTTAATTCCTCAAATGCCTGCATGGTGTTCAACAGTTTGTACAGCCCTAATTTATATGACAACACTTTGATGAGCTCACTGGAATATACACTGGTGGTTGATTTACTAAAATTGAAGAGCGAGTGTAAAATCTGGTGCAGCTGTGTATGGTAGCCAATTAGCAGCTTGTTCAATTAAGCGTTGACAGAAAAACCTGGAAGCTGATTGGTTTCTATGCAGAGCTGCACCAGATTTTGCACTTTCCAGTTTTAGTAAATCAACCCCACTTTTTCTTTTCTTTAGAGCTATGTTAGAACACAAATTTAAAACACAAATAAACTCTTTGCCCAAAAGAGGATATCCACATCTGTCAAAAATGTATGTGTATACCACTGCGGCCACCTTGACTACAGAAATTAAACCAAAATAAGTACCATACTAAAAAAATATATGTATAGATTTTCCAGAGTTAGTGCTGTGTGCTCCATAATTCTATAAAAATCATCTAAAACAAAATAAAACACCTCATGTGATCAAAACGTGAAAAATATCCATAAAAAACACATTCTTAATGTCCAAAAAATTGTGTTCCAAAATGTCCTCAATTTTCCCAATTTTATTATCCATCCATATGTGAAAATACTCTAAATATAACACGTGTGTTCAGTGAAACAACCACTCCCCACAGGTTCGGCACTCACTACTTTTATTTATCCCACCAATCCTCAATCCACACACAGCTCCATTGCCATCTTGTCTGAGAGACACAACAGCACTTTGAGGAATAAATAAAACAAGAGTTGTATATGGGTAAGAAGATTTGAGATGTGAGGAGTGGAATAAAAGGATTTGGATTTTAAAGCGCTCTATGCTGCCTATATCCATGTGAGGCATAGAGATCTGGTGAGTGCTGAACCTGTGGGGAGTGGTTGTTTTACTGAACTCACATGGTACATTTGGAGGATTTCCACATGTAGATGAATAATAAACTTGGAAAAATTATGGACATTTTGGAACACTATTATTTTGGCCATTACGAATTTGGTCTTTATTATTATTTTTCCCGTTTTGATCACATGAGGTGATTTATTTTGTTTTAGATGTTTTATGTTGATACGTAGAGCACGCAGCACTACCTCAGATTGGAAAAAGTATATAAATATTTTTATATTATATATATATATTATAGTTTGATATTTATTTTTTGTTAGCCCATACCTCCTTGTTCATATTTTTTTCTTTTTGGTGTGCCCTTACTACAGTTTGTCCTCAAACCCCTTTAATGACCATTTCAAGTGTCAAGCTTTAGGTCACAGCATGCTTTGTGAAAGGAAGTGGCTTGTTTAATTTAAAAGAGAAGTAAAGTATATTTTCTAAGTGCATATTTTGAGTTGATGTATTTATCAAAAAATAATCTTTGATGTAAAGGTGTTGTAAAGGGAAATTAAAAAAATAAAAATAAGTGGCCCCGAACCTGGTCTTCTGGGGTCCCTCGGCGGCTGTCTAAACTGTCTAAACACCTTCATGCAAGCTCTCTCTTATGGTGGTAAGTTCTTGCGGGCGCGCTCCCGTGATACAGCCGGCAGCTATAGCCGCTAACTGTATCACTTGGCCCCGCCCCCCTGCATGCCGCGTCATTGGATGTGATTGACAGCAGCGCGAGCCAATGGCTGCGCTGCTTTCAATCCATCCACTCTAGCCAATCAACGGCCAGGCTGAGCGACGAAGACAACGTCAGGGGCGAGTGCAGCAGGTGAACGAGCTCAGGTAAGTAAAACGGTTGGGCTTGGGGGACCGGTATTTTTGGATGTTTTTTCACCCTAATGCATAGGCTGCATTAAGGCTGAAAATACATGAACCTTTAGTGTCCCTTTAACCTTTAGAATTTAAAACATTTGTTCTTCCATGATTGCTTCAGATGGCTAGGCAAAACTCTGAAGCAATCATTTTCCAAGGTTAAACAGCATACCAGAGTGCACTAAAGTGCCTTATGGTGGTGATATGGTGCATTATTAGTTGCAGTTGCAGTATTTTTACATTTAGAGATTCTCAATACTAGTGTACAAACAATAGATTTGTTTTTCATTTTTATTCATTTTACTTTTCATATTCAGGCTCGGTTCACACTGCTGCGACCTGAAAGTCAGCACGACTTTGCCGGGCAACTTTGAGGCAACTTTGAAGCAACTTCAAGGCAACTTCAGGGAATGACTGGGTAATCTTCCTGTAATGTCGGATCCAAATCACATCAATTAAGATGAGGATCTGACATGGAGGTGACTTCCATTAAAATCTTTGGGCACAAGTCAAATAGGTGTTGCCTTGAAGTAGTACAGGAACCTTTTCTAAAGTTGAAATGACTTCAGTAGTGCTAATTAAGACAATTCTCATTGACTAACATGGGATTTCACATGTCATGTGACTTGGAGTCTCACAAGTCAGATCCCAAGTCGTGGTAGTGTGAACTCAGCTTTAGCCCAGGTTCACACTGGGCTGCGGGAATGAAGCCATGCAAGTTCAGCTGAACTCGCACGATTTCACTCCCTCCTGTCAGTCCCGATTTCGGCCGCAATTACAGAGATATGTGCAGATTTCTGCACAGATGTCAATGTAAATCGCGGGCCGAAATCGCAAAAAGTAGTACAGAAACTACTTTTTGAAATCGGTGCAGTGCCGCAGATGCAGCTTCGCATCGATTAAGATGGTGCCATTGCCGGAAAATGCCGCCGATTTGACATGCAAAATGTCAAATCACACCAGTGTGAACCAGGGCTTAATGTTTCAAGAGTTTTGCCAATATTGATATATTCCTTGTATTACATTAAAATAAAGTATAAATATATATTTATATTGCATGTTTTACCTATTTTGTAGGTTGTGCAATTTTTGTTTTTACAGAGAGATTTATTTTCTGTATATTTCTATGTTAAGAGAATAACAGAATACTGTATAACACAGGCATAGACTATGTATAAACCAGTATTTTTTTTTCTTTTAAAATAAGTGTCTGCAAAATGTTAAGCTGACCTTAAACGTTTGTGCATTCATCATTAAAAAATAAATAAAAAGAAAGTTGGCATTTTGATCATAATAGTGTGCCCAAGTTGATATTTGCACACTATTATGAGCAAAATGCCTGGGTGCATTTAAAATATTTGAAAGTGAGAATGTGAAGATTTATTGGTTGTTCGAAGGTGGGCACTTCCCGTCAAAACTACCAATAGGCCTTATAAATAGGGTTGAGCGGACCCGAACTGTAAAGTTCGGGTCCGTACCGAACTTTTGGGTTTTTGGGTCCCGGACCCGAACCTGAACAATTGACTGTATGTTCGGGTTCGGGTCCGGTGTTCGCCAATATGCATGTAAAGTCGCGCTTGTTTCCCGTGCTTAGAACTGTCCCTGCACAAAGTGTAATTTCTGAAGGAAAAAAAGTCATTTAACCACTTAACGACTGCTCACTGTATATCACGTACCTGTACGTGCCTGCCTTCGTATGGGTGGGGGGTCCGATCGGATCCCCCTCCGGTACAGTGAGCAGCCAGGATCGCTTCGGGAGCGATCCGTGATGAGGGGGCCAACATTCGATTCTGGCCACCCCCTCGCGATCGCTCCCGGCGAATGAAAAGCTTCCTCTGCCTGTGTAGTGTTTACACAGGCAGGAGGAAGTGATGTCATCTCTCATGCGGCGCTCACATATACCGAGCGCCGCATGAGAGAAGACATCAGGTTAGTGCACTAAACAGCACACTGACACCATGACACATAGGCACACGATCGCCCCCCCAGACACCCCCAGATCACCCCCCAGATCACCCCCCAGTCACAGTGTCACTGATTGCAGTGACCACTTATTTACTGATCACTGCAATCAGTGACATTTGTGGCTGTAAAAGTGTCAGGTTTAGGTCCAATGTAGCCCCCTAACCGCCCCCTAATAAAGGTTTAACCCCTTGATCACACCCCAGGTAACCCTTTCAGCGCTGTCACTAAGCGATCGTTTTTCTGATCGCTGTCTTAGTGTCGGTGATGCCGATAGGTAGCCAGTTATTTTTTTTTAGGTTCGCCGCAGGTTTTTATAGCGTCGGGTACCCCCATATATTACCTAATAAAGGTTTAACCCCTTGATCGCCCCCCCAGGTAACCCTTTCACCCCCTTTTGCCAGTGTCACTAAGCGATTGTTTTTCTGATCGCTGTCTTAGTGTCGGTGATGCCGATAGGTAGCCAGATATTTTTTTTAGGTTCGCCGCAGGTTTTTATAGCGTCAGGTACCCCCATATATTATCTAATAAAGATTTTAACCCCCTAATTGCCCCTAGTTAACCCTTTCACCAGTGATCATCGTATAAGTGTTACTGGTGACACTGGTTAGCCAGTTAGTTATTTTGTTATTTAGGTTCCCCGTCAGGTTTTTATATAGCGTCAGGTACCCCCATATATTACCTAATTAAGGTTTAACCCCCTGATTGCCCCTAGTTAACCCTTTCACCAGTGATCACCATATAAGTGTTACGGGTGACGCTGGTTAGTTAGTTTGCTTTTTATAGTGTCAGGGCACCCGCCGTATATAACCCAATAAAGGTTTAACCCCCTGATCGCCCGGCGGGTGATATCAATTAGGTTTTAGTGTCAGAGAGGGTCTGCGTTGCCCCAGGCAGCGTCAGGTTAGTGCCAGGAACGCTAACACCCACGCGTGAAGCATACACCTCCCTTAGTGGTATAGTATCTGAACAGATCAATATCTGATCTAATCAGATCTATACTAGCGTCCCCAGCAGTTTAGGGTTCCCAAAAACGCAGTGTTAGCGGGATCAGCCCAGAAACCTGCTAGCACCTGTGTTTTGCCCCTCCGTCCAGCCCAGGTCACCCAAGTGCAGTATCGATCGATCACTGTCACTTACAAAACACAACACATATAACTGCAGCGTTCGCAGAGACAGGCCTGATCCCTGCGACTCCAGTGCTGTAGGAGGTGATTTCACCACAGTTAAAAAAAAAGAGCATATATGCCGAAGCAGGGGGGCAGCAGGGGCGGAGGAGCGATTTTGCTCCTAATGCCGCGTACATACGGTCAAAATTCCGACGGAGGCATGCCCGTGGAAAGGTCCGACCATGTGTGTGCGGCATAACTTTTGCGGGAGGATGCCCCCATGCTTCGGCATATATAAATGGTGCATGTATGCCCATCATTTGAAGTGACTGAATGAAGGGAGGTATTCTAATGGTGGGCATACCCACGATCAATCTCTTTTTTTCGTTCAGCCAACAGGCTGCATGAAAAAAAAGATTACAATACATGTCCAACAAGGACCAGCAACGTACTGGTATGTTGCTGGACTTTGATTATACCAGATTGATGCCTGCAGGTTTAGGTATCATCTTGGTATCATTCTTTTCAGCCAGCGGCCGACTTTCATGTAAAAGCAATCCTAGCGGCTAATTTGCCTCTGGACTGCTTTTACAAGCAGTGGGAGGGAATGCCCCCCCGGATATAAAAAGCGCCATTGGGAAATTAGGAAAGCATTTTATCACACCGATCTTGGTGTGGTCAGATGCTTTGAGGGCAGAGGAAAGATCTAGGGTCCAATAGACCCCAGTTTTTTTTCAAAAAAAGAGTACCTGTCACTACCTATTGCTATCATAGGGGATATTTACATTCCCTGAGATAACAATAAAAATTATAAAAAAAAAATATGGAAAGAACAGTTTAAAAATAAAATAAAAAAGCAAAATTAATAATAATAATAATTTAAAAAAAAGCACCCCTGTCCCGCCCTGCTCTTGCGCAATGGCGAACGCAACCGTCGGTCTGGCGTCATATGTAAACAGCAATTGCATCATGCATGTGAGGTATCACCGCGAAGGTCAAATCGAGGGCAGTCATTTTAGCAGTAGACCTCCTCTGTAAATCGTGGTACCCTGTAAAGGCTTTTAAAGGCTTTTAAAAATGAATGTAGTTTGTCGCCACTGCGCGTTTGTGCGAAATTTTAAAGCATGTCATGTTTGGTATCTATGTACTCGGCCTGAGATCATCTTTTTTATTTCATCAAACATTTGGGCAATATAGTGTGTTTTAGTGCATTAAAATTTAAAAAAGTGTATTTTTTCCCCAAAAAATGCGTTTCAAAAATCGCTGCGCAAATACTGTGTGGGAAAAAAAAATGCAACACCCACCATTTTAATCTGTAGGGCCTTTGCTTTAAAAAAATATATAATGTTTGGGGGTTCAACATAATTTTCTTGCAAAAAAATAAATATGTTTTCATGTAAACAAAAAGTGTCAGAAAGGGCTTTGTCTTCAAGTGGTTAGAAGAGTGGATGTAAGCCTTCCTAATGTTGTGTATAAAATGCCAGGACAGTTCAAAACCCCCCCAAATGACCCCATTTTGGAAATCAGACACCCCAAGCTATATACTGAGAGGCATGTCGAGTCCATGAAATATTTTATATGTTGACACAAGTTGCAGAAAAAATACAATTTTTTTATTTTTTTTATTTTTTTTGCACAAAGTTGTCACTAAATGATATATTGCTCAAACATGCCATGGGCATATGTGGAATTACACCCCAAAATACATTCTGTTGCTTCTCCTGAGTACGGGGATACCACATGTGTGAGACTTTTTGGGAGCCTAGCTGCGTACGGGACCCCAAAAACCAAGCACCGCCTTCAGGCTTTCTAAGGGTATACATTTTTGATTTCACTCCTCACTGCCTATCACAGTTTCGGAGGCCATGGAATGCCCAGATGGCACAAACCCCCCCAAATGACCCCATTTTGGAAAGTAGACACCCCAAGCTATTTGCTGAGAGGTATGGTGAGTATTTTGCAGTACTCGCTTTTTGTCACAAAGTTTTGAAAATTGAAAAAAAAAAAAAAATTATTTTATTTCTTCATTTTCAAAAACAAATGAGAGCTGTAAAATACTCACCATGCCTCTTAGCAAATAGCTTGGGGTGTCTACTTTCCAAAATGGGGTAATTTGGGGGGGTTTGTGCTATTTTGGCATTTTATGGCCTTCGAAACTGTGATAGGTAGTGAGGAGTGAAATCAAAAATTTGTGCCCTTAGAAATCCTGAAGGCGGTGCTTGGTTTTAGGAGCCTAGCCGTGTACGGAACCCCGAAAAAGTCCCACACATGTGGTATCCCCCTACTCAGGAGAAGCAACAAAATGTATTTTGGGGTGCAATTCCACATATAACCATGGCATGTGTGAGCAATATATCATTTAGTGACAACTTTTTGTAATTTTTTTTTTGTCATTATTCAATCACTTGGGACAAAAAAAAATATATTCAATGGGCTCAACATGCCTCTCAGCAATTTCCTTGGGCTGTCTACTTTCTAAAATGGGGTCATTTGGGGGGGTTTTGTGCTATTTTGGCATTTTATGGCCTTGGAAACTGTGATAGGTAGTGAGGAGTGAAATCAAAAATTTGCGCCCTTGGAAATCCTGAAGGCGGTGCTTGGTTTTCGGGGGCCCGTACGCGGCTAGGCTCCCAAAAAGTCCCACACATGTGGTATCCCCATACTCAGGAGAAGCAGCAAAATGTATTTTGGGGTGCAATTCCACATATAACCATGGCATGTGTGAGCAATATATCATTTAGTGACAACTTTTTGTAATTTTTTTTTAGTCATTATTAAATCGCTTGGGACAAAAAAAAATATTCAATGGGCTCAACATGCCTCTCAGCAATTTCCTTGGGGTGTCTACTTTCCAAAATTGGGTCATTTGGGGGGTTTTTCTACTGCCCTGCCATTTTAGCACCTCAAGAAATGAGATAGGCAGTCATAAATTAAAAGCTGTGTAAATTCCAGAAAATGTACCCTACTTTTGTAGACGCTATAACTTTTGCGCAAACCAATAAATATACGCTTATTGACATTTTTTTTTACTAAAGACATGTGGCTGAATACATTTTGGCCTAAATGTATGACTAAAATTTAGTTTATTCGATTTTTCTTATAACAAAAAGTAGAAAATATCATTTTTTTTCAAAATTTTCAGTCTTTTTCTGTTTATATCGCAAAAAAAATAATCGCAGAGGCAATCAAATACCATTAAAAGAAATCTCTATTTGTGGAAAGAAAAGGACGCAAATTTTGTTTGGGTACAACATTGCATTGTCCGCACAATTTCCAGTTAAAGCAGCGTAGTGCCAAATTGAGCAGTGCAGTCAGTAAGGAAATAAGGTTACCCTTCACAGAGCCTGTACCACAGATCTTCTCTGTCTACAATCACTACACTAGCTCCTGCATCAGGAACACTGATGTGCTGTTTGCCAGATCTTCCACTGATCACTGTGTGTTTTTTTTCTGCTGGCCAGTATTTTATCTGTATTATACTCTATGGGGGGCTTCAGAAACAAACAGGGGTTTATTTACTAAAACTAGAGAGTGCAAAATCTGGTGTAGCTCTGGATAGAAACCAATCAGCTTCCAGGTTTCAGTTTTGTCAAAGCTTAAATTAACAAACTAAATCTAAGGCCTCGTACACACGGCCGAGATTCTCGTCGAAAAAAACATGTCGTTTTTTTCGACGAGATTCTTGGACAAGAAAATTGTCCCGGCCGAGTGTACACACGCTCGATTCAAAGAACCCACGGTTCTTTGAATGGAGCGTACGCGGTGACGTCATCGACTACGACGAGCATGCGCTCGTCACATTCGATGCCGTCGCCGCCATCTTGGTATACCCTATCTATGCCTAGGAAGCTACCGCGCATGCGTCGAATTCATTTCGAACATGCGCGGGCTTCCGGGAGGACAGGTAAGTGTACACACACTCACTTTTCTTGTCGAGAATCTCGACGAGAAAATAGAGAGCAGGATCTTTTTTTTCTCGTCGAGATTCTTGTCGCTTTTCTTGACGAGAAACCATACACACGAACGAGTTTCTCGGCAAAAAATCTCTGCCAGCAAGTTTCTTGCTGGTTTTTGCCGAGAAACTCGTTCGTGTGTACGAGGCTTAAGAGCTGATTGGCTACCATGCACAGCTGCACCAGATTATGAGTGTTCCAGTAGTTTTAGTAAATCTCCCCCACAGACAGCATTGGAGGATTGGGCATCTGACACATCTGGAAATGTTGAATGCTGGAGATTGGTAGCTAAAGAGTGTAGCAATGAAGACAACACACATTGGCAGTGCAGTCAGTAGGGAAATAAGTATTAGCCAAAGTTTTATTTTATTTTGTGAGTAGAGTAGATTAGGGTTAAAATCACTTTTGTTGTACTCTGTGGGGTTGATTTACTAAAGGCAAAAAGACTGTGCACTTTTCTAAGTGCAGTTGCACTCTGCTAGTGCAGTTGCCCCAGAGCTTAGTAAATGAGGTAAGGCTTCACTTTGCAAAGAATACCCAATCACATGCAAGGAAAATAAAAAAAACTGAATTTTTGCTTGCACATGATTGGATGATGGAAGTCAGCAGAGCTTCTGCTCATTTACTAAGCTCTGGAGCAATTGCTCTTGCAGAGTGCAAATGCATTTTGCAAAGTGCACAGTCTATTTGACTTTAGTAAATCAACCCCTGTGTGTGCAATTGGGCGAATTTCCTTTCTCTTTCTGTCCCAAATATGCAACAAGAAGTTAGAGGATATCTATACAAATAAGGGGAATTTCTCTATTAGACAATGGTCCCTGGAACAGATGTCTTCATTGGAAGATTTCTCCTTACCTCTTGTTCTGAGGACAATTATAACATTTTCAATTTCTCCTCACTTGCCTTCCATATGACAATAGTTATCAGTCCAGAAAAGGTATACAGACAGCAATAAAATTAAAAAAGAAGATCTAACTCTCCTTTATTATATCCAAAACTAAAAAAGGCATTTGCCTAGGTATACACTTTGAAGTAGAAAGAATCACACTATACCTTAGAATGTACTCTTCTCTAGTGCTGAGTGATGCAGGGACTGTCCCTTGCTCTGTCTCTTGCTGCTGTCATCTTCACCATGGCACCTGGCCAGGAATAAAACAAGGGCATAGCCTGCACGCCCCTTTTTTTCCACATTATTATTATTTATTATTTAACAATTACATTGATTTATTTAATTATATTTATGTATGTCTTTATTATTATTATTATTATTATTATTATTATTATTATTATTATTATTATTATTATTATCATTATATATTTTTTTAGGATTAGGGATTAAGGTTGGGGAGTTAGTTATTTTTTTTTTTAGTTATTATTATTATGTAATTATTATTATTTAGTTGTATTTATTTATTGCATTTGAGTAGAAAAATGTGCATGCCCTAAGGAAGAATGAACATATAGAAGCAGTCCATTTGTCTGTCCATAGGCATGCATGAAGTGTAAATGAACTAAAAAAAGTCAAGCTATGTTTTCTGTTATATAGAACATTTATACATTTTATTACACTGAAAGATTTACATTTTGAGTCATGAAAAAAAGCTGTGCCCTCCCTTGCCTATGGCCTCAAATCTGTATATCTGTAGAGTGAAAAGACTGATAGCCTGAAAAGATCTGGGGATTTGTCAGAGTGATATCACTACTCCACTGCTCACTATTTTTATTTTTGCTGGAGGCTCTGAACAAGTCTCTTCCAAGATGGCCATCCCACACAGAGACATGGTGCAGTACAAGGGATAGTAATTCAGTAATGGTAGAAAGATCAATTGCATGGAGACCGCAGGTAATATAAGTGACTAGTCCAACCAAAAGACAATGCCATGAGTACTGCTTTTCCATGAACAAATGAGACCAAGGCATACATGTGCAGTATAATGCATACATTTTGGGAAGAAAGGCTGTGTGGCTTAGAGTGGGACTGCACAGTGACAATCACCACTGGGTTGGAGCTCAAAGTAAGTATTTTTCCTAGTGGGGAGCACATAGGGGAATTGGGGGAATTGATTAAAGGACACAAAGGTACAGTTGATCTTTAAAGCTGAACTCCAACTTTGTTTTCACTAGAACTGCATGGAATGATTAGTCCCAGCATAGACCATACCTCTGTATGGTCTATGCTGCTGCATCTTTAGCCTAAAACACACCCCTCTGTAGTCTTTGAGACTGTGGAAAAGATGTAACTTCCTTCACAGCTCTTATGGTGGGTGGGATTGAATACATCCTAATTAGCATTCAATCCTGCCTAGTCGCACCTACCGGAAGACTCCAAATCTCCCAAGTCCTGCCTCACAGATCACAGCATCATTCAAAATGGAAACACATTCATACATAGCCTGTTCTGAAAGCTAGCTGTGCTGCTGCTGGGTGAAAAGATCATAATTAAAATGTAGTCCTGCCCAGTTAAATATGCTGACCAGTGTTAACAGGGAGATTGCTACCCCTCAGAGCCTGTCCTTCCAGATCCCAGCTCTCTGCAAAGTGACTAATTTACATATGAGGCTGGGTTCACACTATTGCCAATTGGATTCGGGTTTCCCCACATCCAATTCGCATCAGGGGAGGATCCAGGGGGGGGGGCAACGTGGCAATTGTTGGCTCCACCCACCTCCTCCCTCCATTTTCTCCACACCGCAGGTTGCAGTGCAGCTTGTACACAGGAGGAAGAAGCAGTGAACACTGTCATCTGATGCTGCCCTGCCTGCAGACAGTGCAATTACCGGGACCCTGCTCATCTCCATTGCTCCGGCATGGGAGCCCCTCCCCCCACCAGAGCACCAAAATATTTTATTAAAATTAGGTAAAAAAAATGATCAATGTGTAAAAGTACAAAATACATGTGTGCCATTATTTATGGCTTGTTCAATGTTAAACCATTCAGCTCCGGAAAATTTTACCCCTCACCTGTTCATGACCAGGCCATTTTTTTTCAATACTGCGCTGCGTTTTTTTAACTGACTGACAATTGCACGGTCATGCGACGTTGTAAAAATTATGTTATTTTTAAAAAAAAAATAGAGCTTTCTTTTGGTGTTATTTGATCACCTCTGCGCTTTTCATTTTTTGCGATATAAACAAAAAAAAGAGCATCAATTTTGAAAAAAAAGAAAGCAATATTTTTAACTTTTTGCTATAAAAAAATGTCTTCATCAATTTAGGCCAATGTGTATTCTGCTACATATTTTTGGTAAAAAAACAAAATAGGGGATATAGTTATGGCACTTTTATTTATTTATTTTTTACTAGTAATGGCAGCAATCAGCGATTTTTAGCGGGACTGCAACATTGCGGCAGACAGATCGGACACCTAACTGACACTTTTGACACTTTTCTGGGGACCAGTGACACTAATACAATGATCAGTGCTAAAAATATGCACTGTCACTGTACTAATGACACTGACTGGGAAGGGGTTAACATCAGGGGCGATCAAAGGGTTTATTGTATCCCTAGGGGGTGCTTTCTAACTGTGTGGGGGATGGATTCACTAGATGAACAGAGTGATCCGTGTTCCTGGATTAGCAGGAACACAAGATCACTCTGTTCATCTCTGACAGAACAGCGGTCTGCCTTTTTTACATCGGCAGACTGCTGTTCTATCTCTGTGGGGAGCGATCGCGGGTGGCCGGACTGTATGATACGTTAAACACAGTTCTGTAACACCTTATTTTCTGGCAGTGCCCCTCTGGAGACTAGACTCTGGATCTGCCACTGATTTACAAAGCAGGCGATCGTGACCAGCTCTCTATGGAGCTGGATCACCCATCTCTGCAGCGAGTCCTGTGTGTCTTTTGGTCTGTTTCAGGTCCGAATTCACCCCAAAGTTCAGGCTGAAATCGTACCTGAAACGGTGAATGGAGATGCACCGGACTCCTGCTGTGAGCCACTGCGTTCACTAGTGTGAACCCAGCCTAAGGGAAACATCTTCATAATAACCTACCACAGCCCTTCCTCCATAGTCTTGCAGTGAGCCATTATTCTTTGGCATGCTGCAAGAAAGGAATGACACAGGAGGGAGTATGACACATTTACACTGGCTTTGCAGACTAAAGAGTGATCTGCATTCAGATCACTCTTCAGAGTGTATTTGAGAGGAGGTGAGAAGAAATTGTATCACCTATTTTAACCCCCTAAATGCTGCAGTACTGCACTGCAAACATGCATAATGTGCGCATTTGAAGTGTTGCCCCATTTACTAGAATTGATTGTGTCTGGCAGGCGATAGTGCTCACCAAGCACAACAGAAGGTATAGTTCCCATAACAGCCATGAAGCAGAGTATCGCAGTCGTGGCATGTGTTGACCCCCAGCCACTGCCCCTTCAGCTAAAGGGGGAGCAGTTGGGGGGGGGGGCGGGGTAAAAGCTTGTGGGTGTGCTGCATTTTTACACCATTAATTTAAACAAGCTCTAAGACTACAACAATTCTAGTATGGTAGTGATCCCTTGCATCTAAAGCCCCTTTCACATTTTGTGTAGAAGGAGTGCGCATTTCTGCTCACAATAATTTTAGTGTGTTTGGTGACAACATATACACCTTTCAACAACCAAAGGTTTGTGTGTGACTAAATCAAGTTTTGTGTGTGTGCAAACACTATATACACATTACAAATCATGCCTTCAACAAAGACAATTTGCTCTTAAAAAGAATGAGATCAGAGCAGAAAAAAACATGATCATGTGATCAGTCTTATATTTGTGTTCCCTTTATAGTTAGAATAGCAGAATTTCTTGTTCAAGAGATGGTTTGTAAGGTTACGCTTTCTGCTGTACAACACTCTGTTCACTGCAGAGAGGAATAGTGGGTGGGCGGGGATAATACAATTCCATGTCTCCCCTTTCACCACCCACATGAAGGCCCAGAAACACCTACAGTAACCCTAGGACCCACCCACATCAACTCCCAGAACTGGTACAAGTGACTCCCTGAACTACATAAGCTTAAAGGATGATGGGGCATGTAGTATCAGGACTGATAAAGGAATGAAACAGGAAGTCAAAGAACTTTGAAATTCAGCCAGGAGAAGGAGTGACATCACAGACACAGAAAACTGCTTTATACAGCTAAATTAGGTAAGATACACATAAACTGACACTGGGGCTGTGATTCATTTACATGCACAATGCATCTGTTGTTTTGGAGAGGAAAAGCTGGAGTTCTTCTTTAAGGGAATTTTCCAAACAAAAATAAATTGTGGAATTAATCTAAATGTCCCTATGTAAGGTAAGGTGTTTGTTCCTCCTATGTACTCTTGTGCTTCTGACCAAGGCTGTGATAAACACATATCACTTACAGAAATACTGAAGTTAAAATGTGTTGGTACGGTCTGTCTATTTTTAATATCTTTCTTTTTTATTTCTTTATTGATATGGATAAAGTTTTAATTCTGCTTCCCTTCTATTCATTATCTGGAAGGATTGGCAACAAGGATCTTGTTTAATTTTTAGTTCAAAGTTGAAAATCACATTAATTTGGATGCAAATCCTCTGATTTATTTTTCTAACACGTTTTTGTTTTATCTAGCCAAAAAAGGTAAAGGATCCCCTCATAAAGAAGAACAACACATATGCTTCAGCAACAGCCAACTACCCACCCATAGCCCGAGACCCTGGTTTGGCAACCATTGCTAAAAGTGCAACCATAGAACCAAAAGAAATTGAACCAAAACCAAAACCTGCAGAACCCAAGAAAACATTCAACAGTGTGAGCAAAATTGATCGACTATCAAGAATAGCTTTTCCTCTCCTATTTGGGACCTTTAACTTAGTCTACTGGGCAACATATTTAAATCGGGAACCAGCAATCAAACCCTCAACACCACCTCAATAACCTATCAACTCATATTCATGTTCTGTCTTTTGCACTGGGAATTGCTTCCAGTATTTAAATCGGAAAATTCCTATTTGCCATATTACCTCTGTCTTAAGGAATTTGAAGGTTTGCGTATGAAACATAGTTTTAAAAAAGAAAAAAAATAGAAGAGGCCGCTGCTTGATGCCACGGTACAAATATGTTGTTTGTCCAAAACAAGAGGTATCTGTGAATCCTGAACTGGACATGTGAAACTAGACAAGAGTTTAATTAGTAGCATGTCATTGAAATACCTAGCAGATAGAAATGTGCCCTGTTCACCATATCTACAATTTATATAATTTTGCTGGGGTATATGTTATATATTTAAAATATGACAGTAATATACTGTAAATACAGGAACTCCATGTATTAAACACTACTGTAAAAGTAGTACTTAAAGTTTAAATTCCATGCAAATGTTTGTTGTACACTAGTAAAACAAGGTTGTTGACTTTCCGCATCTTGGTTACTGTTGAACTTCTTTAGTTCTTATATTCAGTCATTTATCAGTTAACATGGCAAAGGCCTACTATGGATTAATGGGGGCCTAAAAGTGGTTGAAGTGTCGAGACATGGTCATCAAGTCTTGCCATAATTATTTACTAGTGCTTGATGTTTTCTAATGCTTCAAAACCCATAATCACACATGACTCTTAAATAAGAAGAAATATATATTCAACAGAAGCATTCCCTTTGCAAAAAATTCATTTACCACATGTTTCTTTTAGAAACACAATTAATATGAATAGTATGTTAAACAAGTATATTGGAATTTATTGAAACTGACCCAAATTCTACAAATGACACTGCTAGTATTTGTGTAACAATACATGCATCAATGTAGCCAAGATAGTTTGTTTTTGCTTCAAACATGCAGCCATGTACTTAAGAATTTCATATTTTTTTTTTAATTCTTTGCATATGGTTGGACCTTTAAAGCAAACACAAATGTTTAGTGATTTACTAAATTAATAAAAAAACTAATTTAGTAAATCACCTGTATAACATTATTTATAACTTATCCAGACCAGACAATTTGATTCCTCTTTAACCATTTCTTCAGATTAAGGGAGTGGGGGTTCTTTTTACTTAGTTTTCTTTTCCAACCTCCTATTTTTTGCAGGTTTGGCAAACCCTAAATATTTACTAAAGCTGCATGATCCTCAATTATTCATCTTTGCTGAGCATTGCAGCTTTACAAATGGGAAGTAAGTCTTGTGTTTTTTTTCTTCTTTGACCATGTGAAAAAGAAGAGGCTTATTTATTCTATCTCTGTATTGAATATTAATGAAATATACAGCTAAGTAGAACTTTGACAATGGTTTTTATATGCAATATTCAAAATAGCAGATCGACTAGTTATTAAATAAATTCTCTATTATATTTATTATTTAAGGAAAAAGAACACAATCACAGTGAATGTTTTACCTTAGTACCTCATGAACAACTATTTTTTTAACTTTATAGAGTACATTAATTCATACATACTGCCTACTAAAACAACATTTAGGAATATTTTCATCTACCAGTGAGAAGAAACAAGCAGAATACAATTTGTAATTAAAAAAAGTGTTACTTATGTTGGTGGGTACAGTCTCAATTTATATTTTTAGGCCCCACTTTCTACTTAATTGAAGCCACAAACTGCAATCCATGTTCTAACCAAAAATAACAATAAAAAACCTCTGCACAATTAATCAAACAAATATCACTCCTAGCCTAATATATGTATATATATATATATATATATATATATATATATATATATATAATGTGTTGACTGCTGCCTGCACTGTCATGTGTTTCAACATCCAAACAGCTACAGTATATACAAACGAATAGTGCTGCACAATTACCTTGCAATTGTACACCTTGTATTTATACTTAATTATTTGTGCACAACTTTGATTTTGTCTGAGTCAGACAATTTGCCCAGAACAGGGGAGTGGTACAGTGATTACGGTCTCAGTCTGCCTCCTGAAATATGAATTCATCTCCAGCCTCATAGTTGGAACTGCAAAGAGAGCACTGCCCTATAATAGAGAAAGAGTTTTATTTTTTTGATGTATTTGCTGCCGCTTTCTTCTGGAAGGAGGTGGAAGTCTGTGGTTAAGATCCTGAGATGGGAAGGTTACTGGTCCCAATGCCTGGTGAAATCGGATAACCCCTTAAAGGGGAAGGTACATACTGACCTATGTTTACATATTTTTTGAGGTGAGCATACACGGAGACAGGTGGTGGACCACATGAATTTTCTGCACTTGTTTTTGCACAGACACTTGTAGTGTTGGACTTTTTAAAGCATTTTTATATATTTATGTATTAGGATTAATGATATCATGGAGTATTTTGTGCGTGTTGTTGCATATAATTTTCAGCGTGCTGGTCATTTTTTTCAATGTTTTTTTGTGCAAATAAAAAGCATGAATGGGAGGTGAGCAATTGTAAGCTGATTGTGTGGCACTATTTGTTTATGCAATCCCTTTACTGTGGTGAAATTGCCAATTAGGAAGGACGAAATATTAAGTATTTAGGTATTTTCAACATACCTAACACTGATGTACATTTAAGGTTTACTGGACATTTTCATCAATTAAATAAACAGTCATAATTAAATTAATTAAAATACACTATTATTTATTATCAAAAATAAATAAAAATCCATGCTCAGTTCCACATGAATTGTTAACTAATTTGCAAACTGCTTGTTAAATATTGCTATATAGTAGACATAAATAGATTGCTAAGCTCGCCACCCGCAGACCCCGGCAACCAATGGCCAGGGTTGTCGGGAAGGGGCCCTTGTCCTCATCAACATGGGGACAATGTGATATGGGGTGGGGGGGGCGCAGGGCGCCCTCCTGCCCCAAAGCACCCATCCCCCCCATGTTGAGGGCATGCGGCCTGGTACGGTTCAGGAGGGGGGGTTGCTCACTCGTCCCCACCCCCTTTCCTGACCGTCTGGGCTGCATGCTCAGATAAGGGTCTGGTATGGATTTTGGGGGAACCCCCACGCTGTTTTTTTCGGCATAGGGGTTCCCCTTAAAATCAATACCAGACCTAAGAGCCTGGTATGCTCTTGGAGGGGGAAGCCATGCCGTTTTTTTATTTAAAAATTGGTGTGGATTTCCCCCTCAAGATTCATACCAAACACAGTGCTTGGTATTGGCGGGGATCCAAGTCGGATCCCTGACAATGTCCCCTACATAGAGAGGGGACATTGTCGCTTCTTTCTCGCGCTCGCTGTGATAGAAAAATTTGTTTTTCCTATTGCAGCGAGCGCGATATGTACAGTACCCTGTCGCAGAGAACCAGCGCAATGGGATCGCGCTGGAAACACATTCTCGCGGGCGGGTACTGTATCAGGAAGAGGATAATGAGTCAATCATCACAAGACTTCTCCTCTGTGCTGTACAGAGGGGAAGAGAGCTCACAGTCATTTCCTGTCAGGCTGGGAATGAATTAACGGCACACTTTTGGTGCCGTTAATGAGGGGCAATACTGCGCAATCGCGGGTGACGTCATTAACATGAAAAAGACGATTTTAGGTGGGAATACAGCTGTGAGTACACTTTCACAGGCAGCGATCAGCTGCCTGTGTTATCTGCTATATGATAAGCTTAAGTTGTCTCGCAGGGTTTACAACCACTTTATGTAATTTAATTTTGTAAGGGTTCAGTGACCCTATGTGCTTTATCCATTCGCGTGCAAGGAATTTTCTTTGTTTTAGGTAGTGTAAAAAAACATTTTAAAAATGTAAAAAAAAAAAAAAGTTACTTTTAGGGTTGAACTGAAGTACAAAAAAACAATAAGCCGAGTTGTGTTATAATCCAAATCTACATTAACCATTTTTTAACTTATTGAATTCTCCTTGCTCTTCTTCTTGATAATAATAATAATTATTATTATTATTAATAGTAGTATTAATATTATCATCATCATATCTTTCCCTCTTTTTCATAGAACCATACAACATGTTTGCATTTACAACACAACACTGATTTTCAACTATGGTATATTGAGGACCACAACAATGCACCCACATGCTAATCTTTCATGTATAATATTTAAGAGTTTACCAATGAATGAATAAACAAAAATGATAAATAATTTAATTTTAAAATACACTTATAATAGGTATTTATTTGATTTAACAAAATAAAATTATCAAACAAAACACTAAAGTAAATTGCAGATAGATGTCTGTTCATTTGTTGTATAGTTAATTACCTAACATGTATTTAAATCAAGAAACTGAATGTAATATATGTTAATACAGATGTTAATATAGATTATGAAATGGACAGTTTATATCTGTATGCAGAAAGATATTGTATTGTAAGTGTAATAATGATGTACTGTCATCTATATTAATTGCTTATTTTGGTGTTATACTGTAGATAGGGATGAAATAGAGTACAATACATTATTATTATATTTTTTAATCAATGATTAACAACATGTGTGAACATAGTTGCCAGAGATGAATCAATCAATATAGATCTAATATGATTATTAAAAGTACTGTTGCACTTATTATGCATTCATATTTATGCATTACAATTAGGTACAACAGGTGTATTTTTGTTAGTAATTTGATTGTCAAACAGTAAAGTTACACTAAATATCCCATGCTGAATTCAAGCACAATTCTTAAAGTTTGTATAGCAAAGGTGATTTTTCCTAAATACAGGTTCAGCTCTGACAATAAACAGTCTAAACTTTATAAGTTAAACTATCTTATTGCTCTAGCTCATACATTTTTGTTATGGGTGTAATAAGTCTAAATTAAAAGGATTATTTACAAAAGGAGTATTTCATGTCTACCCTTGGCCTAATAACCTGTGCTTAGTTTAACCATCTACTCATATGCAAGTAAAAAAAAATAATTGGCAAAAAACATGCAAATGATTTGATCTTTAAAGCAAGCACAGGTTTAGTCATACATTTGCAATGTATTTCTTTATTATATAATCTGTAAGTGTTTTATCACATTAGTCCTTGTTTAATCTCATTTAGTACAGATTTTAAATACAGACATTTGGATTTTGTGCAAAACAGTTATTTTTTTAAGCTGAACAGTGAATGTATCAGTGAATTTTGCTTTGCTCTTCATATTTAGTGTATTGCACTTCCAGTCATTTCAATGGAGACAATCTTAATTTTGAGTTTAATCAGTGCTAATAAGTAAGTTACTTCTTGTAATAATTGAAGCTATATTTGTAACTAAATTAATACCTTTAACAGTTTTGGCTTTACATGACATTTAAAATGTGTAACCTATATAAGCTAGATATAGTAAATAAAGACATACATACATGCATAAGTAGTGAAATATTGTGCTGCTGAGAAAAAAAAAGATATCTAGTGAAAAGGATTATCTGGATTATTTCACATTCATCTACAATTTTTTTGTGAATTAAAAAAAAAAATCACACACATTTGAAACATTATAATACTGCAGAGAATATCTCTAAAATGTCTACAGTGATAAAAGTAAACTGTAAGATAAGGATCTGAGTATAAAGTTGCCATGCAGTATAGGCCAGTGATAATGTTTTGTTTACTACACCTTAAAATAAAAAAATAAAAATAGTTAAAGACTTATTTGTGTTGGTTTGATTTTTTGCTGCCTGGTAGTGGATACTTACATATATATATTATTTTCAACTTACATGTTTCATGAGGTGTAATAAAAAATAAATATATATATATATATATATATATATATATATATATATATATATATATCTTTTTTATTACACCTCATGAAACATGTAAGTTGAAAATAATGCAGTTGTTAATAAATACACAATAGTTAATAAATACAGTATTGAAAAAATAGCTTGGATATGTTTATGGCCTTAAAAGAATGAATACAGTTCCTACGAGTTAAAAAGGGTTCACTTCCCCAGATATGTGATAATAAAATGTATGTATGTATGTATGTATGTATTTATTTATTCTCTAAATTATGATTATTCTAAAATCATATTATTATAGACAAATATGATTACTGATTAAATGCCTGGAGTTATCAGCTATGTCTGTTAACTACAGACTCTTATAAGTATCATGTAGTGGATTCTTTAGTATGAAATAACACCCCAAAATGATTATGTTTTTTTGTAATAGAGTAGCCTGTGGACAAAAATATACTAACTATTGCAGGCCTGTTGGGAAATCCAGCCTAGTTGGTTTGTGAAACTACTCTGTCAATATCTTCCTTTTGCTGCATAAGTTTCTAACACCTGTTTTAATGTCAGGGAGGAAATTTGCCTGAAGGGCATAACAGTTCTGGATCCACACACCAGGGTTGCAATGATAATTAGAATTGTGTGTGCATTTACATACAGTAAAATAACTCATGAATGATTCTAATTACTATATAAAGTCAATTTAGTTCAGATATGCATACACTATCAAATAATAAAATATATCTTACAGGGAATGTATATTTTTGGTATATTTTTATTTTATATTATGTTCAGGGCTAAAAAAATCAAATGTAAAACATTTATTATTTTTATTTTGTTTGTTATATAAAGATATATACATATAAAACATTATATAATAGTAGTTTGTATTTACAGCAGATAGAGCACAGAGCTTCTACTAAGGCCTCTTTCACACGGGGCGGATCCGTGAAGATCCGCCCCGTGAAGCTCCGCTTGCTCAGTGGGGATCGCTCCGTTGATCCCCGCTGAGCCGAC
The DNA here is from genome assembly GCA_029206835.1 of Rana muscosa. Lineage (NCBI taxonomy): Eukaryota > Metazoa > Chordata > Amphibia > Anura > Ranidae > Rana > Rana muscosa. The sequence goes on along the minus strand of CM055118.1, from coordinate 33,206,151 downwards.
GGATGACTGGGCAGTCCCCGCACACTGTGCAGGGACCGCCCTGTCAGAGCGCCGCTCTCCTACGGGGAATCGGATGACGACGGACCGTAGAGTCCGTTGTCATCCGATCCGCTCCGCAGACGGAAGGAAAAATAGGATTTTCCTCCGTCACACTTTTTCGGAGCGGAGCGGATGTCAGCGGACATGTCACCGCTGACATCCGTGCTTCCATAGGGGTGCATGGAGGATCCGTTTCAGGTCCGCCTAAAAAACTGACAGGCGGACCTGAACGGACCTCCGTGTGAAAGAGCCCTAACATTTAAAGCATGCGTACACAGAAAACAAAAATGTAATCTATTGCAGTCTACTAGTCCTTGGATATGGTGACTGCATTGGTTTTTATTTTCAGACTAAGAGCAAGCACAGAAAATACCTTTTAATCTTGCCAGAATTTCAGCTTCCCTGTTATTTTCTATGAGCTGAATATAAAGCACAAACCTCTCTCTTGTAAAAAAACGACAAGTCCTATGAATCAACCATGTAACTGAAGTGAACAAAGACAGACACGTTTGAAGTCCAGCCTGTATAACAACCATGGCTCTCTCCAAAAATTAAATGTGAAATGAGTGTAAACACTATGGAGATTATTTACTAAATAAGTACATTCTGTCTATAAAGCTTAGTGGATGTGGCGGAACAGAGCTGACTAATTATCCAATCATATGCATGCAAAAATCCTGTTTTTTATTCTTCTTGCACATGCTTGGGTATTTTTTCCCTAGTGACTTTTACTACAGATACTAGAGGTTGTGAAATGTCACTTGCAATGTGAAAATACACTTTGAAAAGTTAGCAGCCTATACTGCTTTAGTAAGTCAACCTCTAAGGGAGAAGACGTGTGTCATTTGTAGAATAAAATAGTGAACGTAAAGGGGATAAAAGCCTGAAAAAAGAAAAAAAAAGAAATGCAGTCACCAAATCCAGGGACTGGTAAGCTGAAACATATTACATTTTTGTTTTTGGGTCTGGGTCTGGGTATACTTTCAGTCTGTTTAACCACTTCAGCTCCGGAAGAATTTACCCCCTAATGACAAGGCCATTTTTTGTGGTATGGCACTGGGTCGCTTTAACTGAAAATTGCACGGTCATGCAACGTTGTACACAAACAAATCGTATGCCCATTTTTTATAGCGTCTACAAAATAGGGGATATATTTATGGTATTTTTATTATTAATTTTTTTTCAATAGTAATGGTGATTTTTAGCGGGACTACGGCGGACAGATCGGACACTTTTGACACTTTTTTTGGGACCATTGACATTTATACAGCGATCAGAGCTAAAAATAGCTGCTGATTACTGTATAAATGTCACTGGCAGGGAAGGGGTTAACACTAGGGGGTCAAGGGGTTAAGTGTTCCCTAGGGAGGTGTTTCTAGCTGTGGGGGGAGTGGACTGACTGGGAGTAGAGTGAGATTGCTGTTCCTGATTACCAGAACAGTAGATCTCTCTCTACTTCCCTGACAGAATGGGGATCTGTCTGTTTACATGGACAGATCCACGTTCTGCCTCTGAGGAGCAATGGCGGGTCACCGGTGGACATCATGGCTGCCGGACATGCGCATCGGCTTCGTCGTCGCACTGCGGGTGCCCACGCGCCCCATATAGCTCTTAAAGCAGCTGCCCTACACCTACGGCGATTCGCGCAGTCGTGCCAACCTGCCACAGTATAATGACGGTGTATGGTCGGCAAGCAGTTAAACCTGTTATTTTTCAGTGCCTAATAGTTAGTAGAGTCATTTATTTCCCTGCCCTGTATCTGCTTTGTCAGTTGCATTTAGAAATAAATTAAAGACAAAACATCTAAAAATTCCCACCACCATTGGATTGCACAAGACTACAAAGCTAACAGGTTTTTAAGGCCCTGGTAGACCGTAAGATGTAGATGCAAGAAGCTGCAAAGTTAATAGTGGTATCTCCATTTTGACTGTACAGTTTGGAAAGGAAATGTAAATGAGTGTTTGAGTATGACTGAGTAGAATTAACAATATTTTTACAATAACTACCCAACTGTCAGGTGTCAGGGATTCTTTTATTTGTTTTACAATTTTATTTTGGTGGGTTTTTCATAGAGCAGTAAATATTTCTGCTGAGGTTACAGGATATGTCTGCACTGAAAACAGTCAAACCAGGTTGAATGTTGGCATCAGACAACATTGGTTGAAATAGACAAACTGTTGTGAGACCTGATTGCAATTCAAAGTGAACAGTTTACCTGAGGAGAAAAAAAATAGGAAAAGCTATGGGGCATATTTATAAAAAAAATAAAAAATCAGAAAGCTACTTGTCCTGCAAGTCTACAGGTACATGTGTTCTGTGTGAATGCCAGTGAAATTGAATGTTACCAGGCTATTTTCTCTCTGGGTCAGATGTTCTTCATTTATAAGATGAGCGTTAGGGCTCTTTCACACAGGCGGATCCCGCCATGATCCGCTCCGTGAATATCCGCTTGCTCAGCGGAGATCGCTCTGTTGATCCACGCTGAGCTGGCGGATGACTTGTCCGTCTCTGCACACTGTGCAGAAACGGACCGGTCAGATCGCCGCTTTCCTCTATGGGGGGATCGGATGAAAACGGACCGTCTGTCCGTTTTCATCTGATCCGATCCGCAGATGGATGGAAAAGTAGGATTTTCCTCCGTCATGCTAAACGAACCATAGCGGAGACTGATGTCGTCGGATGTCAGCGGATGTTCATCCGCTGACATCCGCTATCCCATAGGGATACATGTACGTCCGTTTTTCATCCGAAAACGGATGGATGAAAAACGGACATACGGAACGTCCGTGTGAAAGGGGCCTTAAGCAGGAAATACTGCAACATGGCCACTACATTGCACTGATGATCATATCATTTATTTATTATGGAGATCAACTCCATCTTAGCAGCCCTAAAATGGTATTTTTCTAATTCACACCATTCTTATAAATAAAGAACATCCAACCTGGAGAGAAAACAGCCTAGTAAAATTAGATTTTGCCAACATTGACACAGAACATATGTATATGCAGTTTTTTAAAAACACAGTTTTTTTTATATATATAAATGCGCCCCTAAGTCTCTGCTGAAAATATAAATCTATATAATGTTTAAAAATATATGTAAAATATTTATATTATTCAATATTCTATTGCTACATCTGAATATTCTTTTATGCCTACTTATGTTGTGAAAAGTCATTTTTTCAACAGATCTATACATCATATGTTACACAATTATATAATCTCGATTAAAAACTGGCAGTTGAACTTCACTTTTGAACTGGACATTGTTTATGTATTCAATCACATGCAATTTGACAACAATAGTGGTAATTTGTAATCCAGAAATGATGTGCTTTGACCTCTTAAATATTTACAGGTGATGGTATAACACTTGCATTAATGAATGAAAGAAAAGTTGTTTTTATATCCAGATTAAAACCCACTCTCTTTAAACCTAATGTTTTGTAATTGAACTCTAAAAATATTTGTGTAAGCAAGTTTTATCTTGGGTAAACAAAGTGCCTACAGTTACTGGGCTGTCATTTTGTTTCCATTATATCATTCAGGCTTTGAAAACATTGGCATTGGAGATACCAAAGCACTGTTCAGTCATCTATAGTAATCACGTGTTAGAAAATATGTATTGCAATGTGACCTAGAAAATGGTGTAGCCATAAGTGGCTTGGTATTACATCCCCAATGACAGCATAACAAAGCCCATAGAAACTCAAGGCAGTTTGTTTTCTTTACCATATCTAACAAATCCTTGAACATATTTTATTTGAGTATGTAAATCATTTATTTATTACCCTTGCACAATTGTAGTTGGTTTGTGAGCACTGCAGATTGGTCTGTGTTATTAATTTGTTCCTGCTCAATTAATGGCAAACCCAGTTTGTCTTAAGACAGAACATCAGAATCACTTTTGTTCACCATATTATTTCATTTTCTAGTAATGTAAAAATTTAGCATTAAAAGCATACTCTCATTAACAAACGAATGTACAGTAAACTACAGATTTTATTAAGTAATGTTTTTACAGTAGCAATATATTTGTAGGAACAATATGTAAGGGCTTTCAATATTGGATGTCTTTGGGGTAGGTTGGACATTCCCTTTGAGATGTTTAATACAGTTTGGCTGCCTCTTGTCCCAGATTAGCAGTTCTAAGTAAATACAGAAATAAAACTGGCAAAGTTACTTGAATCTATAAAATACCAACTATTTAAAAGATTTAGTATTTACATTTTTTACAGTTATCATATGTATCATAGATCAGTAAAATTCTTTAGGTAACCATCTCCTAAAATATAAAGAATATAACAATGGCATAGTAAATTATCTTTAAATGTTTATATTTAATCTACAAATTAATAATTGTGATTGTGATATATATATATATATATATATATATATATATATATATATATATATATATATATATATATTAATATGACCCCTTCATGTTTACATCTGGTCACACTTTTGTCTACTTTGGCCTACTTCTTGTAACATGGCAACAGGAGATGTTCTGTTGCTTTGTATTTTCTTTACCGTGCTGTGAGGGTTAATTTATGACAAAGTGAAAATATGTGTAGTAACCTCTATAAAGTATCAATCAGATATTTAATTGAATTTTACTCTGAAAATACCAATAGATACTAGATCAATTTGATATAAGGATATAACCTAACACATCTTCTACTTGCATGTACATGTGCATGTCTATATCCAATGTGTATGATATATTGATATCTACAGCACCATGCATATCTCTTTATAATACTGATGAACAATAAGCTGTTGACTAAAAATATCCCATCAAATCACATTTTCCTTTAGCAGTGATGAAACCATGTATTACTGCCCAACTGTTGCTAGACTTTTCAGGCATTATAGTTTTATTGGCATTGTCCATGTCTTCAGTAGGGATGAGCTAGGTTCAGATCCAAAGTTGGGCCAAACCAAGTTTGCCTGAACTCTTGATAAGCTGCCATGTTATTGCATCCTTGCTGGTACAATGAGCTGCAGTAGGAGATTCCCCACAGCTGCACATAACACAGGGGCAGGGATGCTCAAGACAACATTGACCTATTATGGCCACATAGCCAATATTGTTGTCTTAATATGGCCATATAACCATATTAGGTCAATGAGCTCATGAGTATTACCTCCTTGTATACATTCAGCTGAAGAGAATACAGCCAGCAGCTCAATGGCCCAGCAATACAAATAATGTCCAGGTTCAGACCAAATCTAGTTTGGACCAAACTCAAGCTCATCCTTGGTCTTGAGTAATACAAACAAGTCCAACCTAGATTGTTACCTAGGTTGTATTTAGGGCTACATTTCTGCATAACCAAAACAGTTTGCAGCCTAGGGTGGCAGGACTACTAGTTTCAGCACAAAGTCACCCAGACATCACAGGCTGTCTGCAACTAATTCCTTTATATAATAAATACTTCCAGGCTGATCCCCTGCCTATCAGTGCAGTCCTCATCACTGCTGTCCCTGCACAGTTTAAGAATATTATGCCATGTCAATAAAAATGCGCAGTTCATTCACTCAAAATAGGATGTTTTCTCTACTGTTCTAGTTGTTAGCTTTCTGTCTGGTACTTTTTTGGATAACCAACCAGTTGAAGAAAAAGTAAGCAACACATGACAGTTGGCCTATGGGGCAAACATTATAAATCTGACACTGGGTGTAGTCTAAAAATGTGAGAAATTTCATTGAACAGGACTCAAATATCCCTACTTGCTCATTTGCTCAAGTCAATGAAAATTGCTGGTTTTACAAGTTTGCATTCAATGTCTCTGGACAATCTAGCAACATATTAAAAACTGATGTGTGATATACTGGTCAACCTTTTGTTTTCACCTGTAGATTTTGCCAGCAAATAACCCTCTATGCCCATGTTTTCATGATGTTCACGCCATGTATGTTTTACCCGTAATTAAGTCTTGTCAATATTTTTATCTTTTATTTGCAATGTGTTCTTGTACTGCCATGTAAATAGGTGATGTCATGGGATACAATATTTTTTACTAAAAGAATACAGGCAGTTGTAGTTTTAGACCCCAACATCTCTTGATCATTTTATTTGTATTTTTCTCTTTATATCCATTAGTTACTCTGCTCTTAGAATCAATATATTCATGCAGTTGTGGTGCACTCAAGTTCTTTTCTGTCTGTTCTTAATTTCTTAAGAGGAATTATTTACATAAACCAGATTTAGGTAAATTTAAAATGCCAAATATTTTAAAGGTTCTTACAATAGTATTTATATGTACATATTAATAAGTTGTAAAATCATTACAAACAAAAACAACCCTTACATGTGAAGTGTTTAACCTCCCTGGCGGTATGATTATGTCAGATTTTTGATGCTGAAAGCGGTACAATGTTTTGCATGGAAATTTGGCGTTTTATATTGTTGGCCTGTAATTCTTATAAATAACTCACTTAAATCTTTCCAAACAAGAGTCTAGTAGACATCCCGGGTATGATAAAGTTTGAAACACAAAATAATAAATTATAATATAATAAATAACTATAAATAATTATAACAAATAATAATATAATAATAAAAAAAACTATTCAATAATGTAATCAAATCAAAAACACAGAAATTTGCTCAGTTGCAGAATTGTCACTGTCATTACTTTCAGTGTTTGATGACGAATTTCCCCAACAAATTGCTATCGCTCAATTCTTCAAGTGATTCTAATTAATTATCGCTGTTTTCTAGCTGGTCTAAAACCACTTTTGATGTAAACGGAAACTTTTTGGTTGCTATGGACAATATCCAGTTTGCAGGCAGAAAGAACAGTATTTATAATATAAAACTGGATGCAGGGCATTGGACAAACCACTAGGGACAAAGGGGATGTGTAATTATTTGATACAGTACAGTAATCTGTAAGATTACAGTGTACTGTATGTTATGTGTTTTTCACTTTTTGAATTTGGCACCAAGCTCCGTCCCCGTGCATCGCAACGCTCGCAGGGAACGGAGATCGGCACTGTGAATCAAGCGGAGGACACACGGCTCGCAGACACAGCGGGGAGACATCGCAGGATCCAGGGGACAAGGTAAGTAAGCTGTAAGTAAGCGTGGCTCGGGGTTACCGCTTTTGGTACTGAAAATTCACCCCGAGTCACACTCGGGAATACCACCAGGGAGGTAAAATAAACCCCTTGCAGGTCTCTATAAAAAAATGTATCTACATTTGGCTGAACCTTATTCAGCACAGTGGAGCAGGCCATTAATGCAGCAAATTAGTGGTCTTATAATGAACAGATGAATTGATTTTATTAGTAACTCTACCCTCCCAAAGGTTAATTGTCTTACCATTGTAGATTACATTCTCATGAGATATCATCATTGATCATCAAATTCTTCCTATACTGGGGAAAGGTTTGGCAAGTTAAAAAAACAACAACTTTTGGTCTGTGATAATCACATAGGTGTCCTTTGGAAGCCTATAGTTTGCCAACATAATTTGTTTAACAGAAGTAAAAAAAAAAAAAATTTTGCAGAGTTAACCTCCCTGGCGGTATTCCCGAGTCAGGCTCGGGGTGAGTTTTTACTACCAAAAGCGGTAACCCCGAGCCAGACTTGGGATCGCATCGCAGTATCCAGGGAAAGTTACTTACCCTGTCCCCTGGATCCTGCGATTTCTCCCAGCTGTGTCTGCGAGCTGTCTCCTCGCTCTATTCACAGTGCTGAGCTCCGTTCCCTGTGAGCGTTGCGACGCACGTGGACGGGCATGGCGCCAAATTCAAAAAATTCAAAACACACAATACATACAATACTGTAATCTTACAGATAACAGTACTGTATAAAATAATTACACATCCTCTTTATCCCTAGTGGTTTGTCCAGTGCCCTGCATGCACTTTTATATTATAAATACAGTTTTTTCTGCCTGGAAACTTAAGAATGTCCATAGCAACCAAAAAGTGTCCCTTTTATGTCAAAAGTGTTTTTAGACCAGCTAGAAAACAGCGATACTAAATTAGAATCACTTGCAGAATTGAGCAATAGCGATTTATGGGGAAATTTGTCATCAAACACTGAAAGTTATGACAGCAACAATTCTGCAACTGAGCAAATTTTTGTGTTTTTGATTTGATTACATTATTGAATCATTTTTTTTATTATTTATAGTTATTTATTATATTATAATTTATGATTTTGTGTTTCAAACTTTATCATACCCCGGATGTGTACAAGACTCTTGTTTGGACAGATTTAAGTTTGTTATTCCTAAGAATTACAGGCCTACAATATAAAACGCCAAATTTCCATACAAAATAATGGTACTGCTTTCAGCATCAAAAATCTGACATAATTATACCGCCAGGGAGGTTAATTATATTTGTTGCATAACTAACTTGTCATATTTATTGCCGTCTTTCACATATGTGTTTTTAAGGCACATTGTGCGTTTTATTGAAAAAAAAAAATTGCAATGCAGAGAAGGTATGTAGAAAGGTGCATACTATAACATTCTAAAAAGCAGACATAATTCATAATAGACCTTTGGATTCCTATAAAACATTTTTGCAAAACATTCAATCCTTTCTATATAACATGGTCCTAAACCTTATTCAAAGCTAGTGGATTTACCTCAAAGTTGCAATGACCTTTTTGATTTACTAACATTGGAGAGTGTGAAATCTGGTGCAGCTGTGCATGGTGTTCAGTCAGCTTCTAATTTTAGCTTATTTAATTAAGCTTTGACAAAACAGCCTGGAAGCTGTTTTTTTATGCAGAGCCTCACCAGATTTTGCACTTTTCAGTTTTAGTGAATCAACCCATGTGCGTTGCACTTAGCCTAGGTTCACACTGATGCGGGTTTAACATTGTGCGAGTTCAGCTGAACCCGCACAATTCAAACCGGCAATGCAGTTCGACTTCGGGGGCGATTTGACAGACATCTGTGTCGGTTCATGCACAGAAAACTATTCAAATCACCGCCGAAAGTTGCCAAAAGTAGTACAGGAACTACTTTTGGGAATGGGTGCAGTGCCGCAAAGTTGGCATTGCACCAATTTGGACAGTGCCATTGTTGGCAATAGCCGCCGATTTGGCATGCGATTTGACATGTGAAATTGCATGCCAAATTGGTCCGATGGGAACATGGGCTAAATCTCCCATCCAAGTACTAATCAGGGCCAACCCTGCTTAGCTTCAGATATCAGAAAAGATAACAAGCATTCAGGGTGGTGTGGGCACTTAGTCAAATATGCAAATCATCGTAAAACCTTGTTAACCACTTCAGCCCCGGAAGGATTTACCCCCTTCCTGACCAGAGCACTTTTTGCGATATGGCACTGCGTCACTTTAACTGATAAAGTTGCACCCAAACAAAATTAACGTCTTTTTTTCCCCCCACAAATAGAGATTTCTTTTGGTGGTATTTGATCACCTCTGCGGTTTTAATTTTTTTAACTATAAACAGAAAAAAGTAACAATTTTGAAAAAAAACAACTATTTTTTACTTTTTGCTATAATAAATATCCCCAAAATGTATATAATAAAAAAAAAATCTTTCTCATTTTAGGCCGATATGTATTCTTCTACAAATTTTTGGTAATAAAAATCGCAATGAGCGTATATTGATTGGTTTGCGCTAAAGTTATAGCATCTACAAAATAGGGGATAGATTTATGGCATTTTTATTATTATTATTGTTTTATTAGTAATGGTGGCAATCTTCGATTTTTATCGTGACTCCGACATTGCGGCAGACACATCGGACACTTTTGACACTATTTTGGGACCATTGTCATTTATACAGCGATCAGTGCTATAAAAATGCACTGATTACTGTGTAAATGACACTGGCAGGGAAGGGGTTAAATGATAGGGGCGATCAAGGGGTTAACTGTGTTCCCTAACTGTTTTCTAATTGTAGGAGGGATTATCTCACTAGAACATGACAGAGATCACTGCTCCCGATGACAGGGAGCAGTAGGTCCCCGTCATGTTGCTAGGCAGAACATGGAAATGCCTTGTTTACATAGGTATCTGCCCGTTCTGCAGCTCGGTGTCACGATTGCGGGCCCCCAGGGGACATCGAGTCCGCAGCACCTGCGAGCATGCTCACGGAGTACGCAGTGGCACATGCGTGCCCACTAAGCTGCGATTTAACGGGTATGCCCATTTGCCCAGCTGTGCCATTGTGCCGACGTATATCATTGTGCGCTGGTCGGCAAGGGGTTAAAGGGAGCCTGCCACCTCATTGATGAAGGTTTTCCTGGACTGCATGCACATGCATTTCTTTCAAAAACTGTGGGGGGGAATTGACTAAAACTGGAGCGTACAAAATCACATGCAGCACTGTAAAGAAACCAGCTTCCAGGGTTTATTGCCAATATGTCATTGAATAAACTGAAGTTAGAAACCGATTGGCTACCATGCACAGCTGCGCCCAATTATAAGTGCTCTAGTTTTAAGAAAACTCCCCCTGTGTTTGTATGCTTTGGGGACCCTTAAACACATGTGCATAGTAATTACAAATCTTTCTTTACATTCAATGGGTTGCTTGGGTATAATCCTGTTGATCACAATTAAAAGTGCATACCACCTATATGGCGTAACCTATAAAAAGGTGTGAGCTTAGAAAAGAGGAATGCATGGGTATATCAGAGCTCTCTTGTGTAGCTAGATATCACATTTTATAGCCACTGCCACTAAATTCATTTGTTTCATAATACATATTCAAATAGTTGTCTTCTTATTTGAACAATTTTCCTTGCAGTAGTCATCACCACAGCGAGTGGTAAAATCAGCCTGTTTCAACAAAAACTCCCAAACTAGAATATGAAGACTTCAGTTTGCAAAAATTAGAATGCAGACAGGACCTGCTTATAAAATTGCCCTATATTCATAACCTGAGTAGCTATCTGTATGCCCTAATGTGTGCATATGGCCAGTTTGAAAATTGCTGCCAGTAAACTGCATTTTATGGTATAGGATTAGGTTCATATTTTTGAAAAAGCTTAGTTTCTTTGGAGTGGCTCAAAAAATACTGCTCTTAAGCATGAAACCTAATTGAATTATTTTCTTGCTAACCTTGAAAATAATTACCTGTAGTCTATGATTAATTTTACAATTTTTAAATATAATTCTAATTACTATTATTACATTATTGTAAAATTAGGGTTTTATATTATTAAAAGTGCATTATCAAGGTTTATTCACTTCTGGATATTTCATAAATTAATAAATTGTAGATGTTATGAAAAAACATTTACAGCAATGTCCAACCTATTTCGAAAAGTAATATTTGTGTGGCAGTCATGCTGCTCTTTTTGCTTTACTTGCTTAACTGCAATGGAGTCAAAGCCATTGATCAAGTCTGCAGTTTGGAAAATATGACTTAATTGCTTGCAAACTTGTTAAATACTATATGATTAGTATTACACCCAGATTATTAGAATATTCAGGATTGGCAGCCCAAGCATTGTACGATTAAGGTCATTCTACTCAAATACAAGTATAGGTCTATAACATCAACCTTAATATAAAGGCTGGTTATCATTTCCTAAAATACATTTCTGGGAAAATATGCTTATTTTTTTGTCATTTGGATATAGATATGCTTTGTCAGTCTTTAGATGTCTTCCCTCTTCCTCCTTATCCAAATCATATAGATAAAATAATCACTTCAAAATAAACAAGTAGCCTTCTTTAAAATAACACATATACACGTGTCGGTTCACACTGGGGCAACACGACTTCGAGCGCGACTTTTCAAGGCAACTTGGAGACGACTTGAGCGCGACTTCAGCGCTACTTGGAGTGACTTACAACGCGACTTCAAGTTGCCTCCAGGACAAGTGACTTTGCCAGTGGCCAATCACATAATAATCTGCTCTGTGGGAGGGAGGGGTTTGCCTTAGAAAACAATTTTCACTTCCTGGAAAGTTGCTTCAGTTAAGACGGAGGATCCGACTTGGAGGCGACTTCCATTGAAAACAATGGGTACAAGTCGCCTAGAAGTCACCTTGAAGTAGTACAGGAACCTTTTCTGAAGTCGGAGCGACTTCAGTAGTGTACATTAAGACGGCTCTCATTGACTAACATGGGATTTCTCATGTCGCATGACTTGGGGCGACACAAGTCAGATCCCAAGTCGCGGTAGTGTGAACCGGCACGAAGAGTTATCTATTATTATCTTGATTTCATGCTTGAAACTGTCCCTTTAGGACAGCTAAAACTACCTCATACAGTATAGGATGTGTTTTCCTTAGACTACAAAAACAGCACAAAAGTAAAGAATATCCAGTTTAAAAAGTTATTTATAGGTTTCTAAGACCATATCCGTATGAGTTCCTACCTTAAACACTGCTGCTCCATGCCCAGATAATTGCTTAAAATAATTAAAAGCTAGTTATGAGACTCCAACTTACAGATCAAAATCAAGTCACACATTTATGTAGACTCTTGTTGGCCTTCATACACCATGTTTGAGCTGGTGTGTTCACTAAGCACTATAGATCTATAGATGGCTAAGCATATTAAGTGTATTGGCAGGAAAAGAATACCAGTTGCCACATAAGTGATAGTTGCAAATTAAAGCCATATTCACACTTTTCTGAACACTGGACCCAAGAGAAAGTCTTAATTTAATATGTAAAGATAAATGAAAAACCAGACCTCCCAGTTTAAGGTCTGATCTAGAAAGTTAAGATGTGCGGCTTTCTTGATACTTGCTGTTAAGGCCTGTAGCATGAAGCAGGTTCCTCAAGAAAGGGGTTGAAGGCATCCATTTGAACCTTTCCCAATATGCCTTCATTAAAGTGAAAGTAAAATAAAAAAAAACACTGGTTGTTCATAGTTGTATATACTGTTGTTAAACCATACTTACAAATCTCTTTCTGCACTCTCTTCAAGAAAGAATCTTTCTAATATACTAAAATGAATCTGTGTTACATTAATTAATTTTAGTGCTAACAGTAGTGGAACAGTACAGAAAAAACTTTACAAGAATTTTATGGATTATTTTAACTTTCGGGTCATAAAGGAGAATACTGTTTGCCATTATAAGTATTTATTTTTATTTTTTCATTGGTAATATTTGAGGTAGCTGGGCAGAAAAAATACTCATATAGTATGGACCAATGTTTCTCAACTCCAGTCCTCAAGGTGCCCCAACAGGTCATGTTTTCATGATTTCCATTATTTTGCACAGGTGATTTGATCAGTTTCACTGCCTTAGTAATTACCACAGCCGTCTCATCTGGGGGAAATCCTGAAAACATGATCTGTTGGGGCACCTTGAGGACTGGAGTTAAGATATCAGTTCCTAGTGTACTTGTCGCTTTTATTGCAGAAAGTGAGGGGATGGGCATGCATTTACAGTGCATCTATGCTTGTCCGATCCACTCGAAAATAAAACCAGAATTTTAAAGAAAAGATTCCTGCACATACCTTACCTCATCTTCTAGAGTACTCTGGGAATCCTTGAGCAAAGGCTACTTTGCAAATGTTATGTGGTCTACTGTCAACTCTATAAATTGGAGCACCCTCAGAGTATCCTGAGACACTCCAGGAGTGAACCATGAGTATGTGCAGTCACCTATAAACACCTGCACTTAAATTCTGATTTCAGTTTGCAATGCATTAGTTGAGTATAGATATACATTTATTAAAAAAAAATATGAAAAAGGTAAACACTAGTTAAAAAAGGGTAACAGGTAACTCTAAGAATCACAAATTTGTTCATGACAGCAGATCAGGCAAATGACATACAGAGCAGATTTTTGATTATTTAGTCTTTGCTCAATGTTAAAAGGTTCATAGCAATCAGAAGTTCTTTTCAACTGTCTACTCTAAACATCTGACATCTTCCCATTGATTTTACTACAGATTGTCACTCCTATAAATAAAGACCAATAGGCACATTATTCTGTATAAAATAGCATTAATAAATAAAGACAGAGAACAAAAATTAAACGGAGGATTCAAACTGTATTGTAAACCAACTAACTTAGTTGGACTCTTAAAGGGGATGTTCTACCTTTTAGTACCTTGTGTAGATATTTGTATAGAAAAAATAACTCTATAATTTTAGTGACTATTTATATTGTTATTTCAAGCTTTGAGCGAAGTTCACTTTTTTGACCTTTTTTTCCTAGCTACCTTCTGGGCCTGTATTTTGCACACTAGCTGTGTATATTATTTACTTAGTCTGCTTTTGCTATGCAATGACAGCATAATATCATCTCTTATTAGTTTAAAGTAGTATGTATGAATAGTATGATACTGTATAAACCTAATTGCACAGTTTATCAAAGGAATGGTATTCTATGTAGCTTTTCTACAGTGCTTTGCTAAACCATGTAATAATAGTAAGTCTTCCTTGGGAATAATGATCCACTCTTATAGAGGACAGTTTCTGTTTACTCTTGGGTAATTTTAAAGATGACACTGAATGTTTATTGCACTTCAGTGCAGTGATGCGGCAATAAGTCCTTAAAAATCTAATAGAGGTTGTTAATGGCAGGTGCATGTATTGCTTTATAGAGTTTAGCAAAGGCTCTTTATTTTATGTCAGATTGTAATTCTCTTAAAATAATAAACTTAAAAAATGAAATTATAATAATTGTTGTGTGCTTTTATTGTCTGAAACTGTTAATTTAAAGTACCGTATATACTCGAGTATAAGCCGACTCGAGTATAAGCCGAGGTACCTAATGTTGTCCAAAAAACTGGGAAACCTCACTGACCCGAGTATAAGCCGATGCCCCACTGTTCCCTAGCTCGCTGTTCCCTGTAAATAGAAATTTTTACATTGTAATTATTACCTGTAAAGAAGTTGTGGCTGCGGCGTCCATCGTTCGAATTCCGCGGCGTCCACCGTTCGAATTCCGCGGTCTCTTCCTGTTCCTTACTTGATAGACGAGTCTCAGCAGACACTCTCCGCCTATCACGATCATTCTCTCATCCTTAGTTTTCCCAGCAGACACTGTGTTGGGTATTCCGCCAATCACAGACGTCTGCTGGAAAACTGAGGATTTTGAACGATGGACGCCGCGGAATTTGAACGATGGACGCCGCGGAATTTGAACGATGGACGCCGCGGAATTTGAACGATGGACGCCGCGGCCGCAACTTCTTTACAGGTAATATTTACAATGTAAAATTTATATGACTCGAGTATAAGCCGAGGGGGGGACTTTCAGCCCCCAAAAAAGGGCTGAAAATCTCGGCTTATACTCGAGTATATACGGTATATGTAAACTCAGTCACTAACATCTCATATTACATGTTAATAAAATGGAATAATGTATTTTCAATATTTTTTTTAATCTAGAGCTACCATTAACCACTTCAGCTTCAAAAGGTTTTACCCCCTTCATGACCAGGTCATGTTTTGCTATGCATCACTGCGCTACTTTGACTGACAATTGTGCAGTCATGCAAAGCTGTACCCAAACTATATTTAACCGATTGCTGACCGCCATCTGTACATATACGAAGGCAGAATGGCACGGCTGCACGAAACAACGTACCTGTGCGTTGCTTTGAATTTGCCGCCGTGCGGGCACGCGTGCCGCGTGTTCCGTGACCATGTCCGTGGGACCCGCGGACTCGATGTCCGCTGGTGTACCGCGATCGTGTCACGGAGAGGCAGAATGGGGAGATGCCTTTGTAAACAAGGCATTTCTCTGTTCTGTCTAGTGACAGGACAGTAATCTACTGCTCCCTGTCATCAGGAGCAGTGATCACTGTCGTGTCACTTGTAGTCCAGCCCCCACACAGTTAGAATCACTCCCTAGGACACACTTAACCCCTTCCTCGCCCCCTAGTGGTTAACCCCTTCCCTGCCAGTGTCATTTACACAGTAATCAGTGCATTTTATAGCAGTGATCGCTGTATAAATAACAATGGTCCCAAAATAGTGTCAAAAGTGTCCGATGTGTCCGCCATAATGTTGCAGTCATGATAAAAATCGCTGATCGCCGCCATTACTAGGGATGAGCCGAACACCCCCCGGTTCGTTTCGCACCAGAACCTGCGAACGGACCGAAAGTTCACGCAAACTTTAGAACCCTATTAAATTCAATGGGACTTGAACGTTCAAAATCAAAAGTGCTAATTATGAAGGCTAATATGTAAGTTATTGTCTTAAAAAGGGTTTGGGGAACCTGGGTCCTGCCCCAGGGGACATGTATCTATGCAAAAAAAAGTTTTAAAAACTGCAGTTTTTTCGGGGGCAGTGATTTTAATAATGCTTAAAGTGAAACAATAAAAGTGAAATATTCCTTTAAATTTCGTACCTAGGGTGTGTGTATAGTATGCCTGTAAAGTCGCGCTTGTTTCCCGTGCTTATAACTGTCCCTGCACAAAGTGTCATTTCTGAAGGAAAAAAAGTCATTTAAAACTCACTCGAGGCTATAATGAATTGTCGGCTCCCGGCAATACAAATTCAATTACCAGACCCTTCAGGTCTGGTATGGATATTAAGAGAAACCCTGCCGCAAATTTAAAAAATAAAATGCGTGGGGTTCCCCCAAATATCCATACCAGGCCCTTCAGGTCTTGTATGAATTTTAAGGGGAACTCCACCCCAAATAAAAAAAAAATGGCGTGGAGTTCCCCCAAAAATCCATACCAGACCCTTTATCCGAGCACGCAACTTGGCAGGCCGCAGGAAAAGAGGGGTGGACGAGAGAGCGCCCCCCCTCCTAAACCGTACCAGGCCACATGCCCTCAACATGGCGAGGATGTCCCCATGTGGGGGTAATGTGGCATGGGGCAGGGGGCTTATCAGAATCTGGAAGACCCCTTTAACAAAGGGGACCCCCAGATCCCAGCCCCCCCCCCATGTGAATAGGTAAGGGGTACATTATACCCCTACCATTTCACGAAGAAAGTGTAAAAAAATGTAAAAAAACCTCACAGACACCTTGGAAAAGTCCTTTATTAAAAATAAAAAAAACATTCCAGCGATGAAATCCAATGTCCCGCGGCGATCCGATGTCCAGCACTGTCCACACGAAACGTCATTGGCTGAGCCTGAGCGGACCTGATGGGGAACTTCCTACGCAGTGTATTAAATGAATAGACCCACCCCTTCTAAAGTTACCCATCAGGGCCGCTCAGCCAATGACGTAGGTGTAAGGCTAAGCGGACCAGATGCGGACCGTGAGAAGGGGCGGGTCTATTCATTTATTACACTGGAGGAAGTTCTCCATCAGGTCCGCCCCCTCGTATGTCAGACCCCGCCTACGTCATTGGCTGAGCGGACCTGATGGGGAACTGCCTCTGAGGTGTAATAAATGAATAGACCCGCCCCTTCTCACGTTCCGCATCTGGTCCGCATAGCCTTACACCTACGTCATTGGCTGAGCGGAGCTGATGGGGAACTTTATTTAATACACTGTGGAGGAAGTTCCCCATCAGGTCCGCTCAGGCTCAGCCAATGATGTTTCGTGTGGACAGCGCTGGACATCGGATCGCCGTGGGACACTGGATTACATTGCTGGAATTTTTATTTTTATTTTTTTTAATAAAGGACTTTTCCAAGGTGTCTGTGTGGTTTTTTTACATTTTTTTACACTTTCTTCGTGAAATAGTAGGGGTGCAATGTACCCCTTACCAATTCACATAGGGGGGGGCCGGGATCTGGGGGTCCCCTTTGTTAAATGCGTCTTCAAGATTCCGATAAGCCCCCTGCCCGCAGACCCCCACAACCACCGGGCAAGGGTTGGGGGGATGAGGCCCTTGTCTCCATCAACATGTTGACGGCATGTGGCCTGGTACGGTTCAGGAGGGGGGGCGCTCTCTCGTCCCCTTCTTTTCCTGCGGCCTGCCAGGTTACGTGCTCAGATAAAGGGTCTGGTATGGATTTTTGGGGGAACTCCACGCCATTTTTTTTAAAATTTGGGGTGGAGTTCCCCTTAAAATCCATACCAGACCTGAAGGGCCTGGAATGGATATTTAAGGGAACCCCACGCATTTTTTTTTAAATTTGCGGCAGGGTTCCCCTTAATATCCATACCAGACCTGAAGGGCCTGGTAATTGAATTTGGGGGGACCCCCACGCATTTTTTTTTTACCAATGACTATTCTATGTATTGCCGAGAGCCGACAATTCATTATAGCCGCAAGTGAGTTTTAAATTACTTTTTTTCCTTCAGAAATGACACTTTGTGCAGGGACAATTCTAAGCACGGGAAACAAGCGTGACTTTACAGGCATACTATACACACACCCTAGGTATGAAATTTAAAGGAATATTTCACTTTTATTGTTTCACTTTAAGCATTATTAAAATCACTGCTCCCAAAAAAAACGCCTTTTTTTAAAACTTTTTTTTGCATTGATACATGTCCCCTCCCTGGGGCAGGACCCGGGTCCCCAAACACTTTTTATGACAATAACTTGCATATAAGCCTTTAAAATTAGCACTTTAGATTTCTCCCATAGACTTTTCGAATTTGCCGTGAACACCCCAAATTGTTTGCCGTTCGGCGAACGGGCGAACAGGCAATGTTCGAGTCGAACATGAGTTTGACTCAAACTCGAAGCTCATCCCTCTTTAATGTAATGTCTGGTCCCGGCAATATGGATGAAAATCATTGAGAAAAATGGCATAGGTACCCTCACCACCACCCCCCAGCCCATTACCAGCCCATTACCAGCCCCTTTGGGTCTTGTATGGATATTAAGGGG
Organism: Rana muscosa; assembly: GCA_029206835.1. Lineage (NCBI taxonomy): Eukaryota > Metazoa > Chordata > Amphibia > Anura > Ranidae > Rana > Rana muscosa. Next base: position 33,187,431 of record CM055118.1, on the reverse strand, counting down.
AACTCTGCACCCAAATTAAAAAAAGGCCCTATCTACTCTGAGCAGCAGTATACGGGCGGTGCAAACAAGACAGGGTTGTAGGTTTGTTCTTAAGTAGAATCTGTTTGTAATTTGGAACAGGTACATTTTTTAAGTGTAGCTCCAGCCAAAAAATCTATTTTTAAGCTTTTTGGAAAACATAAGGAATGGTTATCACCCCTGTAATATTTGTTTTGCTGTCTGTGCACCTGTTCAGAAGATTTCACCTCACTTTCCATCCCAATGACAAATGTTTTTAGAAAAATTGGGGTTTTTAGTGAAACAAGGATTGGTGATAAAGCATCAGTAGAGAGGAGACACCTTTTTCCCATATTAACTCTTACAGGAGAGAATTTCCCTTCCTAGGGGTTGATTTCCTCTCACTTCCTGTTGTCTCCTTCCGTTTGCAAGTAGGAGTCGTTTGAAAGTTGAATGTTTGAAAGTAGGGGCCTGCCGTATATACTCTGCAGAAATTTGGCCCCTAGGTGTTGGTGTTGCCACAACACTGTAAGCCCTCACAGTTACTCTTGGTGGGCGCAGGAATGGGCCCAGCTGTGAACTATTATATCAAGAATTGTAATTACATGCCCCTGTTGAACAGGGGAAGAAAAATTGGGCCTTTGGTGGTGGTGCTGGTGCCACAACACTGTAAGCCCTCACAGTTACTATTGGTGGGCGTAGGAATGGGCCCTGCTGTGAATTATTAGATCAAGAATTGTAATTACATGCCCCTGTTTAACAGGGGCTGAAAAATTGGGCCTTAGGTACTGGTGCTGGTGCCACAACACTGCAACCCCTCGCAGATACTGTAGTTTGAGCGCAGTAATGAGTCCTGCTGCAAAGTATTGCATTAAAAATTGTAATTATACGCCCCTGTTAAACAGGGGCTGAAAAATTGGGCCTTAGCCACTGGTGGCGGTGCCCAGAAACAAAAATGTTCTTACATGCTATCAGCATGATCATTGAGGAGAAAGAGGATAGTCACTCAGCATAACAGGATAGTCACTCTGCATCAGCATAGGCAGTCTTGAAGGGATCTGACATTTCAAAGAAAATTATCCTGTTACATCAGCATCAGGTGCTTGGTAGCTGGTGGTGATCCAAGACTGATTAATTTTTATGAAGGTCAGTCAATCGACCGAGTCGGTGGACAGGCACACCCTGTGATCAGTTACAAAGCCACCAGCAGCACTGAATGTGCGTTCCGAAAGAACGCTGGATACAGGACAAGCCAGTAGCTCAATTGCATACTGTGCAATAGGGATGAGCTTCGAGTTCGAGTCGAACTCATGTTCGACTCGAACATTGCCTGTTCGCTCGTTCGCCGTACAGCGAACAAATTGGGGTGTTCGCGGCAAATTCGAAAAATCTATGGGAGAAATCTAAAGTGCTAATTATAAAGGCTTATATGCAAGTTATTGTCCTAAAAAGTGTTTGGGGACCCGGGTCCTGCCCCAGGGGACATGTATCAATGCAAAAAAAAGTTTTAAAAACGGACGTTTTTTCGGGAGCAGTGATTTTATTAATGCTTAAAGTGAAACAATAAAAGTGAAATATTCCTTTAAATTTCGTACCTGGGGGGTGTGTATGATATGCATGTAAAGTGGCGCATGTTTCCCGTGCTTAGAACTGTCCCTGCAAAAAATGTCATTTTTGAAAGAAAAAAAGTCATTTAAAACTCACTCGCGGCTATTATTGGATTGTCGGCTCTCGGCAATACATACAAAAGTCATTGATAAAAAAAAAAAAAAAAAGCGTGGGGGTTCCCCAGAATTCAATTACCAGGCCCTTCAGGTCTGGAATGGATATTAAGGGGAACCCCGCCGCAAATTTAAAAAAAAATGACGTGGGGTTCCCCCAAATATCCGTTCCAGGCCCTTCAGATCTGGCATGGATTTTAAGGGGAACTCCACACCAAATTAAAAAAAAAATGGCGTGGAGTCCCCCTAAAAATCCATACCAGACCCCTTATCCGAGCACGTAACCTGGCCGGCCGCAGGGGAAGAGGGGGGGACGAGAGAGCGCCCCCCCCTCCCTCCTGAACCGTACCAGGCCACATGCCCTCAACATGGGGAGGATGCCCCCATGTTGATGGGGACAAGGGCCTCATCCCCACAACCCTTGCCCGGTGGTTGTGGGGGTCTGCGGGCGGGGGGCTTATCGGAATCTGGAAGACCCCTTTAACAAAGGGGACCCCCAGATCCCGGCCCCCCCCTATGTGAATTGGTAAGGGGTACATTGTACCCCTACTATTTCATGAAGAAAGCGTAATTTAAAAAAAAAAAACACACAAACGCCTTGAAAAAGTCCTTTATTAAAAAAAAAAACAAAAAACATTCCAGCGGTGAAATCCAGTGTCCCGCGGCGATCCCGATGTCCAGCGCTGTCCTTCATTGGTTGTGCCTGAGCGGACCTGATGGGGAACTCCCTCTCAGTGTTTTAAATGTATAGACCCGCCCCTTCTAAAGTTCCCCATCAGGTCCGCTCAGCGGACCAGATGCGGAACATGAGAAGGGGCGGGTCTATACATGTATTACCAAAGTGAGAGAAGTTCCCCATCAGGTCCACCCCCTCGGTATGTCGGACCCGCCTACATCATTGGCCTGAGCGGGGAACTTCCTTCACTGTGTAATTTAAATTTACACAGTGAAGGAAGTTTCCCCGCTCAGGCCAATGACGTAGGCGGGGTCTGACATACCGAGGGGGCGCACCTGATGGGGAACTCCCTTCACTGTGTAATACATGTATAGAGTCTATACATGTATTACACAGTGAAGGGAGTTCCCCATCAGGTGCGCCCCCTCGGTATGTCAGACCCCGCCTACGTCATTGGCCTGAGCGGGGAAACTTCCTTCACTGTGTAAATTTAAATTACACAGTGAAGAAAGTTCCCCGCTCAGGCCAATGACGTAGGCGGGTCCGACATACCGAGGGGGCGGACCTGATGGGGAACTTCTCTCACTTTGGTAATTCATGTATAGACCCGCCCCTTCTCATGTTCCGCATCTGGTCCGCTGAGCGGACCTGATGGGGAACTTTAGAAGGGGCGGGGTCTATACATTTAAAACACTGAGAGGGAGTTCCCCATCAGGTCCGCTCAGGCACAACCAATGAAGGACAGCGCTGGACATCGGGATCGCCGCGGGACACTGGATTTCACCGCTGGAATGTTTTTTTGTTTTTTTTAATAAAGGACTTTTTCAAGGTGTTTGTGTGTTTTTTTTTTTTTTTAAATTACGCTTTCTTCGTGAAATGGTAGGGGTACAATGTACCCCTTACCAATTAACATAGGGGGGGCCGGGATCTGGGGGTCCCCTTTGTTAAAGGGGTCTTCCAGATTCCGATAAGCCCCCCGCCCGCAGACCCCCACAACCACCGGGCAAGGGTTGTGGGGATGAGGCCCTTGCCCCCATCAACATGGGGACATCCTCCCCATGTTGAGGGCATGTGGCCTGGTACGGTTCAGGAGGGAGGGGGCCGCTCTCTCGTCCCCCCCTCTTCCCCTGCGGCCGGCCAGGTTGCGTGCTCGGATAAGGGGTCTGGTATGGATTTTTAGGGGGAGTCCACGCCATTTTTTTTTAAATTTGGGGTGGAGTTCCCCTTAAAATTCATGCCAGATCTGAAGGGCCTGGAATGGATATTAAGGGGAACCCCACGTAATTTTTTTTTAAATTTGCGACGGGGTTCCCCTTAGTATCCATTCCAGACCTGAAGGGCCTGGTAATTGAATTCTGGGGAACCCCCACGCTTTTTTTTTTTATCAATGACTTTTGTATGTATTGCCGGGAGCCGACAATTCATTAATAGCCGCGAGTGAGTTTTAAATGACTTTTTTTCTTTCAAAAATGACATTTTTTGCAGGGACAGTTCTAAGCACGGGAAACATGCGCCACTTTACATGCATATCATACACACCCCCCAGGTACGAAATTTAAAGGAATATTTCACTTTTATTTTTTCATTTTAAGCATTATTAAAATCACCGCTCCCGAAAAAACGTCCGTTTTAAAAACTTTTTTTTGCATTGATACATGTCCCCTGGGGCAGGACCCGGGTCCCCAAACACTTTTTAGGACAATAACTTGCATACAAGCCTTTATAATTAGCACTTTAGATTTCGAACGTTCGAGTCCATTGTATTTAATAGGGTTCTAAAGTTCACACGAACATTTTGTCTGTTCGCAGGTTCTGGTGCGAACCGAACAGGGGGGTGTTCGGCTCATCCCTGCTGTGCAAGCTCTGGCCAGTGATCCATCCTTAAGACCCAGTAACCCAGAGGATTTTCGGTGGGAAAGGTGTCCAAGTCTGATCTTGCCCCTGGGTATTCCTGCACCATGTAAACCAGACACTGGCGATGGTTGCTGGAACCGATCATACCTTGGGGCTGCGTACTAAAAAATTATCTGAACACATCGGTCAGACGGCCACCTTCTCCACCGCTCATTCTTTGACTGACTGAAGCCTCAGCAACACGTTGTCCAGGCTCAGGAATTTGTAACCTCCTAGTCTCTGGGAACGCGTTGCACAGACCTTTCTGCAAGGCCTCCCGAAGATGTTTCATCCTCTTCTCCCTCTACGACGGCAAGATAAGGCCCGCAATCTTACCCTTGTAACGTGGATCAAGGAGGGTTGCCAGCCAGTAATGACCCCTCTCCTTGATCGCACGAATACGAGGATCCTTCCGCAGGCTTTGCAGGATCAGGGAGGCCATGCAGCGTAGGTTTGCTGAGGCATTTGGTCCGGAGTCCTCTGGGTCACTGAGGACGACATGATCCGCAGCCACCTCCTTCCAGCCACGTACAAGTCCATGGGTGTCTTGGGACTGTAATTGATCCCTTGAAGACTGCTGCTGATGCTGAGTGCTAGTCTCCACCTCCATGCTGACATAAACCTCCTTGTCCTCTTCCTGTGTGATAGGCGGGCCAGCAGGAACACTGTCTAGATAAAGGGGTCCTTGAGAGGTAAGGAAGTCCTCCTCTTCCTACCTCTGTTCTGCCTCAAGTTCCCTGTCCATTATTCCACGCAGCGTGTGCTCCAACAGGTGGCCAAGAGGGACAGTGTCACTGATGCATGCACTGTCACTGCTCACCATCCTCGTGGCCTCCTCAAATGGTGCCAGGACAGTGCATGCATCCCTGATCATGGCCCACTGGCATGGGGAAAAAAATCCAAGCTCCCCTGACCCTATCCTGGTGCCATATTGCAACAGATACTCATTGATGGCCCTCTGCTGCTTGTGCAGCCACTGCAGCATGGCCAACGTAGAGTTCCACCTGGTGGGCATGTCACAGATTAGGCAGTTCTTGGGCAGGTTGATATCCTTTTGCAGGTCAGCCAGGCGAGCACTGGCATTATATGACCGGCAGAAATGCCCACAGAGTTTCCTGGCCTGCTTCAGGACCTCCTGTATAAGCCCGGGTACCTGCCCAAGAACCGCTGCACCAAGTTAAGGACATGAGCCAAACAGGGCACATGGGTCAGTTATCCCTGTCGGAGGGCGGAGAGGAGGTTGGTGCCATTGTTGCAAACCACCTTTCCTGGCTTAAGCTAGCATGGCGCCAACCACCTCTGAGCCTGCCCCTGCAGAGCTGACAGAATCTCTGCCCCAGTGTGGCTCCTGTCCCCCAAGCACACCAGCTCATGCACCGTATGGCATCTTTTTGCCTGCGTACTTGCGTAGCCCCTTGAATGCCGACCGAGCACCGCTGGTTCCAAGGACAAAGCACAGGTAAAGGCCATGGAGGAAGAAGAAGAGGAGGGGGTGGAGGAGAGAGGTGTGTCAGAATCACCATTAGTAACATTTTGGAGGCATGGTGGCGGAACAACCTCCAACACTACTGCACCTTGTCCTGCATCCTTCCCAGCTGCCAGCAGAGTCACCCAATGCGCTGTGAAAGATAGGTAACGTCCCTATCCATGCCTGCTGGACCATGAGTCAGCGGTAATATGCACCTTACCGCTGACCGCCCTGTCCAGCGAGGCCAAGACATTGCCTTCCACATGCCAGTAGAGAGCCGGAATCGTCTTCCGTGAGAAAAAGTGGTGTTTGGGAACCTGCCATTGAGGAACCACACGTTCCACAGAATCATGGAAGGGGGGAGAGTCTACCAACTGAAAAGGCAGCAGTTGAAGTACTAGCAATTTAGCCAATCTAGGCTTCAACCGCTGGGCATGTGGATGGCTGGGAGCGAACTTCTTTCTGCAGTGCAGCAGCTGGGGCAGGGAAATTTGCCTGGTACAATCGGACGTCAGAGTACCGATAGCAGATTGCCCGCAAGTACTTGGCTGTGACACACCTTATTCTACACCTTCATTCCTCTCAGTGCAGGTTTCAGAGAGGACTGAAGGTATAGTGGGATTGGAGATCCCAGCTGATGAGGAGCAAGGAGAGGTCCGCTGTTCTTTGGTGTGGGTCTTTTAGGTAAGTTTGCCAATGGACTGCATGGCAGGTCGACATATGTCTGGTCAAGCACGTGGTGCCCAAGCGGCTGATGTTTTGGCCACGCGAGATACGCTTCAGACATATGTTGCAAATGGCAACGGTGCGATCTGCTGCACACATCTAAAAAAAGGCCCACACCAAAGAACTTTTGGAATAACGTGCAGAGACAGCAGCGCCCTGCACATGCGGAGCTCTGCGGTGTGATGCAGTTAGTGTGCTGCCTATAAGCTGGCCCCTGGAGGGCATCCTGCCTCGTTTGGAGATGTGCCTCCTCCTCACCCTCCTCTCTCCTCCTCCTCTCTCCTATCAGGCACCCACGTGGAGTCAGTGACCTCATCATCCCCTCCCTTCTCATCACTGGAGCAAATCTGGCAGTATGCTGCAGCTGGGGGAACATGACTGTCAGATAGCTGTCCTTGTTGGGCACCCCCTCTCTCTGGGCTCACGTTACTACCCCCTCTCTCTGGGCTCATGTTACTGCCTTCCTCTAGCTGGGTTCCATCATCGGAGCCTTCAAAATGCTGGGCATCCTCCTGGTGCATGTACCCAACACTGTGGTTAAACAGTTTGGGGGACTCCTCAGGAGGACATGGTGGGGCTAGGGAAGGAGTGATTGATGCCATTGAGCCAAGGGAAGAGGCCGCTTTGGCAGCTGCTTTGCCAGACAAAGTACCCTGAGCCTGGGTGAGAGAGGATGAAAAGGATGAGGACGGCTTGGTCATCCACTCTACCAAGTCTTGGGCATGTTGCGGCTCAACATGGCCAGCTGCCAAAAAGAAGAACAAGCATGTTCCACGGCCACGTGCTGATGAGGATGCACCGTTTCCACGACCAGCACTGTTGCCTCTAGACACAGAGCGTGCTTGCCCTCTTTTATTGCCTCGTGACTGTCTGCCTCGCCTTGTTTTCCTTCCAGACATACTAATGGTTGCAGTGAGATGTAGCTGCACAAAGGTGGGATGTGTATATGTGTATATTTATATATATATATATATATATATATATATATATATCTGTACTGATTATAATGCAGCTATCAAAATCAACTGCCTGCTGTGGCATTAGTATGAGAAAAGCAGCAATTGTCTTCAGTTAGTTTTAGGTGAACACTGTGCAGAGGACACAGTACACTAACTGAAAATACTTGCAGCTCTCTGCCTGTGGTTTATTATGAGACCACCACAAATTGTATGCAGGTTCCTTTAAGTGAACGCTGTGCAAAGGACAGAAGTACACTAAATTAAATTAATGCAGCTCCCTGCCTGTGGTTTTATTATGAGAACACCACTATTTGTATTCAGGTAAGCTTTAGGTGAACGCTATGAAAAGCACACAGTACACTAAGTGAAACACTGCTGCAGCTAGCACAATCACCTGCCTGCCTGTCACAGTATAGAGAATAACAGTAACGGACCTAGCTAAACTGAATACAGTGTATAAATATATATACAACACCTAGGATGCATATATATCCTCTACACACTATTACTGCAGCTAACTGACTTGCCTGCCTGCTCTATCTAACTCAAATCAAATTACACTGTCTCTCTCTCTGTCTCTTTACTTTAACCAATGCCAACACACTACACAGGGCCGCCAAGCCGGCGGCCTTATATAGTGTGGGGCGTGTACTAAACCCCCTGAGCCATAATTGGCCAAAGCCACCCTGGCTTTGTCCAATTACGGCTCTCTGTTCATACGGCGCTGTGATTGGCCAAGCATGTGGGTCATAGTGCATGCTTGGCCAATCATCAGCCAGCAATGCACTGCGATGCCGCAGTGAATTATGGGCCGTGACGCGCAATTAGAATTTTGTGCGAACGGCCCATAATGTTCGCAATTCGGCGAACAGCCGATGTTCGAGTTGAACATGGGTTTGACTCAAACACGAAGCTCATCCCTACTCACAGGTGGCAAAGGTGGGCACAGATGAGGCAGCGGCTGCTCTCCTTGATCGGGACTGATGTCCCTCTGACAGCCACCGGTGATCCGCTTTTTTTCTCCTCACTCTATTAGTTCTCCTATTTTTTCTCCTCACACTAAAATAGACAATTACCGGCTCTGTTTACATCACATGATCAGCTGTTATTGATTGACAGCTAATGACGTGGTAAGGGGTCGGACTTGTGGACTCGTTGATCACAGAGCCGCTCGAGCATGGAAAGATGTCATGTGACAGCCTCTTGCCAAAGTAGGTCTGCGCTATAGCTGTCATTCGGCTATAGCGCGGACGGGAAGTGGTTAAGTCGGTTTCTAACATATTAAATAAGCAACCTAAATGTATTTCTGCCCCAGAGAGCAGTAAAATAACACAATCGTACAGGTGATGAGGAGGTAATGACCGGCATTCTTTTTTATCATAGATATCTTGAAACTTGGAATACTGTGGTGGAAGCTGTTCATAAAACTGTGTAGTTGTCGCATCAGCTTCTGATTCCTTGATCAATAGAGAATGTGTTTGAAAAGGTTCTCTGCAATGTTCCTTTCAATGGGGGGGGGGTGTAAAACGTATAGTCCGTGCCCCACCCCCCCAGGTTTATGGAAGGATTATGGGTGGAAAACCAAAAAATGCCCAGGATAACAGGAAATTTAGGTGACATAATCACCTGAAAGTTGATAGTCTCATGATGATCAGCCTTAAAATGTTAAAGAGTTAAAAAAAAAGTTTCAAGGGTAACAGTTCCTGAAGATAAAGGTGAACCATCAACTGTCTCCATATCAATAGAGACAGGTTGTTTTTTTGCTTGAATAATATTGCTTTTGACTAATGTTATGCCCATAAAGCTCTCCTCGTGTCCCAGAGTTTAACATGGAATTTCACAGCCCTCGTGATAATTTTAATAGGGATGTCAAAATAAGATAGTAGAGAATTAACTTTATTTTTTGGGGGCGTGGTTTTACCTCGCTGGAAGATGGCTGCTTAACTGGAGAGCTTCTGTCGCCTCAGGACAGGATCCAGACCCAGCAGAAGCTAGAAACTCTAATTTTGGCAACAAATATGGGAATCACGTCCCACGACTCCTCAGCAACCAACTCCTGTTCTCTCCACAATTCTAGCGGGAGATTAGGCTAAAACATCCCAGGGATCTTCCGCAGTAGGTGAGTAACATGGCCACCATTAGAGATATACTCCAAGACATTCAGGCAATAGCAACCAGAGTGTACGAGGTAGAGAAGATGGCCACACAACATGGGGAAACCATCCCCCATATAAACCACTCGATAGACACCCACACCTTACAGCTGTGTGATCTCCAGCGTAATTTGGAAGATCTGGACAACCGTGGAAGAAGGCACAACTGGAGGATCCGCAGCCTACCTGAGATGATAGATTCAGAACAACTCCAGCCCATGGTAACAGACATTTTCAACAACCTCAAAGACAGATCTCATACAGCACCAATCGAGGTGGAACACATCCATCATGCCCTTAGACCCTCCACGCAACATAGTCTGCTGTTTAGTCAACTACAGGCTGAAAGAAGACATCCTAAGAAAAGCCCGTAACAGAATACAAATATTCCACAGTGGGGCTAACATCCAAATATATCAATACCTTTCTGATATCACCCTCCAGCACTGTAGAGATCTCCGCCCCTTGCTTGAGGTCCTTCGCACAATCGGTGTAAATTTATCTTCTGCCTGTCAGCTTCCACGCAGGACTGGATGGCCCTCATATGAGTCCCCGAGGACTTGCAACATTTTTATGCTACACTTGATATCTCAATGATTGAGGTGCCTAATTGGTACGTGATTTTCTTCCCCTCTTCCATGAGACCAGATCCACCTTGGGGAGTATCCATGGATACTCAAGATCAGCGGTATCGCCGCCAACACTCAATCTGAAGCTAGATCATGGTCCTCCTTCCCAGGCTCACATCCAGGCTTGAGTCCTACATAGTCTCTGCAACCTTGCAAAGCTCGCCAAGACTAACATTTTATGTAAAAAGAAAAAAGGAAGCGCTGGCAAATCAAATGGAAGGACTGCTGCACCTGGGACTCCCTGAACACCGGGAGAAAAAATAGATGAATGTAATTAAAGTGTGCTGTCCCAGTGTATCAAACTAACATACTATCTGAAATAAAAAATATTAGGTTGTGAAAAAATGTAATGCACCTGAAAATGGGACTAACGCCCGTGCGATATAACATAACACAAAATAGATTTCAGAGGTACAAATGTGAACAACAACCAACCTTGCTGAAACATAAGTGGCAAATTAACAGTGATTCACACACATAGCAATCAAGTATGAGATAACAACAATGAATCTTAATAAGTAAACATTTGAGCGCACAGTCCCCAAAAAATTAATAATAAAATATATATAAAATATCTAAAAAATTAAAAAATGTAAAAGTGAAAAATACAATAAAAAAACACAGCCCCAAGAAAAACTGTAAATGTGTGTTGGTATTGTAGTGTTCAGTAGCCTTAAAAGTGCTGCATGCATTAACACCATGCACAAATAATGAAATGGCAGCTTACCACCAGACCTGAAAGGTCAATAAGCATACACGCTGATCACAGATGAGGCAACGACAATCTGGGTTGCTTCCTCACTAGGACTCACTAGGACTCCGAATTCACACAGACTCTAGGCTCACCAGACAAAGGAAAGATACAATTTATTAAAAAAGATTGCACTTACAAACGATTACATAAGTGGTAGCACAGAATATCGTGGTGGCACGGCCGCCGCATGCAGTATGGTCCGTGCGCGATAATGTTACGGCTGACTCCGCCCAACACGTTTCCCCTTATGAGGCGTCAACTGGGATTGGAGATCAGCCCACAGCGTCATATCCATCACATTTAAAGTGGAAATCCGGAACTTTTAGTGACATGCAGAGGAGCCCCATGGCCAGGAGATATACTAGTTCCTGTTTCCCTGCTCCATAAGCAAATAGTTCCAAGCAATTTACAAAAGTTAAAAAGCCTCCGAAATTACCCTTATCATAAAGGGGAATATTATCCTTAGCAGTATTATATACTAGCAAGATAAATAAATAAATATTTAAAATTCTAAAACTTCTGTAATTATTAAGGGTAATAAAAGACATTTGTCCCAAATTAGCCCCTATGAGTGCCAACTCATTTTGAACAGAAATTAAAATATATAACACACATTATATGTAATTCCAGAGAGATTCATTTCTAATTATAGTGAGAGAATGAGGGCATTGACTCAATGCACCATACTTACGCACCAACACTATACAGGAGTAAAAAAAAATATCTATATATCCTATCGTAAAAAGTATTCAAAAAATGATACAAAAAATATATTTGAGCTCTTGACCCGACCCTTGACACCTCTACGGGCACTTCATCCATCCCTTTCTCAGCTTTACGACAGGCTAAATTGGGGTTGGCCTCGTTGGCCCTCCATGACACGTGGCACACTCTGCATCCTAGGGGTAGAGACTATATATTTTTCTCCTCTCCACACCAACGCTACTCCAGGTTGGACTACATCTTTATCTCCCAGCGGGATTTGCAGTTTGTATACGAGGCGACCATTGAAAACATGGTCCTATCAGACCACCACCCAGTCACCCTGACCTTAAGATTCCCGCAGAAGGAGACATCCACTAAGATCTGGAGGCTTGACGCCTCACTTCTTGCGGATCTTGCTAATGTTGCCGCCCTCAAACAAGCCATTAGCGAATATTTTTGCCAGAACGATACCTCGGAAGTCTCTCCCATGACCCTGTGGGAGGCTCATAAATGTGTGATCAGGGGGCACCTTCTGTCTCTGGCGGCCAGGAAAAAGAGGGAACGCAGAGAGTTGATTCAGTCTTTGGTTGAGAAAATCTCTAAATTGGAAGCTCAACACAAGTGCTCGCTGGCAATTGGGGCAGCATCCGAACTGGCGGATGCTAGAATTCTCTTGCGCGAGGAACTGTTTAAAGGAGCTCGGAAACGCTTCATGCTATCCCAAAAACTGTTCTATGAACAGGGGAACAAGCCTGGCAAACTGCTTGCGAGATTTACGCAAAAACGTGTTCTCGCCTCAACCATCCATCAGGTGAGGGATAGACAGGGTAAGATTCATACGAAAAATGAGGACATTGTGCGACAGTTTAAGGATTTCTACAGCAATTTATATAAAATTAAGGGGAAAGAGGAAGGTGCGGTTTCGGCAGAGGCTCGGGCGTCCATCATCAAGGACTTTCTACGTCAATATGCGCCTCAGGCATTGTCTGAGGAAGACCAGCAACTCCTAGATGCGCCGCTGTCGTCGGAGGAATGGACTGCGGCTTTGAAAACCATGAAACCTGGTAAGAGCCCAGGGCCTGATGGTTACACAGCACAATATTACAAATGCTTCCCAGACCTCCTGGCGCCAAATTTTATAAAAGCCTTTAACTCTTTCGCCAATCCCCCTTGCCAGTCTAGCACTTTGCTAGAAGCCTATATTTCAGTAATTCCTAAGGACACTAAAGATCCCTCGGACGTAGCGAACTACAGACCAATTTCGCTTCTTAACGTGGACGTAAAACTCTTTGCTAAGATACTTGCTAACCGACTCGCACATCACGTTCCGTCATGGGTAGGACTTGATCAGGTCGGGTTTGTCCCTGGAAGAGCAGCCAGGGATAATACCATCAAGGCCCTCAACATACATCAGTGGCTCACTTCTTCTAAACAAGAGGGTTTTTTTCTGTCGATGGATGCGGAGAAGGCCTTTGACCGAGTGGCCTGGGACTACATGGACTCTGTTATGGAGGCTCTAGGTCTGGGGTCCAGAATGCGGACTTATATTGGAGCATTGTACACGAGTCCACAAGCCCGAGTTAGGGTCAATGGTCACTTGTCGGAGGCCTTCTCCATACACAATGGCACTAGGCAAGGCTGCCCCCTATCCCCTATTCTTTATATCCTCACACTGGAGCCACTCCTTCGTTGCATACGGGAAAGCCCTGATATTTGGGGTGTTGTCGTTCGCAGCAAGGAATACAAGCTTGCGGTATTTGCCGACGACATACTGCTCTTCCTCTCCTCCCCCTTGATCTCCCTGCCTAACTTGATGTTTGTCCTTGCCAATTTTAGATGTATCTCACATTTGAAAATTAATTACTCCAAGTCCTTTGCGTTGAATATCACCCTGCCCTCGACCTTGGTGGCCCAATGCCAAGAAAACTTCCCCTTCTCTTGGAAGTCGGACGATATTACCTATCTAGGTATTCGGCTACCACAGAACCTCTCAAAACTTTACGAGAAGAATTTCTTGAATGAACTGAACGCCATACAACAGGATTTGCTCCGCTGGGAATCTCCCACGATTTCTTGGTTTGGGCGTGCCTCCATCATTAAAATGACAGTGCACCCCCGACTACTATATAAACTTCAGACCATCCCGATCGCCTTGCCGTTCTCCTTTTTCGCCTCCTATAAGAGACTTTGTAGAAAATTCCAGTGGGGCTCCAAGGCCCCAAGAATTGGTTGGGCGAAGCTGGTACTCCCTAAATTAGAAGGGGGTATTGGACTCCCAGACCTGCAGAGGTACTATTGGGCCACTCACCTGGCACGAGTGGTCGACTGGAAGGTGCACTCACATCGTAAGGGTTGGGTGCACCTGGAAAATTTGAGCCTAGGACTTGAGCTGGAGAAATTGCCCTGGCTTTCCAAGAAATACTGGACGCCCCCCGTGATGTCTCATCCCCTAGTGGGGGCAACAATGTTGGCCTTTGCACGGGCTTGCAGGGCACATGAGGTTTCAGCCACGGAATGTGGTTTGACCCCCATCAAGGGGAACCCTGATTTCGCACCAGGACTGGAGGGGACCTTCCTAGAGCTAGAATGGCAGCGTGCAGATATGTTAGCTAAACACTTTTTCTCTGTGGATAGATTCCTCCCGCTGAGGGAACTACAGGCAATGTCCCTCACCAAAGCTTTCCCTTTCTTTGCTTACCTTCAGCTAAAGCACTTTCTAGACGGCCCGAAAACAAGAGGCCGCTTTTCAAGGCCAGCTACGGTATTGGAATCTCTATGCTCCGGTCCGTCCCCCCAGAGGCATGTAATCTCGATGCTATACGCCTCGATGTTTAAGCGACCGTTCACAGCTATGGAAGCGGAACGGGCCTTGTGGGAAGCCCGTCTGGACAGATCTATAGAGCCAAGGAACTGGGAACGGGTTCATTGGTATATCCATAAAGGTTCACTAAACGTAAAAATCCAGGAGAATGGGTACAAGATCAGAACACGGTGGTATAGGACACCGGACCTCGTTCATAAATTTTGCCCGACCGTGTCAGACCAGTGCTGGAGATGTGGCAGAGAGCTGGGTACCTTCCTACATGTGTGGTGGGAGTGCCCTCTGATTCAACCCTACTGGCGAGGGGTCCATGATGTGACGACTAAGACTTCCTCACTACCCCTGGAGTTTTCATCAGCACAGTATCTCCTTCATCTCTCTGAAATATCAAAAAAGACGTACCGCACCTCGGTTGCGATCCATATGATCAACGCAGCCAGAATGTGTATTCCTGTGCACTGGAGGGATACGACGCCTCCATCGATGAAAGAATGGCTGACACGTCTTAACCGTATTGCAGCGATAGAGGAACTAATTCACACCGCGCAAGATAGCATTACTACTTTTACTGCTACATGGGATGATTGGTTTAAATTTCGAAACTCTGCAGAGTACCAGACTCTAATGCTGAATACGGTTTGACCTGGTTTGAGCGAAGATGCTCTCATGTGACTAGGGCAGGTTCGCAGGTTCGGGTATGGGAACCTGCCTTAGAGCGACATGTACGGAGAGGGTTGATGGTGGTACCCCCACCCCCTCTTTAGGATTTTGCCTCTTAGTGGGATGATCCCTACACATTCCTCTGCCCCCCTTTTTTTTTTTTGGTTTTGGTGTGCTTCCCTCCAAGTCCACACCCCACCTCTCTTACTCTTTCCTCCTGAGCCCGCTCTGAGCTTCTCCCCTTTCTCTCCTTCTCTTCTATTTCCTTTTCCTCTCTCTCTCTTTCTCCCTCTTTCCCCCTTCTCTATCCGTATGATTCTGCTGGGCGAGGGGCGTGGGGGTTGGGGCCACGATGGATGGCCCCAGTGTCCAGGCTCTTCGGAATTTGCGAATCCTCAGATCAGATTAGGTTGCATTTAGCTTAAACAAGCTGGCTCCAATATAAGGCGGCAAGGGACCAGAAGTGTTGCTTTGTTTCCCCCCCTTTTGCTTTTCTTTGTCTGAGGACAATTACCAAAACATATACTACGATAATCGGAGTGAGCCCCCTCACAGAAGTACTGATGCATTTCTCTCTTGCGGGGGTCGAGGGAAGAGCAATTGTTGTTATGAGTGTTTTGGGTACGCTGTTCAGATCTTGCCACGTTCTGTGTTATTTATCTTTTGAATTGTTACGTATGTGGAGCAAGAACTCCTTTCTTCTGATCTGTATCTTTGGATATTATTGTGAACTTCTCTATTTTATCTGTAATTTGCTTTCTATAATAAAAAGTTTATTGTAAAAAAAAAAAAAAAAAAAGATAAAAAAAAAAAAATAAATAAATAAAAAAATATATATTTGAAAATTAAAATACCTACAAAAATGTAAAAAAACTGATGGAAGGGATGTATAGAGACCAGAGGTATATCATGTATAAAATAGAAGATCAAGAAAATAGGAATAGAAGGAAAAATATCAGGATCAGAGGATTAGCGGAGATGCAAGGAGAAAATGAGGACCTGCAAGACAAAAAGGACAAAATATTTGGTCACATGCTGGGAATAACCGAAGTGAACAACAAAATAAATTTTGAAAGAGTCCACAGGGTTAGAAAGCCAGCTGAAATGGCGAGGGACATGCCAAGAGACGTTATAGCAAGATTCCATAACTACCAGGAAAAGGAGCAGATAAGGGCACACCTGAGATCCAATCAACCCGCCAAATATGGGGAGACCACCTTGCAGATATTCCCAGACCTTGCAGCAGAGACCCTAGCCAGAAGAAGAACCCTTAAACTGTTATTGGAACAACTTAAGGCACAAAACATGCAATACTGCCTAATTGGACGCAAAGAGGGCCACTCAGCAACTTTAAGATTTCCAGAAGATACCCCTAAATTCTGTAATAGACTGAATATCCCACTAGTCAAAATTTCGGGTTGGTGGGAAGAACAGGAACCCACAGATAACACCGAAGAACAACAGTCCTGGCATCCGGCATGGAATAAGAAACCATCAGAAATAAAAAATAAATAAAAATGAAAGGAGAGAAAAGAGGGGAAGAAGGGAGATAAGGGGGGAGAGAAGAGAGAAGTGGGAACCCAGGAGGAGTTGAAAATGGGACTGGGATGTCTTGGACTGGACGTGGGGGGGAGGGGGCGGGAGACCCCAAATCCGGGGGGAAGAATCTGCCCTGTTTGAGGACCGCTTCAGAGTTAAACCTCTAGGGGGATAAACCATGGGGCCGGGAGGAGTAAGGAGGGCCATGGTTCACTGGGCTTCGGGGAGGCCAATTTTCCCTCACATGGGGGGTGGAAGGGAGGGGTGTGGTTGGGTGGGGGAGAAGGGAGTTGGGGGGATGAGAGAGGGGGAGGGGTTAAGGGGGAGGTGGAAAGGATAATAATAGGGTGGGAAGGGATACCTCCACGAGAAGTCATGAAAGACCCGACTCTCCTGGGTTAGCAGAGTCGTACACAAGTAAAGATGGCTAAATTAAACATAATTTCATACAATGTGCGAGGATTAAATGCTCCTACTAAAAGTGCTAATATAATAAAATAACTAAGCTCCTATTACCGGAGACACATTTCTTTGCGGGTTTAAATCGCAGAATAATTTCTCAGAGTTACCCCCTATGGTATTACGGGGACTCGCCTATTAGTCGAGCAAAAGTAGTCGCCATAGGGTTTGCCTAGGAGATCAGGTTCATTCTAGAGGAAATAAAAGTCGACCCGGAAGAGAGAGAGAGGGAAATTGAATGGAGCCAAGGTCTCTCTGGTAAACATATATGGCTCCAATAAAAATTTAATTAAATATTTATTTGGGGCTATAGCTGAATTTATGGAATTTAAGAAAGGGGGGGGGGCTATAATGGCAGGTGACTTTAATTTATGTCTAGATCCTAGGATAGATAGTATGTCACATGTACAGGGGACGGGAATAGCTCTGAGAAACAAATTAAAAAAGAAATGCATCAACACCAATTAGTGGATGTGTAGAGGACACAACATAATAAGCTGCGGGATTATACATTCCACTCCCCGGTACATGAGACGTACTCAAGATTCGATTTTTTCTTGATCGAGCACAGGTTGCTGGAAGCAGTAGTCAGTACAAAAATTGGAATAACGACCTTTTCGGATCATGCGCCAGTGACACTCCAACTGAAGATAGGGGACGCACCAAATAGGAGTAATAGTTGGAGGTTGAAGAAAGAACTCCTACAGGATAAAGCAATAGAACAGAGAATAAAAGAGGAATTAGAGCAATTTTTTAGGGTTAATAGCACAGAGGATATGTCCGAAGCCACAGTCTGGGAAACCCACAAGGCATATATTAGAGGTATATTAATTAGGGAAGGAGTGGAGAAAAAAAAAGAACTAAGGAGAAAAAAAATAGCTTTAACAAAATAAATTTACGAACTGGAACAGCAACCCGAACAACTTACAATCAAATAAAGAAAGAGAGGTACCAGTGGGGCAATAAGCCTAGGAAATACCTAGCGAAACTATTAAAAAAGAAAAAAACAGCTAACTACATAGAAAAAATACAAACAGGTACTGGGGAAGTAGTACATAAAACAGCAGAAATAGCGAAAACCTTCCAAGAATATTTCGGGAGACTCTACTCAATTAATAAGAACAATACAAAAGAAGGGGCAAAACAAAAAGGGGAGAAAACAAAAGCATTTTTAAAGGATATAGAACTTAATAAACTTCCAGAAGATAAAATCAGCTGTTTAGAGGCCCCCATAACAGAGGAGATAAGAGAAATCATAAAGACATCACCGGGTGGGAAAAGTCCCGGACCTGACGGTCTGACGACATTCTATTATAAAATATTTAAGGACATTCTAATCCCTAGATTGTGCTCCTATATGAACGGGATAGGTGTGAGGTGGGAGAAGCGGAAAGAGGCGCTAGAGGCCACTATCACCATAATCCTGAAAGAAGGTAAAGACATCACACTTTGTTCCAGCTATAGACCGATCTCACTTCTAATTAATGACACCAAGATATTTGCAAAGGTACTGGCAGGGAGGATGAAAACAATAATGAATGACTTGATAGATGCAGACCAAGTTGGGTTCATCCCAGGAAGGGAGGGGAGGGATAACGGAGTCAGAACGCTTCTAGCTGTACAAAGAAATTAAGAAAGTGGGGCCCCAGGTCTACTCCTGTCAATTGACGCTTGAAAAGCATTTGACAGGGTAGATTGGGGCTTCATGCAGAGTACGCTAGAAGCAATAGGACTAGGATCCAAAATGACCACTTGCATAAATGCATTATATAACCGACCTAAGTAAAAGTTAGTGGGACCGTCTCTGGACATTTGAGATGTAAAATGGCACAAGACAGGGGTGCCCCCTTTCCCACCTGCTGTTCGTGCTGGTGCTGGAACCCCTGTTAAGGGGGATAATGCAGAGATCATCAGGGGGATAAAAGTAGGAGAGGAAGAGCACAAATTAGCGGCCTACGTGGACAATATTTTATTTTTCATAACTAGCCCCAGAATAACCCTCCCAAATTTAATAAAAGCCTTAAAAGAATACGGAGAGATATCCAACTTTAAAATGAATCCGGCCAACATTAAGTATGAATACACCAAAAATAGATCGAACCACCTACCAAAAAGAATTCCCATTTGTCTGGGGTAAAAAAGAACGAAAGTACCTAGGAGTAAAGATAACAACAACTACAGAGACACTATAAAAAGCTAACTTTTTGCCATTATTAAATTACATTAAGGCAGAACTTAATAGACTAGCACCGGGTCAGCTATCATGGGGTGGAAGAATAAATATCTTTAAATTGGTAATTTTACCACAAATAATGTACAAAATGCAAATGCTCCCAATCCCACTACCCCAGGCATACTTTACAATTTTATAAACAATGCTCTTAAAATGTATTTGGCGAGGGAAAAAAATCATGTATTAGTTTGACAATGTTGACAAAGAAAAAGGCACAAGGGGGAATAGGGGAACCAGATCTTAGAAATTATTACAATGCGATTATTCTCTCACAAATACTAGAATGGGTTAAAAATAATAGGGAAAAAAAATGGGTAAACATGGAAAATACAATTAGTAAAGCCACAATGGGGAAAATATTATGGATCCCAGCACACTACAGAGAACTTATTAGGGACACATAGGGGTTGATTTACTAAAAGGAAATCCACTCTGCACTACAAGTACACTGCAAGTGCACTTGTAAGTGCAGTCACTGTAGATCGCTGTAGATCTGAGGGGAAGCTCTGAAATTAGAGGAAGCTCTGCTGATTTTATCATCCAATCACGTGCAAGCAAAAATGCTGTTTTCCTTGCATGTCCCCCTCAGATCTACAGCAACTGCACTTTCAGTGCACTTTCAAGTGTACTTACAATGCACTTGTAGTGCAAAGTGGATTTGCCTTTCGTAAATAACCCCCATAGTATCACATGGAATGCACTAACAATTTGGGATAAGAAACACAAAAGGGAAAAATGGGAATTTAACTCCCCACTAATACCACTAACAGACACAAAATATTTCACCCATAGGAATAGATCAAATATTTGGAAAATGGATTATACAAGAGAACGCACAACTGAAAGATGTAATGACGCAGGACAAATTGAGCACATATCACGAATTAAAAAATAAAAAATAATTATTGGTAATAGATGAATGGTGGTATACCCTGCTAAAACACTTCTTCGAGGCCCTACCCCAGCCTAGTAGATCGGCAGAGAATTTACAGCCTCTAGAGAAATTGGGTGGAGAAAAGGGAGGGAAAGGTGTAACCTCTAGGATTTATAAAATATTGAACGAAACAAAAAAGCTGGAGATACGGCCATACATCAGGAAATGGGAGGAGGAACTGGGAACACAGCTGAATGATTTAGAGATAAGGCAATTAATGAAGAGGGTGCATTCCACGTCAGTAAACAGTAATATGACAGAGCTAAACTATAAGTGTCTGGCTTGTTGGTACATAACACCCAACAAGGCACATAAACGGCAAAAGGAAACATCACAATTATGCTGGCGGGGGTGCAACGAAATTTGGACCATGGTGCATATATGGTGGACATGCCCCAAAATTAAAAAATACTGGAGGGAGATTAGGCATATAATAAGAGAAATAACTAATATCAAAGTCCCAGATGACCCGTGGGGGTGTTTACACCATGGGATCAGAATTCCAACTAAGCGATATCTGAAAACCCTGCTCCCACAGCTGTTAAATGCTGCCAAGAGCTTAATACCCAGACATTGGCAAGAAAGGGAAAGCCCTATGGTGAAGAAATGGTGTAATAAAATAAATGAAATTCAAAATCTAGAATACTTAAGGTTTAGTGATGGAGAGGGTTTAGAGGAGTTTGAGGAGAAATGGAAGCGATGGGTAGACTATATGCAGACAATGAAATTCACAGAAATGATAAGAGCATAAGTCAACATACTAAAACTAGAAAAGTACATGACAAACCCTAACTAAGGAGGGGGAGGAGGGAAAAAAGTTTATGACAGACTCGGTGTGAGAAAAGAAAACGGGGAGGAGGTTTTAGGATAGAGAAGTGGGGGGTAGGGATGGGAGGGAGGGGAGGGGTTCATGGTCTATACTGTGTATTGAATTATTTAATTATGTGTATTTAAGACGAGAAGAGAAACTAGTTTAAAGTAATGATGCTTTATATGGAAAAATTTATAAAGAAATATAAAAAAAAAAAAAAATGTATGTCAACTCACAGAAAAAAATCCAGAGAGATTCTTTTCTAATTATAGTGAGAGAGTGAGGGCATTGATTCAATGCCCCAAACTCATGCACCAACACTATACAGGAGTGGAAAAAATATCTATATATCCTATCGTAAAAAGTATTCAAAAAATAATACAGAAAATATATTTGAAAATTCAAATACCTACAAAAATGTAAAAAAATTGTACTCCATGAAAATAAATGAAATAAATGAAAATAAATGATACTACATAAATAAATCATAATACTATAGAAGGTATTCCTCACATATGGTTCCTTGTAATGTCACCCAAAGTACATACATAGGCAGTGTATACCATAATAACATCTATACAACGTCCAGTAATATGATACGGAGCATCTGTCATACAGTATGTCATATACAGTGGATAAATATAGAAGAGAAAACACACACATTCCTACCCCTAAATATATAAAAATATATATATATATACAGTATAACAAAGTGAATCAAAACCTAGCTAATAATCCTGGAATAGAATAATATACCATCCCGAGACAGGAGACCCCAAGTGCCCCCTACTCAACTATTGTTTATAAAGGAATTAATATCCCACTCGACTTTGTAGGTCATAAATCCATTGTGTTTCTCTTCTAGACAGATTTCTCTTCATATTACTGCCTCACCAATGGGGTGTATATTTTTCAATGGAAATTATTTCCAATGCAGAGTGGTCCCTATGATGGCATCTAGAGAAGTGTTTGGATACACTTTGACCCATAAAGCCTTTTCTAATGTTAGATAGATGTTCACCTACCCTAATAGCTAATGTGTGAGTGGTCCTCTCAACATATCGACCACACCTACAATGGAGAAGATACACCACTCCCCTAGTGTGGCAAGTAATAAAATATTTTATTTTGTTTTCATTAGAAGTGACGCTCGACCTGAAGGTGGAGGTTTTCAAAGTTTTCAAAGTTTTCAAAGTTTTAGAATTCCGACAAATTTTACATCTTTAAGTATACCAAACATTACAGGTTGTACTGGTTTATTTACTAAATTGTGGGCGACCATTTCTCTTAAAGAATGTGTCTTCCTGAAGATTATGTTAGGTTTTTCTGGACGGGCGGGTCCCAAAACCCGATCCCCTTTCAGAACCTTCCAATCTTTATTGATAATCTGACACATCTGTGTTGGTTTAAGAAGGTAGTTAAAAATAAGTTTCAAACTTAGATTTGTTCTCTTTAGCTTTTTTCTTCGACATCAGCAAATCTTTACGATCCAAAGCTGCCACAGATTGCAGATCCCTTTCCAGATCAGATGGATTTGATCCTTTCTGTAGGAATCTATCCTTCAATACAGTAGCGTATACGCCAAAATTGCCCTTTTCGGATGGCTCTTAGACACAAGGGATGGTAACAGCTATCTGTAGAGCTAAACCGTTCCAATTGGTGGTTTTAAAATAGGTTTTGGTTGAAAAACCATTACCCTTCCGTGAGATAACCAAATCTAGGTAATTAATGGATTCCAATTATACATAAATTTAATACCCCAAGTGTTCAGACTATCCATGAACCTGTTCAGAGAGGTCTCATCACCCCTTCACAGGAACAAGGCATCGTCTATATATCTTCCCCAAAAATAGAGATTAGAATCCATATGAGAAAAGATGGTAATATTTTCCCATAATGCCATGAATACATTTGCGAGGCTAGGGGCAAATTTCACCTACATCGCAACTCCAGAATTTTGCAAATAAATTTCCGCACCATAGTAGAAATAATTGTGCTGCATCCCAAACTGCAAAATCTCTAGGATGAACCCCTTCTGCTTGGGGGGACCTTTTTATTGAGGCTCAAAAATTAAAAAGTAAATTTAACGGCCTCATATCCCCTAAAATGTGGAATAACGGTGTACAAGGAAGATACATCCACAGTCACAAGCAATATGTCCCCCTCTACCACTAACTCTGACAGCTCACAAATACACTGAGTGGTATCCTTCAAATAGGGCAGAGTGCCGATTACCAATGACTGCAAAAATAAATCTATGTATTTCCCTATTCAAGAAGTTATGGAATCAATACCGCTCACTATAGGTCGTGCTGGGTTTTCTCCAAATTTTTGTGCACTTTTTTTCCTTTTTATCAGTAATGCCTTCCTTATATCCTTTTGATATACTGTAAGTCTTTCAAGTTGTCTTTTATACGAAAAAGTTGGATCTCGATTTAAAACCTCATAAGTTTCATTATCTGACAGGAGATTACGCATCTCCTATAGGTAATCCTCCTTCTTTAACAGAACAATCTGTTAGACATGTTCATTCGTTTTTGTTCGAATGCATTTTCGTCCGAATTTCGAGTATTTTCGTTATCGTTTTAACAAACGATGGCGCAGAATCCGAAATCCGAAAAATCCGACATTAAAAAATGCTTCATTTTCGTTTTTGTTGCTACAACAGTTCAATATAGATAGGAGATTTAGTGGACATCACTAAAGAGAGATTGGGCTCAGGTAAGTAATTAGGGGTGCTGGAGAGGCTGTTACACACAAAATGTTTTTTATCTTAATGCATAGAATGCATTAAGATAAAAAACCTTCTGCCTTTACAACTCCTTTAAGTTGGTGATTTTTAAAACCATGATTCATGAGATAATATACTGATTCATGAGAAATAGAAGATTTAGATAGTTAGATAGTTAAGTGTTCATTTCATATGGAAAAATAACAATTCCACATCAATACATTTATTATTTTTGTGAAATGGACATTTTGATGTGAAGATTATCACAAGATATAATAAATGCAAGAAAAATAACCATGGATTTGTGATTTCATACTTATGTTAGGCATTTTCTGCACATTATCATGTTTAACTGAAAAAAAAAGAACCCTCATATGATTTATATAGCAAAGTCAGGAACCATTAATCTGACTTTCTCTACTCTTTAACTTTGAGCAAAAGAAGGCAGAAGTGATAGATAAGAATTCATTTTAAATTCTTCAGCTTAAGAAGCAGTTGTCAACATTCTGGTCATATTGCTGGCAGGATAGCATCATAAATCCTTCCACACCAGGATGGAAACATCATTGCAGAAATGTTACATCAGTTTTTACTCACTAATAATCACAGGACAAATGGGGATTTGTACGCTGTTTGACACAGGCATTATAATTTCAAATCTCTCTTACAAAAGTTAAAATAAGTAAGATTTATTGTTATTTGGGAAACCAATTTCTGAAACCTAATATTGCAACAGACTATTCCTATTGCAGGGCATATTGTAACAAGAAACAACCAAATACAATCTGACATGGTGGAAAATTCCCTTGTATGTTGTTAAGGCTACATATCAAGAGTGTTAGAAACCAGCACAAAGAATTATTACACAGGTTTATTTTTTTCTAACGGGTTCTTAGAGGAAACCAAGACATGGGGTTTATTTATGAAAGGCAAATCCACTTTGCACTTTAAGTGCAAACTACAAGTGCAAAGTGCACTTGAAATTGCACTGAAAGTGCACTTGGAGGTGCAGTCACTGTAAATCTGAGGGGTAGATCTGAAATGAGGGGAAGCTCTGCTGATTTTATTATCCAATCATGTGCAAGCTAAAATGCTGTTTTTAATTATCCTTGCATGTCCCCCTCGGATCTACAGCGACTGCACTTCCAAGTGCACTTTCAGTGCAATTTCAAGTGCACTTTGCACTTGTAGTTTGCACACTTGTAGTGCAAAGTAGATTTGCCTTTTGTAAATAACCCCTATAGTCTCCCTTTGTACAAATAGGGGTTGATTTACTAAAGGCAAATAGACTGTTCACTTTGCAAGAGAATTTGTACTATGCATGGGAATTTTACCCAGAGCTTAGTAAATGAGGTGAAGCTTTGCTGACTTCCATCATCCAAACATGCTGTTTTTAAAATTTTCTTTGCATGTGAAATTTTACTTCATTCACTAAGCTCTGGGAAAGATTCCCCTGCAAAGTGAACAGGCAATTTTCCTTTAGTAAATCACGACCATAAAATTCCAAGTTTGTCATTGAAATATCAGTACAACAGTACTTTTCAAGTCTAACTAGTCACCTTACCATACAAGTACATAAAATGGACAATTGAGTAAAATGGAATTCACATTTATGCTATTCACTGTCCAAGAATATGTAGCTTACTACTGAAGATACTGAATTCCAAATTCAAACACCTCAAAATATAATTTTTGTTTAATAAGCTAAAGCCTGCATCAGTGAAGCTCCTGGAGATAGGTACAAATCATTGGCAATGGTCAAGTGGTCTCTGCTGATGCAGGCAATTTTGGTACATAAACATCAATACTGCCAGAGTCCAGGTGTCAGTGCACCAAGATGGTGCTGGACCCAGAAGCAGTTACATTGGCAAAAAGCTGCAGAACCCATGCATCAATAGCATTCACTATATTAAAGAAAAGGGTACAATTTTTTAATTTTATTAAAGTATATGTAAACTGAATACTTACATCTTATACAAGCTTTAACAGTTTAATGTATTTTTAAAAATCATTTTTAATATTTGAACTTGACAGTTTTTGGGCATTTGCTGGTACAGGGTGACGATATTCTGTCCATTTTTCATAATTGTGCTTCTGAATCATCTCCCTGTGATATGGGCTTCCAATTGAGACAATCGGCCATTTCAAAATGCAATATACGGACATAAGGGTTTGTGTACTGAAAGGAAACAGACAGTTCCCTTTGCAAGGGAATTTTTTTCTTAGCTTAGTGAATGTGGTAAAAATGTATTTTGTAAATAGCCAATCACATTCAAAAAATGAAAAAATAGTATGCTTGTGGGTAGGGATGAGCTCGGTGTTCGAGTCGAACATACGTTTGACTCGAACATCGGCTGTTCGATCGTTCGACGAAGACCGAACTATTTGGGTCGTTCGCGCCAAATTCGAGTGACACGAACGGCCCACAATACACTGCGCCATCGCATGCACTGTGACCCCACATGCTTGGCCAATCACAGCGCCAGAAGCTAGGAGAGCCATAATTGGCCACAGGCAGGTTTCCTGTGGCCAATTATAGCTCAGGGGGTTTAGCACACGCCCCACACTATAAAAGGCCGCCAGCGCGGTGGCCTTGTGTAGTGTGTTCCGGCCCAGGGAAAGAGAAGGATTCATTCAGTGTCATTGTGCTATTCTTTGTGCTATTCTTGTGTGTAGGGAGAGAGAAGGATAGGCAGGGAGAGTGTCAGTGTCATATTCATTGCTAAACCTTGTGTGCAGGGAGAGAGAAGGATAGGCAGGGGACACTGTCAGTGTCATATTCTTTGCTAAACCTTGTGTGCAGGGAGAGAGAAGGATAGGCAGGGACAGTGTCAGTGTCATATTCTTTGCTAAACCTTGTGTGCAGGGAGAGAGAAGGATAGGCAGGGGACAGTGTCAGTGTCATATTCTTTGCTAAACCTTGTGTGCAGGGAGAGAGAAGGATAGGCAGGGAGAGTGTCAGTGTCATATTCTTTGATAAACCTTGTAAACCTTGTGTGCAGGAAGAGAGAAGGATAGGCAGGGGACAGTGTCAGTGTCATTGTTGCTAAGCCTCCTGCACAGTATACACCTGAAGCTAGCCCGTATTGCTGTGTTTTCCTGGTGTGTTACACTAACAGGCATTTGCAGCACTTACAGCGGGCGGAGTGTGCTTCCTGCTAAATATACACCTGAAGCTAGCCCGTATTGCTGTGTTTTCCTGGTGTGTTACACTAACAGGCATTTGCAGCACTTACAGCGGGTGGAGTCTGCCTCCTGAACATTATACACCTGAAGCTAGCCTTTATTGCTGAAACTTTTTTTCTTTTGTGTTACACTAACAGGCTTTTGCAGCACTTACAGCGGGCGGAGTGTGCTTCCTGCAAAATAAACACCTGAAGCTAGCCCTTATTGCTGTTTTTTCCTGTTGTGTAACACAGGCAGTCATCTGCAGCACTTACAGTGGGCATAGTGTGCTTCCTGCAAAATATACACCTGAAGCTACCCCTTATTGCTGGTTTTCCCATCTCTCTGCAGGCCATTAGAATGTCTGGAAGGCAAACAAGGAGAGGCAGACAGTCAGGAGCCAATAAAAGAGGGCAAGCAGGCTCTGTGTCTATAGACAACAGTGCTGGTCGTGGACGCGGTGCATCGTCATCAGCACATGGCCATGGGACACGCTTGTCCTTATTTTCGGCAGCTGGACGTGTTGAGCCGCATCATGCCGAAGTCTTGGTAGAGTGGATGACCAAGCCCTCCTCATCCTCCTCATCCTCTCTCACCCAGGCTCAGGGTACTGGCAAAGCAGCTGCCAAAGCGTCCTCTTCCCTGGTATCAATGTCATCATCAGTCACTCCTTCCCTAGACCCACCATGTCCTCCTGAGGAGTCCCCTGAACTGTTTGAGCACAGTGTTGGGTACATGCTCCAGGAGTATGCCCAGCGTTTCGAAGGGTCTGATGATGATACCCAGCTAGAGGAAGGCAGTAGCGTGAGAGCAGAGAGAGGGGATGCTCAAGAAGGACACCAATCTGGCAGTCAAGTTCCAGCAGCTGCAGCATACTGCCAGATTGGCTCCAGTGATGAGGAGGGAGGGGATGATGAGGTCACTGACTCCACGTGGGTGCCTAATAGGAGAGAGGAGGAGGAGGAGGATGAGGAGGAGGCACATCTCCAACGAGGCAGGATGCCCTCGGGGGGCCAGCGTAAGGGCAGCACACCGACTGAATCACACCGCAGAGCTCCGCCTGTGCAGGGCGCTGCCTCTGCCCGTTATTAAAAAAGTTCTTTGGTGTGGGCCTTTTTTGAGTCAAGTGCATCAGATCGCACAGCTGCTGTTTGCAACATATGTCTCAAGCGTATATCGCGTGGCCAAAACATCAGCCGCTTGGGCACCACATGCTTGATCAGACATATGTTGACCTGCCATGCAGCTCGTTGGCAAGCCTACCTCAAAGACCCACACCAAAGAACAAAGCGGACCTCTCCTTGCACCGCATCAGCTGGGATCTCCAACCCCACTATACCTTCAATCCTCTCTGAAACCTGCACTGAGAGGAATAAAGGTGTAGAATTAAGTGTGTCACAGCCAAGTACTTGCGGGCACTCTGCTAGCAGTACACCGACGTCCGATTCTAGCAGGCAAATTTCCCTGCCCCAGCTGCTGGACCGTCGAAAGAAGTTCACTCCCAGCCATCCACATGCCCAGCGGTTGAATGCTAGCTTGGCTAAATTGCTAGCGCTTCAACTGCTGCCTTTTCAGTTGGTAGACTCGGCCCCCTTCCGTGAGTTTGTGCAATGTGCGGTTCCTCAGTGGCAGGTTCCCAAACGCCACTTTTTCTCACGGAAGGCGATTCCGGCTCTCTACCGGCATGTGGAAGGCAATGTCTTGGCCTCGCTGGACAGGGCGGTCAGCGGTAAGGTGCATATTACCCCTGACTCATGGTCCAGCAGGCATGGACAGGGACGTTACCTTTCTTTCACGGCCCATTGGGTCACTCTTTTGGCAGCTGGGAAGGATGCAGGACAAGGTGCAGTAGTGTTGGAGGTTGTTCCGCCACCATGCCTCCAAAATGCTACTACTGGTTGTGACACATCTCTCTCCTCCACCCCCTCCTCTTCTTCTTTCTCCATGGCCTCTTCCTGTGCTTTGTCCTCGGAACCAGCGGTGCTCCGTAGGCGTTCAAGGTGCTACGCAAGTACGCAGGCAAAAAGATGCCATGCCGTGCTTGCGCTGGTGTGTTTGGGGGACAGGAGCCACACTGGGGCAGAGGTTCTGTCTGCTCTGCAGGGTAGGCCAAGAGGTGGTTGACTCCACGCCAGCTTAAGCCAGGAATGGTGGTTTGCGACAATGGCACCAACCTCCTCTCCGCCCTCCGACAGGGACAACTGACCCATGTGCCCTGTGTGGCTCACGTCCTTAACCTGGTGGTGCTGCGGTTCTTGCGCAGGTACCCGGCTTACAGGATGTCCTGAGGCAGGCCAGGAAAGTCTGTGTGCATTTCCGCAGATCTTATAATGCCAGTGCTCGCCTGGCTGAGCTGCAAAAGGAGTTGAACCTGCCCAAGAACCGCCTTATATGTGACATGCCCACCAGGTGGAACTCAACGTTGGCCATACTGCAGCGGCTGCACACACAGCAGAGGGCCATCAATGAGTACCTGTGCGACTACGGCACCAGGACAGGGTCAGGGGAGCTCGGGTCTTTTTCACCACGCCAGTGGGGCATGATCAGGGATGCATGCACTGTCCTGGCACCGTTTGAGGAGGCCACAAGGATGGTGAGCAGTGACAGTGCATGCATCAGTGACACTGTACCTCTTGTCCACCTGTTGGAACATACGCTGCGTGGAATAATGGACAGGGCACTTGAGGCAGAACAGAGGCAGGAAGAGGAGGACTTCCTTGCCTCTCAAGGCCCCCTTTACCCAGACAGTGTTCCTTCTGTCCCACCCATCGCACAGGAAGAGGAGGAGGAGGATTGTGTCAGCATGGAGGTGGAGCCTGGCACTCAGCATCATCAGCAGCAGTCTTTTAGGGATGATTTACAGTCCCAAGAAACCCGTGGACTTGTACGTGGCTGGGAGGAGGTGGCTGCGGATCATGTCGTCCTTAGTGACCCAGAGGACTCCGGACCGAATGCCTCAGCTAACCTACGCTGCATGGCCTCCCTGATCCTGCAAAGTCTGCGGAAGGATCCTCGTGTTCTTCGGATCAAGGAGAGGGACCATTACTGGCTGGCCACTCTCCTTGATCCACGGTACAAGGGTAAGGTTGTGGACCTTATCTTACCGTCGCAGAGGGAGAAGAGGATGAGACAACTCCGGGAGGCCTTGCAGAAAGGTCTGTGCAGCGCGTTCCCAGAAACTGTGAGGTTACAAACTCCTGGTCCTGGACAACGAGTTGCTGAGGCTTCGGTCAGTCAAAAAAGGAGTGGTGGGGAAGGTGGCCGTCTGACCGATGCGTTCAGACAATTCTTTAGTCCGCAGCCCCAAGGTGTGATCGGTTCCAGCAACCATCGCCAGCGTCTGATATACATGGTGCAGGAATACCTAGGGGCAAGGTCAGACTTGGACACCTTCCCCACTGAAAATCCTCTGGCTTACTGGGTCTTGAGGATGGATCACTGGCCAGAGCTTGCACAGTATGCAATTGAGCTACTGGCCTGTCCTGCATCCAGCGTTCTTTCAGAACGCACATTCAGTGCTGCTGGAGGATTTGTCATGGATCACAGGGTGCGCCTGTCCACTGACTGGGTTGATCCACTGACCTTCATAAAGATGAACCAGTCTTGGATCACCACCATCTACCAAACACCTGAAGCTGATATAACAGACTAATTTATTTTCAAATGTCACATCCCTTCAAGACTGATGCTGATGCTGAGTGACTGTCCTGTTATGTTGACTGACTATCCTCCTCCTCCTCAATGATCCTCAAGGCCCAATTTTTCAGCCCCTGTTTGGGGCATGTAATTAAAAAAAATTATGCAATGCTTTGCAGCAGGGCTCATTCCTGCACTCCAACTAGAGTATCTGGGAGAGGTTGCAGTGTCGTGGCACCAGCACCAGTGGCTAAGGCCCAATTTTTCAGCCCCTGTTTAACAGGGGCATGTAATTACAATTTTTTATGCAATGCTTTGCAGCAGGGCTCATTCCTGCACTTCAACTAGAGTATCTGGGAGAGGTTGCAGTGTCGTGGCACCAGTGCCTAAAGCCCAATTCTTGATCTAATAATTCACAGCAGGGCCCATTCCTGCACCCACCAAGAGTAACTGTGAGGCCTTACAGTGTTGTTTCAACACCACCACCACCAAAGGCCCAATTTTTCAGCCCCTGTTCAACAGGGGCATGCAATTACAATTCTTGATCTAATAATTCACAGCAGGGCCCATTCATGCGCCCACCAAGAGTAACTGTGAGGGCTTACAGTGTTGTGGCAACACCAACATGTAAGGGGCAAATTTCAGCAGAGTATATACGGCAGGCCCCTACTTTCAAACATCCAACTTACAAACGACTCCTACTTGCAAACGAAAGGAGACAACAGGAAGTGAGAGAAAATATACCCCTAGGAAGGGAAATTCTCTCCTGTAAGAGTTAATATGGGAAAAAGGTGTCTCCTCTCTACTGATGCTTTATTGTTTCAATAAAAACCCCACTTTTCAAAAACATTTGTCATTGGGACGGAAAGTGAGGTGAAATGTTCTGAACAGGGGCACATACAGCAAAACAAATGTTACAGGGGTGATAACCCTTCCCTATGTTTTCCAAAAAGCTTAAAAATAGATTTTTTGGCTGGAGCTACACTTAAACAATGTACTTGTTCAAAATTACAAACAGATTCTACATAAGAACAAACCTACAGTCCCTGTCTTGTATGCACAGTATATAGGGCCTTTTTTATTTTATGTGCGGGGTTCCCTTTAATATCCATACAAGACCCAAAGGGGCTGGTAATGGGCTGGGGTAGGGGGGGGGTAATGGGGTAGCTATGCCATTTTTCTCAAAGATTTTCATCCATATTACCGGGACCAGACATTACATTAAAGCCGCAAGCAGTTTTAAATGTTTTTTTTTTTTTTTAGAAATGTCATTTTGTGCAGGGACAGTTCTAAACACGGGAAACACGTGGCACTTCACAGGCATACTTTAGACACCCCCCAGGTACGATATTTAAAGGAATATTTGATTTTTTTTTCACTTCATGCAGCATTAAAATGACTGCTCCCGAAAAACGGCAGTTTTTAAAACTTATTTTTGCATTGATACATGTCCCGTGGTGCAGAACCCGGGTTCCCAAACCCTTTTTAGGACTATAACATGCATATTAGTCGTTATAATTAGCACTTTAGATTTCGAATGTTCGCATCCATTGTATTTAATAGGGTTCTAACGTTCGTGTGAACTTTCGGTCCGTTCGCGGGTTCTGGTGCGAACCGAACCCCGGGGTGTTCGGCTCATCACTACTAATGAGTAGCAAACCCAGGATTGGATCTAAAAATCTTTTTTGAAAAGAATATGATTTTTACCAAAACATACGATATGTCATTAAATATGAGCAGTTTCCTGGAGGTGTTCGGCTCATCCCTACTTGTGGGTATTAAATACGGTAATCCACGGGTAATCACCAGCTTTTACAATGCTTATAATGTAGTTGTATGCATTTTTTAATGCCCATAGTTAATTATTTTATATATGCATATTTGCATGTGCATATATATATATATATATATATATATATATATATATATATATATATACATATGCACATAGAATGACTTTTTTATATACCTGTATATATCATCATCAAACACCCTCTTTCAGAAGTGGATATCTGAATTTAGTTCAAATAATAGTTTTTTTACATACACTTGTGAGTATGGGGGTATCTGTAAATATGTGTAGCGGGGTGTCATATTTAGGGGGAGCATCTGAGTGGTAACTAGGCTCAGATGCACTAATTGTTAGGTTTCATGGACCATTTCTATCCCTGGGAGATAGTTCTGGTGTACAGTTCCCTGGGGCCTATGGGTGGTGCTGTTGCCATGGGCCCGGGTTGTGCCTTTTCTTGTCCCCTCTCGGCAGCAGTACAGCGGGGCGGGGAACCTGCTGTGCCTGTCAGGAGAGGATATAAAAGGGGGCGGCCATCTTCCAGAGGGTCTTCGTTCGTCCACGCCCAGGCACCTCAGGCCTGGGCGTGTGTGTGTCGCCGCCGGGTGCCCTAGGCCCGGAGGCCTGATCGATTCCGCGCTCAGGCACCTTAGGCCTGGGTGTGGGTGGATTGTTTTTGGGTGCCCTAGGCCCGGAGATAGAGCTGCTGTTCCATCCCTGACACCTTCAGTCTGGGGTGAGGTACTTTGGTGAGGGCCCGGAACCCAGCAACCTTCGGCTGGGGTCCGCTAAGGATCGAGGCTCCCAGGGATCTGCCTTACGAGGGGACCCGTATCCAGGACGAGAAGGCCAGGGAGGTGACCCTTTCTGAAGACCCAGCGCAGAGTCGTGGTGACAGAGGGGGCCTCTGGTAACTCTCCGGAGGGATGTTCTTATCTTGAAAAGGGCTAAGTTACTCAAGGAAGGAAGTGCAGGTTCTTTATGTCACAGTGGCAGTGACTCTACGCACACCAGGTCAGTGGCAGTGACTTGCAACTATTCACCAGGTCAGTGGCAGTGACCAACCTCATGGTCTGTGGCAGGGACCGTGTGCCAAGCCTGTTCGTGCAAATCAGAATAGGAGAAACCCTGAATTAAGTTTGTGCCTGGACCTCCTCCCACCTTATCTGACCTGTGTTTGTCTCAACCTGTTTGTTCTCAAAGAGACTATTTATTGCCCTTAAGAATAAATAAGAAGTTGGACTTTTCAGTTGGTGTGGACAGTTGCTTACTGGGGAGAATTAAGCACTTGTTTCTGGCTACCCCAGAAACAAGGTCAGCTCTGGAGGTTTTAAACACTGGCTGCAAGCAGGCCCGAGAAAACTAACACCGCTCAACCTCCCCATCCAGGAGGGTACGGGCTTGTGGTGCGGTGTGCCTCAGTCTTTCCTGCGCAGGAGCCAACATAATAGAAAAGCAGGTAAAGGCTGGGGTGGGTGCGCTACATATGTTTACTGTAAAATCCCCTTAATTAGATTCTTTATTATTTTATCCTGATCAAATCGTTTTTATTCCTACTTTTTATGTCATGTTGTAACTCTGATGAAGGGATGATGTGTGAACAATAAAGCGCACTAACTTTTTTAAGAGGCTTACATTCTGATGTGGTGCTTTGCTATATATATATATATATATATATATATATATATATATATATATATATATATATAATATATATATATATATATATATTTTTTTTTACATTGTGAGCAGCTGAGACATGGAAAACATAAATTTCTCTTGCTGCCAAAGAAGGTGCTCTTTATTTCACTCTTTGGTTTCCTAAAATCTGAATGTACTAATAAGTCCCGCAAAGTGTGATTCCTATGATATGCTTTTAACCCTTTCACCGCCAGGTCAGTACTCCGTACTGACCTACAGAACTGCTTGCAGGAGGCCAAGTACGTACGCGGTACGGAACTACATTCCTCCTCTGTTATAAGCTCATGGTCACTTCAGTGACCATAAACTTATATCAGTAATGCTGAACATAACAATAACTCTGATTAGCGGATAACAAGCCGCTGATCAGAGTTATTCAGCTAAAATGACACCCCCCCTCTGCCGCCGCCGCCTCTCTACCTGTCACCTGCTGCTTCCTCCCTTCCTGCACTACCAAAAATTATTGTTCTGTCCCCTGCACACTTTCCTCTGCCATTACATCCATCCCCCAGCACTAATTTTCACCCTCCGACATCAGTGCCCTCGCCCACCAACACTGATCTCCGTCGATCCCTTGCAATTGCCGCCTCCCTCCGCTGCCACTCCCGCCGGCAATTGCATGGTTAAACCTTTTTTTTCTTCCTAAATGTTGTCTTCCCCACCCGATGGCACCCCCTTTAGTGCCCCCCCTCACTCACGACCCCTGGCCGCCCATCCATGCTGCTCTGCAAGCTTCATTCCCCGGAGCTGCTGCCCAGGAGATTGGCGAGTGCAGTGTCAGGATGGAGAGCGGGGGGGTTGGAGTTAGGGCTGGAAAACCTGTGTAGCGGGGTTCCTTTAAGGCCCCTGGACTACGTTACCCAGAACCCCGTTCGGCACCCAGGTTGCATTGGGCCACCGCAGAGACTCATGGATGGGGCTATAAGAGGAGGGGGCGAGGCGAAGCTCGGCCTCTTTGGACACCGCACTGCAAGCAATAGGACTCCCTGTGCGGATCCGCTGCTGTGTAAGGCCTGAAGCCTGGGCCTTGCATACCTACCAAAGAGCCTTCCACCCCACTGCAGAGCCTGGGTGGCACCTGTTCCTGCTCGAGTTTGCTGACATCAGCTGGACCGGAGACCCGACCGTTGGAGACACTGTGTGCGGATACACAGTGGTGGAAGCCCGGACTGGGATCGCGTCCGGAGTGGTGCGCGAGCACTTGCTCACTTCATTAACCTTTACTTTGTTGGGCCTAGTGACTGCCTTGGCCCACCTTGTTTATTTACTACCATTGGATTACAAATATTGTTTCCTGAAAGTGCACCACCGTTCAAGTTGCATGTGAAGAATTGTTCTCATAAGGGACTGAGTTTAATCTGAGTCAGGCCTGACCATGGTGGGGGTTAAATCTTTGTTTGCTGCGCCATATTACGCATAAGGAAAGAAGATAGTTGCACGTGGCGGGTGACCACTCTGCACTATCACTGATGAATATGTTTATCGCTGCAGGGCTCTGCATGTATGCTATGTGATGTGTTTAACCTTGAACCTTTATACCAAAGTAAAACCAGTTATATTTTATTACCTTGGTATCAGTGTTATCCTTGCAGATAGAAGTTATCTATCAATACTGCCAGATTGTGTATAATCAGGTATAGACCGTTACGAGGTAACATTCCCTAGACTAACTGTGCCAGTGTGGGTTAAGTAGATTGCCGGGGGTTGGTGGTGCTGTATACAGGGCCCGAAACAAAACCCAGCGGCTCTCTTAACTAGGGGTAGCGCTACACATATGTTTACTATCCCCCTTCCTTTCCTAGGGGAACATAGTGAGCGTTTGGTACCGATCGCTCATATGTTCAGCTGTCACGGTCAGTTTATTATGCCACTGTTCATGAATGAATGAGAGCCGCTATTCAGATGCTTCCACCCATTCATAAGTACTACAGCTGAGCCTGCAGAGAAAGGGACTGAACTCTTCAGTCCTTTTCTCTGTCTAAAAAAAGAGATATTAGAGGTTTGTTTAGACTCCTGAAGTCTCTCCAAAGACACCCCCCCCCATAAAAAAAGTGTAAAATATAAAAAATTAAAAATCATAGCAAGGCCCCTTTTTTACACAGGCACCTCCATGGCACAGAATCCACTTGTTCAGCAGGAGATTGGTCTGATAATCCCCTGTGGATGACAGGTTCATTTCCACTCCAATGTGCAGAGCAGAGATGGACACATCCGCCGCTCCATAGGGGAGACTGGAGGGTCTGATCAAGTCCACCTGAAAAACTGACAGGTGGACCTTATCGGACAGTCTGTGTGAAAGGGTCCTAAGGGTAAATTTAGACATGCGTCTAAATCGCCCTTGCCTCTGGAGCCTAACGATGCAATGCCTCTTCACCACCTGTTTTAACCCTATTTTTGCAGACAAATGCCCTGCAACTGCATGCCGCCCCCTCCCCCCCAACTGCAAGTCTAAACAAAGCCTAGGGCCTTGTTCACACAGGGCATACCACTACAGTGCCATTGATGTCAATTGGGACACAGCGGCTGCACAGGAATGCACAGGTGTTCCAGTCCCATTCATGTCAATTTAGATGCAGCAGCTGCAAGGACACAGCCATTACTCCCAACTTGACATCCGGACAGATCTGACATCCATGTGGGTGCATGTCCCTGAGCTCATACTGTCTGCATTTGGGTCTATGCACCTACACCCACATGGATGTCAGATCTGTCCTTGCAGCTGCTCTGTACCATTTGACATGAATAGGACTGCCTGCACATGGATGCACAGAATACCTGTGTATCCCCATGCAGGTAAACATGGCCCTCCATGGGCGTATGTTTTAGCACACCGTACTGAACGAGGCCTTAGTAGGAATTTAGCAGGAATTACATAAGTTATAGTGTGTTTATGTGTGCAAATAAGGATTTTAGTGGGGGGGGGGGGGGTTCTGAAAATAGTGATTTGATAAACATTTGAGCAAAAATATTTTTTATTTATTTATTTATTATTATTTGTTCTACTGGTCATGTGCGTTCAGATAATATTTGGTTTGGGGGGTCTTTCACAAATTCTAAATGCTGTAAGGGAAAAATGAAAACCTTCAGATTTTTTGAAAAATGTGGATACTTAAATTTTTGCATACGTTCGATTTTAACCATTGTGCATAAAGGCGCAATGTAAAAATTACAAATATATTTTATTTATTAACTCCATACAGGCTAAGCTTTTATATTTAGTTTGAATTTAGCAGGAATTTTGTAAAATTAGCTGTGTTTTTATCTGCTAATAATGGTTTTAGTGTATTTTTAGCGACAATATTGATTTAATAAACACTTGTGCAAATACCGCTGGGCCTAAAAAATCAGTAGCACCTTCTTTTTATTCTAGAGGTCATATGCTTTCAGGTTTTGGGGGTCTTTCACAAATTTTGAAAGCTGTAAGGGGAAAATGAAAACCTTTAGATTTTTTGAGAAAGCGTGTGAGAGCGTGACGTGACGTGTGACGTGGCGGGCTCTGATCTCACGAGACTTCTAGCAAGAGACGCCGGTCCCAGATAAGCGCCCGCTGATCTCCCTCCCCGCAGCGGCTCCAAACGGTAGGAGGGACTCCTGAACGGACAGCGGAGCGGCAGTGGAGAGGCAGGGGGAGGCTAGTAGATGCTTCTTAGTGGCCCCGGACTCTCGGCCTTCTAGCCTTCCAGGACAGACGGACTGACCCGATGGACGGACGGATGGACCGATTGATTGGGCGAGCGATCCCTATTAGGGTGATCCCTGGGATTAAAAAGCATGGTCCAGGCCCTGAATATAAACTGCCTTAGAGAAAGAGGGGGCAAAGATTGTTTGGGATGAGAGTGGAGAGGCCAGGAGAGGAAGGACGTGGATCTCTGCTGAGCAGTGGGGAATTTTTTTTGGAGCCGCGGGGCCGGTTAGACAGTGGGTCTGGATGGCCCCGAATAAGCCACGTGCTAAAGCACAGATTACTACCCCCTGTTCCTCCCCAACATAAATGGCAGTGAAGACAACAGGAAAGCCAGCAATAAAATCCCCCCAGGCTGGAATATCAGCAAAGACCCAGACTACAATAGAGAAAGAGGTAGAGTTGGGTCCCTCTGGTAAAGATATCATGGAAGCTATTAAAGCATGTAGTAAGGCCCTTACAACAAAAAATTATGTTCTGGCAGTTGATGTTAGTATAATAAGACATGAGTTTGATAAAGTACAACAAAGGATTTCAGAAATGGAAGTTCGTGTCTCAAAGGTAGAAGATAAATTAAAAGCAGACAATAGAGAATGGTATTTACTGAAAAAACATATTAGGACAGAGCAATTGACTCAGAAAACCATTTGAGGAGAAATAACATCCGGAATGTGGGTTTACCAGAACGGGTGGAAGGAGATAACCCAATTGAATTTTCTGAGAAATTAATGATAAAAACACTCGACCTTACAGATATGTCTGCAACATGTGCGGTAGAGAGAGTGCATAGGATTTCTTACAGCTCTCCAAAACTAGGGGCTCCTCCTCGCCCTTTTTTGATGCATTTATTGAACTATAGAGATCGGGATCGTATCTTATCAGTAGTTAGATCAAGGGTGGACTTACAATATGAAAATGCAAATTTTTATTTTTTTTCCCGATTACCCCTCGGAGATACAACAGCAAAGAAGAGCCTATACCGAAGTGCGGAGAAGATTGAGAGAGAAGGGGATAAAATTTAGTCTTCTATACCCAAGCAAATTAAGGGTGATTAATGGGACACATACAGTACCTGTGCCCGAGATTGTGTTTCCAGCGCGATCCCGTCGCGCTGGTGCTCGGCGCTGCAGGCTGTACATCTCGCTGCAGTGGGAAAACACATTCTCTATGGAGGGGACATTGTCGCTCAGCGCTGGCTCCCGCAACGGGGCTAGCGGGTGTCAATCTCGCCGATAACAGAGGCGAGATTGACACAATATCGTGGCCACGTACTGTACACGATTTTTTGAAACATCAACTGCTGGGGCAGAGTAGTTGGACACTAGATAAATGGAATTGACATATACAAGGTTTTTTTTTTTTTTTTTTTTTTACCAACTGCTGTGGCAGAGCGGTTGGATGATAGATAATTGAACTTGCTCCCCCTTTTTTTTTTTTCTGTGATACATATGAAATCACTAAGTAATTTTTTTTTTCTTTTTTTTTTTTTTTTTTTACCACTCAGACTTTATCACGAGAGACTTTCTCATGGTATTAATCCTTAATATCGTCTCTACTTTGGATTCGCATCATATGTGGTTCTCCAAAAAAAAATTTTTCCCGAAAGGAATAAGTATTTATCTTATTTACAATCCATTTCAACATCAGAATCAATACCATTCCCTTCCTGTGATCCTCCTCCCCTCCCCCCATTATCCCCTCCCCCCCGCCCCCAATCCCCTGACCTCTCTTAATTACCCTATCTACTTCTTACTTCACCTTCTTAGGTTACATTAAATTTGTTCGCCCATTATTTCTGCATATCCCAGAGTGTTTTTAAATTCCATCCACCCCTTCCACTTTTCTTCGAATACTTCCATTGAATTCAAGTCACCGAATCTTAAATATTCTAAATTAAAAATTTCCTCTACTCTGTTACACCAACCCGTCAGGTTAGGACTGTTCTGTTCTTGCCAGTATTTAGGAATTTGGCTCTTAGCTGCATCCAATAAATGTGGGATCAAACTTTTACAGTATAATTTATTCGTCATCTGAATTCCGTGCAGTAAACAACCCCACGGATCATCTGCTATTTATGTTTTAGTGATGTCTCTAATAGTTCTTCTGATCTCTATCCAGTATTTTTAAATTTTTGGACAGGCCCACCAAATGTGGGCCATTGTCCCTAATTCCTGGCATCCTCGCCAGCAAAGCTGTGATTTTTCCGTTGTGAATCTATGTACTCTGTCTGGCATCATATACCATCTAATAAGACATTTGTAGTTAGTTTCCACTATCTTACAATTCACAGATGTTGAGTGCACTCTATTAATTATTTGTTTAATCTCGTACTCACTCTTTTGTGTTCCTAGTTCCTCTTCCCATTTCTTAATGCAAGTCGGTTTCTCTGAGTTTCTTTGTGTATTATTTAAAACCCTATAGATTTTAGAGATAACACCTTTCGTCTTCTTATCCTCACAGATTTTCTCCAAAGGCCTTAGATTGTTTTTAGCTCTAATAGGTTTAGGGAGGCTATCAAAAAAATGTCTTAACTGAGTATACCTCCACTCGTCAATCAGTCTCCACTCCTTAATCTTCTTTAGTTCTTCATATGTAATTAAGTTATTAAGTTATTTTGGACCATTACATCTTTTAATTGTACGTTTTCTTTTAAGATCCATTTTCCCGAAAATTCCTCCCTACCTGGTGTAAAATAACTGGTATCTTTTAATGGTATAAGTGGCGAGTTATACAGCCAGTTTTCTTTTTTGTGCAATCGGTCCCAACTTTTTAGTGCGTTTCTGGTAATCTCGTGTGTGTTTGTGCTCAGATCTCGATATTGTGGCGGTATCCATATTATACTCCCTAATGTTACATTGCTAGTTCTACATTCCATTTTCACCCATCTCTTTTCCGTACTGTCTTTAGCCCAATCCATAATCCATGCTATTACTATCGCACTGTAATAATTTTTGATATTGGGTGCCCCTAGTCCTCCCTGGCCCTTCTCTTTGGTGAGTGTCAACCACTTAATACGTGGTTTTTTCCCTCGCCATGTGAATATCGAAAGCAGTGATTCTAATTTATCTAAAAAAAAACGAGAAAGTGGGATCGGAAGCATCTGCATCTTATACACTATTTTTGGAAGGATTATCATCTTTAAAATTCCTATTCTCCCTATCCAGGAAAGTTGACCCCGTGAGATTTTATTTAGTTCTGCCCTTATTTCATTCATTAGTGGGATATAATTTTCTCTGTAAATTGTCTCAATATCAACAGCTAATTTTACTCCAAGGTATGAGATTGAGCTGTTCCCCCATTTGAATGAGTAGTCTTTTTGATACTCATTCATATCTATTTTCTTAATATTAATGCTCAATGTTTCGGATTTGGTACGATTTATTTATAATTAGACATCTCCCCGAACTCATTTAGTGTTTTTAGAATCTTAGGTAAGGTTACTTTGGGGTGAGTGATGAACAGCAGAACATCGTCTGCATATGCCGCCAGTTTATGTTCATCGCCCACCCCTATCCCTCTTATTTCTGGGTCCTGCCTGATTTTCCTCAGTAAGGGTTCCAATGCAAGTACAAATAGCAACGACGAGAGAGGACAACCCTGTCGAGTTCCATTTTTCATCTGGAACGGTGCCGATAGCTCCCCGTTAACTTTAACTCTTGCCGTTGGATATTTGTACAAGGATTGGATCCACGTTCTCATTCTGGGACCCAGACCAATTGCCTCCAGTGTGGAGTACATGAAGCCCCAGTCTAACCTGTCAAAAGCCTTCTCGGCGTCAATTGACAGGAGTAGTCCTGGGGCCCCACTCTCTTTCAATTCTTTAATAGCTAGGAGCGATCTAATTCCGTTATCTTTGCACTCCCTACCTGGGATAAAACCCACTTGATCTGAGTGTATGACATCTGTCATAATAGTTTTCAGCCTATTTGCTAAAATCTTTGAAAAAATCTTAGTGTCTATATTTAGGAGTGAGATTGGCCTGTAG
The DNA here is from genome assembly GCA_029206835.1 of Rana muscosa. Taxonomy (NCBI): domain Eukaryota; kingdom Metazoa; phylum Chordata; class Amphibia; order Anura; family Ranidae; genus Rana; species Rana muscosa. The sequence goes on along the minus strand of CM055118.1, from coordinate 33,145,604 downwards.
CTAGAGCATAGTGTAGAATCTTTGCCCTGCTTGGGGATTATAGTTATTATAGCTTCTAGTGCCTCCTTCCTCATGTCCCACTTTACACCTATCCCATTAAAATAAGAGCACAATTTCGGGGTTAGAAAATCTAAATATTTTTTATAATAAAGTGTCGTCAGACCATCAGGTCCTGGGCTTTTCCCATTTGGTAATTCTAGGATAATTTTTCTGATCTCCTCTTCTTTTATGGGTGCTTCTAAAAAATCGAATTTATCCGTAGGGATTTTTTCTGGAGCAATCTCCTCTATGTAAGTTTTAATTTTTTCTAATCTTCTTTTACTCTCTACTTTTGTTACCTGGGTATTAAGTGCATATAATTGACTGAGATATTCTTGAAAAGAGTTAGATATTTCCGAGGTGGTGTATCTAATTTCCCCTGTTTTATTTTGGATTTTTTCTATAAAGTTAGTATTTTTTTTCTTTTTTTAAATTTTCGCCAAATACTTCCCTGGTTTATTACCCCACATATATCTCTCTTTCTTAATTTGATTATAAAGTGTCCGATTTTCTTGTTCATAAATCTCTCTTAATTCCTCTCTTTTAGAATTGAGACGTAATAATGTCCCTTTCCCCTTGGTTTTTTGATGTTGCTGTTCTAGTTCGGAGAGCTCTTTGGTCAGTAGTGTTTTTTTTTCAAAACTCCTTCTCTTTTTAACCGCACCCTCCTTTATCAGGATCCCTCTAATATATACTTTGTGGGTTTCCCAAACTATGGCCTCTGACATACCCTCAGTGCTATTCTCCTTAAAAAATTGTTCAAGTTCTACTTTTATTCTCTGGTTTATATTTTTATCCATTAATAGTTCTTCATTCAGCTTCCATATATTATTACTTTTTTGTGCTTCTCCGGAATTCCATCGGAGTGTGATTGGTGCATGATCAGAGAATGTTGCTATACCTATCTCCGTTTCAACTGTCTCTAATAACCTGTGATCTACTAAGAAGTAATCTATTCTCGAGTACGTCCCATGCACGGGGGAGCGGAATGTGAATTCCCGTTGCTTTGGATGTTGTGTCCTCCACACATCTATTAATTGGTGTTGGTGCATTTTTTTTTTAAATTTATTCTTCTGATTATTTCCTGTCCCCCTAGCATGGGACGTACTATCGATTATTGGTTTGAGGCATATATTAAAATCTCCAGCTATTATGGCCCCCCCCCTTCCTGAATTCCATAAATTCAGATATAATTTTCATTAGGAATTGGGTTGATTTTTTATTTGGTCCATATACGTTTGCCAGTGAGACCTTGGTTCCATTTAATTCCCCTTTTAAGAAAATAAATCTCCCCTCTGGATCCTCCTTCTTCATTTCTAACGTGAACCTGGTCCCTCTGGCAAACCCTATAGCCACGCCTTTAGCCCTGCTAATAGGTGAGTCTCCATAATACCACAGGGGGAATTCTTTAGAGACAATTTGACGGTTAGAACTGATGCAAAAATGCGTCTCCTGTAAAAAAACTACATCCGCCTTCAGTGTGATTAATTCTCTAATTATGTTTGCCCTCTTAGTGGGCGCATTCAATCCTCTTACGTTATATGAAGTTATACTTATTTTAGGCATTTGGTGTTCTTAGGGTGGGCTAAATGAACATAATCTAATTCTCTCAGGGTTTTTAGCATGAGGTCACCCCCCTCCCTCCCTCCCCTCCCTCCCCTCACTACCCTTCCTCCCCCACCTTCCCACCCCCCTTCCCCCCAGCCACCCCCTCCCTCCCCCCATCCCACCTCCCTCCCTGTTTGGGGTGTGAGCCTCATTGAGGCCCCGTCATCCATAGCCCTCCTACTCCTTCTACTCCTATGGATGTCTTCCCCTTGAGGTTGAGCCCTGGAAATGGGAACGGGATCCAGGCCAGCCACTCCCTGCCATAGGAAAAGCCCCTTAGCCCGTTCTGCTCCCCTACTGACAGTTCTTTTTTGTTTATTGTCTTCTCCCTGAACCTCCCCGAACCCCCCCCTCCATTCCTCCCCTCTCCCCTCTCTCTCCCCTCAATCGCCCCTCAGTTCTTCTCCCTTTAACTTTTTTTTTTTCCCCTTTCCCCCTCCTTCTTCCTCCTTTCCTCCTTTTACTAGAAATTATTTTTTCCTTGCTTTTGAGAGCCGAAATTGATTTTCAGAAGTCTTTTGTCTATGCTCTCTTTCCCACCATCCTGGAATGTCAATTTCCGGAATATCCAATCTTTTACAAAAATTAGGGGTGTCATCGGGAAATCTTAGAGTAGCTGAGCGGCCGTCCTTTCTGCCTACTAAACAAGCGAGGAATCCCCAAGAGTATTGAATCTCCTGGCTCTTAAGTTGTTCTAAGAGTGGTTTTAGAGTTCTTCTTCTGTTCAGTGTCTCTCCTGCTAGATCTGGGAAAATCTGCAACGTTGTGTCCTCGTACTTGGCAGGAACTTTGGCTTTTAAACTTTGTTGAATCTGTTCTTTATCCTGAAAATTATGAAATCGTGCAATTATATCTCTTGGAATTTCTTCCTTTAGACCCGCCGGTTTCCTTATCCTATGGATTCTTTCAAATTTTATTTTCTCTGTAGCGTTTTTACTTAGCATTTGGCCGAAGATTTTGTCAATTTTTCCCTGTAGATCTTCTACTTGTTGATCTGGTAACCCACGTATCCTCAAGTTTTTTCTCCTGTTTCGATTTTCTTGATCTTCAAGTCTGTATTTCAAATGCCATTGCTCTTTCTGTACCTCTTCCAGTTGCCCTTTTAATTCCATGACTTCCGCTGCTTGCGCGTCAATTTTTTCTTCCGTTTCCTCCACTCCCCTTTAATCGATTTCTCCATTCTGTACATGACTGTTTCCATTCTAGTAAACATCTCCTCTATTTCCCCGTTTGTGGGTAGTTTGTCCATTTGTCTATCTTCCATGATTTCTTCTTCTTCTTCTTCAACTGCAACAGGGTTTTCAGTCTACCGTGTATTCTGAGTGTCTTCTCGTGGCTCTTTTCTGTGAGCCCTCTGACATCCTCTTGTTTAACGGGGTTGATTTCTCTGGGCTGTTTTTAGATTTTTCTTGTGTCATGTATTTTTTAATAGAACTCGGACTTTCACTCAATTTAGGATTTTTTGCTGTTGCACCCCTTAACTGCCTTCCCCTCATCATTTTTTTATTTTTATTTTTATTTTTTTCTTCCCTCCCAGTCTCGTCTAATAGATGTAGGCCGGTATCGCTCCTCCTCTAGGCTCTGTATAAGATCAATTTAACTACCCATTTGTTTAATGCTCTTGTATTTAGAATCCTATAAGTGTTATTTCTGAGGGAGATGATTGTTATAGTTGTGCTTTCCTCTGTGTTTTTACTGATCCTCTCGTCGCAGTTCTTTATTCAGTTTTGGTTACGTTTTACTCTATATATTTTTCTGCCAATTTCTATGACAGTCTGTAACTGTAGTTCTTTTTAACTGGTGTTCAGCAACTGCAAGTTAACCGGGTTTCCGAACAAGAAAAGAAGGCTCTTATATATTTTCCTTTTTTTTCCACTTCTCTTGTTTTCTACTATTTATCTATAAATTTCCCTACTGTCGCCTTGATCCAAAACTGTAAGTTCCTTTTTGACCTTGCTGACATTAATTCTGCTATTACCGCTATTATTGTACCATTATACCGGTACTACCAGGTCTGTTTATTATTTGCATTAGATTCTTCCAATTTCTGATTATTTCTTATTATTTCTCCCTCTTCTCCTTAGTGTTTATTTTTCCCAGTTTGCAAAGTTTTTTTTTTTTTTTCCAGTTATTTTTTTTTTTCAGTTACTTCTTGTATATCGTGTTTTCCATAGGTCTTAGTTTGCAGTTAATTCCTATGTACTTCCAGCTTCCGTACTTCCACTAGCCCTATTTACCTGTTCCTCTGCTGCTCTCGGTCCTCGGACTTTCTCCTCCTGACCACTTCACCACTGCCCACCGTTATGTTGATCCTTACTCCTCAGGTGAAAGACGGGAATAATACAAAACAAAAACCACGCTTCTGCGGGCAAAAGATTGAAGGGGGGGCGGTGGAGGGGAGCGTTGGCCACTGCCTGCCTGCTGCTTTCTGACGTGACTTAACTCCGCTCTGTTCGATCACATACCCCCTCCAGCTTCGCACCACACTTCCCCGCCACCCCCAACCACCGCACACTACCTTCCACCTCCGGCGTGCAGGAGATTTGGACAGTCGGGCAGTCAGATGGAACAGTCAGATGTAGCGATGGAGCGACGGAACGACGGACCCAGGTGAGCGGGTGGATGGTGGATGGATGGTCACGGCTTGTGGGCTTGCAAGTTTGCGGGTTTACAGGCTTGCGGGCTATACGGGTTTGCGGGCGGACTGTCTCTTAATGACCGGAAACACAATAGGCGATTATAGGCTGACGGGCGCCGTTGTAGTCACTGCAGTTGCTGTTAAACCAATTAGACCAGTTTATTCCCGTCTTGGAACACAGCCATACGATAGTAAAATATATAGTACACCAGAAAAAAGGAGAAAGCAAACAAATATCCTCCTAGGACCGTTTCCCAGTTTAAAATTTAAATAGTAGAATAATAGCAATAATAGCAACCTTAGATTTTTGGTGCGGTTTAGTGCAATTAGCAGTGCAATTAGCAGTACCATTCACATTACAATTAGCAGTCAGCAGCACTGTTACCACATATTACCGCACATAACCATTAACTTTAATACAGTTGGTGCTATTGATTTTATTGATACCCTTAACAAATTAAGTTTGATCTAGCTAAGAGCTCAATACCACAGTACCACAGTACCATTTGTTTAAATCACTTTATATTGTCCTATCACTATATCATTGTATATTTGTATCATTGTATCCATATCAATGTATCCATTATTGTATCCATGTATCCATTATTCATTATATCATGTGTTACCATATGTCGGGTGCCAGGAGCGTCAGGAGCCTGGAGCCTGAGGCTATCGGGAGAAAAAAATCTTACGTTCCTATAACCGTTAGCCGTGAAGCTCGCTGTTCCAGGGAGAATGACCCGGGGGAGATCCAGGAGAGATTCAGCGGTCAGCGGTCACCGTGGGTCCGAGGTCCGCGGCTAGGTGCAATCCTCGATGCAATCCCTGGGAGAGGTCCTGGGAGAGGTCCAGGGAGATCCAGGGAACCATTCACCTTCTGTTACACATGGTTGCGTTCAGGGAGTTTCACGGGCTTCCTGGAGCTAGCAGCTGTTCCTGCCCTCCGCCCTCATCACCAGCAGCCCCTCCCTCAGCATATATATGTATATTTTAGTACATATGAAATCACTAAGTAATGCGTAATGCGTAATGCGTAATGCGTAATGCGTAATGCGTAATGCGTAATGCGTAATGCGTAATGCAAATAATTTAGCACTGGAAAAATAATGTTTTTTTTTGTTTTGTTTTTTTGGGGGAAGGTATATAATCACTAAGTAATGAGTAATGCAAAGGATATAACAGCACTAGGAAAATAATGGCTTTTCTCCTTCTTTTTTTTTTCATTTTCTTTTTTTTCTGTGATACATAGGAAATCACTAAGCAATGAGCAATGCAAAAATAATGTTTTTTTTTTTTTTTTTTTTGGGGGGAGGTATACAGTATATTAAATCACTAAGCAATGAGTAATGCAAAGGATATAACAGCACTGGAAAATAATGTATTTTCTCCTTTTTTTTTTCTGTGATACATATGAAATCACTAAGCAATAAGTAATGCAAATGATACAATAGCACTGAAATAATAATGTTTTTTTTATATTTATTTAAATTTTTTATTTTTTTCAATTACCGTATATACTCGAGTATAAGCCGACCCGAATATAAGCTGAGGCACCTAATTTTACCACATAAAACTGGGAAAATGTATTGACACGAGTATAAGCCTAGGGTGTCCATCTGCATGCCTCACTGTGCCTCACTGTGTCCATGTGCATGCCTCACTGTGCCCATGCCTCACTGTGCCCATGCCTCACTGTGCCCATGACTAGACTGATGTTTAACATGGGAGTCTATGGAAGGGGTGCCAAGTTTGGGGTCCAGGGGACCTACGGCCAGCCGGTATCGGGTCCCCAAAGTCTGGGAGATCAGGCGCAAAAAGGTGACTCGAGTATAAGCCGAGGGGGCATTTTCAGCACAAATAAATATGCTGAAAAACTCGGCTTATACTCGAGTATATATGGTATATACGGTATATACGGTATATACGGTATATATATATATATATGTATATTTTAGTACATATGAAATCACTAAGTAATGCGTAATGCGTAATGCGTAATGCGTAATGCGTAATGCGTAATGCAAATAATTTAGCACTGGAAAAATAATGTTTTTTTTTGTTTTGTTTTTTCGGGGGAAGGTATATAATCACTAAGCAATGAGTAATGCAAAGGATATAACGGCACTGGAAAAATAATGGCTTTTCTCCTTTTTTTTTATTTTCTTACGATGTTAAGACACTGGGGAAATTATGTTGAATTTAGATTTTCTATAATGATAATAGCACTATATATTTAATACAGTGTATAATAATTAGCTTTTTTATGGGTGGTAATGGGAAAGTTAAATGTTTGGGAGGATGATAATTCACTTGGTGTCTCTGGGATTGAATGTCTTTTAGAGAGCCCGTTTCACGATTTGAATGGATGGTTGACTCTTTTTTGAAATAGGGTTGAGTTGAGGAATGCAGGGTACTGACTATAGAATAGATACGATGATCAGTGAAGAAGGGGATAGGAGAAGTTCCTTTCCACTCCCATCCATGAATGGATGGGGTCGCAGACTAGGGAGGGGAGTGGAAGGGGATAGGGTGGGATGGGAGGAGGGAGGGGAGGGGAATGTAAAGACTTGGGGTTTAAAGGTTCAGCAATGGTGTGGTTTAAATGCTCTATGGGCATCTCTTTTGGAAGCTAGATGGTGTGGGACATGGCAGGGATATTTGCTTTTTTCATATTCCCTGTATAATTATGGGTAAAAATAATTGCAACTCTGTAATATCCTGGAATGTTCGAGGTCTAAATTCTAACTTTAAACAAGCATTAATGTTTCAATATATAAGAAAAAATAGGAGATACATTTAATGGGAGGGAAATTAATAACCTTAAAAAAAGCTTGGATACAAAAAGCATATCATGCTACCTACTATTCTTATGCCGCGTACACACGATCGTTTTTAATGTCATTTTCAAAAACAACGTTTTTTCTCGACGTGATTTTTCTTGTTTCCTCTCAAGCCTGTCTTGCATACACACGTTCATTAAAAAAAACGCTCGAGCAAAACGCAGTGACGTACAACACGTACAATGGCACTATAAAGGGGAAGATCCGTTCGAATGGCGCCACCCTTCATGTTAGTAAAGTTTGTTGAGTGACGATTCGCGCTTTTCAGCCTCGTGCTTTTCAGTCCGTTACAGCGTGATGAATGTGCTATCTCCATTGCGAACGCTAGTTTTACCAGAACGAGCGCTCCCGTCTCATACTTGATTCTGAGCATGCGTGTTTTTTTTCCCCTCGTAAAAGCATACACACTACCGTTTTTCACGTCGTTAAAAAGAACGACGTGAAAAACTACGTGAAAAAATAGAGCAGGTTCTCATTTTTTTAGGCCATTTTTCACGTTGTTAAAAATGCTCTGGAGCCTACACACAATCGTTTTGAATGCCCAATTTAAAAAATGGCATTTTTAACGACGTGAAAAACGATCGTGTGTACGCGGCATTATGCTAGAGAGGTATCAATCCTAGTATATAAATCTTTTCCTGGGGAAATAGAAAAGGCCTATATAGATACACAAGGGAAATATGTAATTTTATTATATACTATAATGCCCCGTACACACGATCGTTTTTAATGTAATTTTTTAAACCGACGTTTTTCTCCTCGTTTTTTTTCATGTTTCCTCTCAAGCCTGCCTTGCGTACACACCATCATTAAAAAAAAGATCAAGCAAAGCGCAGTGACGTTCAACACGTACGACGGCACTATAAAGGGGAAGTTCTGTTCGAATGACGCCACCCTTTGGGACGCTTTTGCTAATTCCGTGTTTCCGCGTGTTAGTAAAAGTTTGGTGAGAGACGATTCGCGCTTTTCAGTCTTCGTGCTTTGAAGATCGTTTTCGGGAGTTCAGATTGCGCCTGTGGGTTCATATCTGTTTAGCACTGCTTGTAGTCAGTTCGTATCTGTTTATTCAGTGCGGCCTGCTCTGCACGTTCGTGTTTTTCAGCTTGTTCTTCATAGGCCTTGCTGTTCTTCCGTGCGTTCTTCTAGTTCGTTCTGTTCAGCCGACCGTTATCTAGCCATGTTGCGGCTACGTACTCGTCGTAGAGTTTGTGCTGTAGTTGGTGCAGGGGTTCATGCTGTATCCCGACTCCATGCCATGAGCAGGGTCAGGAGGAGTACATGGACCAAGAATTGGTTGCTCCAGCGGCACCAATTCTGTCACATGCCTTTGTTGCGGGAGATCAGGGAGAATAATCCTGATGATTTCAGGAATTTTCTCAGGATGTCTGACCCCGTATTTCAGCAGCTGTTGGCTTTGGTGTCCCCCTATATTACCAGGCAGGACACCGTTATGCGGGAAGCCATCAGTGCTGAGCAGAGGCTCATCGCCACGTTGCGATACCTGGCTACTGGGAGAAGCCTGCAGGACCTTAAGTTCTCCACAGGCATATCCCCCCAGGCTCTGGGGATCATTATACCAGAGACTTGTTCTGCCATCCTTCAAGTTTTGCAGGAGGACTATATTAAGGTAAGTGTTCTTCTTAAAAAATTCACATTGTATGGTTTTTATTTTTGGATATTTTTAATTTGCTTTATTTGCAGTCCCTAATTCACATGATTCTTAGCTGCAGGGAATGTCCCCTTTCTCCCCATGTTTTATTATTTAAAGTTTGGGGTTTGAGGCCTACCTGTAAATTTGGCTTACCTAACCTCTCCAGCATGCTATCCTGGGGCCATACCTACCTTGCCTAGTCATTTCCATGTTTTTTATTATATGTTCCATCGTAGTGCTTTACCCAAAACGCACCCTAAATTTGGCCTAGGAATGTTTCATTTTTGTTAACTTCAATACAGAGTGCTACAGCCTTCATGTGTGATATTCCCAACTCATCTTCAACCCTTACCCCCCCCCCCCCCATAATTTTTTTTTTTTTTCTTGCTTCCAATTTTTTATGTTTTGAACAGTTTCTACCAATGTTGGCCATGAATGTGTGTATGAAATCAGCTTTCAATGTTTCTGGCTCCAAGTATTAATTTGTTATTTCTTTAATTCCACAGTCCCCTTCTTCGCCACATGAATGGCAGAATGTGGCTTCCGAGTTTGCCCAGCGATGGAACTTTCTGAACTGTGGAGGAGCCATCGACGACAAACATGTTCGGGTCGTCCCACCACCCCATTCGGGATCCTTTTATTATAATTATAAGGGGTTCCACAGCGTCGTGATGATGGCAGTGGTGTCGGCCACCTACGAGTTCCTCTATGTGGACGTTAGCAAGAATGGCAGGATGTCTGATGGAGGAGTTTTTGCCCAGACGGAGTTTGGAGAACGGCTCCTTTTGGATCTGCTGGCCTTGCCACCAGCGGAGCAGAATGTGGAGGGACTACCTTTTGTGTTTGTGGCGGATGAGGCGTTTGGCCTGGGACCACATTTGATGAGGCCATTCCCGCAACGCACCCTCACCCCTGAGAGGAGGGTTTTCAATTATCGGCTGGCCAGAGCCAGAAGGGTGGTGGAAAATGCGTTTGGGATCATGGCCAGCCGATTTCGCCTCTTCCTTACCTCCATCCACCTTGCCCCATACAAATGGAACCATGTGGTTATGACGTGCTGTGTGCTGCATAATTTCCTAAGGGTGCATTCAACGAGTTATATATCTTTGAGTGGGCCTGAGGCCTCTTTAATCAATGCCGAAACTTTGGTGGCCCTGGAACCTGGCCGTCCTGGCTTGGCCCCCCCAACCGGACGTGAGGTCCGTAACCAATATGTGGACTATTTTATGGGTAGGGGGGCCATTGAAATGCCAGACAATCTCTAATAATTATTGTTGTATAATGTTTGATGTTTCTGGTAGGTTTACCTAGTGCACTTGTTTTGCCATGTGGATTAAAAAATCTTTTAATTAGCCTTCATTGTCAGTGTAAACACCAAACATTGTTTAGTTCACTCAGCACCACATTTACATAATGAAGCCACAATGATTTGTTATGTAAAAATACCTTTATTTTTTTTGTTTAGGTGAGCAACTTCCTTAGAAATGTGGATGTTCCCTTAATTTCAGGTGTATTAAAACACATGACCAGCCATGCATAAACAAACTATATTTCTCCAAATTTAGAAAAAGCTAAACATGTGCTAGTCATTAAAGGGTAAAATAACCAAAAAAAATAGAAATCTCTGCAAGTAAAACGTTATTTGGTGTAAAAACATTAGACACGCCCAAGCACAGCCATGATATTTTGGAGCCTTTCCTCCACCCGCTTTGTATTTGCCCTGATCTCTAGCAAATCTCCCTTAATTTTTTCGAGGTCACGACAGCAGACCATCAGGTATTGGATCAGGATCTGGGCACTGTGATGTGTCAACTTATTGGGGTCTTCGGCCAGAACTGCACCTAAATGTAAAAAGAAATATGTAGGATAGAATATGTAGGCCTACATCTATTTAACATGCATGTGTCTGGTTTCACTCTGACCTGTGGTGGTGCCACTTTCCACTTCCACAACATCACATTCCTCTCCATCCTGGGGTTCTGGGGGTATTGTTGTAGGTATTGCAAGTCTCGTCTCATCTGAGGTAGCTTTTCGAATCCCTAAGGAGATGGAAATAAAAGGAATAGTTTCATTAGTAGCGACTCAATTTTGCTAAAATAAGAAACATGAAAAAAAACTTTGTAATCATTCTTTTGAAGCATGCTCCATTTTAATTTTTACCCCCTGTGCCAACCGGGACAAATGATTGGATACATAGGCCAAAACAGAGCATATACATTTTGTAAACAAATTTGAAACATTGTAACACCCCAAAGTATCTACACTGGATCACCTGTGTGTGACTCCCTCAAGCTTTTTGGCTTTAGGCCCACACTTGTACTACTGCGTTCAGATGTTTCATCAGCTGCTGAGCATTCACTCCCTTTAACATTACCATGCATATCGTTTTTTCAAATGAACAAATGTCCTTTGGATTAGCACACCAAAAATAAGTGTGGCCCAAATGTACTCCCCCAAATAAACCAAAAAACATGGGTGTTCACACTGGATGATCCTAAAACATCGTTTGAGGAACTGTACGGAGAAAGAGGTTTAATACGTCCGTTTACTATGCGGACGAACCTAAAAAAGATGGTATGTTTCAGTGTACTATATGAAAGTTAAAAATACACAACAGAATACAAGAAAATAATATGTACCATTGAAACTCAAAAAAAACAACTTACTTTTTAATATAACTTTCTTGATTCTTTTATATTGGTCGGCCTCCCGCAACTTCAGAACTGACCATTGTTTTCTGAGCTGTTCCTTCGTTCTGCACACCCCGAATTTTTGGTGGAGACTTTTGACCACTTTGCCCATAATTCTGGACTTGACCAGATTAGGCCTTTTATACGGACCATGCTTGGCATCATAATCCTCCTTCTTTAAAATGGCGACCATCTCCACCATTTCCTCGAATGACATGTTGGATGCCTTATATCTCCTGGGTCTTGATTTGGGCTCCTCTGTAATTTCATCCTCTGTAGAGGTAATCTCAGCCACCTGTGTCTCCGCCATGTTTTGTTCAGCACTACGAGCAAGAAGGGGCGGGGAAAGTACAATATCGAACGTCAGGGGCGGGGAAAGCGTGCGGAGTTTCACGCATGCGCTGTGTATATAAAGTGAAGATCCATGTCTGGGAAATACGTTCATTTTTCGGGAGAGAGAGTTAGCAACGAACGTCGTGACCAAGGTACCTAACAATTTTACTTTTTGAGGTTCATCAGACGAGGAGATTTGTCTGCTCAAAATATGTAGACAATGCACAGTTGAGGAATGTTGCCTGAAATATATATTTTTTTTGGTTTCTCGCTTTTACAGATATCATGAATACTTTTAAAAACCCAGACTTCATGGGGGAGTTCATCGATAAATGGCAAGAGCTCCCTATATTATGGCAAACAAAAAGTGGCGGTAATAAAAATAAAGACGCCAGGAAAGCAGCACTGGAGAGCCTGCTTGCATTTGTGCAAACAAAGATACCCACAACAACTCTCCAAGATGTCAAAAACAAAATTGGGACCATCAGAGGGACATACAGGACCCAGAGGACTATGGTCCTGAGGTCCCAGAGGTCAGGTGCACCAGCAGATAAGGTTTATAAACCCAGTCTGTGGTACTACAGTAAGCTTGCTTTTCTGGATGACCAGCTGGAAGTGCGGGAATCTCTCTCCACCCTTCCCCCCAGAGGTCAATCCAGCCTTCCTTGTACCCAACCCTCCAGCCTTCCCTGCAGCCAGTCCTCCAGCCTTCCTGTCAACCCTGCTCTGGCTTCCTCTGAGGATCAAGATCAGGGCCTTGAGGAGGCAGATTTGGAGATATGGAGCCAGGTAAAGTTTTGCTATCTATATTTCTATCGTACAAAATTGTAGATTTTAAATAGATGTTAGTATTGTTAAAGGTATGTACACTTCTACCAATAAAGTTTGTGAAGAGCAAGATACAGTAGTGGCCTAATTTTATGTGTCCAAGACAACAAAACCAGGATGCGTAATCAATGAAAAGGACATAACTTTTGGCATTGATTTCAACAATGTCTAGAGGTGAACAATGTCTGTGAATGATGATGTGGCAAAATAAATAATGTCCCTTTCTTTTTTTACAGCCAGAGCAGAGCCAGGAAGATGGTGATGTTGGGGATCAGGAGGAGGCAGGGCCCAGTGGCACCCAGGAGGAGGCAGGGCCCAGTGGCACCCAGGAGGAGGCTGGGCCCAGTGGCACCCAGGAGGAGGCTAGGCCCAGCACAAGAGCCCAGATGCCTCCCCTGGTAGTTAAACCACGAGGGCCAAGGAGAGGTAGGCAGGTGGAGGAGGAAACCAGGGCCTTCCTCAGAGAGGCAACAGCGGCCCTCAGAGAGGCACCCTCTGTTGATGAGGGATTTGCCGCAGTCCTCGCCCACAAACTAGGGCAAATGGAGTTGCAGCAAAAAAAATTCAGTGAGACCCTGCTATTGAAAGTCATCAATAAGGGCGTGCTGGGTGAACTCACTAGGTACACGGACATAACGGAGGTTGTCCCTACTCCTCCACCTCCTCCTCCTCCTCCTACTACTCCTCCTGCCACAACCTCTCCTCCTGATTAGTGATGAGCCGAACACCCCCGGGTTCGGTTCGCACCAGAACCCGCGAACGGACCGAAAGTTCGTACGAACATTAGAACCCTATTAAATACAATGGATGCGAACGTTCGAATTCTAAAGTGCTAATTATAACGACTATTATGCATGTTATTGTCCTAAAAAGGGTTTGGGAACCTGGGTTCTGCACCAGGGGACATGTATCAATGCAAAAAGAAGTTTTAAAAACGGTAGTTTTTCGGGAGCAGTCATTTAAATGATGCATAAAGTGAAAAAAAAAGTCAAATATTCCTTTAAATATCGTACCTGGGGGGTGTATAAAGTATGCCTGTGAAGTGCCACGTGTTTCCCGTGTTTAGAACTGTCCCTGCACAAAATGACACTTCTAAAGGAAAAAAAAGCCATTTAAAACTGCTTGCGGCTTTAATGTAATGTCTGGTCCAGGTAATATGGATGAAAATCTTTAAGAAAAATGGCATAGCTACCCCATGACCCCCCCCCCCTACCCCAGCCCATTACCAGCCCCTTTGGGTCTTGTATGGATATTAAGGGGAACACCGCACACAAAATAAAAAAGGCCCTATATACTCTGAACAGCCGTATACAGGCGGTGCATACAAGACAGGGACTGTAGGTTTGTTCTTATGTAGAATGTGTTTGTAATTTTGAACAGGTACATTGTTTAAGTGTAGCTCCAGCCCAAAAATCTATTTTTAAACTTTTTGGAAAACATAGGTAAGGGTTATCACCCCTGTAACATTTGTTTTGCTGTCTGTGCCCCTGTTCAGAACATTTCACCTCACTTTCCGTCCCAATGACAACTGTTTTTGAAATGTGGTGTTTTTCTTGAAACAAGGATTGGTGATAAAGCATCAGTACAGAGGAGACACCTTTCTCCCATATTAATTCTTACAGGAGAGAATTTTCCTTCCTAGGGGTAGATTTCCTCTCACTTCCTGTTGTCTTCTTGCGTTTGCAAGTAGGAGTCGTTTGTAAGTTGGATGTTTGAAAGTAGGGACCTGCCGTATATACTCTGCAGAAATAGGCCCCTTAGTTGTTGGTGTTGGCACAACACTGTAAGCACTCACAGTTACTCTTGGTTGGTGCTGGAACGCCCTGCTGTCAACTATTATATCAGGAATTGTAATTACATATAATTGTTGAACAGTGGTAGTAAAAATTGGGCCTTTGATGGTGGTGCTGGTGCCACAACACTGTAAGCCCTGACAGTTACTCTTGGTGGGTGCAGCAATGGGCCCTGCTGTGAATTATTAGATCAAGAATTGTAATTGCATGCCCCTGTTGAACAGGGGCTGAAAAATTGGGCCTTTCGTGGTGGTGGTGGTGGTGGTGGTGTTGCCACAACACTGTAAGCCCTCAGAGTTACTCTTGGTGGGTGCAGGAATGGGCCCTGCTGTGAATTATTAGATCAAGAATTGTAATTACATGCCCCTTTTGAACAGGGGCTGAAAAATTGGGCCTTTCGTGGTGGTGGTGGTGGTGGCGTTGCCACAACACTGTAAGCCCTCAGAGTTACTCTTGGTGGGTGCAGCAATGGGCCCTGCTGTGAATTATTAGATCAAGAATTGTAATTACATGCCCCTTTTGAACAGGGGCTGAAAAATTGGGCCTTTCGTGGTGGTGGTGGCGTTGCCACAACACTGTAAGCCCTCAGAGTTACTCTTGGTGGGTGCAGCAATGGGCCCTGCTGTGAATTATTAGATCAAGAATTGTAATTACATGCCCCTGTTGAACAGGGGCTGAAAAATTGGGCCTTAGGCACTGGTGGCACAACACTGCAACCCCTCACAGATACTGTACTTGGAGCACAGCAATGAGCCCTGTTGCAAAGTATTGCTTCAAAAATTGTAATGACACGCCCCTGTTAAACAGGGGCTGAAAAATTGGGCCTTAGGCACTGGTGGCACAACACTCCAACCCCTCACAGATACTGTACTTGGAGCACAGCAATGAGCCCTGTTGCAAAGTATTGCTTCAAAAATTGTAATTACACGCCCCTGTTAAACAGGGGCTGAAAAATTGGGCCTTAGCCACTGGTGGCGGCACCCATAAACAAAAATGATCTTCCAAGCTATCATCATCAATCGTATCATTGAGGACTCGGAGGAGGAGGATAGCCAGTCAACATAACAGCACAGGCACTCAGCATCAGCATCAGTCTTGAAGGGATGTGACATGTTAAAATCAATTAGTCTGTTATATCAGCATCAGGTGTGTGGTAGCTGGTGGTGATCCAAGACTGGTTCATCTTGATGAAAGTCAGTCGATCATCCGAGTCGGTGGACAGGCGCACCCTGTGATCCGTGACAAATCCTCCAGCAGCACTGAATGTGCGTTCCGAAAGAACGCTGGATGCAGGACAGGCCAGTAGCTCAATTGCATACTGTGCAAGCTCTGGCCAGTGATCCATCCTCAAGACCCAGTAAGCCAGAGGATTTTCGGTGGGGAAGGTGTCCAAGTCTGACCTTGCCCCTAGATATTCCTGCACCATGTTTATCAGACGCTGGCGATGGTTGCTGGAACCGATCATACTTTGGGGCTGCGGACTAAAGAATTGTCTGAACGCATCGGTCAGACGGCCACCTTCCCCACCGCTCCTTCTTTGACTGGCCAAAGCCTCAGCAACTCGTTGTCCATGACCAGGAGTTTGTAACCTCCCAGTCTCTGGGAACGCGTTGCACAGACCTTTCTGCAAGGCCTCCCGGAGTTGTCTCATCCTCTGCTCCCTCTGCGACGGTAACATAAGGTCCTTACCCTTGTACCGTGGATCAAGGAGAGTGGCCAGCCAGTAATGGTCCCTCTCCTTGATCCGAAGAATACGAGGATCCTTCCGCAGACTTTGCAGGATCAGGGAGGCCATGCAGCGTAGGTTAGCTGAGGCATTCGGTCCGGAGTCCTCTGGGTCACTAAGGACGACATGATCTGCAGCCACCTCCTCCCAGCCACGTACAAGTCCACTGGTTTCTTGGGACTGTAAATCATCCCTAAAAGACTGCTGCTGATGATGCTGAGTGCCAGCCTCCACCTCCATGCTGACACAATCCTCCTCCTCCTCCCCCTCCTCCTCCTCCTCTTCCTGTGCGATGGGTGGGACAGAAGGAACACTGTCTGGGTAAAGGGGGCCTTGAGAGGCAAGGAAGTCCTCCTCTTCCTGCCTCTGTTCTGCCTCAAGTGCCCTGTCCATTATTCCACGCAGCGTGTGCTCCAACAGGTGGACAAGAGGTACAGAGTCACTG
Source organism: Rana muscosa (assembly GCA_029206835.1). Taxonomy (NCBI): domain Eukaryota; kingdom Metazoa; phylum Chordata; class Amphibia; order Anura; family Ranidae; genus Rana; species Rana muscosa. The sequence goes on along the minus strand of CM055118.1, from coordinate 33,129,013 downwards.
ATGCATGTACTGTCACTGCTCACCATCCTCGTGGCCTCCTCAAATGGTGCCAGGACAGTGCATGCATCCCTGATCATGCCCCACTGGCGTGGAGAAAAAAAACCAAGCTCCCCTGACCCTGTCCTGGTGCCGTAGTCGCACAGGTACTCATTGATGGCCCTCTGCTGCGTGTGCAGCCGCTGCAGCATGGCCAACGTTGAGTTCCACCTGGTGGGCATGTCACATATAAGGCGGTTCTTGGGCAGGTTCAACTCCTTTTGCAGCTCAGCCAGGCGAGCACTGGCATTATAAGATCTGCGGAAATGCACAAGACTTTCCTGGCCTGCCTCAGGACATCCTGTAAGCCCGGGTACCTGCCCAAGAACCGCTGCACCACCAGGTTAAGGACGTGAGCCACACAGGGCACATGGGTCAGTTGTCCCTGTCGGAGGGCGGAGAGGAGGTTGGTGCCATTGTCGCAAACCACCATTCCTGGCTTAAGCTGGCGTGGCGACAACCACCTCTCGGCCTGGCCCTGCAGAGCAGACAGGACCTCTGCCCCAGTGTGGCTTCTGTCCCCCAAACACACCAGCGCAAGCACGGCATGGCATCTTTTTGCCTGCGTACTTGCGTAGCCCCTTGAACGGCTACGGAGCACCGCTGGTTCAGAGGACAAAGCACAGGAAGAGGCCATGGAGGAAGAAGAAGAGGAGGGGGTGGAGGAGAGAGGTGTGTCACAACAAGTAGTAGCATTTTGGAGGCGTGGCGGTGGAACAACCTCCAACACTACTGCACCTTGTCCTGCATCCTTCCCAGCTGCAAAAAGAGTGACCCAATGGGCCGTGAAAGAAAGGTAACGTCCCTGTCCATGCCTGCTGGACCATGAGTCAGCGGTAATATGCACCTTACCGCTGACCGCCCTGTCCAGCGAGGCCAAGACATTGCCTTCCACATGCCGGTAGAGAGCCGGAATAGCCTTCCGTGAGAAAAAGTGGCGTTTGGGAACCTGCCACTGAGGAACCGCACATTGCACAAACTCACAGAAGGGGGCCGAGTCTACCAACTGAAAAGGCAGCAGTTGAAGCGCTAGCAATTTAGCCAAGCTAGCATTCAACCGCTGGGCATGTGGATGGCTGGGAGTGAACTTCTTTCGACGGTCCAGCAGCTGGGGCAGGGAAATTTGCCTGCTAGAATCGGACGTCGGTGTACTGCTAGCAGAGTGGCCGCAAGTACTTGGCTGTGACACACCTAATTCTACACCTTCATTCCTCTCAGTGCATGTTTCAGAGAGGACTGAAGTTATAGTGGGGTTGGAGATCCCAGCTGATGCGGTGCAAGGAGAGGTCCGCTTTGTTCTTTGGTGTGGGTCTTTGAGGTAGGCTTGCCAACGAGCTGCATGGCAGGTCAACATATGTCTGGTCAGGCATGTGGTACCCAAGCGGCTGATGTTTTGGCCACGCGATATACGCTTGAGACATATGTTGCAAACAGCAGCTGTGCGATCTGATGCACTAGCCTCAAAAAAGGCCCACACCAAAGAACTTTTTGAATGACGGGCAGAGGCAGCGCCCTGCACAGGCGGAGCTCTGCGGTGTGATTCCGTCGGTGTACTGCCCTTACGCTGGCCACCAAAGGGCATCCTGCCTCGTTGGAGATGTGCCTCCTCCTCATCCTCCTCCTCCTCCTCTCTCCTATTAGGCACCCACGTGGAGTCAGTGACCTCATCATCCCCTCCCTCCTCATCACTGGAGCCAATCTGGCAGTATGCTGCAGCTGCTGGAACATGACTGCCAGATTGGTGTCCTTCTTGAGCATCCCCTCTGTCTGCTCTCACACTACTGCCTTCCTCTAGCTGGGTTTCATCATCAGACCCTTCGAAACGCTGGGCATCCTCCTGGAGCATGTACCCAACACTGTGCTCAAACAGTTCGGGGGACTCCTCAGGAGGAGGACATGGTGGGTCTAGGGAAGGAGTGACTGATGATGAGTCTGACATTGATACCAGGGAAGAGGACGCTTTGGCAGCTGCTTTGCCAGTACCCTGAGCCTGGGTGAGAGAGGATGAGGAGGAGGAGGAGGGCTTGGTCATCCACTCTACCAAGTCTTCGGCATGATGTGGCTCAACATGTCCAGCTGCCGAAAAGAAGGACAAGCGTGTCCCATGGCCATGTGCTGATGACAATGCACCGCGTCCACGACCAGCACTGTTGCCCCCAGACACAGAGCCTGCTTGCCCTCTTTTATTGCCTCCTGACTGTCTGCCTCTCCTTGTTTGCCTTCCAGACATTCTAATGGATGGCCTGCAGGGAGATGGGAAAAAAGCAATAAGGGCTACCTTCAGGTGTCCTTCTCTGTCCCTTTACTTAAGGATTTCTAAATATGGTTGAGGATGATTGCTTTCGCACAGAATAGCACAATGACAATTTCCCTGACTGTCCAAAAAACAAGGATTTCAAAGATGGTTGATGAGGATTGCTTTAGCACAGTATAGCACAATGAGAATTTCCCTCACTGGCCTTCCCTGTCCCTACAAACAAGGTTTAGCACAGTAAAACACACTGACACTCTCCCTACCTATAGTTTTCTGTCCCTATAAAAAATGTTTTTTTAAAGATGGTTGATGATGAATGCTTTAGCACAGTATAGCACAATGAGAATTTCCCTCACTGTCCTTCCCTGTCCCTACAAACAAGGATTAGCACAGTAAAACACACTGACACTCTCCCTACCTATAGTTTTCTGTCCCTATAAAAAATGTTTTTTTAAAGATGGTTGATGATGAATGCTTTAGCACAGTATAGCACAATGAGAATTTCCCTCACTGTCCTTCCCTGTCCCTACAAACAAGGATTAGCACAGTAAAACACACTGACACTCTCCCTACCTATAGTTTTCTGTCCCTATAAAAAATGTTTTTTTAAAGATGGTTGATGATGAATGCTTTAGCACAGTATAGCACAATGAGAATTTCCCTCACTGTCCTTCCCTGTCCCTACAAACAAGGATTAGCACAGTAAAACACACTGACACTCTCCCTACCTATAGTTTTCTGTCCCTATAAAAAATGTTTTTTTAAAGATGGTTGATGATGAATGCTTTAGCACAGTATAGCACAATGAGAATTTCCCTCACTGTCCTTCCCTGTCCCTACAAACAAGGATTAGCACAGTAAAACACACTGACACTCTCCCTACCTATAGTTTTCTGTCCCTATAAAAAATGTTTTTTTAAAGATGGTTGATGATGAATGCTTTAGCACAGTATAGCACAATGAGAATTTCCCTCACTGTCCTTCCCTGTCCCTACAAACAAGGATTAGCACAGTAAAACACACTGACACTCTCCCTACCTATAGTTTTCTGTCCCTATAAAAAATGTTTTTTTAAAGATGGTTGATGATGAATGCTTTAGCACAGTATAGCACAATGAGAATTTCCCTCACTGTCCTTCCCTGTCCCTACAAACAAGGTTTAGCACAGTAAAACAGACTGACACTCTCCCTACCTATCCTTCTCTTTCCCTAAACTAAAGGAATCCAGGTTAAGCAAGAAAAAAAAATGTCACTGTCCCTGCCTATGCTTCTCTTTCCCTGCTCCGGAACACACTACACTAGGCCGCCGTGCTGGCGGCCTTTTATAGTGTGGGGCGTGTACTAAACACCCTCAGCAATAATTGGCCACAGGCATCCTGCCTGTGGCCAATCATTGCTCTCCTCGCTGCCGGCGCTGTGATTGGCCAAGCATGCGGGGTCACAGTGCATGCTTGGCCAATCACAGCGCCTGGATGACACTGCGATGGCGTAGTGCATTGTGGGCCGCGAATTAGGCGCGAACGGCCCAAATCGTTCGTTGTTCGGCGAACGATCGAACAGCCGATGTTCGAGTCGAACGTATGTTCGACTCGAACACCGAGCTCATCCCTACTCCTGATCCCCAGCCTCCAAGGAAGAAACCAACCAAGGCTGCAGAGAAGGCTGGAGAGAAGGCTACAAGGAAGAGGAGAAAATAATGCCTGCTGTAGTACCACAGACTGGGGACATATAGGACTTATCTGCTGTGGCTCCTGACCTCTGGGAGCTCAAGACAAGATTGGGCTCATTTTTTGGGGGGATCTAATCTCTATTTTGGTTTGGACATCTTGTATGGTTGTTGTGGGGTGAAAGGGATGCACAAATGCAAGCAGGCTCTCCAGTGCTGCCTTCCACTTTAATTTGTTAATGTTCTGAAATAAAAAAAAATTGAGTGCCCTTTAAATACTTGACTATGTGATTTGTATTTCAAAAGAGAGCTTGCTAGGAAGCAGGCAGGGACATCTCAAATTATATTATTGTTATTATCAGGGGACACAAACCTCCCTGAGGCCAAATGAGACACATTTGGAAGGTTGTTGTGGTAACTTTACACAAGAATAATTTAAGCCAAAATACTTTAAAAAAGGCCAAAAAAAAATAACCAAAAATAATATAAAATTTAAAGAAAAAAGGAGAATTACATTATTTTATTATTATTAGTATTATTTAGGAGGAAGGTGCGGCTTATAAATAATATTTTATAATCATTAGAGCAATTTGGAATTACTTTAGAAACAAGTTTGGCATAAAACTCTCAATGTCATTATCAAAAGAGGGTAATTTTAAAGCATTATCAAAAGAAGAACGGAATGCGCAGCATTAAAACGATGCTATTAATTCCACCGTGACGAATGTGCCATCTCCATTTCCAACATTAGCTTTACCAAAACGAGCGATCCCGTCTCATAGTTGCTTCTGAGCATGCGCGTTTTTTTTCACGTCGTGAAAGCATACACACTATCGTTTTTCACGTCGTTAAAAAAAACGACATGAAAAACGACGTGAAAAAAGAGAGCATGTCCGGAATTTTCAATGGCCGTTTTTCACGTCGTTAAAAATGCTCTGGAGCCTACACACGATCATTTTTAATGGCCATTTTTTAAAATGGCATTTTTAACGGCATGAAAAACGATCGTGTGTACGGGGCATTAGACAAAAAAGATATGTCACAGTGGCAGTATATATTCCACCCCCTTTTTCTGTTGTCATTTGAATGAGATAATGGGAAAAATCATTAAATTTTTTGCAGCAAAGTTACTGCTTATCGGAGATTTCAACTCAGTTTTATCCGTAGAATTGGATAGACCAAAACCTCCTAAGCAATATTCAGCTGAATTGTATAATTGGGCACGGGCGACAGAGGTAACAGAAATTTGGAGATGGAGAAACCCAGAAAAAAAGAGTGTTCTCCTGTTTTTCTACCTCCTATAAAACAGTATCCAGAATAGATCTAGCTTTTGCAGACCCGACAATGTTAGCAGATATTGCAGAAGCTACATATTTGCCAATTGGTCTTTCGGACCATTGCCCGCTACTCCTGTCAATACGTACCTCTACTCCGAGAAATACATCACTGTGGAGATTAGCGCCACAGTGGGTGTTATACCCGGAAATAGCGGAAAAAATTACATCTATAATAATGGAATATTGGGAAAATAATGCAGGGTCGTCGTCGATATTGTTTGGGATGCATTTAAAGCATTTCTACGGGGAGAATATATTTCAAATATTGCAGCGGTCAACAAGAAACAGAAAGTTAGGATACAGGAGCTACAAACACAGATAGAATTACAGAAGGGAAAATATGGGCAGGATCCCAGCATTATTAACTTTGATTTAATGATGGCTGCCCAAAGAGATCTACATTTACACATGAAGGAAATAACAAGGTTAGAACTACACAGGAATAGACAAAATATCTTTGAGCAGGGGGATAAAAGTGCAAGATTTTTGGCAAGACTGGCACAACAAGAATTCCAAGCCACAATTGTATCAGAAATAGAGACTTCAGAGGGAGAGAGAGTAAAAGAACATGAGGAGATTTTGGAGGCCTTCAGAGAGTATTATAGCTCGCTATATGCCTCCTCTCTCCCCTCTGACTTCCGCCCGAGGGTCATGATGGACCTTTTGGACCGGGTGGCCCTCGGGTGGCTATCGGATAGGGAGAGAGAGGCATTGGTTTGCCAGGTTACAAGTGAGGAGATTATGAAGATCATATGTACCGCATATACTCGAGTATAAGCCGACTCGAATATAAGCCGAGGCACCTAATTTTACCACAAAAAACTGGGAAAACGTATTGACTTGAGTATAAGCCTAGGGTGTCCATGTGCATGCCTCACTGTGCCCATACCTCACTGTGCCCATGACTAGACTGACGTCTAACATGGGAGACTATGGAAAGGGTGCCCGGCTTTGAAAAATCGGTGCTCCCCGGCCATAGATCCCCTAGACAACAAACTTTGCACACGTATAGAGGAGTAATGGGGCTATATGTGCGCAAAGTTTCGGGTCCAGGGGACCTACGAGCGGCCAGTACCGGGTCCCCAAAGTTACCAGAGAAATGACCGTTTAACATAGGAGTCTATGGAAGGGGTGCTCGGCTTCGAAAAATTTGGTGCTCCCCGGCTGTAGGTCCCCCGGACAACAAACTTTGCACACTTGTAGAGAAAGAGTGGGGCTACATGTGTGCCATGTTTGCCGGTACCGAGTCCCCAAATTCTGGGAGATCAGGCGCAAAAAGTTGACTCAAGTATAAGCCGAGGGGGGCGTTTTCAGCACAAAAAAAGGGCTGAAAAACTTGGCTTATACTTGAGTATATATGGTACGTTTCCAGGGGAGAATTCGCAAGGTCCAGATGGAATTCCTGCGGAATTCTATAAAAAATGTGGAGCTTTATTAGCCCCAAAACTTGCAGAAGTATATACAAACGGGTTATTAAAAGGGGCCTTGCCAGACTCAATGAGACAGGCACATATAACTCTTATATATAAGGAAAGGAAGGATCCAAAAATATGCTCTTCATATAGGCCAATAGCATTATTAAATATAGATTTAAATATAGATTTTAAAATATTAAATAAAATATTAACACTTAGACTACAACCCTTATTAGAAACTATTATAGACTCAGATCAGACAGGATTCATGCCATGGAGAACGACAGATGTCAACAGATTATATACAAATACATACTCATCATGCTCATGAAGGATCTAGGACGGTGGCCTCCCTAGATATAGAGAAGGCCTTCGATACTATCGAATGGCCCTTCCTATGGGAAATACTTTGAAGGATGGGATTTCCATTAGTATTCATTAAGTAGATACAAACAATATATAATAAACCCATGTCAGCAGTTAAATTAGGAGGAAGGCTGTCAGCTTTTTTAGAGCTATATAGAGGAACGAGACAGGACTGCCCTCTTTCTCTGGCTCTTTTTGCAATAGCATTAGAGCTGGTGGCAGAGGCTCTTAGGACTTCCCCAAATATTCAAGGGCTCCGTGTAGGGGAGCTGGAGGAGAGGGTAGCCCTCTACGCTGATGATATGTTGCTGTTTCTGAGAGATGTGGGTCCATCACTGGAGGGAGCTTTAGAATTATTAAATACCTTTTCATTATTTACAGGGCTTAAAGTAAACTGGGGTAAATCGTATTATTCCCTATTGATCAAGGAGCACAGGATTCAGCTGCTTTAAATTTGCCATTGAAATGGGTAGCAGAATTTAAATATCTTGGTATAATAATATCCCGACGGGTTAAAGAATTTTGAATGCTGAATCTAGATCCAGAAATACAGGAGTTTAACTGCTTGATGACCGGCTCATGCCGATATACATCAGCAGAATGGCACGTACAGGCAGATTAACGTACCTGTACATCGCCTTTAGGTTGACCCCTGCAAGCTCCTTGAGTCCGACCGCAGGTCCCGCGGACTCGATGTCCACGGGGATACCCGCGATTGTCTCACGGAGAGGAAGAACGGGAAAATGCTGATGTAAAGAAGCATTTCCCCAGTCTTCCTAGTGACAGGACACTGATCACAGCTCCCTGTAATCGGGAGCAGTGATCAGTGTCGTGTCACACATAGCCCATCCCTCCTACAGTTAGAACACATCCCTAGGACACATTTAACCCCTTCAGCGCCCCCTCCTGCTTAACCCCTTCACTGCCAGTCACATTTACACAGTAATAAATGCATACTTATAGAACTGATCGCTGTGTAAATTTGAATGGTCCCAAAAAATGGTCCCCTACCCCCAATGTGAATTGGTAACAGGATACATTGTACCCCTGCCATTTCACCCAAAAAAGTGACAAAAATGGTAAAAAAAAAAAACACACACAGCTTGGGACAAGTCCTTTAATAAAAAAGAAAAAAATACCAGCGATGTAATCCTTCCACGACCCGACAATACACGCCGCCACGATTAATTCCGCCTCCATGGGAGATGCCTGCCGAATGACGCGAGACCCGCTTGACAGCTCTTAAATAGCTGAGGGCGGGGCCACCCATGACGTACGTGGTTAACCCTGCCCCCCTCTGACGCAATGGGGAAACGCCGCGGGGTTACCCAGTGACATGTACGGGTGACCCCCTCCCTCTGACACAACGGGGGTTTCCCGTGGCGTCAGAGGGGGCGGGGTTACCCGTGACGCCACGGGGAAACTGCTGGAAACCCCCATTGCGTCAGTGGGGCTGGGGTCACCCGCGTATGTCATGTGTGGCCCCGCCCTCGGCTATTTAAGAGATGTCAAGCGGGTCTCGCATCATTCGGTGGCCGCCTCCCATGGGGGCGGAATCGATCGTTGTGGTGTGTATCGTCGGGTCGTGGAAGGATTACATCGCTGGTATTTTTTTCTTTTTTATTAAAGGACTTGTCCCAAGCTGTGTGTGTGTTTTTTTACCATTTTTGTCACTTTTTTGGGTGAAATGGTAGGGGTACAATGTACCCCGTTACAAATTCACATAGGGGGGCTTCTTTTGTTAAAGGGGGCTTCCAGATTCCGATAAGCCCCCGACCCGCAGACCCCCACAACCACCGGGCAAGTGTTGTGGGGATGAGGCCCTTGTCCCCATCAACATGGGGACATCCTCCCCCATGTTGAGGGCATGTGGCCTGGTACGGTTCAGGAGGGGGGGCTCTCTCTTGTCCCACCCTCTTTTCCTGCAGCCTGCCAGGTTGCGTGCTCGGATAAGGGTCTGGTATGGATTTTTGGGGGAACCCCACGCCATTTTTTTTTATTTTTGCGCGGGGTTTCCCTTAAAATACCTAAAGGGCCTGGTAATGGACTGGGGGGAACCCATGCCGTTTTTTTCAATGACTTTTATCTGTATTGCCAGGACCCGACAATTCATTATAGCTGCGAGTAGTTTTTAAATTACTTATTTTCCTTTAGAAATGTCATTTTGTGCAGGGACTGTTCTAAACACGGGAAACATGCGCCACTTTACAGGCATACTTTAGACACCCCCCAGGTACGAAATTTAAAGGAATAGTTCACTTTTATTGTTTCACTTTAAGCATTATTGGCACTGCTATCGAAAAAACAATGCTTTTTTTTTGCATTGATACATGTCCCCTGGGGCAGGACCTAGGTCCCCAAACACTTTTTATGACAATAACTTGCCAATAACCTTTAAAATTAGCACTTTTGATTTTTCACGTTCAAGTCCCAGACTTTAATGGTGTTCGCACAAATTTTTTGCCTGTTCGCATGTTCTGCTGCGAACCGAATCGGAGGGTGTTCGGCTCATCCCTATATACCAATATTTAGTATCAACCTTCAGCCAGGCAAAAAATGGGGTCTACAAAACATTCAATAAGTGCCTTGAATGTGGTCACAAGCATGTCATATGACCACTACAACAAAAAATTGATAAAAAAATTATATATATATATATATATATATATATATATATATATATATATATATAGAAGTGAACATAGAATTGCAAATACTTGAATAAAGTAAAAAGGTTCACCTGATCCACAAATTCTCACATGGTCCTGCAAGATGAAAGGTGTGATGAAAGGTCCTAGTGATATATATATATACCCTTTAGGTGGCTACTCCCACAGAACTGTCAACATCCCGAGTGGCCACTAGGGATGAGCTTCGTGTTCGAGTCGAACATACGTTCGACTCGAACATCGGCTGTTCGATCGTTCAACGAAGATCGAACGATTTGGGCCGTTCGCGCCAAATTTCGAGTGACGCGAATGGCCCACAATGCACTACGCCATCGCAGTGTCATCCAGGCGCTGTGATTGGCCAAGCATGCAGTGTGACCCCGCATGCTTGGCCAATCACAGCGCCGGCAGCGAGGAGAGCAATGATTGGCCACAGGCAGGATGCCTGTGGCCAATTATTGCTGAGGGGGTTTAGTACACGCCCCACACTATAAAAGGCCGCCAGCGCGGCGGCCTTGTGTAGTGTGTTCCGGAGCAGGGAAAGAGAAGCATAGGCAGGGACAGTGTCATTTTTTTTCTTTACTAATCCTGGATTCCTTGTGTTTAGGGACAGAGAAGGATAGGTAGGGAGAGTGTCAGTGTGTCATTCTGTGCTAAATCTTGTTTGTAGGGACAGAGAAGGACAGTGAGGGAAAGTGTCAGTGTGCTATTCTGTGCTAAACCTTGTTTGTAGGGACAGAGAAGGACAGTGAGGGAAACCGTCAGTGTGCTATTCTGTTCTAAACCAATCTTGCTGAACCGTATTTGAAATCCTTAAATTTAGGGACAGAGAAGGACATTCGTGGAAACTATCAGTGTGCTATTCTGTGCTAAATCTTGTTTGTAGGGACAGAGAAGGACAGTGAGGGAAACTATCAGTGTGCTATTCTGTGCTAAACCAATCCTGCTGAACCATATTTGAAATCCTTGAGTTTAGGGACAGAGAAGGACACTCGGGGAAACTATCAGTGTGCTATTCTGTGCTAAATCTTGTTTGTAGGGACAGAGAAGGACAGTGAGGGAAACTGTCAGTGTGCTATTCTGTTCTAAACCAATCTTGCTGAACCGTATTTGAAATCCTTGAGTTTAGGGACAGAGAAGGACACTCGTGGAAACTATCAGTGTGCTATTCTGTGCTAAATCTTGTTTGTAGGGACAGAGAAGGACAGTGAGGGAAACTATCAGTGTGCTATTCTGTGCTAAACCAATCTTGCTGAACCATATTTGAAATCCTTGAGTTTAGGGACAGAGAAGGACACTCGGGGAAACTATCAGTGTGCTATTCTGTGCTAAATCTTGTTTGTAGGGACAGAGAAGGACAGTGAGGGAAACTATCAGTGTGCTATTCTGTGCTAAACCAATCTTGCTGAACCATATTTGAAATCCTTGAGTTTAGGGACAGAGAAGGACACTCTGGGAAACTATCAGTGTGCTATTCTGTGCTAAATCTTGTTTGTAGGGACAGAGAAGGACAGTGAGGGAAACTATCAGTGTGCTATTCTGTGCTAAACCAATCTTGCTGAACCATATTTGAAATCCTTGAGTTTAGGGACAGAGAAGGACACTCGTGGAAACTATCAGTGTGCTATTCTGTGCTAAATCTTGTTTGTAGGGACAGAGAAGGACAGTGAGGGAAACTATCAGTGTGCTATTCTGTGCTAAACCAATCTTGCTGAACCATATTTGAAATCCTTGAGTTTAGGGACAGAGAAGGACACTCGGGGAAACTATCAGTGTGCTATTCTGTGCTAAATCTTGTTTGTAGGGACAGAGAAGGACAGTGAGGGAAACTATCAGTGTGCTATTCTGTGCTAAACCAATCTTGCTGAACCATATTTGAAATCCTTGAGTTTAGGGACAGAGAAGGACACTCAGGGAAACTATCAGTGTGCTATTCTGTGCTAAATCTTGTTTGTAGGGACAGAGAAGGACAGTGAGGGAAACTATCAGTGTGCTATTCTGTGCTAAACCAATCTTGCTGAACCATATTTGAAATCCTTGAGTTTAGGGACAGAGAAGGACACTCGGGGAAACTGTCGGTGTGCTATTCTGTGCTAAACCAATCTTGCTGAACCATATTTGAAATCCTTGAGTTTAGGGACAGAGAAGGACACTCGGGGAAACTATCAGTGTGCTATTCTGTGCTAAACCTTGTTTGTAGGGACAGAGAAGGACAGTGAGGGAAAGTGTCAGTGTGCTATTCTGTGCTAAACCTTGTTTGTAGGGATAGAGAAGGACAGTGAGGGAAACTGTCAGTGTGCTATTCTGTTCTAAACCAATCTTGCTGAACCGTATTTGAAATCCTTGAGTTTAGGGACAGAGAAGGACACTCGTGGAAACTATCAGTGTGCTATTCTGTGCTAAATCTTGTTTGTAGGGACAGAGAAGGACAGTGAGGGAAACTATTAGTGTGCTATTCTGTGCTAAACCAATCTTGCTGAACCATATTTGAAATCCTTGAGTTTAGGGCAGAGAAGGACACTCGTGGAAACTATCAGTGTGCTATTCTGTGCTAAATCTTGTTTGTAGGGACAGAGAAGGACAGTGAGGGAAACTATCAGTGTGCTATTCTGTGCTAAACCAATCTTGCTGAACCATATTTGAAATCCTTGAGTTTAGGGACAGAGAAGGACACTCGTGGAAACTATCAGTGTGCTATTCTGTGCTAAATCTTGTTTGTAGGGACAGAGAAGGACAGTGAGGGAAACTATCAGTGTGCTATTCTGTGCTAAACCAATCTTGCTGAACCATATTTGAAATCCTTGAGTTTAGGGACAGAGAAGGACACTCGGGGAAACTATCAGTGTGCTATTCTGTGCTAAACCTTGTTTGTAGGGACAGAGAAGGACAGTGAGGGGAACTGTCAGTGTGCTATTCTGTGCTAAACCAATCTTGCTGAAGCATATTGCAAATCCTTGTGTTTAGGGACAGAGAAGGATAGGCAGGGGACAGTGTCAGTGTCTTTGTTGCTAAGCCTCCTGCACAGTATACACCTGAAGGTAGCCCTTATTGCTGTTTTTCCCATCTCCCTGCAGGCCATCCATTAAAATGTCTGGAAGGCAAACAAGGAGAGGCAGACAGTCAGGAGGCAAAAAAAGAGGGCAAGCAGGCTCTGTGTCTGGGGGCAACAGTGCTGGTCGTGGACGCGGTGCATTGTCATCAGCACGTGGCCATGGGACACGCTTGTCCTTCTTTTCGGCAGCTGGACATGTTGAGCCACATCATGCCGAAGACTTGGTAGAGTGGATGACCAAGCCCACCTCATCCTCCTCATCCTCTCTCACCCAGGCTCAGGGTACTGGCAAAGCAGCTGCCAAAGCGTCCTCTTCTCTGGTATCAATGTCATCATTAGTCACTCCTTCCCTAGACCCACCATGTCCTCCTCCTGAGGAGTCCCCCGAACTGTTTGAGCACAGTGTTGGGTACATGCTCCAGGAGGATGCCCAGCGTTTCGAAGGATCTGATGATGATACCCAGCTAGAGGAAGGCAGTAGCGTGAGAGCAGAGAGAGGGGATGCTCAAGAAGGACACCAATCTGGCAGTCATGCTCCAGCAGCTGCAGCATACTGCCAGATTGGCTCCAGTGATGAGGAGGGAGGGGATGATGAGGTCACTGACTCCACGTGGGTGCCTAATAGGAGAGAGGAGGAGGAGGAGAATGAGGAGGAGGCACATCTCCAACGAGGCAGGATGCCCTTGGGTGGCCAGCGTATGGGCAGCACACCGACGGAATCACACCGCAGAGCTCCGCCTGTGCAGGGCGCTGCCTCTGCCCGTCATTCAAAAAGTTCTTTGGTGTGGGCCTTTTTTGAGGCGAGTGCATCAGATCGCACAGCTGCTGTTTGCAACATATGTCTCAAGCGTATATCGCGTGGCCAAAACATCAGCCGCTTGGGCACCACATGCTTGATCAGACATATGTTGAGCTGCCATGCAGCTCGTTGGCAAGCCTACCTTAAAGACTCACACCAAAGAACAAAGCGGACCTCTCCTTGCACCGCATCAGCTGGGATCCCCAACCCCACTATACCTTCAGTCCTCTCTGAAACCTGCACTGAGAGGAATGAAGGTGTAGAATTAGGTGTGTCACAGCCAAGTACTTGCGGCCACTCTGCTAGCAGTACACCGACGTCCGATTCTAGCAGGCAAATTTCCCTGCCCCAGCTGCTGGACCGTCGAAAGAAGTTCACTCCCAGCCATCCACATGCCCAGCGGTTGAATGCTAGCTTGGCTAAATTGCTAGCGCTTCAACTGCTGCCTTTTCAGTTGGTAGACTCTGCCCCCTTCCGTGAGTTTGTGCAATGTGCGGTTCCTCAGTGGCAGGTTCCCAAACGCCACTTTTTCTCACGGAAGGCGATTCCGGCTCTCTACAGGCATGTGGAAGGCAATGTCTTGGCCTCTCTGGACAGGGCGGTCAGCGGTAAGGTGCATATTACCGCTGACTCATGATCCAGCAGGCATGGACAGGGACGTTACCTTTCTTTCACGGCCCATTGGGTCACTCTTTTGGCAGCTCGGAAGGATGCAGGAGAAGGTGCAGTAGAGTTGGAGGTTGTTCCACCGCCACGCCTCCAAAATGCTACTACTGGTTGTGACACACCTCTCTCCTCCACCCCCTCCTCTTCTTCTTCCTCCATGGCCTCTTCCTGTGGTTTGTCCTCGGAACCAGCGGTGCACCGTAGGCGTTCAAGGGGCTACGCAAGTACGCAGGCAAAAAGATGCCATGCCGTGCTTGCGCTGGTGTGTTTGGGGACAGGAGCCACACTGGGGCAGAGGTCCCCCATATATGCGCATTGTATCCACCTTGTTTGTGGATTATATCAGTACCACACTTGGTTTGCCTACAATACCAGGGTTCCATAGTGAAATATCACTTGGACCCAGCTGTAGCCCAATAGCCATACACACATAATATGGTTTACTGTATCTATTTCACATGCGCATTATGTCTAGACTGCCCTTGATTATGCAGCTTACCCCCCCCCCCCTTCTTGGTTCATTTCATATTGTTTATTTATTGCTTTTGGTCATAATACACACCATGTATCCAGCATAGCCACTCCACATTCATACTATATGGATTTTTTGTACTTATCATTACCTTTAGACCTTTCTTGCATTTGCGTTTTGACAAACAGCATCATTTACAAACCGCCATGTTTTGTGTTATATACATGTTTTTAGATATATTCCTAATTTCTTTCAGACACACTGTTGGTTTTCTGGGGTGCCCAGCAATCGCTGTCTGGGTATTTCCCACAGACCGCACAGCCTATCCGGATTTCCCGCGGGGCGTTGTTCGTATGCCTCGCCCCCTCAGCTCCCGAGCCGCATTTTGGGTTTGCCGCCGTTTTTTGGTACGTGGTGCTTGGATTTGTTGGTCCAGACTTTGGTGAGTACAAGGTTAACCTTTGGCTTGACCCCCTCACCATCCCCCACACCTTCCACTACAATGTTGCCATATATTCATTCTCTTCATTATTTGTTCTACCTCATAACAGATATGATGATTGTGCATCTGCCCCTGATGAGCGAGTAGAGCTCGCGAAACGTGTAGGGCTTACCTGATGCCCCATCCATCTGATTCACCCAGCACCTGTGCCATTGTACTTCAATTACCATATATGCCAACACTATGTGTACCTCACATGTATTCATGTACTTTTATATTGTGTGCAATTTACTCACTGGTCTTTCTGTATATGTACATTTATTTTTTATCATTGTTACATGGATGTATTGTTGCTTGTTTTTTATCTATGTTCTGTACTTTTGCTGTACATCGCGGCCACTATGCCTGGTGACACACACTCATTGTTGTCTCCTCCTTTGATGTACAGACATATCTGTTACGAATAAAATAGATTACATCACAATTTCTCCTTGCCTTACATGTGCCTATCTCTTCCACCTCATACAAAGTCCCAGGGCGTCTCTCTTTGGTTTTGGTTCGTACAGGGATGGAGATGGTTGAGCAGCTGTAGCAGTTCCTATTTTCCCTTTTTCTGTCTGCTCTGCAGGGGCAGGCCGAGAGGTGGTTGACGCCACGCCAGCTTAAGCCAGGAATGGTGGTTTGCGACAATGGCACCAACCTCCTCTCCGCCCTCCGACAGGGACAACTGACCCATGTGCCCTGTATGGCTCACGTCCTTAACCTGGTGGTGCAACGGTTCTTGGGCAGGTACCCGGGCTTACAGGATGTCCTGAGGCAGGCCAGGAAAGTCTGTGTGCATTTCCGCAGATCTTATAATGCCAGTGCTCGCCTGGCTGAGCTGCAAAAGGAGTTGAACCTGCCCAAGAACCGCCTTATATGTGACATGCCCACCAGGTGGAACTCAACGTTGGCCATGCTGCAGCGGCTGCACACGCAGCAGAGGGCCATCAATGAGTACCTGTGCGACTACGGCACCAGGACAGGGTCAGGGGAGCTCGGGTTTTTTTCACCACGCCAGTGGGGCATGATCAGGGATGCATGCACTGTCCTGGCACCATTTGAGGAGGCCACGAGGATGGTGAGCAGTGACAGTGCATGCATCAGTGACACTGTACCTCTTGTCCACCTGTTGGAGCACACGCTGCGTGGAATAATGGACAGGGCACTTGAGGCAGAACAGAGGCAGGAAGAGGAGGACTTTCTTGCCTCTCAAGGCCCCCTTTACCCAGACAGTGTTCCTTCTGTCCCACCCATCGCACAGGAAGAGGAGGAGGAGGAGGAGGAGGATTGTGTCAGCATGGAGGTGGAGGCTGGCACTCAGCATCATCAGCAGCGGTCTTTTAGGGATGATTTACAGTCCCAAGAAACCAGTGGACTTGTACGTGGCTGGGAGGAGGTGGCTGCGGATCATGTCGTCCTTAGTGACCCAGAGGACTCCGGACTGAATGCCTCAGCTAACCTACGCTGCATGGCCTCCCTGATCCTGCAAAGTCTGCGGAAGGATCCTCGTATTCTTCAGATCAAGGAGAGGGACCATTACTGGCTGGCCACTCTCCTTGATCCACGGTACAAGGGTAAGGTTGCGGACCTTATGTTACCGTCGCAGAGGGAGCAGAGGATGAGACAACTCCGGGAGGACTTGCAGAAAGGTCTGTGCAACGCGTTCCCAGAGACTGGGAGGTTACAAACTCCTGGTCCTGGACAACGAGTTGCTGAGGCTTCGGGCAGTCAAAGAAGGAGCGGTGGGGAAGGTGGCCATCTGACCGATGCGTTCAAACAATTCTTTAGTCCGCAGCCCCAAAGTATGATCGGTTCCAGCAACCATCGCCAGCGTCTGATATACATGGTGCAGGAATACCTAGGGGCAAGGTCAGACTTGGACACCTTCCCCATCGAAAATCCTCTGGCTTACTGGGTCTTGAGGATGGATCACTGGCCAGAGCTTGCACAGTATGCAATTGAGCTACTGGCCTGTCCTGCATCCAGCGTTCTTTCAGAACGCACATTCAGTGCTGCTGGAGGATTTGTCACGGATCACAGGGTGCGCCTGTCCACCGACTCGGTTGATCGACTGACTTTCATCAAGATGAACCAGTCTTGGATCACCACCAGCTACCACACACCTGATGCTGATATAACAGACTAATTGATTTTAAAATGTCACATCCCTTCAAGACTGATGCTGATGCTGAGTGCCTGTGCTGTTATGTTGACTGGCTATCCTCCTCCTCCTCCTCAATGATCCGATTAATGATGATAGCTTGGAAGATCATTTTGGTTTATGGGTGCCGCCACCAGTGGCTAAGGCCAAATTTTTCAGCCCCTGTTTAACAGGGGCGTGTAATTACAATTTTTGATGCAATACTTTGCAACAGGCCTCATTGCTGTGCTCCAAGTACAGTATCTGTGAGGGGTTGCAGTGTTGTGCCACCAGTGCCTAAGGCCCAATTTTTCAGCCCCTGTTCAACAAGGGCATGCAATTATAATTATTGATCTAATAATTCACAGAAGGGCCCATTGCTGCGCCCACCAAGAGTAACTGTCAGGCCTTACAGTGTTGTGTCAACACCACCACCACCACCACCACCACCACCACCAAAGGCCCAATTTTTCAGCCCCTGTTCAACAGGGGCATGCAATTATAATTATTGATCTAATAATTCACAGCAGGGCCCATTGCTGCGCCCACCAAGAGTAACTGTCAGGCCTTACAGTGTTGTGGCACCAGCACCACCATCAAAGGCCCAATTTTTACTACCACTGTTCAACAATTATATGTTATTACAATTCCTGATATAATAGTTGACAGCAGGGCGTTCCAGCACCCACCAAGAGTAACTGTGAGTGCTTACAGTGTTGTGCCAACACCAACACCTAAGGGGCCAATTTCTGCAGAGTATATACGGCAGGTCCCTACTTTCAAACATCCAACTTACAAACGACTACTACTTGCAACGGAAGAAGACAACAGGAAGTGAGAGGAAATCTACCCCTTGGAAGGAAAATTCTCTCCTGTAAGAATTAATATGGGAGAAAGGTGTCTCCTCTCTACTGATGCTTTATCACCAATCCTTGTTTCAATAAAAACACCACATTTCAAAAACAGTTGTCATTGGGACGCAAAGTGAGGTGAAATGTTCTGAACAGGGGCACAGACAGCAAAACAAATGTTACAGGGGTGATAACCCTTCCCTATGTTTTCCAAAAAGCTTAAAAATAGGTATTTGGGCTGGAGCTACACTTAAACAATGTAGCTGTTCAAAATTACAAACAGATTCTACATAAGAACAAACCTACAGTCCCTGTCTTGTATGCACCGCCTGTATACGGCTGTTCAGAGTATATAGGGCCTTTTTTATTTTGTGTGCGGGGTTCCCCTTAATATCCATACAAGACCCAAAGGGGCTGGTAATGGGCTGGGGTGGGGGGGGCGGTGATGGGGTAGCTATGCCATTTTTCTTAAAGATTTTCATCCATATTACCGGGACCAGACATTACATTAAAGCCGCAAGCAGTTTTAAATGGCTTTTTTTTCCTTTAGAAATGTAATTTTGTGCAGGGACAGTTCTAAACACGGGAAACACGTGGCACTTCACAGGCATACTTTAGACACCCCCCAGGTACAATATTTAAAGGCATATTTGACTTTTTTTTTCACTTTATGCATCATTAAAATGACTGCTCCCGAAAAACGTCCGTTTTTAAAACTTCTTTTTGCATTGATACATGTCCCCTGGTGCAGAACCCGGGTTCCCAAACTCTGTTTAGGACAATAACATGGATAATAGTCGTTATAATTAGCACTTTAGAATTCGAACGTTCGCATCCACTGTATTTAATAGGGTTCTAATGTTCGTGCGAACTTTCGGTCCGTTCGCGGGTTGTGGTGCGAACCGAACCCGGGGGTGTTCGGCTCATCACTAGTGGCCACCAATAGTGTGTTGCAAGGTCAGGTGGTATGGATGAGCTATTCCTCCATCCTGGCCCTGAATGCTAGTGTATGATTAGGACACCACCTGGTCCAAAAATCCGCAAGCTAGCTAGACCAAGGAATAGGGCCGTGCACCTCCCAGACAAAGCTGTCTTATTGGGAGAATAGATTTTTTATCCAGTTCAGGTTTTGAGCCTCTCCCTTTTGGCAATTTAGGCTCACCTGGAATTCAGAATCAGTGCTCTTGAGCCTGAAGAACAAAAAAGTAATGTCTGTGAGAGCTGCAAGGTTGATGGAAGCTGTAAAAATTGTATGTGGAGACAGACAAACATTTGGCTTGCCAGCCTAATAGTTAAGATGTGAATTTTGTATAGTTACTTATGAAACCTCTTTTATTGGTAGTTTCTATTCTTTCTTTTTTTTTCAGTACAGTGGGGGTAAATTGAGCATAAGATTGGAGGCTTTCCTGAAGATAAATGATGGTTTATTTGAAAACATTAGACATGTTTTGTCCCTCTTTAGGATGTTCTAGTGTTTTGTTGTTGTCTTTTTACAATATTATGTGTTTTATATACTTGTGAATTATAGCTAATTTTTATCTGTAATTCATCTGGATAGCTTTTCTTTTTAAATTGATTAGTGAGTCTTACCCCCCTCCTCCTTATAATCAATCGCCCGACTACAGTTTCTCCTTTAGGCCCCTTTCACACTGGGGCGGGCAGGTGCGGTGGCGGTATAGCGGCGTGATTTTTAGTGCCGCTATACCGTCGTATTTACCACGATATTCGGCTGCTAGCGGTGCGGTTTTAACCCCCGCTAGCGGGCAAAAAAAGGGTTAATACCGCCGCGGTTTGCGGGCGGTATTACCGCGGTGTCCCATTGATTTCAATGGGAAGGAGCGGTATACACACCGCTCCTTCACCGCTCCAAAGATGCGGCTTGCAGGAGATTTTTTTTTCTCCTGCCAGCGCATCGCCTCAGTGTAAAAGCCCTCAAGCTTTCACATTGAGAATGCTGGGGCAGGAGTATTTCAGGCGTTATTTATGCGCTATTTTTAGCGCTAAAACACCTGAAGTGTGAAAGGGGCCTAACTGTCTGAACTGGCTTCTATGGATATTAGGTAACCATTTTATGTGACAACTCTCAGGGAAAAGGAAACTGCTCATATTTAATGACATATCGTATGTTTTGGTAAAAATCATATTCTTTTCAAAAAAGATTTTTAGATCCAATCCTGGGTTTGCTACTCATTAGTAGTGATGAGCCGAACACCCCGGGGTTCGGTTCGCACCAGAACCCGCGAACGGACCGAAAGTTCGCACGAACTTTAGAACCCTATTAAATACAATGGATGCGAACGTTCGAAATCTAAAGTGCTAATTATAACGACTGTTATGCATGTTATTGTCCTAAAAAGGGTTTGGGAACCCGGGTTCTGCACCAGGGGACATGTATCAATCCAAAAAAAAAGTTTTAAAAACGGCAGTTTTTCGGGAGCAGTCATTTTAATGATGCATAAAGTGAAGGAAAAAAAAGTCAAATATTCCTTTAAATATCGTACCTGGGGGGTGTCTAAAGTATGCCTGTGAAGTGCCACGTGTTTCCCGTGTTTAGAACTGTCCCTGCACAAAATTACATTTCTGAAGGAAAAAAAGCCATTTAAAATTGCTTGCGGCTTTAATGTAATGTCTGGTCCCGGTAATATGGATGAAAATCTTTAAGAAAAATGGCATAGCTACCCCATCACCCCCCCTACCCCAGCCCATTACCAGCCCCTTTGGGTCTTGTATGGATATTAAGGGGAACCCCGCACACAAAATAAAAAAGGCCCTATATACTCTGAACAGCCGTATACAGGCGGTGCATACAAGACAGGGACTGTAGGTTTGTTCTTATGTAGAATCTGTTTGTAATTTTGAACAGGTACATTGTTTAAGTGTAGCTCCAGCCAAGAAATCTATTTTTAAGCTTTTTGGAAAACATAGGGAAGGGTTATCATCCCTGTAACATTAGTTTTGCTGTCTGTGCAGTGTGCACCTGTTCAGAACAGTTCACCTCACTTTCCGTCCTAATGACAAATGTTTTTTGAAAATTTGTTTTTTTTATTGAAACAAGAATTGGTGATAAAGCATCAGTGGAGAGGAGACACTTTTTTCCCATATTTACTCTTACAGGAGAAAATTTGCCTTCCTAGGGGTAGATTTCCTCTCACTTCCTGTTGTCTCCTTTCGTTTGCAAGTAGGAGTCGTTTGTAAGTTGGATGTTTGAAAGTAGGGGCCTGCCGTATATACTCTGCTGAAATTTGCCCCTTACATGTTGGTGTTGCCACAACACTGTAAGCCCTCACAGTTACTCTTGGTGGGCGCATGAATGGGCCCTGCTGTGAATTATTAGATCAAGAATTGTAATTGCATGCCCCTGTTGAACAGGGGCTGAAAAATTGGGCCTTTCGTGGTGGTGGTGTTGACACAACACTGTAAGGCCTCACAGTTACTCTTGGTGGGCGCAGGAATGGGCCCTGCTGTGAATTATTAGATCAAGAATTGTAATTACATGCCCCTGTTAAACAGGGGCAGAAAAATTGGGCCTTAGGCACTGGTGCCACGACACTGCAACCTCTCCCAGATACTCTAGTTGAAATTTGCCCCTTACATGTTGGTGTTGCCACAACACTGTGAGCCCTCACAGTTACTCTTGGTGGGCGCATGAATGGACCCTGCTGTGAATTATTAGATCAAGAGTTGTAATTGCATGTCCCTGTTGAACAGGGGCTGAAAAATTGGGCCTTTGGTGGTGGTGGTGGTGTTGACACAACACTGTAAGGCCTCACAGTTACTCTTGGTGGGCGCAGGAATGGGCCCTGCTGTGAATTATTAGATCAAGAATTGTAATTGCATGCCCCTGTTGAACAGGGGCTGAAAAATTGGGCCTTTGGTGGTGGTGGTGTTGACACAACACTGTAAGGTCTCACAGTTACTCTTGGTGGGCGCAGGAATGGGCCCTGCTGTGAATTATTAGATCAAGAACTGTAATTGCATGCCCCTGTTGAACAGGGGCTGAAAAATTGGGCCTTTGGTGGTGGTGGTGGTGGTGTCGACACAACACTGTAAGACCTCACAGTTACTCTTGGTGGGCGCAGGAATGGGCCCTGCTGTGAATTATTAGATCAAGAATTGTAATTCCATGCCCCTGTTAAACAGGGGCTGAAAAATTGGGCCTTAGCCACTGGTGGCGGCACCCAGAAACAAAAATGTTCTTCCAAGCTATCATCATCAATCGGATCATTGAGGAGGAGGAGGATAGTCAGTCAACATAACAGGACAGTCTCTCAGCATCAGCATCAGTCTTGAAGGGATGTGACATTTGAAAATAAATTAGTCTGTTATATCAGCTTCAGGTGTTTGGTAGCTGGTGGTGATCCAAGACTGGTTCATCTTTATGAAGGTCAGTCGATCAACAGTCGGTGGACAGGCGCACCCTGTGATCCGTGACAAATCCTCCAGCAGCACTGAATGTGCGTTCTGAAAGAACGCTGGATGCAGGACAGGCCAGTAGCTCAATTGCATACTGTGCAAGCTCTGGCCAGTGATCCATCCTCAAGACCCAGTAAGCCAGAGGATTTTTGGTGGGGAAGGTGTCCAAGTCTGACCTTGCCCCTTGGTATTCCTGCACCATGTATATCAGACGCTGGCGATGGTTGCTGGAACCGATCATACCTTGGGGCTGCGGACTAAATAATTGTCTGAACGCATCGGTCAGACGGCCACCTTCCCCACCGCTCCTTCTTTGACTGACCGAAGCCTCAGCAACTCTTTGTCCAGGACCAGGAGTTTGTAAACTCCCAGTCTCTGGGAACGCGTTGCACAGACCTTTCTGCAAGGCCTCCCGGAGTTGTCTCATCCTCTGCTCCCTCTGCGACGGTAAGATAAGGTCTGCAACCTTACTCTTGTACCGTGGATCAAGGAGAGTGTCCAGCCAGTAATGGTCCCTCTCCTTGATCCGAAGAATACGAGGATCCTTCCGCAGACTTTGCAGGATCAGGAAGGCCATGCAGCGTAGGTTAGCTGAGGCATTCGGTCCAGAGTCCTCTGGGTCACTAAGGACGACATGATCCGCAGCCACCTCCTCCCAGCCACGTACAAGTCCACTGGTTTCTTGGGACTGTAAATCATCCCTAAAAGACTGCTGCTGATGATGCTGAGTGCCAGGCTCCACCTCCATGCTGACACAATCCTCCTCCTCCTCCTCCTCATCTTCCTGTGCGATGGGTGGGACAGAAGGAACACTGTCTGGGTAAAGGGGGCCTTGAGAGGCAAGGAAGTCCTCCTCTTCCTGCCTCTGTTCTGTCTCAAGTGCCCTGTCCATTATTCCACGCAGCGTTTGTTCCAACAGGTGGACAAGAGGTACAATGTCACTGATGCATGCACTGTCACTGCTCACCATCCTTGTGGCCTCCTCAAATGGTGCCAGGACAGTGCATGCATCCCTGATCATGCCCCACTGGCGTGGTGAAAAAAACCTGAGCTCCCCTGACCCTGTCCTGGTGCTGTAGTCGCACAGGTACTCATTAATGGCCCTATGCTGCGTGTGCAGCCGCTGCAGCATGGCCAACGTTGAGTTCCACCTGGTGGGCATGTCACATATAAGGCGGTTCTTGGGCAGGTTCAACTCCTTTTGCAGCTCAGCCAGGCGAGCACTGGCATTATAAGATCTGCGGAAATGCACACAGACTTTCCTGGCCTGCCTCAGGACATCCTGTAAGCCCGGGTACCTGCCCAAGAACCGCTGCACCACCAGGTTAAGGACGTGAGCCACACAGGACACATGGGTCAGTTGTCCCTGTCGGAGAGCGGAGAGGAGGTTGGTGCCATTGTCGCAAACTACCATTCCTGGCTTAAGCTGGCGTGGCGTCATCCACCTCTCGGCCTGCCCCTGCAGAGCAGACAGAACCTCTGCCCCAGTGTGGCTCCTGTCCCCCAAACACACCAGCGCAAGCACGGCATGGCATCTTTTTGCCTGCGTAATTGAGTAGCCCCTTGAACGCCTATGGAGCACCGCTGGTTCCGAGGACAAAGCACAGGAAGAGGCCATGGAGGAAGAAGAAGAGGAGGGGGTGGAGGACAGAGGTGTGTCACAACCAGTAGTAGCATTTTGGAGGCGTGGCGGTGGAACAACCTCCAACATTACTGCACCTTGTCCTGCATCCCTCACATCTGCCAAAAAAGTGACTTAATGGGCCGTGAAAGAAAGGTAACGTCCCTGTCCATGCCTGCTGGACCATGAGTCAGCGGTAATATGCACCCTACCGCTGACCGCCCTGTCCAGCGAGGCCAAGACATTGCCTTCCACATGCCGGTAGAGAGCCGGAATCGCCTTCCGTGAGTAAAAGTGGCGTTTGGGAACCTGCCACTGAGGAACCGCACATTGCACAAACTCACGGAAGGGGGCCGAGTCTACCAACTGAAAAGGCAGCAGTTGAAGCGCTAGCAATTTAGCCAAGCTAGAATTCTACCGCTGGGCATGTGGATGGCTGGGAGTGAACTTCTTTCGACGGTCCAGCAGCTGGGGCAGGGAAATTTGCCTGCTAGAATCAGACGTCGGTGTACTGCTAGCAGAGTGGCCGCAAGTACTTGGCTGTGACACACCTAATTCTACACCTTCATTCCTCTCAGTGCAGGTTTCAGAGAGGACTGAAGGTAGTATAGTGGGGTTGGAGATCCCAGCTGATGCGGTGCAAGAAGAGGTCCGCTTTGTTCTTTGGTGTGGGGTCTTTAAGGTAGGCTTGCCAACGAGCTGCATGGCAGGTCAACATATGTCTGGTCAAGCATGTGGTGCCCAAGCGGGTGATGTTTTGGCCACGCGATATACGCTTGAGACATATGTTGCAAACAGCAGCTGTGCGATCTGATGCACTCGACTCAAAAAAGGCCCACACCAAAGAACTTTTTGAATAACGGGCAGAGGCAGCGCCCTGCACAGGCGGAGCTCTGCGGTGTGATTCCGTCGGTGTGCTGCCCTTACCCTGGCCCCCCGAGGGCATCCTGCTTCGTTGGAGATGTGCCTCCTCCTCATCCTCCTCCTCCTCTCTCCTATTAGGCACCCACGTGGAGTCAGTGACCTCATAATCCCCTCCCTCCTCATCACTGGAGCCAATCTGGCAGTATGCTGCAGCTGCTGGAACATGACTGCCAGATTGGTGTCCTTCTTGAGCATCCCCTCTCTCTGCTCTCATGCTACTGCCTTCCTCTAGCTGGGTATCATCATCAGACCCTTCAAAACGCTGGGCATCCTCCTGGAGCATGTACCCAACACTGTGCTCAAACAGTTCGGGGGACTCCTCAGGAGGACATGGTTGGTCTAGGGAAGGAGTGACTGATGATGACATTGATACCAGGGAAGAGGACGCTTTGGCAGCTGCTTTGCCAGTACCCTGAGCCTGGGTGAGAGAGGATGAGGAGGGCTTGGTCATCCACTCTACCAAGTCTTCGGCATAATGCGGCTCAACACGTCCAGTTGCCGAAAAGAAGGACAAGCGTGTCCCATGGCCACGTGCTAATGGCGATGCACCGCGTCCACGACCAGCACTGTTGTCTCTAGACACAGAGCCTGCTTGTCCTCTTTTATTGGCTCCTGACTGTCTGCCTCTCCTTGTTTGCCTTCCAGACATTCTAATGGCCTGCAGGGAAATGGGAAAACCAGCAATAAGGCCTAGCTTCAGGAGTATATTTTGCAGGAATCACACTACGCCTGCTGTAGGTGCTGCAAATGCCTGTTGGTGTAACACACCAGGAAAAAGCAGCAATACAGGCTAACTTCAGGTGTAATATGATCAGGAGGCACACTCCGCCTGCTGTAAGTGCCGCAAATGCCTGTTGGTGTAACACACCAGGAAAAAGCAGCAATACAGGCTAACTTCAGGTGTAATATGATCAGGAGGCACACTCCGCCCGCTGTAAGTGCCGCAAATGCCTGTTGGTGTAACACACCAGGAAAAAGCAGCAATACAGGCTAACTTCAGGTGTAATATGATCAGGAGGCACACTCTGCCCGCTGTAAGTGCCGCAAATGCCTGTTGGTGTAACACACCAGGAAAAAGCAGCAATACAGGCTAACTTCAGGTGTAATATGATCAGGAGGCATACTCCGCCCGCTGTAAGTGCCGCAAATGCCTGTTGGTGTAACACACCAGGAAAAAGCAGCAATACAGGCTAACTTCAGGTGTAATATGATCAGGAGGCACACTCCGCCCGCTGTAAGTGCTGCAAATGCCTGTTGGTGTAACACACCAGGAAAAAGCAGCAATACGGGATAACTTCAGGTGTATAATGTGCAGGAGGCTTAGCAACAATGACACTGACACTGTCCCCTGCCTATCCTTCTCTCTCCCTGCACACAAGGTTTATCAAAGTATATGACACTGACACTCTCCCTGCCTATCCTTCTCTCTCCCTACACACAAGGTTTAGCAAAGAATATGACACTGACACTCTCCCTGCCTATCCTTCTCTGTCCCTACACACAAGGTTTAGCAAAGAATATGACACTGACACTGTCCCCTGCCTATCCTTCTCTCTCCCTTCACACAAGGTTTATCAAAGTATATGACACTGACACTCTCCCTGCCTATCCTTCTCTGTCCCTACACACAAGATTTAGCAAAGAATAGATTTGACACTGTCCCTGCCTATCCTTCACTTTCCCTGCTCCGGAACACACTACACGAGGCCGCCGCGCTGGTGGCCTTTTATAGTGTGGGGCGTGTACTAAACCCCCTCCGCTATAATTGGCCACAGGCATCCTTCCTGTGGCCAATCATTGCTCTCCTCGCTGCCGGCGCTGTGATTGGCCAAGCATGCAGGGTCACAGTGCATGCTTGGCCAATCACAGCGCCGGGATTACACTGCGATGGCGCAGTGTATTGCGGGCCGTTCGCGTCACTCAAATCGTTTGTTGTTCGCTGAACGCGCGAACAGCCGATGTTCGAGTCGAACTTATGTTCGACTCGAACACCGAGCTCATCCCTACTCATTAGTGTAAATTGAATATTTAAATAGTTTACTTTCAATTGTTCCAAGTGTGCCTGGGTGCCCTTCCACATAAATATGACATCATCAATGAAATTTCCACAGAATGAGGCTTGCATCCAGCTCATCATTGCTCCAGGTGGCCTTTGACTCCCAATGGGTCATAAAAAGGTTTTCATAGCGGGGTTCAAATCTCATTCCCATGGCTGTACTGGTGGTTCGTAAATAAAACAAAAAAATCTAAGTCTAAGGGAGTATTGATACAAGTAGCTAGAAAATGCCCCTTTCAGTTATCAAACTCCCTCTCAGATAAAGAAGGCAGATACCTCTTCTGGAAAGGAGGGAAGCTTTTCACACTAGCTAATATTTACGCTCCAAATAAACATCAGGTTGCCTTCTTCCGCAAAATTACTTACTTGCTCACAGAGTTTAGAGAGAGCGTCCTGATCCTGGGAGGTGATTTTAATGTCTCCTTGAATCCCCTACAGGATACTACGGAAGGGGCATACTTCCTACACTACAAAGCTCTCAGAGCAATTAAAACATGCCTAAAGGAACTCATGTTACACGACAGTTGGCGCACTATAAATCCAAATGCTAAAGACTATACCTATTGTTCAGCTCCACACCAATGGTGCTCAAGACTTGACTATCTCTTTATCTCTCAGAAATAGGGATGAGCTTCGAGTTCGAGTCAAACTCATGTTCGACTCGAACATTGCCTGTTCGCCCGTTCGCCGAACAGCGAACAAATTGGGGTGTTCGCGGCAAATTCGAAAAATCTATGGGAGAAATCTAAAGTGTTAATTATAAAGGCTAATATGCAAGTTATTGTCCTAAAAAGTGTTTGGGGACCGGGGTCCTGCCCCAGGGGACATGTATCAATGCAAAAACAAGTTTTAAAAACGGCCTTTTTTTCAGGAGCAGTGATTTTAATAATGCTTAAAATGAAAAAATAAAAGTGAAATATTCCTTTAAATTTCGTACCTGGGGGGTGTGTATGATATGCATGTGAAGTGGCGCATGTTTCCCGTGCTTAGAACTGTCCCTGCAAAAAATTTCATTTTTGAAAGAAAAAAAGTATTTTAAAACTGACTCGCGGCTATTAATGAATTGTCGGCTCCCGGCAATACATACAAAAGTCATTGATAAAAAAAAAAAAAAAAAAAGCGTGGGGGTTCCCCAGAATTCAATTACCAGGCCCTTCAGGTCTGGAATGGATATTAAGGGGAACCCCGCCGCAAATTAAAAAAAAAATTGACGTGGGGTTCCCCCAAATATCCATTCCAGGCCCTTCAGATCTGGCATGGATTTTAAGGGGAACTCCACCCCAAATTTTTTAAAAAAATGGCGTGGAGTCCCCCTAAAAATCCATACCAGACCCCTTATCCGAGCACGCAACCTGGCCGGCCGCAGGGGAAAAGGGGGGGACGAGAGAGCGGCCCCCCCTCCCTCCTGAACCGTACCAAGCCACATGCCCTCAACATGGGGAGGATGTCCCCATGTTGATGGGGACAAGGGCCTCATCCCCACAACCCTTGCCCGGTGGTTGTGGGGGTCTGCGGGCGGGGGGCTTATCGGAATCTGGAAGACCCCTTTAACAAATCCCGGGGTGGGTCTATACATTTAAAATACTGAGAGGGAGTTCCCCATCAGGTCCGCTCAGGCACAACCAATGAAGGACAGCGCTGGACATCGGGATCGGCGCGGGACACTGGATTTCACCGCTGGAATGTTTTTTTTTTTTTAAATAAAGGACTTTTTCAAGGTGTTTGTGTGTTTTTTTTAAAAAAAATTTACGCTTTCTTCGTGAAATGGTAGGGGTACAATGTACCCCTTACCAATTCACATAGGGGGGGGCCGGGATCTGGGGGTCCCCTTTGTTAAAGGGGTCTTCCAGATTCCGATAAGCCCCCCGCCCGCAGACCCCCACAACCACCGGGCAAGGGTTGTGGGGATGAGGCCCTTGTCCCCATCAACATGGGGACATCCTCCCCATGTTGAGGGCATGTGGCCTGGTACGGTTCAGGAGGGAGGGGGGCCACTCTCTCGTCCCCCCCTTTTCCCCTGCGGCCGGCCAGGTTGCGTGCTCGGATAAGGGGTCTGGTATGGATTTTTAGGGGGACTCCACGCCATTTTTTTTTTTTAATTTAAGGTGGAGTTCCCCTTAAAATCCATGCCAGATCTGAAGGGCCTGGAATGGATATTTGGGGGAACCCCACGTCAATTTTTTTTTTTAATTTGCGGCAGGGTTCCCCTTAATATCCATTCCAGACCTGAAGGGCCTGGTAATTGAATTCTGGGGAACACCCACGCTTTTTTTTTTTTTTTTTTTATCAATGACTTTTGTATGTATTGCCGGGAGCCGACAATTCATTAATAGCCGCGAGTCAGTTTTAAATGCATTTTTTTCTTTCAAAAATGACATTTTTTGCAGGGACAGTTCTAAGCACGGGAAACATGCGCCACTTCACATGCATATCATACACACACCCCAGGTACGAAATTGAAAGGAATATTTCACTTTTATTTTTTCATTTTAAGCATTATTAAAATCACTGCTCCCAAAAAAACGGCCGTTTTTAAAACTTCTTTTTGCATTGATACATGTCCCCTGGGGCAGGACCCGGGTCCCCAAACACTTTTTAGGACAATAACTTGCATATTAGCCTTTATAATTAACACTTTAGATTTCGAACGTTCGAGTCCATTGTATTTAATAGGGTTCTAAAGTTTACACGAACATTTTGTCTGTTCGCAGGTTCTGGTGCGAACCGAACAGGGGGGTGTTCGGCTCATCCCTGCTCAGAAAGACTTGCCAGTGATTACCCGAACATCCATTGATCCGATGTTTCTATCAGACCATTATGCCATAACATTGTTCTTAGAAATCCCAGAAACCACCACCCACCCTTCAATATGGTGCTTGGATCCATCCCTCCTCACGGACCCTACCATTGTTTCAAAAATACACTTAGCACTTACGCCAATATTTCCTAGAAAACTAAAACCCAGAAACTTCCCTGCTAATCAGTTGGAAAGTGCATAAGTGTTTGATAAGAGGCGAACTGATAGCCTCAGCCGTCAAATGCAGGCCCATATAGACACCTTGACTGCCCGAATACACAAACTAGAGCGAGCTCACAAGAGGTAACAAGGGGCCCATACTCTAACAGACCTACTCCAAGCCAGGACCAAACTTTTAGAAGAGCTAGGGAAAAAAATTAAGCATAACTACATTTTATCACAGAAAGTATTTTATGAATATGCAAATAAATCAGGGAAACTACTAGCAAGAGCTCTTCAATCCAAGAAAGAGGCAGCTTCAGTTCATACATTAACTGACCCAGTTTGTCCATTACTACTCTAATTTTTATAACTCATCTTCGTCAGATCTTCACAGAGAGGACTCGACCAGACTCCAGAAACTCAAAGATTTTCTTCAGAAATACAGTCCAAACCAATATCTAATTCGAAAGTGAAGGATCTGTAATGTTCTCATTCTGCAGATGAACTGAAGATAGCCCTCAAGTGAATGAAAACTGGAAAAAGCCCGGGCCCAGGTGGACCGTAGGCTACTACAAAACTTTCACAGATACCCATGTGACTCACTTCTTGACTGCCTTCAACTCTTTCTCCACCCAAACATCCTCCTCATTAGATTTCCTAGAAGCCCTAATAACAGTTGAAAAGGGAAAAGATACCACATCAGTTATCAATTGCAGACCAATTTCCCTTCTTAACGTAGATCTCAAAATTTACGCCAAAATTCTTGCAAAACCCGCCTATTACCACTACTACTCAAAATATACTCAATATACACACTCCTTGATTTCAGGTAAGTTATCTTTGAGGGACAAACCGATACTGGCCAAAGTTACCTGGAAATGCTAACCAACTGGTTGATTCCAGATCTAGCTGCTGAGGGTGGTGACTACCTTTTTCAGAAAGATGGGGCACTGCCGCACTGGAATATCGTTGTCTGCAAATTTCTCAATGAGCACCTGCCAAACAGATGGATGGGGCACAGGATGATTCTAACATTTAGGACAGTATGCACCCAGGGATGAATGCCCAGAATGCAGACTTGCATTCTGAGCATTAGTCCCTAGGTGAAAACTGCCCTAACTGTTATATTTACTTTATGGCACTCTTGCCAGTTCCTAGAGCAGATAAGTTAGAGGGTAAGAAGCAAGTTTCAAAGTTTAAAAACTGTGGAAAGTCCACCTCTGAATACTAAAGTCTAATTTCAGCTCATTTTTGTTTTAACTTTTTAGCTTTGGATAGAGTGGGGGAAGGTAAACCCTTTTTTTACTAATTTGTGTCCCATTGAGGAGATATCCCTTTACTACCTTTCCCTGCTCTGCAATACATTTAGAAGAGGTTATGCAGGTAGCTTGTCTATTGCCTTTAGTTGTTGCATTCTAAGCAATAAGATGTTTAAAATGCACAGCTTAATACACGTTAAAGCACGGGGCAATGCTTGCCAGTGCCACTTAGAATTGTGTACATTAGAAGGAACAAGTAAAACATTCATATTGAAGTTATAACCCTTGATCCCCCCAGAACCAACAGTCTCAAACACCTTTCAGACAGTGGTTGCCTTGTCTGCCCCCCCCCCCCCCCACACACACACACAACATTTCAGGACCAGCTTGTTTTTCTTTTTTGGTTAACTGCGTATGATCAGATTATATTAAAACAATAAAACTGTGAAACTAATCATGATTTGTATTGCACATTGCACATTTTGTTAGTAACTTATTTAACACATTTTTGTTGAAGTCTGCAAATACAAATTCTTATCTGAGAATAGATAGTAACCACCCACATAACATAATGAACACTATTCATTCTTGCCAGGTTTAAAAAGTATTTCGATTCATAGACACTTCGTTCAAATGTTTAAGAAAGCAAAGATAATACTTAATATATGTAAAGCTTATTATGAAACAGTTTACAAAATATACCAACTTAGTGATGCATAGAGAAGTTAGGCAATTATGTTTTAAAAGAGAAACATTAGACAAAAAGAGTTTGGAATCTAAAGGCTGTGTAAGGCCCCATGCACACGAGACGCCGGTGCAAACTCTGCTGAACACACATTTTAAAGGCTAAAACCGGCGTTTAAAAACGCCCGTTTTGCCACGATTGTAGCGGCGTTTTACCGCGTTTGCGTCTATACGCGTTTAGTTAAGAAACATCATAAGACCCTCCTTAATCTCAAAAAACAGTATTATTTAACCATTTCAGCCATTTTGGGAGACCAGCAGCTGAGAGAGCAGCAGTGTACTTGTATTTAGCGTATCACTTGCCACATCATCTGCCACAAGCTGTGGATTGTCCACTTGCCACGTCACCTGATACGTCACCTGGCCACGTCACCTGCCACAAGTTGTGAATTGGCACTTGCCATGTTACCTGGCCACGTCACCTGGTCACGTCACCTGGCCACAAGTTGTGGATTGTCCACTTGCCATGTCACCTGGCCACGTCACCTGGCCATGTCACCTGCCACGTCACCTGCCACAAGTTGTGGAATGTTCGCTTGCCACGTCACCTGCCACGTCACCTGGCCACGTCACCTGCCACAAGTTGTGCATTGTCCACTTGCCACGTCACCTGGCCACGTCACCTGCCACAAGTTGTGGATTGTCCACTTGCCACGTCACCTGGCTACGTCACCTGCCACAATTTGTGGATTGTCCACCTGCCACATCACCTGGCCACGTCAGCTGCACACAATTTGTGGATTGTCAACTTGCCACGTCACCTGCCACGTCACCTGGCCACGTCACCTGGCCACGTCACCTGCCACATGTTGTGGATTGTCCACTTGCCACGTCACCTGGCCACGTCACCTGGCCACGTCACCTGGCCACGTCACCTGGCCATGTCACCTGCCACGTCACCTGTCACAAGTTGTGGATTGTCCACTTGTCACGTCACCTGGCCACGTCACCTGGCCACAAGTTGTGGATTGTCCACTTGCCACGTCACCTGGCCATGTCACCTGGCCACAAGTTGTGGATTGTCCACTTGCCACGTCACCTGGCCACGTCACCTGGCCATGTCACCTGCCACGTCACCTGCCACAAGTTGTGGAATGTTCACTTGCCACATCACCTGCCACGTCACCTGGCCACGTCACCTGCCACAAGTTGTGCATTGTCCACTTGCCACGTCACCTGCCACAAGTTGTGGATTGTCCACTTGCCACGTCACCTGCCACGTCACCTGGCCACGTCACCTGCCACAATTTGTGGATTGTCCACCTGCGATGTCACCTGCCACGTCACCTGGCCACGTCACCTGCCACAAGTTGTGGATTGTCCACTTGCCACGTCACCTGCCACATCACCTGCCACATCACCTGGCCACATCACCTGCCACGTCACAAGTTGGGGATTGTCCACTTGCCACGTCACCTGGCCACGTCACCTGGCCACGTCACCTGGCCATGTCACCTGCCACGTCACCTGCCAAAAGTTGTGGATTGTCCACTTGCCACACCACCTGGCCACGTCACCTGGCCACAAGTTGTGGATTGTCCACTTGCCACGTCACCTGGCCACGTCACCTGGCCATGTCACCTGCCACATCACCTGCCACGTCACCTGGCCACAAGTTGTGGATTGTCCACTTGCCACGTCACCTGGCCACGTCACCTGGCCATGTCACCTGGCCATGTCACCTGCCACGTCACCTGCCACAAGTTGTGGATTGTCCACTTGCCACATCACCTGGCCACGTCACCTGGCCACGTCACACGGCCACAAGTTGTGGATTGTTCACTTGCCACGTCACCTGGCCACGTCACCTGGCCATGTCACCTGCCACGTCACCTGCCACAAGTTGTGAAATGTTCACTTGCCACATCACCTGCCACGTCACCTGGCCACATCACCTGGCCACGTCACCTGCCACAAGTTGTGCATTGTCCACTTGCCACGTCACCTAGCCACGTCACCTGCCACGTCACCTGCCACAAGTTGTGGATTGTCCACTTGCCACGTCACCTGCCACGCCACCTGGCCTCGTCACCTGCCACAATTTGTGGATTGTCCACTTGCCACGTCACCTGCCACGTCACCTGCTACAATTTGTGGATTGTCCACTTGCCATGTCACCTGCCATGTCACCTGGCCACGTCACCTGCCACAAGTTGTGGATTGTCCACTTGCCACGTCACCTGCCACATCACCTGCCACGTCACCTGGCCACGTCACCTGCCACGTCACAAATTGTGGATTGTCCACTTGCGACATCACCTAGCCACGTCACCTGGCCATGTCACCTGCCACGTCACCTGCCACAAGTTGTGGAATGTTCACTTGCCATGTCACCTGCCACGTCACCTGGCTACGTCACCTGCCACGTCACCTGGCCACGTCACCTGCCACAAGTTATGCATTGTCTACTTGCCACGTCACCTGGCCACGTCACCTGGCCATGTCACCTGCCACAATTTGTGGATTGTCCACCTGCCACGTCATCTGCCATGTCACCTGCCACAATTTGTGGATTGTCCACTTGCCACGTCACCTGCCACGTCACCTGGCCACGTCACCTGCCACAAGTTGTGGATTGTCCACTTGCCACGTCACCTGCCACATCACCTGCCACGTCACCTGGCCACGTCACCTGCCACGTCACCTGGCCACGTCACCTGCCACAAGTTGTGCATTGTTCACTTGCCACGTCACCTGGCCACGTCACCTAGGCACGTCACCTGCCACAATTTGTGGATTGTCCACTTGCCTTGTCACCTGGCCACGTCACCTGGCCACGTCACCTGGCCACGTCACCTGCCACAAGTTGTGGATTGTCCACTTGCCACGTCACCTGCCAGATCACCTGACACGTCACCTGGCCACATCACCTGGCCACGTCACCTGGCCACATAACCTGGCCACGTCACCTGGCCACATCACCTGGCCACGTCACCTGCCACAAGTTGTGGATTGTCCACTAGGCTTGTGCAATTCGTTTCGTAACGAATCAAATTTTGTCCGAATTTAGCAACTTTCGGACATTCGGAAGCATTCGAATTTCCGAACAAAGCAAGTACGAACAAAACCGAATCTGAAATAAATTATATCGCAAATAGCGAATGCCCGAATGTCTTCGGCATAATTCGTTATGAAAAAAGTTACGAATGTACGAATCCATTCGAAGCACAATAACACTCTGCTCTGCTCTCTGCTTCTCCCTCACCGTGCTGAACTCCCTCTCAAAATGGTGTACAGGAGCGGAGGCTATAGCCGCATGTAAAAAACAAAAGTAAAATACGAGATTTCGAATCGTTACAAATAACCGCTATGTATTTAGAAAAGTACAAATCCATTCGAAGCACTTTAGGCATAATAGGCAGCGTCGTTGTGAGAGAGACACGGAAAATTACGAATCAACGAACCCAAAAAAGTTACGAAAGTAGGAGTTGTGTCCAGAATCAACAAAAACAATGTACTCTACCGAAAGTACGAATTATAAAACAACGAAAAATAAGGCTTACATTAATACGAATCATTCTGATTCAACAAAAAATGTCGCTTGCGAAAATACGAATTAGTCCGAACACGAAAAATCCCGTCTAGCAAAATTACGAACGATTACAAATCAACAGGACCGAAAAGAAACGAACCGAACCAAAACAAATTTTTCCGTTGTGCACAAGTCTATTGTCCACTTGCCACGTCACCTGCCACATCACCTGGCCACGTCACCTGCCACAATTTGTGGATTGTCCACCTGCCACGTCACCTGGCCACGTCACCTGCCACAATTTGTGGATTGTCCACCTGCCACGTCACCTGGCCACGTCACCTGGCCACATCACCTGGCCATGTCACCTGCCACAAGTAGGAGATTGTCCACTTGCCACGTCACCTGGCCCTGTCACCTGGCCACGTCACCTGGCCATGTCACCTGCCACATCACCTGCCAAAAGTTGAGGATTGTCCACTTGCAACACCACCTGGCCACGTCACCTGGCCCCGTCACCTGGCCACAAGTTGTGGATTGTCCACTTGCCACGTCACCTGGCCACGTCACCTGGCCATGTCACCCGCCACATCACCTGCCACGTCACCTGGCCACAAGTTGTGGATTGTCCACTTGCCACGTCACCTGGCCACGTCACCTGGCCATGTCACCTGCCACGTCACCTGCCACAAGTTGTGGAATGTTCGCTTGCCACGTCACCTGCCACGTCACCTGGCCACGTCACCTGCCACAAGTTGTGCATTGTCCACTTGCCACGTCACCTGGCCACGTCACCTGCCACAAGTTGTGGATTGTCCACTTGCCACGTCACCTGGCTACGTCACCTGCCACAATTTGTGGATTGTCCACCTGCCACATCACCTGGCCACGTCAGCTGCCACAATTTGTGGATTGTCAACCTGCCACGTCACCTGCCACGTCACCTGGCCACGTCACCTGGCCACGTCACCTGCCGCAAGTTGTGGATTGTCCACTTGCCACGTCACCTGCCACATCACCTGCCACATCACCTGGCCACGTCACCTGCCATGTCACAAGTTGTGGATTGTCCACTTGCCACATCACCTGGCCACGTCACCTGGCCATGTCACCTGCCACATCACCTGCCACAAGTTGTGGATTGTCCACTTGCCACGTCACCTGGCCACGTCACCTGGCCATGTCACCTGGCCATGTCACCTGCCACGTCACCTGCCACAAGTTGTGGATTGTCCACTTGTCACATCACCTGGCCACGTCACCTGGCCACAAGTTGTGGATTGTCCACTTGCCACGTCACCTGGCCACGTCACCTGGCCACAAGTTGTGGATTGTCCACTTGCCATGTCACCTGACCACGTCACCTGGCCACGTCACCTAGCCATGTCACCTGCCACGTCACCTGCCACAAGTTGTGGAATGTTCACCTGCCACATCACCTGCCACGTCACCTGGCCACGTCACCTGCCACAAGTTGTGCATTGTCCACTTGCCACGTCACCTGCCACAAGTTGTGGATTGTTCACTTGCCACATCACCTGGCCACGTCACCTGGCCATGTCACCTGCCACGTCACCTGCCATGTCACCTGCCACAAGTTGTGAAATGTTCACTTGCCACATCACCTGCCACGTCACCTGGCCACATCACCTGGCCACGTCACCTGCCACAAGTTGTGCATTGTCCACTTGCCACATCACCTGCCACGTCACCTGGCCACGTCACCTGCCACATCACTTGCCACAAGTTGTGCATTGTCCACTTGCCACGTCACCTGCCACGTCACCTGGCCTCGTCACCTGCCACAATTTGTGGATTGTCCACTTGCCACGTCACCTGCCACGTCACCTGACCACATCACCTGGCCACGTCACCTGCCACAAGTTGTGGGTTGTCCATATGCCACGTCACCTGCCACATCACCTGCCACGTCACCTGGCCACGTCACCTGCCATGTCACAAGTTGTGGATTGTCCACTTGCGACATCACCTAGCCACGTCACCTGGCCATGTCACCTGCCACGTCACCTGCCACAAGTTGTGGAATGTTCACTTGCCACGTCACCTGCCACGTCACCTGGCCACGTCACCTGCCACGTCACCTGGCCACGTCACCTGCCACAAGTTGTGCATTGTCCACTTGCCACGTCACCTGGCCATGTCACCTGGCCATGTCACCTGCCACAATTTGTGGATTGACCACCTGCCCCGTCACCTACCATGTCACCTGCCACAATTTGTGGATTGTCCACCTGCCACGTCACCTGCCACGTCACCTGGCCACGTCACCTGGCCACGTCACCTGGCCACGTCACCTGCCACAAGTTGTGGATTGTCCACTTGCCACGTCACCTGCCACAAGTTGTGGATTGTCCACTTGCCACGTCACCTGCCACATCACCTGCCACGTCACCTGGCCACGTCACCTGCCACAAGTTGTGCATTGTCCACTTGCCACGTCACCTGGCCACGTCACCTAGCCACGTCACCTGCCACAATTTGTGGATTGTCCACTTGCCACGTCACCTGGCCACGTCACCTGGCCAAGTCACCTGCCACAAGTTGTGGATTGTCCACTTGCCACGTCACCTGCCAGATCACCTGCCATGTCACCTGGCCACATCACATGGCCACGTCACCTGGTCACATCACCTGGCCACGTCACCTGCCACAAGTTGTGGATTGTCCAATAGGCTTGTGCAATTCGTTTTGTACCGAATCAAAATTCGTCCGAATTTAGCAACTTTCGGACATTCGGAAGCATTCGAATTTCCGAACAAAGCAAGTACGAATAAAACCGAATCTGAAATAAATGATATCGCAAATAGCGAATGCCCGAATGTCTTCGGCATAATTCGTTATGAAAAAAGTTACGAATGCACAAATCCATTCGAAGCACAATAACACTCTGCTCTGCTTCTCCCTCACCGTGCTGAACTCACTCTCAAAATGATTTTGAATCGTTACAAATAACCGCTATGTATTTAGAAAAGTACAAATCCATTCGAAGCACTTTAGGCATAATAGGCAGCGTCGTTGTGAGAGAGACACGGAAAATTACGAATCAACGAACCCAAAAAAAGTTACGAAAGTAGGAGTTGTGTCCAGAATCAACAAAAACAATGTACTCTACCGAAAATACGAATTATAAATCAACGAAAAATAAGGCTTACATTAATACGAATCATTCCGATTCACCAAAAAATGTCGCTTGCGAAAATACGAATTAGTCCGAACACGAAAAATCCCGTCTAGCAAAATTACGAACGATTACGAATCAACAGGACCGAAAAGAAACGAACCGAAACAAACAAAATTTTTCCGTTGTGCACAAGTCTATTGTCCACTTGCCACGTCACCTGCCACATCACCTGGCCCACGTCACCTGCCACAATTTGTGGATTGTCCACCTGACACGTCACCTGGCCACGTCACCTGCCACAATTTGTGGATCGTCCACCTGCCACGTCACCTGCCACGTCACCTGCCACATCACCTGGCCACGTCACCTGGCCACATCACCTGGCCACGTCACCTGCCACAAGTTGTGGATTGTCCACTTGCCACGTCACCTGCCACATCACCTGCCACGTCACCTGCCACAAGTTGTGGATTGTCCACTTGCCACGTCACCTGCCATGGTACCTGCCACGTTACCTGCCACGTCACCTGGCCACGTCACCTGCCACGTCACCTGCTATGTCACCTGGCCACGTTACCTGCCACAAGTTGTGGATTGTCCACTTGCCACGTCACCTGGCCACGTCACCTGCCACATCACCTGGCCACGTCACCTGCCACAATTTGTGGATTTCCACCTGCCACGTCACCTGGCAACATCACCTGCCACAAGTTGTGGATTGTCCACTTGCCACGTTACCCATCACAAATTGTGGCTTGTCCACTTGCCACGTCACCTGCCACAAGTTGTGGATTGTCTACAGTACAATGCAAGCAA
Source organism: Rana muscosa (assembly GCA_029206835.1). NCBI lineage: Eukaryota > Metazoa > Chordata > Amphibia > Anura > Ranidae > Rana > Rana muscosa. The sequence goes on along the minus strand of CM055118.1, from coordinate 33,089,400 downwards.
TTAGTTTTTTTTAAATATTTTTTTAATGGTTTTTCATCATTTGCTATAATTTTGGAGATTTCTAATGTAAAAAAATAGGTCACCTTTAAAAACGGTTATAAACAAAAACGCGGCAAAACGCCGGTACCGGCGTTTTGCGTCTGAAACGTGGAAAACGTTTGCGTCTGAACACATTTTTTGGCTTCTTGAAAAACAAGGTTAAACGCAACTGCCTAAAAACGGTAATAAATGAGACTGTGTGCATGGACACATAGGATAACATTGAATGTGTTCAGGAGTAGTGTTGAGCGAACCCGAACTGTAGCTTTTTCCCGAACCCGAACTTTGCGCAAAAGTCCGGGTTCGGGTTCGGGTTCGGCAATCTAATTACGCATTTAGAAATGCTTCAGGGGCCAGCCAATCACCTTTTGATTAGCTGGTGTGCCCTTAGAGGCCATCATAGCCATGCCTACTAATGGCATGGCTGTGATTGGTCAGTGCAACATGTGACCCAGCTTCTATATAAGCTAGAGGCACACAGCACACACGTCACTCTGCTTCAGAATAGATAGGGAGAGGATCTTGGCTGCTGCTGTTGCTAATAGGGAGAGATTGTAAAATACATGAGGTAGTCCTGATTCTGCAATCTGAGGGAAAAGATAGAGAGATAGTGTAGTGTAGGGCCAGGTTCCTGTTGGTGCTTTCAGGGAGAGAGAATATTATATAGGAGTCCAGATTCAGGGATTAAAATCAGCGATCTGCATAGGTTTACCTGTTTGTGTTGCAGTGCACAGTCTTTTTACACTGCCATGAGCCCAGTGTCAGAGAAAATCTAACTTTTAGGGGGAAAAAAAGGCACTTTATTGTGCTCTTTTCCAAAAGACCCATAGGGCAAAAAAAAAAAAAAAAAAATTTGCATTTTATTTTGCTCGTGCAAAAAAAGACCCGTTTAGGGCAAAAAAATAAATTAAATAAAATTTGCACTTTAATGTACGCTTGCAAAAAGAGCCATTCAGGGCCATAAAAAATAGTTTGCAGTGTGTTATACATATGTGGAGGTGTGTGAAATAAACAATTTCTATATAGTTTTCTCCTACTGTGCTATACTAAAAAAAACAATTTCTAAATAGTTTTCTTCTACTGTGCTATACTAAAAAAACAACATTTTTTTTGAATAGCATTTTCTGCAGTTCTGTAGCTGTGCGATTCAGCGGTTACGTACTGTGGGTGTGTTCTGCTCTTCCAAAAAACGCCGTTTAGGGGCACAAAAAATAGTTTGCAGTGTGTTATACATATTTGGAGGTGTGTGAAAAATAGTTTGCAGTGTGTTATACATATTTGGAGGTGTGTGAAATAAACAATTTCTAAATAGTTTTCTCCTACTGTACTATACAAAAAAAACGAAATTTTTTTTGAATAACATTTTCTGCAGTTCTGTAGCTGTGCGATTCAGCGGTTACGTACTGTGGGTGTGTTCTGCTCTTCCAAAAAACGCCGTTTAGGGGCACAAAAAATAGTTTGCAGTGTGTTATACATATTTGGAGGTGTGTGAAATAAACAATTTCTAAATAGTTTTCTCCTACTGTGCTATACTAAAAAAACATTTTTTTTGAATAGCATTTTCTGCAGTTCTGTAGCTGTGCGATTCAGCGGTTACGTACTGTGGGTGTGTTCTGCTCTTCCAAAAAACGCCGTTTAGGGGCACAAAAAATAGTTTGCAGTGTGTTATACATATTTGGAGGTGTGTGAAATAAACAATTTCTAAATAGTTTTCTTCTACTGTGCTATACTAAAAAAAAAACATTTTTTTTGAATAGCATTTTCTGCAGTTCTGTAGCTGTGCAATTCAGCGGTTACGTACTGTGGGTGTGTTCTGCTCTTCCAAAAACATCCATTTAGGGCAACATCCTAAATTTGGAAAATATGAGGAGAAGGTCAAAGGGACGTGGTGGCCCCGGTCGTGGTGCTGCTGGTGGAGCTCCTGTTGCAGGGAGAGGACGTGGTGGATCTGTGCCAGATACACGCACAAGTGAAACACCTTCCTCAGGTGCGAGTAGGCGACCGAGCCTGCGGCGGTATTTTGTCGCGCCTAATGAGGCTGTACGAATGTTTAGGCCAGGACAAGTACAGGCGATAGTAGATTGGGTTGCTGACAGTGCTTCGGTTTCCTTTACATTGTCTCCCACCCACTCTTCTGATGAAAGATCAGAGTTGGCACCTGAAACCCATGTCCATCAGTCTTTCACCTCACCCCCTTGCAAATCAGCCAAGCAGTCTGAGCCCCAAATCATGCAGCAGTCTCTTCTGCTTTTCGATGAATCTGTTAGCAGGGTTTCCCAGGGCCATCCACCTAGCCCTGCCCCAGAAGTGGAAGAGATTGAGTGCACCGATGCCCAACCACTTATGTTTCATGATGAGTACATGGGAGGACCATCGCAGTACGTCTCGGATGATGACGAAACACAGGTGCCAACTGCTGCTGCTTTCGCAATTGTGCAGACAGACAAGGAGGGCAGGGGTGAAGACTGGGTGGAAGATGATGTGGAGGACGATGAGGTCCTCGACCCCACATGGAATCAACATTATGCAGGTGACCAGTGTAGTTTGGAGGAAGAGGCGGTGGTCGCACAGAGCCACCAGCACAGCAGAAGAGGGAGCAGGGTGCAAAAGCGGAGCGTCCGTCCCCTAGACAGTATGTCTGCTACTGCCCAATGCAGCAAGGGACCGAGCACACCAAAGCCAGGTCCAAGGAGTTCCCTAGCGTGGCAGTTCTTCACACAATGTGCTGATGACAAGACACGAGTGGTTTGCAGGCTGTGCAATCAGAGGCTGAAGTGAGGCATAAACGTTCTCAACCTGAGCACAACCTGCATGACCAGGCATCTAAGTGCAAAGCACGAGCTGCAGTGGAGTAGACACCTCAAAAACCAAGAAAGGTCTCTGGCTCCTCCTGCTTCCTCTTCTGCTGCAGTCTCGGCCTCTTCATCCACCTCTGTAGTGACAGTGGCACCTGCCACCCCGCAAACAGAGGATCTGCCAGCAACACTACCACCTGGGTCACCAACCATCTCCACAATGTCCCATGGAAGCGTTCAGCTCTCTATCTCCCAAACATTGGAGCGGAAGAGGAAGTACCCCCCTAGCCACCCGCGATCCCTGGCCCTGAATGCCAGCATTTCAAAACTCCTGGCCTTTGAAATGCTGTCATTCCGTATGGTGGAGACGCAGAGTTTTAAAAGCCTGATGGCATTGGCTGTCCCACAGTACGTCGTGCCCAGCCGCCACTATTTTTCCAGGCGAGCCATCCCTTCCCTGCACAACCAAGTGGGGGAAAAAATCAGGTGTGCACTGCGCAACGCCATCTGTGGCAAGGTCCACCTAACTACGGATGCGTGGACCAGTAAGCACGGTCAGGGACGTTATATCTCCCTAACAGCACACTGGGTAAATGCAGTGGCGGCTGGGCCTGAGGCAGATAGCAGTTTGGCGCATGTCCTTCCACCACCGAGGATTGCAGGGCGCTTCAGTTTGCCTCCTGTTGCTAACTCCTCCTACTCCGCTTCCTCATCCTCTACCGCCTCCTCATCCGGTCAGCGTAACACCTTCACCACCAACTTCAGCACAGCCAGGGGTAAACGACAGCAGGCAGTTTTAAAACTTTCCTGTTTGGGGGAAAAACCCCACACCGCGCAGGAGTTGTGGAGGGACATGGAACAACAGACCAATGAGTGGTTGCTGTCAGTGAGCCTCAAGCCCGGCCTGGTGGTGTGCGATAATGGGCGAAATCTCGTAGCAGCTCTGGGCCTAGCCGGTTTGACGCACATCCCTTGCCTGGCGCATGTGCTGAACTTGGTGGTCCAGAGGTTCCTTAAAAATTACCCCAATATGCCAGAGCTGCTGCAGAAAGTGCGGGCTGTGTGTGCGCACTTTCGGCGTTCTCACCCTGCTGCTGCTCGCCTGTCAGCGCTGCAGCGTAACTTCGGCCTTCCCGCTCACCGTCTCATATGTGACGTGCCCACAAGATGGAACTCCACCTTGCACATGCTGGCCAGACTGTGCGAGCAGCAGCAGGCGATAGTGGAGTTTCAGCTGCAGCAATCACGCGTGAGTCGCTCTGCGGAACAGCACCACTTCACCACCAATAACTGGGCCTCCATGCGAGACCTGTGTGCCTTGTTGCGCTGTTTCGAGTACTCCACCAACATGTCCAGTGCCAATGACGCCGTTCTTAGCGTTACTATCCCAGTTCTATGCCTCCTTGAAAAAACGCTTTGGGCGATGATGGAAGAGGATGTGGCACAGGAGGATGAGGAGGAGGAGGAGGAAGCGGGATCATTTCAAAGGCTTTCAGGGCAGTCTTTCACAAGTGGCTACGAGGGTGGGTTCCTGCACCAACAAACGCCAGGTACACAATTGTCCGGCAGAAAGGGCACAGTTCTGGAGGATGACGAGGTGGAGGAGGAGATGGAGGAGGAGGAGGAGCCATTTTCACAGCAGGGTGGCACCCAGACCAGCTCGTGGCCATCACTGGTGCGTGGCTGGGGGGATACTGAGGACACAGACGATACACCTCCCACAGAGGACAGCTTTTCTTTGCCTCTGGGCAGCCTGGCACACATGAGCGATTACATGCTGCAGTGTTTCCGCAATGACCGCCGAGTTGCCCACATTTTAACTGGTGCTGATTACTGGGTGGCCACCCTGCTGGATCCCCGTTACAAGGACAACGTACCGTCCTTAATTCCCTCACTGGAGCGGGATCGTAAGATGCGCGAGTACAAGCGCACGCTGGTAGACGCGCTGCTGGTGGCATTCCCACCTGACAGCGGGCGTACGGTGGAAGCACAAGGTGAAGGCAGAGGAGGAGGAAGAGGTCGCCAACGCAGCCGGGGCACCGGCAGCACCTCAGAAGGCAGGGTTAGCATGGCTGAAATGTGGAAAAGCTTTGTCAGCACGCCACAACAACCAGCACCACCAGCTGAGATGGAACGTCTTAGCAGGAGGCAGCATTTCACCAACATGGTTGAGCAGTATGTGTCCACAGGCCTACACGTACTGGATGATGGGTCTGCCCCCTTTAACTTCTGGGTCTACAAATTGGGCACATGGCATGAGCTTGCCCTTTATGCCTTGGAGGTGCTGGCCTGCCCTGCAGCCAGTGTATTATCTGAACGTGTATTTAGCACGGCAGGGGGCGTTATCACAGACAAGCGCAGCCGCCTGTCCAGAGCCAATGTGGACAAGCTCACGTTCATTAAAATGAACCAGGCATGGATCCCACAGGACTTGTCCGTACCTTGTGCAGAATAGAAATGTATACCGGTGTTGTGACAAAAACTGTCCGGCCATCGGATTGTGTCCGGCCCATACTGCGAAGGCGCAGCGCTTGCGCAGTACAGAGGACAAGGAGATTTACAAAATCTCCAAAGATGAACGGCGCCTGCGCAGTGAGTGCAGGTTCAAGCCCCACCATCCAAGTGGACATACGGTAGCACATAGTAACAGGGCCCCTCACGGGCTCGGTTCGATTGCCACGCTTCGTGCACGACCTCACTTGGCTCGGCTTGAACCACGGATGGTGTGGCCTTCACCTGAACTCACCACGCAGGCGCCGTTCGTCTTGGGAGATTTTCGAAATCCCCTTGTCCTACATACTGAGCAAGCGCAGTACAGGGTGGACACTATTTGACGGGGGACAGAATTCGACACATCACTGGCCTTACCCAGCCATTGTTGTATTTTTGAACCAGTGTTGGCTACCTCGTCCTCCTCCACCGCCGCTTCCACCTACACAGCCACATCCACCGCCACCTCAACCTCCTACTCCATATGGACCTCGTCCTCCTAGGTCAAGATTATAATTTTTATTTTATTTTTTTGTAGCGCACAGATCCTTTCCCCCTTACCTGCCTTTATGTTGTTGGCTCCTCGCAGGAGGGAGAAAGGCACACCGCAGTACCAGCCCGTACCCTCCTATATAAAGAGGTTGAGCGGTGTACTTGACGAGCCGTGTCCACAGCCGGAGTCAAAACTCCTCCAGAGGATGATTCTCACCTCTACTGTAGGTAGAGGCAAGTCCTTTAATTTCCAGTAAAGTCAATGTCCACACCAGCTGAAATTACAACTCTTATTCTCTCATGGCAAAATAAACTCTACTCGGATAGAAAAGGTTAGAGCAAAGAAACAGGACAGCTTAAGGTGTGGAGGAGGTCCAGGCACAAACGTAGCACATTCACTTCACTGCTTAGGTTTCTCAAACAGTTTTAGGTGCACGGTCTCTGCCACAGACCTTGAGGTTGGTCTCTGCCACAGACCGGGTGTACAAGGCCCCTGCCACAGACCTGGAGAACTTTGGTCTCTGCCACAGACCAGGGTGTATAAGGCCCCTGCCACGGGCCGGGTGAATAAGGCCTCTGATACAGTCAAGATGACCTTGAGCTTCTCCTTCTCCGAACCTAGCCCATATCAAGGGGAAGACATCTCTCCAGGGAGTCAACAGACCCTTCCTTCACCGTGACTCCCGCATCGGTCCATCAGAATGATCCTCCCTTCCCTGGAACATGGTCCCCTACACGAGGTGGCACCCTAAGACTCCTCGACCCTTAGCGGACTCCAGACGAAGGCTCTGGACTCCAGGCTTTACTCCCGCACCTAGGCCTCCATACCCAGGGCAGCAGGAACTCCAGGATAGTACCTCACCCCGGGCTAAAGGTACCCGAGATGGAACAGGAACACATGCACCCAGGCCGAAGGCACCTGGGCGTGGACCCCACTGGACATCAGCCCCCAGGCCAAAGGTCTGCCCCTTTTATATGCTCTCCCGGCATGCACAGCAGGTTCCCCGCCCCGCTGTACTACTGCCAAGAGGGGACACAAAAGGCACAGCACTGTATCGGCGGTTCAACCCTAGCCTACCATGGCAGCGCCACCTGTAGGCCGCAGGGAACTGCACACCAATACTGTCCCCCGAGGACAAAATGGTCCATGAATCCTACAGAATTAGGGTGTTTGAGCCTATTTACCACTCAAACACTTCCCTTAAATTTAGCACCCCGCTACATTTTTATTTCAAAGTATTTTATTTTCCCACTAGCTTATCCATTAAATTGAATAATTTATTCCAGAAAGGGCGGATTCTGGGGCATTCCCACCATATGTGTGGCATTGTGCCGTTGAGTTTCTGAGGTTCTTAATGACTTCCCGTACCTCTTCTGCTGAAAAGGGGGCCTCCAGCATATTTTTTTATTTTTTATTTTTTTTTATGTTATTTTAAGTTATTTCCCTATCCACATTTGTTTGCAGAGCACTTGCCATGCTCTTAACAACATTTTGCTGCCATTTGCAGCCCTCTAGCCCTTTCCATTACTTTTTTAGAGCCTTTTTAGTCCTTAGAAGTCCGGGTCCCCATTGACTTCAATGGGGTTCGGGTTCGGGTCCGGGTTCGGGTTAAAGTTCGGTCCCGAACCCGAACTTTTTTCCGAAGTTCGGCCGAACCCGTCGAACCCGAACATCCAGGTGTCCACTCAACTCTTTTCAGGAGCAGTTGAAAAAAGTGTCCAACTGCCTCTGAACACGCGTTTAACAGCGTCTCGTGTGCTTGGGGCCTAAAAAGAACTTGGGAACATTGTGTAAAAACAATCTTTTTGAAACAAATTTAAGCACTCTGAAATTGAAATTTGCTACTTAACCACTTACCAACCACCTGCCGACAAATAACGGCGGCAGGGTGGTTGCTTAACTCTGGGAGGACGTTATATAACGTCCTCCCAGAATCGCGCTCCCGCGCGCCCCCTGGGGCGCGCACACGGGAAACTCCAGAGGACCCGGCGGATCACGAATCGCGGTAAATCGCCGCTGATAGCGGCCGTTTACCACGTGATCGCTCCGTCAAATGACGGAGCAATCACTTGTAAACAGACCGGCGTCATTTGATGACGCCGGTTCCTCCCTCCCCTCTCTGTACCGATCGGTACAGTGTGAGAGGGGAGGAGGAGGGAGCGGATGGCAGCAGCAGCACTGTGGGCTGGATCTGTGACAATTGCAGTCACAGATCCAGCCATCCATCCATCCCTGCTCAGCCATCCCTGTGCTATACCCTGCCAATACTCTGCAATACACCCTGCCAATACTCTGCAAAATACCCTGGTGCAATACTCTGCAATACCCTGGTGCAATACTCTGCAATACCCTGGTGCAATACTCTGCAATACCCTGGTGCAATACTCTGCAATACCCTGCTGCAATACTCTGCAATACCCTGCGAAATACTCTGCAATACCCTGCGAAATACTCTGCAATACCCTGCGAAATACTCTGCAATACCCTGGTGCAATACTCTGCAATACCCTGGTGCAATACTCTGCAATACCCTGCACAATACTCTGCAATACCCTGCACAATACTCTGCAATACCCTGCACAATACTCTGCAATACCCTGCAAAATACTCTGCAATACCCTGCAAAATACTCTGCAATACCCTGCGCAATACTCTGCAAAATACTCTGCAATACCCTGCACAATACTCTGCAATACCCTGCACAATACTCTGCAATACCCTGCACAATACTCTGCAATACCATGCACAATACTCTGCAATACCCTGCACAATACTCTGCAATACCCTCCACAATACTCTGCAATACCCTCCACAATACTCTGCAATACCCTCCACAATACTCTGCAATACCCTCCACAATACTCTGCAATACCCTCCACAATACCCTGTGCAATACCCTCCACAATACCCTGCCATACACCGCAATACCCTGCCATACACCGCAATACCCTGCCATACACCGCAATACTCCGCAATGCCCTGCAATACTCCGCAATGCCCGGCAATACTCCGCAATGCCCGGCAATACTCCGCAATGCCCGGCAATACTCTGCAATAACCACTTCCCGCCCTCCGGCCGTCATATGACGTCCTTGACTTTGTGCGGGGATATCTGAATGATGCCTGCAGCTACATCGATATCGGCTTTTTCAGCCGGCGATTCCCCGGCGATTCCCTACACCATAAGAACAATCATAGCGGCTGTTCCACCGCTTGTTCATTCTTACGGGAGGCGAGAGGGGATGTCCCCCCCCCCGCCGCCCTCCGGTGCTTCTACCGACTCACCGCTACGATCAAAGCCAGGATTGTTGTTTTTTTTTTTTGTATTTTTTTCAGGCTTCCCAGCCTAGAGGTGAGATGTGGGGTCTTATTGACACCCCCCCCCCCCATATCTCACTGTAAAGAGGACCTGTCATGCCATATTCCTATTACAAGGGATGTTTACGTTCCTTGTAATAGGTATAAAAGTGATCAAAAAAATGTTTAGGGCGGAAAAACATGTCAAACTAAAATAAATAAAGTAAAATGAAGAATAATTTTTTTTTTTTTTTTTTTAAAGCGCCCCTGTCCCCGTGAGCTCGCATACAGAAGCGAACGCATACGTAAGTCCCGCCCACATATGAAAACGGTTTTCAAACCACACATGTGAGGTATCTCTGCGAACGTTAGAGCGAGAGCAATCATTTTGGCCCTAGACCTCCTCTGTAACTTGCGGGGTCTATTCATTTATTACACTGCGGAGGAAGTTCCCCATCAGGTCCGCTCAGCCAATGACGTTTCGTGTGGAGTGGAGACTGCAGCGCTGGACATCGGATCACCGCGGGACACTGGATTACATCGCTGGAATGGGTTTTTCATTTTTTATTTTTAATAAAGGACTTTCCCAACTGTGTCTGTGTGTTTTTTTTTTACAATTTTTTACACTTTCTTTGTGAAATAGTAGGGGTAAAATGTACCCCTTACCAATTCACATAGGGGGGCCGGGATCTGGGGGTCCCCTTTGTTAAAGGGGTCTTCCAGATTCCAATAAGCCCCCCGCCTGCAGACCCCCACAACCACTGGGCAAGGGTTGTGGGTATGAGGCCCTTGTCCCCATCAACATGGGGACATGGTGCTTTGAGGGGTCACAGACCCCCAAAGCATCCTCCCCATGTTGAGGGCATGTGGCCTGGTACGGTTCAGGAGGGGGGTTCTCTCGTCCCCCCTCTTTTCCTGAAGGGTCTGGTATGGATATTTTGGGGGAATCCCACGTCATTTTTTTTTTATATTACGCAGGGTTCCCCTTAATATCCATACCAGGACCAGACCTGAAGGGCCTGGTAACGTAATTTGGGGGGATCCCCACGCATTTTTATTTTTTTTATGAATGACTTTTCTCTGTATTGCCGGGAGCCGAAAATTCATTATAGCCGCGAGTGCTTTTAAATTACTTTTTTTTCTTCAGAAATGACACTTTGTGCAAGGACAGTTCTAAGCAAGGGAAACAAGCGCTGCTTTACATGCAAATTTAAAGGAATATTTCACATTTATTGTTTCACTTTAAGCATTATTAAAATCACTGCTCCCGAAAAAAAGTTTGTTTTTAAAACTTTTTTTTGCATTGATACATGTCCCCTGGGGCAGGACCCGGGTCCCCAAACCCTTTTTAGGACAATAACTTGCATATTAGCCTTGATAATTAGCACTTTTGATTTCAAACGTTCGAGTCCATTGTATTTAATAGGGTTCTAAAGTTGGCGCAAACTTTAGGTCTGTTCGCAGGTTCTGGTGCGAACTGAACAGGGGGGTGTTCGGCTCATCCTTACTAGGGATGAGCTTCGTGTTCGAGTCGAACATACGTTCGACTCGAACATCGGCTGTTCGATCGTTCGACGAAGATCGAACGATTTGGGCCGTTCGCGCCAAATTCGAGTGACGCGAACGGCCCACAATGCACTTCGCCATCGCAGTGTCATCCAGGCGCTGTGATTGGCCAAGCATGCACTGTGACCCCGCATGCTTGGCCAATCACAGCGCCGGCAGCGAGGAGAGCAATGATTGGCCACAGGCAGGATGCCTGTGGCCAATTATTGCTGAGGGTGTTTAGTACACGCCCCACACTATAAAAGGCCGCCAGCACGGCGGCCTAGTGTAGTGTGTTCCGGAGCAGGGATAGAGCAGCATAGGCAGGGACAGTGACTTTTATTTCTTTCTTGCTTAACCTGGATTCCTTTAGTTTAGGGAAAGAGAAGGATAGGTAGGGAGAGTGTCAGTGTGTTTTGTGCTTAAAAAAAACATTTTTTCTAGGGACAGAAAACTGTAGGTAGGGAGAGTGTCAGTTTCTTTCACTGTGCAAGTCCTTGTTTCCAGGGACCTGGAAGGACAGTGAGTGAATTCTCCTTGTGCTATATTGTGCTTAAAAAAAACATTTTTTCTAGGGACAGAAAACTGTAGGTAGGGAGAGTGTCAGTTTCTTTCACTGTGCAAGTCCTTGTTTCCAGGGACCTGGAAGGACAGTGAGTGAATTCTCCTTGTGCTATAGTGTGCTTAAAAAAAACATTTTTTCTAGGGACAGAAAACTGTAGGTAGGGAGAGTGTCAGTTTCTTTCACTGTGCAAGTCCTTGTTTCTAGGGACCTGGAAGGACAGTGAGTGAATTCTCCTTGTGCTATATTGTGCTTAAAAAAAACATTTTTTCTAGGGACAGAAAACTGTAGGTAGGGAGAGTGTCAGTTTCTTTCACTGTGCAAGTCCTTGTTTCCAGGGACCTGGAAGGACAGTGAGTTAATTCTCCTTGTGCTATATTGTGCTTAAAAAAAACATTTTTTCTAGGGACAGAAAACTGTAGGTAGGGAGAGTGTCAGTTTCTTTCACTGTGCAAGTCCTTGTTTCCAGGGACCTGGAAGGACATTGAGTGAATTCTCCTTGTGCTATAGTGTGCTTAAAAAAAACATTTTTTCTAGGGACAGAAAACTGTAGGTAGGGAGAGTGTCAGTTTCTTTCACTGTGCAAGTCCTTGTTTCTAGGGACCTGGAAGGACAGTGAGTGAATTCTCCTTGTGCTATATTGTGCTTAAAAAAAACATTTTTTCTAGGGACAGAAAACTGTAGGTAGGGAGAGTGTCAGTTTCTTTCACTGTGCAAGTCCTTGTTTCCAGGGACCTGGAAGGACAGTGAGTGAATTCTCCTTGTGCTATATTGTGCTTAAAAAAAAATTTTTTCTAGGGACAGAAAACTGTAGGTAGGGAGAGTGTCAGTTTCTTTCACTGTGCAAGTCCTTGTTTCCAGGGACCTGGAAGGACAGTGAGTGAATTCTCCTTGTGCTATATTGTGCTTAAAAAAAACATTTTTTCTAGGGACAGAAAACTGTAGGTAGGGAGAGTGTCAGTTTCTTTCACTGTGCAAGTCCTTGTTTCCAGGGACCTGGAAGGACAGTGAGTGAATTCTCCTTGTGCTATATTGTGCTTAAAAAAAACATTTTTTCTAGGGACAGAAAACTGTAGGTAGGGAGAGTGTCAGTTTCTTTCACTGTGCAAGTCCTTGTTTCCAGGGACCTGGAAGGACAGTGAGTTAATTCTCCTTGTGCTATATTGTGCTTAAAAAAAACATTTTTTCTAGGGACAGAAAACTGTAGGTAGGGAGAGTGTCAGTTTCTTTCACTGTGCAAGTCCTTGTTTCCAGGGACCTGGAAGGACAGTGAGTGAATTCTCCTTGTGCTATATTGTGCTTAAAAAAAAACATTTTTTCTAGGGACAGAAAACTGTAGGTAGGGAGAGTGTCAGTTTCTTTCACTGTGCAAGTCCTTGTTTCCAGGGACCTGGAAGGACAGTGAGTGAATTCTCCTTGTGCTATATTGTGCTTAAAAAAAACATTTTTTCTAGGGACAGAAAACTGTAGGTAGGGAGAGTGTCAGTTTCTTTCACTGTGCAAGTCCTTGTTTCCAGGGACCTGGAAGGACATTGAGTGAATTCTCCTTGTGCTATATTGTGCTTAAAAAAAACATTTTTTCTAGGGACAGAAAACTGTAGGTAGGGAGAGTGTCAGTTTCTTTCACTGTGCAAGTCCTTGTTTCCAGGGACCTGGAAGGACAGTGAGTGAATTCTCCTTGTGCTATATTGTGCTTAAAAAAAACATTTTTTCTAGGGACAGAAAACTGTAGGTAGGGAGAGTGTCAGTTTCTTTCACTGTGCAAGTCCTTGTTTCCAGGGACCTGGAAGGACAGTGAGTGAATTCTCCTTGTGCTATATTGTGCTTAAAAAAAACATTTTTTCTAGGGACAGAAAACTGTAGGTAGGGAGAGTGTCAGTTTCTTTCACTGTGCAAGTCCTTGTTTCCAGGGACCTGGAAGGACAGTGAGTGAATTCTCCTTGTGCTATATTGTGCTTAAAAAAAACATTTTTTCTAGGGACAGAAAACTGTAGGTAGGGAGAGTGTCAGTTTCTTTCACTGTGCAAGTCCTTGTTTCCAAGGACCTGGAAGGACAGTGAGTGAATTCTCCTTGTGCTATATTGTGCTTAAAAAAACATTTTTTCTAGGGACAGAAAACTGTAGGTAGGGAGAGTGTCAGTTTCTTTCACTGTGCAAGTCCTTGTTTCAAGGGACAGAGAAGGACACCTGAAGGTAGCCCTTATTGCTTTTTTCCCATCTCCCTGCAGGCCATCTATTAGAATGTCTGGAAGGCAAACAAGGAGAGGCAGACAGTCAGGAGGCAATAAAAGAGGGCAAGCAGGCTCTGTGTCTGGGGGCAACAGTGCTGGTCGTGGACGCGGTGCATTGTCATCAGCACATGGCCATGGGACACGCTTGTCCTTCTTTTCGGCAGCTGGACATGTTGAGCCACATCATGCCGAAGACTTGGTAGAGTGGATGACCAAGCCCTCCTCCTCCTCCTCATCCTCTCTCACCCAGGCTCAGGGTACTGGCAAAGCAGCTGCCAAAGCGTCCTCTTCCCTGGTATCAATGTCAGACTCATCATCAGTCACTCCTTCCCTAGACCCACCATGTCCTCCTCCTGAGGAGTCCCCCGAACTGTTTGAGCACAGTGTTGGGTACATGCTCCAGGAGGATGCCCAGCGTTTCGAAGGGTCTGATGATGAAACCCAGCTACAGGAAGGCAGTAGGGTGAGAGCAGACAGAGGGGATGCTCAAGAAGGACACCAATCTGGCAGTCATGTTCCAGCAGCTGCAGCATACTGCCAGATTGGCTCCAGTGATGAGGAGGGAGGGGATGATGAGGTCACTGACTCCACGTGGGTGCCTAATAGGAGAGAGGAGGAGGAGGATGAGGAGGAGGCACATCTCCAACGAGACAGGATGCCCTTTGGTGGCCAGCGTAAGGGCAGTACACCGACGGAATCACACCGCAGAGCTCCACCTGTGCAGGGCGCTGCCTCTGCCCGTCATTCAAAAAGTTCCTTGGTGTGGGCCTTTTTTGAGGCTAGTGCATCAGATCGCACAGCTGCTGTTTGCAACATATGTCTCAAGCGTATATCGCGTGGCCAAAACATCAGCCGCTTGGGTACCACATGCCTGACCAGACATATGTTGACCTGCCATGCAGCTCGTTGGCAAGCCTACCTCAAAGACCCACACCAAAGAACAAAGCGGACCTCTCCTTGCACCGCATCAGCTGGGATCTCCAACCCCACTATAACTTCAGTCCTCTCTGAAACATGCACTGAGAGGAATGAAGGTGTAGAATTAGGTGTGTCACAGCCAAGTACTTGCGGCCACTCTGCTAGCAGTACACCGACGTCCGATTCTAGCAGGCAAATTTCCCTGCCCCAGCTGCTGGACCGTCGAAAGAAGTTCACTCCCAGCCATCCACATGCCCAGCGGTTGAATGCTAGCTTGGCTAAATTGCTAGCGCTTCAACTGCTGCCTTTTCAGTTGGTAGACTCGGCCCCCTTCCGTGAGTTTGTGCAATGTGCGGTTCCTCAGTGGCAGGTTCCCAAACGCCACTTTTTCTCACGGAAGGCTATTCCGGCTCTCTACCGGCATGTGGAAGGCAATGTCTTGGCCTCGCTGGACAGGGCGGTCAGCGGTAAGGTGCATATTACCGCTGACTCATGGTCCAGCAGGCATGGACAGGGACGTTACCTTTCTTTCACGGCCCATTGGGTCACTCTTTTGGCAGCTGGGAAGGATGCAGGACAAGGTGCAGTAGTGTTGGAGGTTGTCCCACCGCCACGCCTCCAAAATGCTACTACTGGTTGTGACACACCTCTCTCCTCCACCCCCTCCTCTTCTTCTTCCTCCATGGCCTCTTCCTGTGGTTTGTCCTATGAACCAGCGGTGCTCCGTAGCCGTTCACGGGGCTACGCAAGTACGCAGGCAAAAAGATGCCATGCCGTGCTTGCGCTGGTGTGTTTGGGGGACAGAAGCCACACTGGGGCAGAGGTCCTGTCTGCTCTGCAGGGCCAGGCCGAGAGGTGGTTGACGCCACGCCAGCTTAAGCCAGGAATGGTGGTTTGCGACAATGGCACCAACCTCCTCTCCGCCCTCCGACAGGGACAACTGACCCATGTGCCCTGTGTGGCTCACGTCCTTAACCTGGTGGTGCAGCGGTTCTTGGGCAGGTACCCGGGCTTACAGGATGTCCTGAGGCAGGCCAGGAAAGTCTGTGTGCATTTCCGCAGATCTTATAATGCCAGTGCTCGCCTGGCTGAGCTGCAAAAGGAGTTGAACCTGCCCAAGAACCGCCTTATATGTGACATGCCCACCAGGTGGAACTCAACGTTGGCCATGCTGCAGCGGCTGCACACGCAGCAGAGGGCCATCAATGAGTACCTGTGCGACTACGGCACCAGGACAGGGTCAGGGGAGCTTGTTTTTTTTCTCCACGCCAGTGGGGCATGATCAGGGATGCATGCACTGTCCTGGCACCATTTGAGGAGGCCACGAGGATGGTGAGCAGTGACAGTGCATGCATCAGTGACACTGTACCTCTTGTCCACCTGTTGGAGCACACGCTGCGTGGAATAATGGACAGGGCACTTGAGGCAGAACAGAGGCAGGAAGAGGAGGACTTCCTTGCCTCTCAAGGCCCCCTTTACCCAGACAGTGTTCCTTCTGTCCCACCCATCGCACAGGAAGAGGAAGAGGAGGAGGAGGAGGAGGAGGAGGAGGAGGATTGTGTCAGCATGGAGGTGGAGGCTGGCACTCAGCATCATCAGCAGCAGTCTTTTAGGGATGATTTACAGTCCCAAGAAACCAGTGGACTTGTACGTGGCTGGGAGGAGGTGACTGCGGATCATGTCGTCCTTAGTGACCCAGAGGACTCCGGAGCGAATGCCTCAGCAAACCTACGCTGCATGGCCTCCCTGATCCTGCAAAGTCTGCGGAAGGATCCTCGTATTCTTCGGATCAAGGAGAGGGACCATTACTGGCTGGCCACTCTCATTGATCCACGGTACAAGGGTAAGGTTGCGGACCTTATGTTACCGTCGCAGAGGGAGCAGAGGATGAGACAACTCCGGGAGGCCTTGCAGAAAGGTCTGTGCAACGCGTTCCCAGAGACTGGGAGGTTACAAACTCCTGGTCCAGGACAACGAGTTGCTGAGGCTTCGGCCAGTCAAAGAAGGAGCGGTGGGGAAGGTGGCCGTCTGACCGATGCGTTCAGACAATTCTTTAGTCCGCAGCCCCAAAGTATGATTGGTTCCAGCAACCATCGCCAGCGTCTGATAAACATGGTGCAGGAATATCTAGGGGCAAGGTCAGACTTGGACACCTTCCCCACCGAAAATCCTCTGGCTTACTGGGTCTTGAGGATGGATCACTGGCCAGAGCTTGCACAGTATGCAATTGAGCTACTGGCTTGTCCTGCATCCAGCGTTCTTTCGGAACACACATTCAGTGCTGCTGGAGGATTTGTCACGGATCACAGGGTGCGCCTGTCCACCGACTCGGTTGATCGACTGACTTTCATCAAGATGAACCAGTCTTGGATCACCACCAGCTACCACACACCTGATGCTGATATAACAGACTAATGGATTTTAACATGTCACGTCCCTTCAAGACTGATGCTGATGCTGAGTGCCTGTGCTGTTATGTTGACTGGCTATCCTCCTCCTCCGAGTCCTCAATGATACGATTGATGATGATAGCTTGGAAGATCATTTTTGTTTATGGGTGCCGCCACCAGTGGCTAAGGCCCAATTTTTCAGCCCCTGTTTTACAGGGGCGTGTACTTACAATTTTTTTAGCAATAATTTGCCATAGGGCTCATTGCTGTGCTCCAAGTACAGTATCTGTGAGGGGTTGTAGTGTTGTGCCACCAGTGCCTAAGGCCCAATTTTTCAGCCCCTGTTTAACAGGGGCGTGTCATTACAATTTTTGAAGCAATACTTAGCAACAGGGCTCATTGCTGTGCTCCAAGTACAGTATCTGTGAGGGGTTGTAGTGTTGTGCCACCAGTGCCTAAGGCCCAATTTTTCAGCCCCTGTTCAACAGGGGCATGCAATTACAATTCTTGATGTAATAATTCACAGCAGGGCCCATTCCTGCACCCACCAAGAGTAAGTCTGAGGGCTTACAGTGTTGTGGCAACGCCACCACCACCACCACCACGAAAGGCCCAATTTTTCAGCCCCTGTTCAAAAGGGGCATGTAATTACAATTCTTGATCTAATAATTCACAGCAGGGCCCATTCCTGCACCCACCAAGAGTAACTCTGAGGGCTTACAGTGTTGTGGCAACACCACCACCACCACCACCACCACGAAAAGCCCAATTTTTCAGCCCCTGTTCAACAGGGGCATGCAATTACAATTCTTGATCTAATAATTCACAGCAGGGCCCATTGCTGCACCCACCAAGAGTAACTGTCAGGGCTTACAGTGTTGTGGCACCAGCACCACCATCAAAGCCCCAATTTTTACTACCACTGTTCAACAATTATATGTAATTAAAATTCCTGATATAATAGTTGACAACAGGGCGTTCCAGCACCAACCAAGAGTAACTGTGAGTGCTTACAGTGTTGTGCCAACACCAACAACTAAGGGGCCTATTTCTGCAGAGTATATACGGCAGGTCCCTACTTTCAAACATCCAACTTACAAACGACTCCTACTTGCAAACGAAAGAAGACAACAGGAAGTGAGAGGAAATCTACCCCTAGGAAGGAAAATTCTCTCCTGTAAGAATAAATATGGGAGAAAGGTGTCTCCTCTGTACTGATGCTTTATCAGCAATCCTTGTTTCAAGAAAAACACCACATTTCAAAAACAGTTGTCATTGGGACGGAAAGTGAGGTGAAATGTTCTGAACAGGGGCACAGACAGCAAAACAAATGTTACAGGGGTGATAACCCTTACCTATGTTTTCCAAAAAGTTTAAAAATAGATTTTTGGGCTGGAGCTACACTTCAACAATGTACCTGTTCAAAATTACAAACACATTCTACATAAGAACAAACCTACAGTCCCTGTCTTGTATGCACCGCCTGTATACGGCTGTTCAGAGTATATAGGGCCTTTTTTATTTTATGTGCGGGGTTCCCCTTAATATCCATACAAGACCCAAAGGGGCTGGTAATGGGCTGGGGTAGGGGGGGGGGTCATGGGGTAGCTATGCCATTTTTCTTCAAGATTTTCATCCATATTACCGGGACCAGACATTACATTAAAGCCGCAAGCAGTTTTAAATGGCTTTTCTTTCCTTTAGAAGTGTCATTTTGTGCAGGGACAGTTCTAAACACGGGAAACACGTGGCACTTCACAGGCATTCTTTAGACACCCCCCAGGTACGATATTTAAAGGAATATTTGACTTTTTTTTTTTCACTTTATGCATCATTAAAATGACTGCTCCCGAAAAACGACCGTTTTTAAAACTTCTTTTTGCATTGATACATGTCCCCTGGTGCAGAACCCGGGTTCCCAAACCCTTTTTAGGACAATAACATGCATAATAGTTGTTATAATTAGCACTTTAGAATTCGAACGTTCGCATCCATTGTATTTAATAGGATTCTAATGTTCGTACGAACTTTCGGTCCGTTCGCGGGTTCTGGTGCGAACCGAACCCGGGGGTGTTCGGCTCATCACTAATCCTTACATAGCATTAACTAAAAATTAAAACATTGGCTCAATGTGGGGTGTGGTTTCTGCATGGCGCTGGTGCGTCACACCTAAGAAGAGCTCAGTCAGGGATCCTATCTCTTCTCTGCTCTAGCTGTTGCCTGATTCTTACAACCCTGCTGCAACTATGAGGGAAAGGACTGGGAGACTCTCAGCTGCCAAACCCCACCACACCGCGTCCATAAAACATTTCCTGGTTACAGGCATGGAGGATTCTCTAGATGCCAGTGATTCGGAATCCTTGCCACCTGGTGTCTGTATCGCACCACAGCACCAGGCAGGCTTGAGGTACAGCTCCTCTGCTTCTTCTTGCGGCTTTGACTACCTCCGCTTCAGGGGCTCACGGAGTGACATGGATGTTGCTGCCTTGGTGAGTGGTTTCCTCACCAAAAACGAACTAGCCTCCATGTTGCATAATTTGGAGCTCTCTATCAAGAAGGAAGTCTCCCCCAATGCGAGTGGAGCTTGCCCATACATTACAATGGATGGAGGACAAAGAAAAGCGCCTTAATCACCGCCACACAGCTATATCTGACCTCCAGGCCCAGGTTCATCGCTTAGCCATGGCTCACCACATGACCCTCTATAAATTGGAGGACCAGGAGAATTGCAACAGGAGGAACAACTTCTAAATTAGGGGTCTCCCAGAAGCCACAAGGGATGAAGACCTAGCTGACACGGTCAGAGAAATTTTCAACTTTATATTATTCATGTGCATAGAGTGTTTTGCCCTTGCAACATCACTACTGAACCACCAAGAGATGTTATTTGTTGGCTACACTAATACACAGACAAGGAAGCCATCATGAAAAAAATGCAGGACATCCCCTCCTATGATTTTGATGGGACTTGTAAGAGAAAACCGGGCGACAAGTGCGCATTGGCGCGCAGGTGCAGGCATACCAGGGTATGCGCAAGGAGAAGCATGTATTGGCACATGCACGAGTGCACGCGGGCGCGAGCCGGCACATGTGCGTGCACATGTGCATGCATTGGTGCCAGTCAGCCTATTTAAACCAAGCAATGACACACACACATTGCTGAGTGGCCTCATAGCTTGCTCCTGATAATCTGTGCTTGAATCTGTTCCAGTTACCTGTGTTTGACCCGGCTTCCCCTGCACATTTCTTTTGGACTTCCGCCTGCCTACCTGTGACCTTGGCTTATATTTGACTCTGCTCCTGTCTCATGCTCCTGTACCTCGCTGCTCGATTGTGTACTGAACCCGGCCTGTATCCTTTCTCCGCTTCAGCCTCACGTTCCTGTACCTGCTCTGCCTGGCTGTTGAGGACTTATGTTCCGGCAACACTTCTTTGTGCTGATCCAGCGATACGTTGTTCCAGTTCCCTATACCTGTCCGGTGATCTACAGCCATCGGGTTCCTGTCAAGCCTCAGCTGGTGTCACCTGCTAAACCGGCCCTCGTGCCACTCTGTGTCCTTCACTCCCTGTCATCTCTATGAGGGGCATTGGACAGGAGGTGCAAGAGAAGCTGTACGTGACAGTACCACTCAACCAGATGTAGGAAACAAGAGAGGGGCTTTGCCTCTGGAGACGCTATGCCAGGAACTTGCCTCTCTTACCCAGGCAGTCAGCACCCTGCAAGAAAGCACCTGCTAACGCATCTGGTCTTCCCACGTCTGGACAGCCTGTTCCCGCATTCTTAGGAACTATGCATCTACCAGAACCCAGAGTTCTTGCACCTGAGCGATTTTCAGGCAACTAAGAACTTTCTCACTAGAAACCACCAAAGTGGGTTTTGCCATATCCTTGCTTCTTTGAGAATCTCACTCTTGGGCCCATCAGCTCATGGAACAGAACAGAGCAATCTTGGACTCTCTCTCCTTGTTCTTTAAAGCAATGGCTCAGCTTTACGATGGCCCCCAACATTCAGCTACTGCAGAGTCTACCCTTCATACACTACGGCAAGGTCACCGACCTGCTGAGGACTATGCTGCCGAATTCCGTCTGTGTGTCTCTGATACTGGATGGAATGACGCTGCCCTAAGGCATAAATTTCGCCTTGGCCTGTCTGAATGGTTTAACGACAAACTTGCTCGAGTAGGGAAAACCAGTTCCCTCGATAACCTAATTTGCATTGCTATTCAACTTGACCGTAGATTCAGAGAAAGAAGAACAGATAGAGCTGGTGGAACCATTATGCCCGTGAGTCCCCGGGAAAACCCCCCACAACTAGGACTTTTGCATTCTCCACTGACTAGTGAAAAGAATCTGCAAAGACGCCGGAATAACCTGTGTCTATATTGTGGGGTAGCGGGTCATTTTCTCCAAAACTGCCCTATGAGGCCCACAAGGACCAAGTCCACCCCTTCTAAGTACCTTGCCAACTGTTCTGTGGGAAAAGGACCTGCTCATATCACCTTGTTCCTGTCACTTCAGTTCCCCGGAGGAGACATTCAAGTACCAGCGATAGATGATTCCGGAGCTTGCAGCTGCTTCATGGATAAAGACTTTGCCCTACTTCACCAAATTCCTTTGCAAACAAAGACGCATCAGCTAGCCATCCATCTGGCCGATGGATCTCGTCTCAGGTCTGGGCCTATAACGCACGAGACTCCCCCCCCCCTGATGGCTGTATCTGATAGTGGTCATTGGGAATATTTATGTCTGGACATTATTCCATCTCCTCTGTTCCCCATTATCCTGGGCATCGCCTGGTTACAAGCCCACAACCCGCAGATAAACTGGGCAACAATGAAAATTACTTTTCCATCCACCTACTGCCAGCAATCCTGCCTTCACCCCATTTCTTTAAGACCTGCACCCCTTCTGGGCATACATGCTGACTCTCCCGTGTCACAGCTCATGCCTGCAGCATATCATGAATTTCTGGAAGTCTTCAATAAACAGAAAGCAGACCTGGCACCTCACCACCCATACGACTGCCCAATTGAACTTTTGTCAGGCGATGAAATAAGTAGTCTTTCCGAAGTAGAGCTTAAAGCATTATGTCAGTACGTTGACAACAATTTGGAGAAGGGCTTCATCTGGCCTACCACGTCCCTTGTGGGCGCTGGAATCTTCTTTGTAGAGAAGAAGGATCATACCCTACGTCCCTGTGTCAATTACCTGGAAGTAAATTGAATTACTGATCAGAACAGATATCCTTTACCCCTGGTCCCGGAACTATTTCAACGCTTCAAAACCTCTACTATCTTTACAAAGCTTGATTTACGAGGTGCCTGTAATCTAGTGCGGATCCACGAAGGGGATGAATGGAAGATGGACTTCCGCACTAGATTCGGACATTACGAATACCTTGTATGCCCTTTGGGTTGTGTAAAGCTCAAGCAACATTTCAGCATTTCATCAATGATATTTTCTGAGATTTCCTTGACCTTTTCCTGATCGTATATCTGGACGATATCCTCATCTTCTCCTCTTCCATCACAGCACACCGTGAACACGTTAAAAAGGTTCTCGGCTGAATAAAAGATCATGGACTGTACACAAAGGCCGAGAAGTGTGAATTTGAGAAAGAGACAATTCAGTTCTTGGGACTTATCATTTCCACTTCAGGTATTTCCATGGATCCCCAGAAGGTCAAATATATCCTTGAGTGGCCCTCTCCTACAGACAGAAAAAGCACACAGAGGTTCATCGGATTTACCAACTTCTACCCCAAGTTCATTAAAAGTTTCTCTGCTATAATCTCTCCTGTTACTCAGCTGACAAAACAGAATATTCGTTTCCAGTGGACTCCTGTAGCACAAGCAGCATTCAACCAATTAAAGACTCTGTTCACTACAGCACCTATCCTTCAACATCCAGACCCTGCATCACCATATGTCCTCAAGGTGGATGCCTCGAAGAATGCCGTGGGTTCCAGCTTGTCACAGCGCCAGGGAACAAAGTCTATGTTACACCCCATTGCTTTATTTTCCAGGAAACTCAGCAGTACTGAAAGAAACTATGATGTGGGAGATCGGGAGTTACTGGCCATAAAGACAGCCCTGGAGGAATGGCTTTACCTGTTGGAAGGAGCAGCTCACCCCATCTTGAGCTTTACCGATCACAAGAACCTTGAATATCTCAGGATAGCCAAACGAATAAGACCCCGGCAAGCCAGGTGGGCACTATTCTTCCCCGCTTCTCCTTCCATATAACCTACAGACCAGGTTCCAAGAATGTCAAGCCTGATGCGCTATCCCGCATGTATCCAGAGGAAGGAGAAGGACACCATCAGGCAGACACAATCCTGCTGGCCCAAAGTTTCCTGCTACTACAGACATATTTAATTACCCAGCTTAAACAAGCTTCCACAAGGGACGTTCTGCCACCAGGTGCTTGCCTCCAGGAACAAGAGGGGTTATTTCTGCTCAACCAAAAAGTGTTTGTACACCCAAGCCTGTGCCCCAAGATCCTCAGCCTGTGCCATGATCACCTCTTGGCAGGACATTTTGGGGTAACCAGTTTTGTTTAACAGAGCTTGTGCAACGTTCTTTTTGGTGGCCAGGTTTAAGATCTGATTGCAAGGATTATGTTGGTACCTGTGGAGTCTGCATCCGAAACAAGAATGACAAGACCAAATCTTGGGGTCTGTTAAGACCTTTGCGTATTCCCAAGAGACCCTGGGAAATGATCAATATGGATTTTATTGTTGAACTCACCCCATCTGAGAGGTTCACTACCATCTTCATGATCATTGACAGATTAACAAAGATGGCTCACTTCATCCCTATGTTAGGAACCTCCTCAGCAACAGAGAATGCTTATAACTTCATCAAGAAAGTGGTTAGGCTTCATGGGGTAACCAGCAGCATCACTTCCGATCAAAGAGTATAATTCACGTCCAGATTCTGGAAAGATCTTTTCATGATTCTTAAAATCAAAACTTGTTTCTCATCAGCCTGTCATCCACAGATGAATGGCCAAACAGAGCGAGCGAATCAGGCTCTGGAGCAGTACCTTCAGTGCTTCTCATCCTTTGCCCAAGATGACTAGGCATCAGTGTTACCCCTGGCAGAGTTTGCATACAATCATGCGGTTCATTCAGCCACAGGATAAGCTCCGTTCTTTGCAAATGATGGGTATTTCCCAGTCTTCATACCTGACATTGTGCCTGATTCCTCGGTTCCCGCAGTCCAAGAAAGAATAAGTGTTCTTCAGTCAAATTACAAAGTATTACAATATGCCATTTCCAAGGCTCAATGGGACAATAAAAAATTATTTAATAGGAAAAAAGAGGAGACCTGAGACTTCAAATAGGAGACAAGGTGTGGCTATCTACTGCCAACTTAAAATTGTCATGTCAATCTAAGAAGCTTGGTCCTAGATATATCGGTCCATTCCCAGTTAAAAGACAAATCAATCCAGCAGCCTACAAACTTGTATCCCCGGAGACTTGCAAAATCCATCCTGTCTTCCGCGTGTCCTTACTAAAGATCGCAAGGCTAGATCCATTCCCTGGTCGTAAGTCAGGTCCACCAGCACCTACAATAATCGACGGTAACAAGGAATATGAGGTCGAGACAATTGTAGATTGTAGGAAAAGAAGGAACACCATTCAGTATTTAATTAAGTGGAAAGGCTATGGACCAGAAGACAATTCCTGAGAACCAGAATCCAATCTCCATACCAAAAGGTTAATACAGACTTTGTTCCAGGCTCACCCTGATAAAATGCTACAAATGGGCATCCAGAGGTTGCCCATTGGGGGGGTGTAAGAGAAAATGCATTGGCGCACAGGCGCGTGCATACCAGGGTATGCACAAGGAGAAGCATGTATTGGGGCATGCGTGAGCGCACACGCGGGCGCGAGCCAGCGCACGTACACGTGCACGCATTGACGCCAGTCAGCCTATTTAAACCAAGCAATGGCACACACACATTGCTGAGTGGTCTTTCAGCTTGTTTCTGATAACCTGTGCTTGAATCTGCAAAAAATCTGAGGAAAACGCTTGGACAGCCGCACTCCAAAAAAGGTTATTTTATTTAAAACAAAAGCACAAATAACATGCACAGCAAAAAAACAGCAAGTATGAGCTGATGTTTCGCACTGAGATTCAGTGCTTAATCATAGCTATGATTAAGCACTGAATCGCAGTGCGAAACGTCAGCTCATACTTGCTGTTTTTTTTGCTGTGGCATGTTATTTGTCCTTTTTTTAAAAATAAAAGAACCTTTTTTGGAGTGCGGCTGTCCAAGCTTTTTCCTCAGATTTTTTGCATTGTCATATGCATTGCCTGCACCCACGGCTCTGGATCTTGTGAATGAGTCACCAGTCACATCTGAGCGGTAACTCTCTCCTTCTGTGCTTGAATCTGTTCCAGTTACCTGTGTTTGACCCAGCTTCCCCTGTACCTTCCTTTTTGACTTCTGACTGCCTACCTGTGACCTTGGCTTGTGTTTGACTCTGCTCCTGTCTCATGCTCCTGTACCTCGCTGCTCGATTGTGTACCGAACCCGACCTGTATCCTGTCTCCGCTTCAGTCTCACGTTCCTGTACCTGCTCTGCCTGGCTGTTGATGACCCCCTGGCTTATGTTCCGGCAACGCTTCTGCCTGCTGATCCAGAGACACGTTGTTCCAGTTCTCCATACCTGTCCGGTGATCTACAGCCATCGGGTTCCTGTCAAGCCTCAGCTGGTGTCACCTGCTAAACTGGCTCTCGTGCCACTCTGTGTCCTTCACTCCCTGTCATCTCTATCAGGGGCATTGGACAGGAGGTGCAAGAGAAGCCCTCTCTACAGCTCGATCTCCACCTGGTACGTGACAGGGCTGTTCTCACCATCTATCCTGACCTGGCAAAGCAGACCTTAGAACTCTGCTGTGCAAACATCCTCTACTGGAAAAGCTTAGTGAGATGAATGTGACATATTGTTGGAGTTTCCCTGCCTGTCTCATCGCTACCAAAGATGGCCGTTTCACCATGCTGTGCTTCCCAGAAGATTTGGAGAAGTTCTGCCACAATCTGCAAATCGATCTTCCTAAACCTCCCAGGTTGGTAATACCTACCCATCTTAAAGCCTCCAAAAAATGCTGCTCAGGCACACTGGGCTCCTCACAAGAATGGATGAGACCTTACCATCTTATCTCTACTGGGAGTTATGGTCCTTGTTGTGTTACTCACTGCAGATCTACTACTACTATACAAAAAGGTACATCGATTATGTAATTATTCTATGGAGAGGGAGCAAAGAGTAACGTGTATTGCTCCTCGATGGATTGAATCGAAACAACAGGAACATTCAACTTACATGGAACATCAGTAAGGAAAATATTTCATCCTTTTTTTTTAGTCAACAAAAAAGTTTTTATTAATGAGAACACAAGGTATTACATTGTGCATTTGCATCCATATTTAGATCTAGAAATCATACAAGCAGATAACAAATTGACCACTTAGACAAACTTCAAGAGTGTTGATCAAAACAGCTATCTACCAATGGAAAGTTTCCATCATAAAAATTGGCTGTACAATATACCCAAATGGCAAATGCTGTGACTAAGACAAAACTGTACAAAAGTGATCGACTATAAGGAACAAGCAATACAATCTTTGATATGATCAAAGATTTATTGAAGATACAATTAAGGAAGTATCAGAAATGGAAAGATCTACATTGATAAAGGATAAAGAACGTAACCATCAACAGATAGATCGAGTGCCCATCATTCTAGACTATAATGTCCAATATAGACAAGTAGAAAAATGATACGACACCATTGGCATATACTATAAGCAGACAAAGATCTCTACATCTCTACACTATACTACTAAGTAAACTGAAATTTGTGTACAAGAAGGCTCCTACAATTTGAGATAAAATAGTGAAGAGTGTCAAAGATCCCCCCAAGAAGAATTTCACTTTCTGTACAGGGAAAGGTTTTTACCCCTGCAAAAACTGTTATGCATGCACATGTACTAAACATCCCAACAACCAGGGCAGGACTTAGAGTGGTGGGGGCCCCTGGGCTTGAGTCACTTTCAGGCCCTACCTTCTATACATTACTTTAAATAGAACAATTCAATGGAAAATTAAAGAGGAAGTAAACCCCGGACGATTTTTGCAGTTTTTCAATTATTAAGTTATAACAGCTCATCGCAATGCAATACATATATATATCCCCCAAAAACGAGGCCTGCAAATACCTTTTGTAGGATGGTTTAGTTCTCAGTTTTTCTGGGTATCTCAAGCGCTATTTGTACAGCTGTTATGTGATTCAAATTATGACGTCGCTTCCGCCCTTACTGTGTCCCTGTCGGTAATCTCGCGCATGCTCCGTTGCGCCGTAACCATTCGTTGCTGTGTCTGCGGCTGCTGTTTTCTTTCACTCCCCTTTTGTGACATCTTCTTTAGTCACACGGGGGAGTATCAGGAAGAGTGGAAGGAGCTAAACACCGCAAGACTTCCCCTCTGTGCCGGACAGAGGGGAAGTTCTCACAGACTGCATTCCGGCAAGCTTTAAATGCCGGTTTAGAGGGGCTAATGTGCGCAAGCGCGGGGCCCCCTATTGGGCGGGGCCCATGGGCTTGAGCCCAGTCAAGCCCAATGGTAAGTCCGGCCCTGCCAACAACAGCTTTACATCGACCAGTACTGGAATTACATACAACGTCAATGAGTTTATAGGATGCAACACAGAAGGGGCAGTATATGCCATTGAATGAAGTTGCAGACTACAGTATATAGGATGAACAAAAAGACAGTTGAAAGTAAGAATCAAAGAACATGCACAGAATATACAGAAAGGTTACGATAAACAAAGCGTATCAAAACATTTCGCTAAAGGCAACAAGACAAATCACAGGGGGTGTGGCATGAACAGACATGCTCAGTGATTCTCGGGCTCCAGGAAGATAGGCTGTGGTGTTCAGCAGGCTCCAGACCGGCTAAAGCATGTCCACATGCCGCCGTACAGCTGCACCTCCACCCGGTGGGGGTGGAAAGAGCCAGGCTAACGGGCTTAGAGCTTACTTCTTGGTGCAGAGTGCAGATTTTGGGAGCGCAATTAAAAGAACCCCAGTCCAGGAAGGTTCGATTGCGATCCCCCTATACAGGGCCGAGGAGCAACAGGCTTTGGAAGGGGTGTTGCAGCACATGGCAATGGCCAAATACCTGAGCCCAAAGCAGAGCTGTACAACCCTGGAAAGGGATCTTCCAGGAGAAGGGAGAGACACCTCGGTTTATGCCGGTGGAACAGAGGGTCCGGATGGGGAGTGTATTGGGAGGGGACCCGAGTCTTCAGGAGGTGGAAGGAATCCCAGGAGGGACGGTTGAATCCCTGGAAGTGGAAAGTCGTGGTACTACAAAACCCAGCAGTGAATCAGCAAAAATCAGCAAAGGACTTTGATGAATCCAGAAACAGCCTCTACAGCGCAGGTGCAATATGTTAACCCTTTGTATGGTGATCTTAATAATGAACTAAGTGCATCTCAATCAGAGTTAATAGGGGATCAGGACTTAGGAGAACATTTGAGAGCACTTCCTACAAAGAGAGACATTTAATTTCTTATAACTGCTGTTGAATCATCCTGTAAACAGGCTGTGGAGGGGTTAAGGGAGGATATAGGCACAATGGGGCACAGAGTGGAGGAAATGGAGATGGGCCAGGATGATATTAGACAAGGAGTGGCTGATATCCAAGATATGACAAAACATCATGAGGAAGTGTTAAATTCTCTGTTAGATCAAATGGATAATCATGAAAATCGTAGGCAAAATATACGTATAAGGGGCCTGCCTGTAATAAAACAACATCTTGAATTACTTCCAAAGGTGATCAGTCTGTTCCAGTTGAATCTTGGGCCATATGCACCAGATAAGATTGAAATAGATAGAGTTCATCGTGCCCTAGCCCCTACCCTCCAAAATGCAGATAAACCAAGAGATGTCATCTGTAAACTACATAGATATCCAGTGAAAGAAGCCATCATGAAAGCAGGCCGCAATAAATCCATGATTGATTTTGAAGGTGCACAAATAGCCTTATTTCCAGATTTATCATATAGAATTCTTATGCAATGCAGAATGATTAAACCCTTGTTGGAAGTTCTACAAGCAGCTGATGTTAAATATCGCTGGGGATATCCCTTTAAGGTCGTAGCAACCCAGAATGGGAAAACAACAACACTTAAAACGAAAGATGACTTGCAACACTTCATAGAGGTGCTGGAGCTCCCCATGGTGGACTTTCCGGATTGGAGATTGAATAACTACAAACCATCACTACAACGACCAGAACGATGGCAACAAGTGCCAGTTAAAGGTCGACGGAAAATTGATGTGGATGTGGATAAGACAGGACTATAATCCGGTCATAGAAAGATATGCCGGGGGTGTGTCCGGAAGCGAATCGAGCAGGATGTGGGGACACGGAGCTCCAAAAACCTGACTGCAATCCACTGCCATCCTCGCCGCAGACATCCTGGGTGAGCCACCATCTTTGCCCTACGTGTCCCTGGGCATCCCCTGCCTCAATCCCAGCCTGTATTGAGGAGTCCGGCCGGCCGACTGTGGCTTCCCCCGGCCCGCTCCACGCAGCCCAGACCCACCGCCATCTTGAGGCCTATGGAGCCTCCAACGCTCACTATTCCCTGTATCGTCCCCAGCTTGGGTTGTGGTGCTTGGCCGGCTGTTTGTCCTCCCATCCGACCCGTGGCTGGCTCCACGACATAGAGGTCCTCCACCATCCTCCGGCCTGGAGTACCGCAAACTGCGGGGTAAGCGGCGGTTCGTCCAGATGCTCCTAGGTCTACATCTACGGGGGTATCCATTGAATTTTGTACCCACGTGGGCCCGCCTGTGAGTCCCTACCAGCCGGTCACACACACTTGCGGCCCGCCGCCATCTTGCGGTCTGTGGAACCTCCAGCATCCTCCGGCCAAAAGTTCTGCGATCCGCGGGATAAGTAGCCGCCAGTCCTCATCCATCTGTGGCAGCATTCCTGGAAGGGGCAGAGGAACTGTATGCACACGGAAGCCTGCCTGTGGACCCCTGACGGCCTGCCTCCCATACCAACGGCCCACAGCTATCCTGAGGCTTTTGGAGCCAGCCCAATCCTCCTCACCCAGATACAGAACTCCATAGAGGCCATCCCCTGGCCCATCGTGTAAAAATACCTGGCCCCAGAGAGGAAGCTTAACATTGCACCAGCCTCAGGGACTTGCCAGCCCTGCAGCTCATTTTCTACTGTACCTACAGCATGCTCTTAAAGGGACAACCCCCCCCCAGAGACTCCAGTTCACCTAACTGCGCCCTCAAAGTGCAAAATAGTGGGTATGTGGGGCTTCTGATCATGGCGGACCTGTGAGACAGGGGCTCTGTCTCCCGCCGCCTCTCCGAGACTCCCGATGACCGACCTGTAGCTTCAACATACACGAGAGTCATCTCCTCAGCCTCCTGCGACGGCTGGGCACCCCATGGGCAAAATTGGGGATTAAAGACATAATTACTCTGTAACCCTCAAGCCTCAGGCCTCTTCCACAATGGACCGCTTCCTGAATAGGCCGTCATCCACAGCTCTGGGCACCCACGAAGGCACGCAGACCACACCAGAGCAGCTAGCACTGGACACAGGTACTCTTTTTGACATTACCCCCACTCCTACATTGAGTTCGTCCCCCCACTGACAGCGGAAGTTTTAGATGCTAAACTACATTCCCTGCTCCAGGCCATTACCCACAACATCACACAAGAAGTGGGAAGATTAGCCAAAGAATTGAGAGGGGAAATTGACCAGCTTGGAGAGCGCACTGACTCCCTAGAGTATAAATTTGATGAGATGGTGCAGTATGTACAGGTGCTGGAGGAGGACAATGCTACCATAAAAACATGGTCACCCAGCTTCAGGCCCAGCAGGAATACCTTGAAAATAGGGAACACAGGCAAAACCTGAGATTCAGAGGTATTCCGGAAGCTGTAGATGACAAAGACCTTTGCCCCTACCTTTTAAGCCTATTCAATGTGGTTGCTCCCAATATCCCTGACATAGGCTGGGGATTGGACAGGGTTCACAGATCACTTGCCCCTAAACCTCCAGCGGGTGCTAACCCAAGAGATGTGATTGTCTGGTTCCATTACTATGATAGTAAATAAGCTCTGACCTTAGCAACCCACAACCACTCCGGAATTGAGTTCAAGGGATCCAAGATCCAAATCTTTAGCGATCTCTCACCTATTACTTTAGCTAGAAGGAGAAATCTTCGCCCTCTAACCCTTTATCTCCAATCCCACAAAATCATATACAGATGGGGGTTCCCCTCTCGTGTTTCTTCATCCCGGGATGGCATACAATACTCCTTACGTGATCTGCAGGAGAGTGACACCTTTCTGCGCAACTTGGGTATACCACCCCTCCCTGATGAGAATCTTTCACCTCTTCCAGCTACTCCTAAACTGCTGACGGCTCCGAGTCGCATCTGGACCCCAGTGAGGCAAAAACCATCCAAGTCAAATTTCACACCCCAGGAGCGCCATACCTCAAGATTTCCAACCTGAATGCCTTTTCCATTGGCTGAGGCTGTGTTTACCATTATACTTGACCCCCAATTTCTGTATTTTTTGAGTGGTCAACGACCCTTTAGAGGGTTTACGGTTTACACACCCCCTGGCCCGGGGGGTGCACGGCTTGGTATTCTGAAGCTGCCCTGGTTCAACGGTTTGTTAGTTCTACATTTTTTTTGTTTTTAGATTCCAGGCAATTTTTGCTCCGGAGAGTGGTGGGGGACCTCCCGTCCCTATGTTTGGCAGTCCCCATGCTCCTGTTTCTGACCCACGGCTTAGACCTGGGTTTCCTGGTGGCATTCGGCCTTCCAGGTTTCTATTTGGATGACGTTAAGACTTTTTTTTATTTTTGAACCTTTTTCTTTTTCTTTTTTAGTTTTTTTTTTCCTCAGGTTCCTTTTTTGTTTAACCTGAGGCTGCTAATCTTCATAGAATTATTATCACCCAGTTACATTGCTACCATTGTTTTACATGTTCTTATGATACTTGCTATATATTTCATACACTGTGCACCATGGAATCCTTCCCCCACTATATGTTGTGTAATGTATTTACGGCTTTTTCTTCTGACTAAGTTGTTATGGCACTGAAATTCCTGACATATAAATTTTAAAGGTTTAACCACTTGCCGACCGCTCACGGCATATATACTTCGGCAGAATGGCTCGTACAGGCACAATCACGTACCTGTACGTGGCCCTTTAACTGCCGATGTCGGGGTCGCACGCGCGCCGCCGGCGGTGCACTCGCGACCCCCCTGCCTTCCCCATGAGTGGGACCGTGGGTCCGGCGGACTCGATCTCCGCGGGGATCCCCGCGATCGTCTCACGGAGGCTCGGAGCGGGGAGATGTGTGTGTAAACACAGCATCTCCCCGCTCCTCTACTGACACTGTCAGCGATCTCCGCTCTGTGTAATCAGAGCGGAGATCGGTGACATGTCAGACGTAGCCACGCCCCCCTCAGTTAGTAATACGCCCCTAGGCACACTTAACCCCTTCAGTGCCCCTAGTGGTTAAACCTTTCACTGCCAGTGTCATTTTCACAGTAACCAGTGCATTTTTATTGCACTGATCGCTGTGAAAATGACAATGGTCCCAAAAATGTGTCAAAAGTGTCCGATGTGTCCGCCATAATGTCGCAGTCGCAAAAAAAATCGCTGATCTCCGCCATTACTAGTAATAAAAAAAAAAATTATAAAAATGCCTTAAAACTATACCCTATTTTGTAAACGCTATAATTTTTGCGCAAACCAATCAATAAACGCCGATTGCGATTTTTTTTACCAAAAATATGTAGAAGAATACGTATCAGCCTAAACTGAGGAAAAAAAATGTTTTTTTATATATTTTTTGGGGATATTTATTATAGAAAAAAGTAAAAAATTTCATTTTTTTCAAAATTTTCGCTCTATTTTTGTTTATAGCGCAAAAAATAAAAACTGCAGAGGTGATCAAATACCACCAAAAGAAAGCTCTATTTGTGGGAAAAAAAGGACGCCAATTTTGTTTGGGAGCCACGTCGTACGACCGCGCAATTGTCAGTTAAAGCGACGCAGTGCCGAATCGCAAAAAGGGGCTTGGTCATAATGGCCCGTATTGGTCCGGGGCTTAAGTGGTTAAACTCTGTTCAAAAAAAGATGGCTGGCTTTGAAGGAGTTTAAAACTTCCAAAGCGGATGTAATCCTAGTCCAGGAGACTAATTTCCACCCTGAGGGATCCCTCAAATTTGCTAGCAAGCAATTCCTGACATCCTTTATGGCTTCCGACCCGTCCGGAAAGGCAGGCGTAGCTATTTTGGTTAGCCGATCTTGCCCTCTACGAGTTAAATGTTCCCACCTGGACCCCCATGGCAGATTTATTATCCTGGAATGCGCATTCCTCACCCAATCCCTCACTATTGTCAATTCTGGTCAGATTAGTTTTCTATCCTCTATGTTTGATACTCTAGATAAATTCTCCCAACCCTTTATGGTGATCGGTGGGGATTTCAATGTGACTATGTGCCCTGGCAAGGACAGACGCACATTGTTCCCATAGACTTCACCTTCCAAAACTGACCGCCTTTCTAAATCATTTCGGAAACTAATGAGAGCTAAAAGTCTTTTGGACATTTGGAGGATTAAACACCCCACCCACAAACAATATACGTTTTACTCCCACTCCCACAAACTCTATTCTAGACTGGATCACTTTTTTATCTCTATACCTCTCCTGACTTCTGCGGTCTCTTCTGAAATCAATCCCATAACATGGTCGGATCATTCCTCCGTACAGCTTGACATTTACATTTCTTCTGCCTCTCCTAAAACCTGTCATTGGAGACTCAATGAGACGTTTCTTCACACCCCTGAAACCATAGAGCTTCTATCTAACAGACTGATGGAATATTTTCAACTTAACACAGACACAGTCTCGGAGCCCTCCACTTTGTGGGAAGCGCATAAAGCCATCTTTCGGGGCCATTGTATAGCTATAGGATCTCGTCTTAAAAAAGATGCAGCATTCCAAAATTCGTCTATTATGTCTAAACTCCGCTCGGCGGAGAAACTTTTGCTATCTTCCCCCACGGTGCCTGGACTCCGGACTGTGGTATCATTACGAAACCAAAATTGATAAATCTCTTTTATGGTCCAAACAGAAATTCTATGAATATTCAAATAAACCCCATAAAATGTTGTTAAATAGGTTGAAACCTCGCCCCTTTCAATCCTCCCCTGACTTTCTCAGACAACCTGAGGGAACTTCCACCTATGGCCCCATCACTATGTCTAAACTCTTTGGAGAATTTATCACCAACTATATAATTGTCTACAGATAGACCCTAACTATAGTTTTACGCAAGAGAAATTTGATCTATTCTTTAAATCCCTACAGCTACCCAAACCTTTACCCGAACACCCTATATCCCTAAATTTGGCAGTTACACCCGAAGAGTTAGAAGAGGTAGTTAAACATCTTCCCTCCCAGAAATCTCTTGGCCCAGACGGTCTACCTTATTCTTATTATAAAACCTTCCTACCGATTTTAAGCCCCCATATAATCTCTCTATTTGCTTTGTTATTCAAAGGAACTGTACCACATCCTCAATTTCTCCATGCCCATATTTCTGTGATCCCTAAACCCGGCAAAGATCCCTCCATCCCTGATAACTATAGGCCCATTGCGTTACTTAACTCAGACTACAAGATATTTACAAAAGTCCTAGCTAATCGACTATCCCATATAATTCCCAGACTTATACATAAGGATCAGGTTGGCTTTGTGCGGGCCAGACATGCAGGGGATAACACAAGACGTGCAGTTGACCTCATAGATCTATTAAACAAGACATCCCGCCCAGCCTTCATTTTGAGTCTTGATGCGCAAAAAGCCTTTGACCGGCTTAGCTGGCCTTTTATGTTTGCTACCCTCTCCAACTATGGATTTGAGGGTCCTTTCATAGCAGCCCTACATGCCCTAAATTCCTATCCTTCATCAAAAGTTTGATTAGCCTCTTATTTATCGTCATCTTTCTCGTTAAGTAATGGGACAAGACAGGGCTGTCCTTTATCCCCCCTTCTTTTCATTCTTTGTCTGGAACCCCTAGCCGCAGCTATTCGCATCCATCCTGATATACGAGGAGTTTGGTTACGTCAAAAGGAGAATAAGCTGTCCCTGTTTGCAGACAATGTTCTTCTGACTCTGACTAGGCCCCATATATCTCTCCCTAATCTTATAGCGTTGTTAAAAGACTTTAGCTCTATATTTGTATATAAAATCAACACAAGTAAAACAGAAGCTCTACCATTACATATCCCACCCTCAGATCTCATCATTCTCAAACAAAACTACTCTTGCTGGTGCCCGAAATCCGTTAAATATTTAGGAGTAAACCTAATATCAGGGAAATAGACGCTTTGATGCGCATGCGCGCACAAGGATGCGTGGCACCATGGTTGGGCAGGCACGCGCCGGGACTAGGCAGACGCGTGGCGCCGTGACGATGCGCACGCCCGGCGTGATGGATGCCCGGCCTATTTAAACTCACTGCTGACAGTGGCGCATCGCTGGTGTATCTTCAGCTTGTCTGCGTTCCTGTGTCCTGTGAATCTGCTGTTCCTGATCCGTGTACTGACTCGGCTTGTCCTGACCTGATCCTTCTGACCCCCTGGCTTGATCCTTAGCTTGCATCTGACTTCCCTCTGCCTGCTTCCTGCATCTGATCCTGGACTGACTTCCTGTGTTGACCCCTGGCCTGGCTCCCGACTCCGTTATCAAGTCTGTCCACCAGTCCCTGCTTCCTGGACCATCCAAGCACGCCTGTCTCCAGTTCCAGCTACCAGGCACCCGTGCTTCTGTGGGCACCACACCTGCTGTGTCACCTCCAGTGGTGTGCTGCACTCGGCCGCAAAGGGGAGCCCTCCTAGCATCTCGGCCTCCTACCAAGTTCCTGACACCTAACCTCCTCATACCCAACTTTATATCAGGCTAACTACCCCCCGCTCTTTCGTGACATTGACCGGCTCTTGCGACAATGGGATACTTATCCCATTTCTCTCTTGGGCCGCATCAATGTCCTGAAGATGTCTATAATGCCGAGACTCCTTTACCTATTTGACACTCTCCCGATTTCCATTCCCATGTCACAACTTAAAGCCACGCAGAGAGCATTTCTTAATTTCATTTGGCACTATAAAACGCACAGGATCGCAAGCTCAGTAATGTTACCCCCAAGTCGCGGGGCGGGTTGGGAGCCCCAGATCTTATTAAATATTATTTTGCCACACATCTTAAAACAATCATTACTTGGTCCTCCAGAATGATGTCTAGTGTATGGGCAGAGATTGAAATGAGCATAACTAGACCGGTGCATCCCTGTGCCATGATCTGGGCAGATCTAAAGTCCTCCGTAAGCCAACTTAGAAGTATATGCCTAGGCCCAATGTTATTCTCCCTTTCCATATGGAAGAAATGTTCTCGTCAATTCTCTCTCGTGTCCCCCCGTGTCCCCCGCTGCTAAATGTGCTGTTCAATCCTGATATCCCTGACAGTCTATCATACACTCGAATGCTTCCATGGACGCAGGCAGGCATTTTCCAGCTTCAAAACATTGTACACCCCCTCACCCGTGCACTTCTACCCTTTGATGAACTGCAAAGGAAATATCAGATCCCTAAACAACTATTCTACCCCTACCTTTAAATGAAACACTACGTTGCCTCTAAATCCTCTACTCTGGTCCTAGATAAACCTACCCCGTTTGAACTCCTGTGTGCTCAAGGCCCGTACCAGACTCACCTCATTACTGACATCTACAGGTTTTTACATAGCGCGTCCTCAATCACCGACATGTCCCATTCTTATATGCAAAAATGGTCCCAGTTAGTAAATCGCCCCATCCCTATCCCCCAATGGCAGAAGATTTGTGAGGCTGTTTCCAAATCCTCACAATGTGTGGAACAAAAGGAGACGGCTTACAAAATATAATATTTCTGGTATAGAACACCCGAAATTTTACATAGATTTGATTCCAAAACTCCTCGGGTGTGTTGGAGATGCCAGGGAGTCATTTCCACATTTTTTGGGACTGTCCACTGATCTGCTCATTTTGGCTGTCCACCCAGACTTTTATCCAGGATTTGTTTAATGTCTCCCTCCCACTGGATCTAGTCCACTTCCTGTTGGGCCTGCCGATACCTGGCCTCTCCAAGTACGCCCAAAAATTGGCCACCTTTATTCTGCTTGCTGCAAAATGGGCTATACCCTTATGGTGGCTTTCCTCCTCCCAGCCTTCTTTCCCACAGGTCCTACAAACATTGGAGCAGATCTGCACAATGGAACGCCTCACTGCAATAGTGCATGACACTCTCCCACAATTCTCAAAAATCTGGGATTTATGGGACCATTCAGACCTCAACTCCGGTATTAGTTCCCTATCCCCTGCTGATGTGACACCCCCTTGACCAAGGTTCCTAACATCTTTTCTCAATGGTTTGTTAGCTCACAACCTTGATGATTCCATGGTGCCTCTTCCGTCCTCCATCCTCCCCCTACCACCCTTTTGCTTTATTTATTTTTTCTGTTTATTACTAGGTGAGACCTTACGGGGTGCCTTCGTTCTTTGGTTGGGAACCCTGGGGGTCTCACTGACACTTGACCCAATGAGTATCACTTTGCTTATCCATGACTAGGGATGACCCAAACACCCCCGGTTCGGTTCGCACCAGAACCTGCGAACGGACCGAAAGTTCGCGCAAACTTTCAAACCCCGTTAAAGTCTATGGGACTCAAACGTCAGAAATCAAAAGTGAAAATTGTGGAGGCTAATATGGAAGTTATTGTCCTAAAAAGTGTTTGGGGACCCAGGTCCTGCCCAGGGTACATGTATCAATGCAAAAAAAGTTTTAAAAACTGGGAGTTTTTTTCGGGAGCAGTAATTTTAATGAAGCTTAAAGTGAAAAAATAAAAATGAAATATTCCCTTAAATATCGTGCCTGGGGGTGTCTACAGCATGCCTGTAAAGTGGCGTGTGTTTCCCATGTTTAGAACTGTCCCTGGACAAAATGAAATTTCTAAAGGAATTAAAGTCATTTAAAACTGCTTGCGGCTTTAATGTCATGTCTGGTCCGGGCAATATGGATGAAAATCATTGAGAAAAACGGCATGGATACCCCCCCCCCCCAGCCCATTACCAGCCCCTTACCAGCCCCTTTGGGTCTTGTATGGATATTAAGGGGAACTCTGCACCCAAATTAAAAAAAGGAAAGGCTTGGGGCCCCCAGGCCTTATATACTCTGAACAGCAGTATACAGGCGATCCCAAGAAAGACAGGGACTGTAGGTTTGTTCTTAAGTAGAATCTGTTTGTAATTTTGAACTGGTACATTTTTAATATGGAGCTCCAGCCAAAAAATCTATTTTTAAGCTTTTTGGAAAACATAGGGAAGGGTTATCACCCCTGTAACATTTGTTTTGCTGTCTGTGCACCTCTTCAGAAGATTTCACCTCACTTTCTGTTCCAATGACAACTTATTTAGAAAATTTGGGTTTTTTAGCGAAACAAGGAACTGTTACAGGAGAGAATTTCCCTTCCTAGGGGTAGATTTCCTCTCACTTCCTGTAGTCTCCTTCCGTCGTTTGTAAGTTGGATGTTTGAAAGTAGGGGCCTGCCCTATATATATAGGAGCCCATCAGGGAGAGATAAAGAAAAGAACACTCCCCCAGGATAAAGAAGCCACAGGTGGACCATGCCTCTTAAAAAATGCCTTTAATGGTACAAAATCTGAAAAAGTTTACAAAATTAAATGATGTTCAAAAAATATCTTTCACCAACACCCACAATAAATAAAAAAATATAATGTTATCATTAAAACACAGTCAGCTGTATAGGAGTGCATGCATGCAAATAGTGCTGGCAGGATGACCACCTGGAAAAATTCCAGAAAGCTACCCTGTATGCATTAGGGTCAGCCAATAGGGCTTAACCAGTTCCAAGGGAACATTGAAAATGCAATAATAATATGGCTATGCGACCTGACAAGGGACTATAAAGATGGTGGCAACCTGCGGTATAATGAAAGGAAAACACTTCAACCAGTTAAGAAGTGTATAAGGCAGTCATTGGGGCAGGTATAGCACAGGTAATGAATCACATAAAAAGCAGCAACGGAAAAAAAGCAGGCAAAAAAAGCGCAGCATGTGTAAAGCAGCAGGATGGCAGCAGATGGAGAAGGCCCATGCAATGTAGCAAGCAGCCGAGTTCACTGAAGACACAGCATTCAATCAGCACAAGCAGGTAGCATAAGCTTAATATTATTGCTTGGACCAGAGGTCCGCTCACCCAGCCAGGGAGTAGAAGGGAATAGATCCTATGCTTCAGAAGCTCTCCTCTCCATGATAGTAGGAAGTGTGCAGGACAGGCAGTATAGCCATAAGTATTGTGTGAACCCTGTACAGGGATTGCGACTCCTGTTTTCCTTCTCAAGGAGGGGTATAGGTGCCCTTAGGAAGTTCTCCAGGCCGGGGTTAGTCAGGGTATTGATCCGAGATAAGGACCAGGTGTGAGGCTGAAATACCCGCTGATGTTCCCGCTGCTGCAGCCGTACGAATCGGCATATCAGAGAGCTGCTTGTGGGGACAGTGATTCAATTCAGTCCGTCGGGAGCCCATGACCCACTGGCGTGGCAAAAAAAAAACAAGCTCCTCTGCCACCATCTTCATAGTCCCTTGTCAGGTTGCATAGTCATATTTTTATTGCATTTTCAATGTTCCCTTGGAACTGGTTAAGCCCTATTGGCTGACCCTACTGCATACAGGGTAGCTTTCTGGAATTTTTCCAGGTGGCCATCCTGCCAGCACTATTTGCATGCATTCACTCCTATACAGCTGACTGTGTTTTAATGATAACGTTATCATTTTTTATTTACTGTGGGTGTTGGTGAAAGATATTTTTTTGAGCATCATTTAATTTTGTAAACTTTTTCAGATTTTGTACCATTAAAAGCATTTTTAAGAGGCATGGTCCATCTGCTGTGGCTTCTTTATCCTGGGGGAGTGTTCTTTTCTTTATCTTTCCCTGGTGGGCTCCTATATATCTACTGTTTGGTCACAGAGACCGCACCCTGAAAATTGGCGAGTCCGTCATTAATGCTACACTGTGCGTTTGATCCCCAATGAGCACAGTGTCCCTGTAATTAGTGAGCAGAGGACCCACTCCCTTTTCTCTGCCTGCCCTATATACTCTGCAGAAATTTGGGTCTTAGGTGTTGGTGTTGCCACAACACTGTAAGCCCTCACAGTTACTCTTGGTGGGCGCGGGAACGGGCCCTGCTGTGAAATATTAGATCAAGAATTGTAATTACACGCCCCTGTTAAACAGGGGCAGAAAAATTGGGCCTTAGGCACTGGTGCTGGTGCCACAACACTGCAACCCCTCACAGATACTGTAGTTGGAGCGCAGGAATGAGCCCTGCTGCAAAGTATTGCATCAAAAATTATAAATACACGCCCCTGATAAACAGGGGCTGAAAAATTTGGCCTTAGCCAAAAAATTTCTTACAAGCTATCAGCATGAACATTGAGGAGGAAGAGGATAGTCACTCAGCATAACAGGATAGTCACTTAGCAACAGCATAGGCAGTCTTGAAGAGATCTCACATAAAAAAAAAAATGATTCGGTTACATCAGCATCAGGTGCTTGGTAGCTGGTGATCCAAGACTGATTCATTTTTATGAAGGTCAGCCGATCGACCGATTCGGTGGACAGGCGCACCCTGTGATCGGTTACTTAGCCTCCAGCAGCACTGAATGTGCGTTCTGAAAGAACGCTGGATGCAGGACAGGCCAGTAGCTCAATTGCATACTGTGCAAGCTCTGGCCAGTGATCCATCCTCAAGACCCAATAACCCAGAAGATTTTCGGTGGGAAAGTTGTCCAAGTCTGATCTTGCCCCTAGGTTTTCCTGCACCATGTGAATCACACGCTGGTGATGGTTGCTGGAACCGATCATACCTTGGGGCTGCGGACTAAAAAATTGTCTGAACGCATCGGTCAGACGGCCACCTTTTCCACTGCTCCTTCTGTGACTGACCGAAGCCTCAGCAACACGTTGTCCAGGACCAGGAATTTGTAACCTCCCGGGCTCTGGAAATGCGTTGCACAAACCTTTCTGCAAGGCCTCCCGAAGATGTTTCATCCTCTGCTCCCTCTGCGATGGCAAGGTAAGGTCTGCAACCTTACCCTTGTAACGTGGATCAAGGAGGGTTTCCAGCCAGTAATGATCCCTCTCCTTGATCGCACGAATACGAGGATCCTTTCGCAGGCTTTGCAGGATCAGGGAGGCCATGCAGCGTAGGTTTGCTGAGGGATTCGGTCCTCTGGGTCACTAAGGACGAAATGATCCGCAGCCACCTCCTCCCAGCCACGTACAAGTCCATGGGTTTCTTGGGACTGAAAATGATCCCTTGAAGACTGCTGCTGATGCTGAGTGCTAGGCTCCACCTCCATGCTGACACAATCCTCCTCCTACTCCTCCTTGTCCTCTTCCTGTGTGATCAGCGGGCCAGCAGGAACACTGTCACGATAAAGGGGGCCTTGAGAGGTAAGGAAGTCCTCCTCTTCCTCCCTCTGTTCTGCCTCAAGTGCCCTGTCCATTATTCCACGCAGAGTGTGCTCCAACAGGTGGACAAGAGGGACAGTGTCACTGATGCATGCACTGTCACTGCTCACCATCCTCGTGGCCTCCTCAAATGGTGACAGAACAGTGCATGCATCCCTGATCATGACCCACTGGCAAAAAAAAAACAAGCTCCCCTGACCCTGTCCTGGTGCCATATTGGCACAGATACTCATTGATGGCCCTCTGCTGTGTGTGCAGCCACTGAAGCATGGCCAACATTGAGTTCCACATGGTGGGCATGTCACAGATTAGGCAGTTCTTGGGCAGGTTAAATTCCTTTTGCAGGTCAGCCAGCCGAGCACTGGCATTATATGACTGGCGGAAATGCACCCAGACTTTCCTGGCCTACCTCAGGACATCCTGTAAGCCCAGGTACCTGCCCAAGAACCACTGCACCACCAAGTTAATGACGTGAGCCAAACAGGGCACATGGGTCAGCTGTCCCTGTCGGAGGGCAGAGAGGAGGTTGGTGCCATTGTCGCATGCCACCATTCCTGGCTTAAGCTGGCGTGGAGTCAACCACCTCTGAGCCTGCCCCTGTAGAGCTGACAGAATCTCTGCCCAAGTGTGGCTCCTGTCCCCCAAGCACACCAGCTCAAGCACTGCATGGCATCTTTTTGCCTGCATGCTTGTGTAGCCCCTTGAACGCCTACGGAGCACTGCTAGTTCCGAGGGATAAAGCACAAGAAGAGGCCATGGAGGAAGAAGAAGAGGAGGGGTGGAGGAGAGAGGTGTGTCAGAATCACCAGTAGTAGCATTTTGGAGGCGTAGTGGCGGAACAACCTCCAACACTACTGCACCTTGTCCTGCATCCTTCCCAGCTGCCAGCAGAGTCACCCAATGCGCCGTGAAAGATAGGTAACGTTCCTGTCCATGCCTGCTGGACCATAAGTCAGCGGTAATATGCACCTTACCGCTGACCGCCCTGCCCAGCGAGGCCAAGACATTGCCTTCCACATGCCGGTAGAGTTGGGCACCTGCCACTGAGGAACCGCACATTCCACAAACTCACAGAAGGGGGCAGAGTCTACCAACTGAAAATGCTAGCAATTTATCCAAGCTAGCATTCAACCGCTGGGCATGTGGATGGCTGGGAGCGAACTTCTTTTGGCGGTTCAGCAGCTGGGGCAGGGAAATTTGCCTGGTACAATCGGATGTTGGTGTACCGATGGCAGATTGCCCGCAAGAACACATACACCTTCATTCCTCTCAGTGCAGGTTTCAGAGAGGACTGAAGGTATAGTGGGGTTGGAGATCCCAGCTGATGAGGAGCAAGGAGAGGTCTGCTTTGTTCTTCGGTGTGGGTCTTTTAGGTACGCTTGCCAACGAACTGCATGGCAGGTCGACATATGTCTGGTCAAGCATGTGGTGCCCAAGCGGGTGATGTTTTGGCCACGTGAGATACGCTTGAGACATATGTTGCAAATAGCAGCGGTGCGATCTGATGCACTCGTCTCAAAAAAGGCCCACACCAAAAAACTTTTGGAATAATGCGCAGAGACAGCAGCGCCCTGCACATGCGGAGCTCTGCGGTGTGATGCAGTCGGTGTGCTGCCCTTAAGCTGGCCCCTGGAGGGCATCCTGCCTAGTTGGAGATGTGCCTCCTCCTCCTCTCTCCTATCAGGCACCCATGTAGAGTCCGTGACCTCATCATCCTCTCCCTCCTCATCACTGGAGCAAAGCTGGCAGTATGCTGCAGCTGGGGGAACATTACTGCCAGATTGCTGTCCTTCTTGGGCACCCCCTCTCTCTGGGCTCACGTTACTGCCTTCCTCTAGCTGGGTACCATCATCTGAGCCTTCAAAACGCTGCACATCCTCCTGCAGCATGTACCCAACACTGTGGTCAAACAGTTCGGGGGACTCCTCAGGAGAACATAATGGGGCTAGGGAAGGAGTGACTGATGCCATTGAGCCAAGGGAAGAGGCTGCTTTGGCAGATGCTTTGCCAGACAAAGTACCCTGAGCCTGGGTAAGAGAGGATGAGGAGGATGAGGACGGCTTGGTCATCCACTCTACCAAGTCTTTGGCATGTTGCAGCTCAACACGGCCAGCTG
The DNA here is from genome assembly GCA_029206835.1 of Rana muscosa. Classification (NCBI taxonomy): domain Eukaryota; kingdom Metazoa; phylum Chordata; class Amphibia; order Anura; family Ranidae; genus Rana; species Rana muscosa. Next base: position 33,045,845 of record CM055118.1, on the reverse strand, counting down.
CAAAAAAAAGGACAAGCGTGTCCCATGGCCACGTGCTGATGAGGATGCACCGTGTCCACGACCAGCACTGTTGCCTCTAGACACAGAGCCTGCTTGCCCTCTTTTATTGGCTTGTGACTGTCTGCCTCTCCTTGTTGGCCTTCAAGACATACTAATAGCCTGCAGTGAGATGTAGCTGCACAAAGCTGGGATGTATATATATAATAATTATACTGCAGCTAGCAGAATCAACTGCCTGCCTGTAGTATTATTAGTAGTATTATTAGGGGAAAAAAAACAGTAATTTTCTGCAGTGAGCTTTATCTGTACACTGTGCCCAGTATACAGTACACTAATATACTGCAGCTAGCTGAATCAACTGCCTGCCTGTGGTATTATTAGTAAGAGAACAACAGCAATTGTCTTCAATTAGCTTTAGGTGCACACTGTGCAGAGGACACAGTACACTGACTGAAAATACTGCAGCTGCCTGCCTGTGGTATTATTAGTAAAAGAACACCAGCAATTGTCTTCAGTTAGCTTTAGTTGCACACTGTGCAGAGGACACAGTAAACTGACTGAAAATACTGCAGCTGCCTTCCTGTGGTATTATTAGTAAGAGAACACCAGCAATTGTCTTCAGTTAGCTTTAGTTGCACACTGTGCAGAGGGCACAGTAAACTGACTGAAAATACTGCAGCTGCCTGCCTGTGGTATTATTAGTAAGAGAACACCAGCAATTGTCTTCAGTTAGATTTAGGTGCACACTGTGCAGAGGACACAGTACACTGACTGAAAATACTGCAGCTGCCTGCCTGTGGTATTATTAGTAAGAGAACACCAGCAATTGTCTTCAGTTAGCTTTAGTTGCACACTGTGCAGAGGACACAGTAAACTGACTGAAAATACTGCAGTTACCACAATCACCTGCCTGCCTGTCATTATATTAGGAAGAAAATAACAGGAACGGATTTAGCCAAACTGAATACAGTGTATGTATATATAATACAACACCTAGGATGCATATATTTCCTCCATACACTGTAACTGCAACTCGCCTGCCTGCTAACTCTAACTCAAATGAAATGACACTGTCTCTCTCTCTCTATCTCTCTCCGCCGCCGCCACACACTACACAAGGCCACCATGTAGGCGGCCTTATATAATGTGGGGCGTGTACTAAACCCCCAGAGACATAATTGGCCAAAGCCACCCTGGCTTTGGCCAATTATGGCTCTCCATTCTTACCGCGCTGTGATTGGCCAAAGCATACGGGTCATAGTGCATGCTTGGCCAATCATCAGCCAACAATGCACTGCGATGCCGCAGTGAATTATGGGCCATGACGCGCCATTCGAATTTGGCGCCAATGGCCCATAATGTTTGCAATTTCGACGAACAACCGAACAGACGATGTTCGACTCGAACTCGAAGCTCATCCCTATCCATGACTTAAAATGTATTGTTTAGAAATACCTACTCACTGGGTTCCCATTTGTTTGTCTGATATACTTTTGTCTTAAATTTATTGTTTTACTTTTCTTTAATTTTGTCCTTCTTTTTTGCTCTTATTTCCCCTGACCTACAGTATATAGCTAAAGTCTAGACCAGTGTTTCTCAACCGGGGTTCCGCGTAACCCTGGGGTTCCGCGAGAAGTCCCCAGGGGTTCCGCCGCGATTCAACATTGTGGCGGATGTATATCCGTCCAATGTTGTTTTCACTGTTCCCAATGCGCGCTGACAGTGAGAACAGTCAGCGCGCATTGATACCCGATGCTCTCTCTGTAGTTCCGGCTCAGAGAACTCAGAGAGCGGAAAGGCAGAGAGCGGGAGTTTTAAAATTCGGCGGGGAGCCGAGCAGTGGATTTGCTGAGTGGGGGGTGCAGATCGCACCCGGGTGACGCCTGTGGGCAGCGGCATCACACGGTCCGCACACCCCTGCACTGATCTGTGTCTCTCACAGCGGAGCGGACTTAAGCCGCCTCCCCGAGTCCTCCCTCCTCTGTTTACATATACACAGGACAGGAGGAGGCAGTCTGAGGAGGGACACACCGCTATGTCTATGCTGCGCTGTTCTGAGGTCTGAATAGTGTATTTTATGGACATGTGCTGGGGGCGCTATGAGAGGGGAGAGGGGGGGACTACTAGCACAAGTGGAGGTATCTATGCTGATGGAGGGGGTCTGCACTGAGGGGGGCTTTGCTGATGGAGAGGGGTGTCTATGCTGATGGGGGTCTGCACTGAGGGGGGCTATGCTGATGGAAGGGGGTCTGCACTAGGGGGTATCTATGCTGATGGGGGTCTGCACTGAGGGGGGCTATGCTGATGGAAGGGGGTCTGCACTAGGGGGTGTCTATGCTGATGGGGGTCTGCACTGAGGGGGGCTATGCTGATGGATGGGGGTGTCTATGCTGATGGGGGTCTGCACTGAGGGGGGCTATGCTGATGGATGGGGGTGTCTATGCTGATGGGGGTCTGCACTGAGGGGGGCTATGCTGATGGATGGGGGTGTCTATGCTGATGGGGGTCTGCACTGAGGGGGGCTATGCTGATGGAAGGGGGTCTGCACTAGGGGGTATCTATGCTGATGGGGGTCTGCACTGAGGGGGGCTATGCTGATGGAAGGGGGTCTGCACTAGGGGGTGTCTATGCTGATGGGGGTCTGCACTGAGGGGGCTATGCTGATGGAAGGGGGTCTGCACTAGGGGGTATCTATGCTGATGGGGGTCTGCACTGAGGGGGGCTATGCTGATGGAAGGGGGTCTGCACTAGGGGGTGTCTATGCTGATGGGGGTCTGCACTGAGGGGGACTATGCTGATGGAAGGGGGTCTGCACTAGGGGGTATCTATGTTGATGGGGGTCTGCACTGAGGGGGGCTATGCTGATGGATGGGGGTGTCTATGCTGATGGGGGTCTGCACTGAGGGGGGCTATGCTGATGGATGGGGGTGTCTATGCTGATGGGGGTCTGCACTGAGGGGGGCTATGCTGATAGAAGGGGGTCTGCACTAGGGGGTGTCTATGCTGATGGGGTCTGCACTGAGGGGGGCTATGCTGATGGAAGGGGGTCTGCACTAGGGGGTGTCTATGCTGATGAGGGTCTGCACTGAGGGGGGCTATGCTGATGGAGGGGGGTCTGCACTGGGGGTGTCTATGCTGATGGGGTGTGCACTGGGGGTCTATGCTGATGGAGGGGGGTCTACACTGGGGGGTGTCTATGCTGAAGGGGGTCTGCACTGAGGGCGGCTATGCTGATGGAGGTGGTCTGCACTTGGGGTGCCTATGTGGGGGGTCTATGCTGATGGAGGGGGGTCTTCTCTGAGGTGGTCTATGCTGATAGGGTTTCTGCACTTGGAGGGAGGTCTATACTGATGGAGGGGGGTTTGTACTTAATGGGGGGTCTGTACTGAAGAGGGACTATAGTGGGTGGAGGGGGGTTGACACCAATTTTTTTCACACCGGGTGACACCAACCCTAGTGACGCCACTGATGGAGAGCGGGGAGCCGGGCATGGAGAGCTAGGCATGGAGAGCGGAGAGCCATGGGACCCGAGAATGAAGACTGGAGGCAGGGAGCACAGAGTGGGAACCGTGAAGAGAGCCGAGAATGAGGACTATGGAGGCGGAAGCACCAGATCAGAAGGTGAGATCTGTCTCAATGGTAGCAGTAATGCACACTGTGGAGGGGGGGAGCAGAGAAAAGGAGCACATGGCTAGATTAGATAGAAGCTGAGTTCCTGTGTATGTCAGGGGTGAATGCAGACTGCTGGGGAAGGGAAGAGCAGAGAACAGGAGATGAGATCCTGTGTATAACAGCACTGATTGCAGACTGGGGGGTGGGTCAGAGAGTTGAGGCACACAGGCTGAATGTAACAGGAGGTGAGATTATAATAGCTTTATTTTGCCATATTTGTACATAATCCTATTATGATTCAGTCTCATCCAGCCACAGGCCCCTGCAGTCTGCATTCAGTCACTACCATACACAGGATCTCACCTCCTGCAAGATTCAGCCATGTGCTTCCACTGTCAGCACTCTTCCTGGTACCACCCTCACAGGTTCAGAGGAGCTGGAACTACAGAGGCACCAGGTATTAATGCGCATTGACAGTACTCGCTGTCAGTGCACATTGAAATCAACATTGGTATCATGTGCATATTTTTTCTGCACAGAAATATGCAACATGTATGCATTTCTCTGCAGAGAAAAATACTCAAATGATACCAACATTGTGGTGTGAACAGGGCACATAGAAATCAGTTATTTTCTTTATGTTCTAGCAGAGACCTACGTTAGGAAAGTGCATGTCTCTCTGCACATGACATGGACAAGACCAAAGTAGTCTATGCAGATGAAATCTGCACCATCAATTCTTATGCATGAATGTTGTGAACAAGTCCCAACTGTTCCCGTAGTCTGCTATCCTATTTATCAGTTACAATATTTGGGAGTTTTGTTCAAGTTCAGTAAGGCCTCGTTCACAGCATATGTGCAAAAAATGGAAAATGTGTACAAATTTGACTTGCTTAAAATATTTTGGGCTTGTTGTAACGCAGGTCTCTGCAGGGACATAAAGAAAACAATTGATTTCTATGTGCACTGTTCACACTATAATGTTGGTGTCAGGTGAGTTCTAATTTTTATTCCATTATTTAAAGCTATTTCTACAATAAACGTGGTTATATCTACAGCTTGCTGATCAGATACGATGTTCCGAGAGCTGTAGATCTGAATTTTTTTTTTAGGGGTTCCCCGAGATCTCAGACTTTTTGCCAAGGGTTCCTCCACGGTAAAAAGGTGGAGAAACACTGGTCTAGACTTTTGTTATGTTGGTGGCACTGTGACTGTTTTGATACACTTTTTTCAGATATGGTATATGTTGTATACAAAACTTGACTGTTTTCACACATGTTCCTATATGTATACAATTTTATTTCAATCAAAACCACAATTTATAAAAAAAAAAAAAAGCGATGCCTGAGTAGTGGTGTAAAGTGAAAAAGGCTAATGCCGCGTACACATGATCGTTTTTAATGTCATTGAAAAAAACTGCATTTTTCTCGACGTGATTTTTCGTGTTTCCTCTCAAGGCTGCCTTGCCTACACACTACTGTGAAAAAAAATGTTCGAGTAAAGCGCGGTGACGTACAACACGTACGACGGCACTATAAAGAGGAAGTTCCATTCGGATGGCGCCACCCTTCATGTTAGTAAAGTTTGCTGAGAGACGATTCGCGCTTTTCAGCCTCGTGCTTTTCAGTCCGTTACAGTCCGTTACAGCGTGACAAATGTGCTATCTCCAATACGAACGCTAGTTTTACCAGAACAACTCATACTTAATTCTGAGCATGCGCATTTTTTTTCACGTCGTTAAAGCCCACACACGGCCGTTTTTCATGATGAGAAAAACAACGATGTAAAAAGACGACGTGAAAAATTAGAGCATGTTCCAATTTTTCTCGACGTGATTCTCTGCGTTTTTCTAGTCTGGAAAAATGCTGGAAAGCCCACACACGATCATTTTTAATGACCATTTTTAAAAATGTAATTTTTCTCGTCATTAAAAACGATCGTGTGTACGCGGCATTAGAGGAAAGAAGCAGATTATGTGAAAAAAGGAAAAACTGCGCTAAAAGCTAAAAATGTATTAAATAACCGTGAGTGGCATCACAGTTATAAAAAGGAAGCTGCGACTGGCATGTAGACAAAAATACAAGAAGAAAATATGAAAAGAAAAAACAGTTGCGCTGTCCCGTGACCATTCAATGGTGATTGAAGGTGAACTCTGAGTCAACCCAAAATTCAATTGACTCTGAATGACTATGACAGTAATTAACACAAATTAAAAAAATGTGCAGACATATAATATAAGAAATTATTAATAAAACAAACAATTGCTAATGAAAAAAACTTTTTGTAGAGTCCATAAATGAGCAAACATAACAGTGTCCAAAAACAATTAGGTGTCTGTAACCCAAATTAGTAATCAAAACACCAGTGCTCTGTGAAAAAAAATGTCCCATGTAGTGAATGACATATCCAAAATGAAAGCGTGTAGATCCACCACCATTCAGTAGAAGTTGCCTCTTACCAGCTGGTGTTGATCCCCCATAACAGAAGATCAAAAATCGTATGTAACCAGACCACTTTCCCCACCAATCAGCGGATGCAGATGCGTTTGTTAGACAATAACTCATCCGATCAACAGACCATCAGCAGGTACATCCAATATGGAAGAGAATATAAACGCTCCACATGGTGCATTAACATTTAAAAAACTAAATTAAAGGCTCAATTTTATCAACATAACTGTAAGTGCGGTATGTTATATTTTTAATAAAGTTTTTTAAACGTTAATGCACCATGTGGAGCGTTTATATTCTCTTCCATATTGGATGTACCTGCTGATGGTTGTTCATGTTTTTATTAATCTTTTTCCCAATAGGTCGGTCCCAAGACAAGGGACTTTGTTTTCTGCCAAAAGGCGGAAGGGGGGTGACTTCGGGCACAGGTGGTGCACCTCTGCCCGGATTCACCCTCCCTTTAGGGGGATGTGCCACAGACAGTGGCATAGTAGGTTACGGTTTTTAGATGGTTTTGTGTGTTTTTTTTTCTCCTCCTACCTCCTTCTTCTCATCAGATGCATCGAAGGCGAGTGAGCTCAGAAGGCCGGGCACAGACACCGAACAATCACAGCAGTACAATAAGAGACTCATGGGAGTAATGAGAGAATGGCAGGTAGAATGAAGATTGTATGAAAGAAAAAATTATGACAACAGCTGACATGTTTCGCACTACAGTACTACTGTAATGCGAAACATGTCAGCTGTTGTCCCAGTTTTGCAGTGATTTGTAGTGCATTTTAATCCTGTTTTTACAATAAAGGCAACCATCAAGGTTTTTTGGAGTGCGGCTGTCCATATCATAATTTTTTCTTTCATATGCCACATGCACACCCATGGTGTTCCTAAGACTACATTGATTGCCTAAGTATACTCACCTGGAGCAGTAACATCTTTTCCCTTTCAGAATGAAGATTGTATCATATAATGTGAGAGGACTTTGTTCGATTGGTAAGAGCTGCCTCTGGCATGAACTACGTCACATGAAGGTAGAGATAGTTTTTTTGCAAGAGATGCACTTCCTGGCAGGGTCGAACCCTCGTATGCCTCTTTTCCCATATAATCGATGGTTTCATGCACCTTCACCCATTCTTGGGGCTAGAGGAGTTACAATAGCTATACACAAACAATGTCACCCTAGTACCCACAGAAATACGAATAGATGCTGAGGGCCGCTTTCTTTTTGTTAAAGGAAAGATCCAGGGCCAGTGTTATACCCTAGCTACTATATATGCCCCCAATAGCCATACCATTAAATTTCTATCTAAAACTTTGGATATTGTGGGGAAGTTTCGGGAAGGTCTATTGGTTATGGGAGGGGATTTTAACATTACCTTGGACCCCAGTCTAGACACCTCTTTGGGGAAAACCTTTGTGTCTCATAAGGCGTTAAGATATGTTAAACAGCACCTTGGCTCTCTGAATTTGGTGGACAGTTAGAGGGTACTGCATGAGCAAGACAGGGATTACAGTTATTACTCCAAAATACACAATGTATATTCAGGGATCAATATGTTGTTGATCGATCAATATTATCTGAATTATGTAAACTCATCAACTATTGAGTCAATCACCATGTCAGACCATGCTCCAATAAGTTTAACGATAAGTCCGGCATTGATTGGGAGCCTGGAAAGAACATGGCGATTGAATGAATCTATTTTGGATGATAAACAGAATGTGGAATCATTGTCCCGCACACTAGCACTATACTTTGAGACCAATATATCAGAGAAGGTGTCTGACCAAGTGTATGGGAAGCCCACAAGGCGGTCATCAGAGGGGAGTTGATTTCAATGGGTTTGCGTATTAAAAAAGAGAGACAGAAGGAAATGGTCGTGCTCTTAGAGGAAATACATAAACTTGAAATTAAACATAAGGCCCATTTAAAACCTGGGGACGCGCAGAGACTGGAGAAACTGCGGGCAGACTTAAAACAGTTTCTCGATCGAAAAGTTCAAAATAAACACAGATATTTTGCCCACTGATTCTATGAACAGGGGAATAATGGTGGGAGACTATTGGCTAGACAACTAAAGAAACAACAGTACTCACGTCATGTTCACACAAGCATAAGCAGATAGTGGACTCCCAAGCAATAGCAGCTGAGTTTCATCGCTTTTATGCGTCTCTATATAACATAGACTCAGTTACTGGGGGGGGCAGGGGAGGGTGGACGTATGTATAGAATTTAGGAATATCTTGAGGCCTCAGGGCTACAGGCCATTCCACCTGTGGCCTTGGAGGAAATGGAAAAATCAATCTCCATTGAAGAGCTGGGTGGAGCGTTTGCGGCTTTTAGGTAAAAGCCCGGGACCCGATAATAGTTTTACAAATATGTATTATAAAAAGTTTTCCTCAATCCTGTTGGTTACTCTTTGCAGATACCTTTATTCTATCTTGGTCTCTAACCCATTACATCCGGAGGCACTGTTGGCTTATGTGACGGTTCTCCCGAAGGTGGCGAAAGACCCCCAGTGTTGTGCCAGCTACAGACCCATCTCCCTCCTTAACTCTGACACTAAGCTCCTGGCTAGGGATGAGCCTAACACCCCCCGGTTCGGTTTGCAGCAGAACAGGCAAAAAATTGGTTCGAACATGCAAACACCGTTAAAGTCTATGGGACACGAATGTGAAAAATCAAAAGTGCTCATTTTAAAGGTTAATATGCAAGTTATTGTCATAAAAAGTGTTTGGGGACCTTGGTCCTTCCCCAGGGGACATGTATCAATGCAAAAAAAAGTTTTAAAAACTGCAGTTTTTTCGGGAGCAGTGATTTTAATAATGTTTAAAGTGAAATAATAAAAGTGAAATATTCCTTTAAATTTCGTACCTGGGGTTGTCTATAGTATGCCTGTAAATAAGCGCATGTTTCCCGTGTTTAAAACAGTCCCTGCACAAAATGAAATTTCTAAAGGAAAAAAAGTAATTTAAAACTACTTGACTATAATAAATTGTCGGGTCCCGGCAATACAGATAAAAGTCATTGAAAAAAACGGCATGGGTTCCCCCCAGTCCATTACCAGGCCCTTTGGGTCTGGTATGAATATTAATGGGAACCCCGAACCAAAATTAAAATGTGGAGGCGCGGTGCTCTGTCAGATGGCAGTTTGATCACGAGCTCCGTGCCCCTCTGTGCATTCCGCGCACCCTGCTGCTGATATATTGACCCCGCACACCCAGACCGGGACCGGAGGATTCCATATACCCCTGGGGAAGCTGTCATGCAAGTGGGGGCAGCGAGGAGAGACCTTCAGGCTCAGTTTGCAGCACTCCCGGGAGCAGCCGAAATTTCCAAGATGTAAACGGAACGGCTGCCTTATGAGCCTCACACAGGGATATCAGGCTCCTCTCCCTGGCGGGACACACTGCATGAGGAGGTATGTGGAGGGGCCCCATCACCCACATCAAACGGAGGCCCACTGTCACCAGCCACCACAGTATCCCTCATAAACCAGACCCTGGATGACATGCATATGCTCCTGTCCCCCTCAGGATCCCACACTCCCAGGCCTAATGTTTCTTACCAGGAGACAGGGCAGCACACCTCACAGCCCCAGGACATTGCACTTATTTTCTCAAAATTTGCAGAAATGCTGGATAAGGGCCTAGCTCAGACTGCACCCAGAATCACCTCTGATATTAAAGCAGATCTCCAACTCCTAGGTTCTCGCATTGAAGGCATTGAAACCAAAGTTGATGCCACGATCGACCGAGTCAATCAAAACACTGATCGTTTTCAGGAAATGCATAACCAACTAGAGGGGGCCATGGCAAAAATCGATAAACTGGAGAACAGGTCCAGAAGGCTAAATTTTAAGATTAGGGGTCTGTCTGAGTCCGTAGCCGATGTTCCAGATGCTGTACATTCTCTTATCAAAAGCCTCATCCCAGACATCTGAGCCCATAAACTGGAGCTTGACCGTGCGCATAGGGCCCTGGGACCCCCCGCCAGGACGGCTTACCACGCGACATTGTGGTTAAACCACACTACTATAATTTTAAGGAAGAGGTCATGAGGAGAGCTCACACCACCCCACAGATCCAGCTGCTGGGGCACCAGATACCAATTTACGCAGACATCTCACCCTTCACTACCTAGAAAAGGCGGGCGCTCAAGCCCCTTCTGACGGTTCTGACACAAAAGAATATCAAGTATCTGTGGCTTTTCCCCTTCAGTCTGAAATTTGATTTCAACGGCAAGTCTTTTTGATTCTCCACATTCCAGGAAGGAGAACAACTGATGCAAAAACTGGGCCTTCTCCCGAAGGATCCACCTTCTCCTATGCAGTCCTCTTCATCCGGTATGACCAAACATTCACCCCCATCTAGCCCTCTCACCTCCCTCTGGATGACACCCAGAAACAAGAAAGCCAAAGAAGGACTCCCCCCTGATATTGTGGGGCACCTCTCCCTATCTATACAGAATTCCTATCTTTTGGGTCAGGACCCTAGACCCCTGGCATTTATTTAAAAAAAAAAAATTTATACATACATTTAAAAACCCACTTATTCGGTCTCGGCTTTTTCACACCTCATTATCTTTACCTAATCTATCCTAGAGGATACCTGTCCCAAAGAATCCTTCTATATTGTATTGTCCCCCTATATAATCAGTCGATTTTAGTTGGTCGTTGACTCAGCGGGGAGGTACATAGAGAACGAGAGGTAGGGAAAGAGAGAGAGAGAGAGAAAGAAAGAAAGAGAGAGAGAGGGAGGAGAGAGGGAGAAAAAAAAAAGGAAGAGAAAAAAAAGAGAAGAGGGGATCCACCCCAACAAAGTGAAGGTGACTTAAGTGCCAGCATTACCAACAACATTTATCCACAAAAATATACCCCTATCCTACAAAAAGAACAACTAAAGCGGGTGCCTAAATTATATTCATTAAATGAATTAAATTATTCCCCATTTACAATCTAAGTGCATCCTAATAAGAGACAGACACTTTAGACTGTCTTCCAACAGATCTTCTGTTTAACCCCAAGTGTATCTGAAAAATCAAAAAAAAAAAAAGTATTCATTAAGTTAAATCAATTATTCCCCATTTACAATCTAAGTGTTATCCAATAAAAGGCAGCCACTATAGACTGCCTACAAACAGATCTTCTATTTAAACCCTAGTATATTTGTGTAAATCAAAAAAAAAATTGAATCTCTTATAGTGCCCTAATTAATATAATATCCTACGAGGACTTGGCCTTCCAAGCCTAATAGTGAATAAAAAAAAAATAAAATAAAAAAAATGAATCTCTTATAGTGCCCTAATTAATCTAATATCCTAAGAGGACTTGGCCTTCCAAGCCTAATAGTGAGGAAAAAAAAAAATATATATATTAAAAAGTGCCTAACAGGTATTCATTAAGTTGGATAAATTATTCCCCATTTACAATCTAAGTGTTATCCAATAAAAGGCAGCCACTATAGACTGCCTACAAACAGATCTTCTATTTAAACACTAGCGTATTTGTGTAAAGAAAAAAAAAAATTGAATCTTTTATAGTGCCCTAATTAATATAATATCCTAAGAGGACTTGGCCTTCCAAGCCTAATAGTGAAAAAAAAAAAAAAAGTATGTATGTTTTTATCCCTCCCCATCCACTACTCCCTCCCCGACCACCTCTGAATCCCTGAACTTCCTCCATCCCCCCCAGATCCTATCCCATTTTCTCCTCGTCTCATTATGATTTGACATCAACTCCTCCATCAGACTGATTCTGTCTATTTCTTTCTTCCATTCACCTATTGTAGGGACCTCCTTTTCCTTCCATTTCCTTGGTATGAGCACCTTTGCCCCATTTAACAAATATGGGATCAGAGTCTCCCTGTACTTACTCTTTGATAGCCCTGTGTTGTGAAATAGACAGTACCAAGGGTCGAATTTTACTTCCAGTCCACTTATTCTCTTTATCCACTTTAATATTTCCCTCCAGTATTCTTGTATCAATGGGCATAGCCACCAAATGTGGGCATGAGTTCCCTCCCCCCCACACTCCCTCCAACATAAAGGTGACTCCTCCTTATTTATTCTATGTACTTTCATTGGTACAAAATACCATTTAGTCAACAGTTTATAGTTCATCTCTTTTATATTTGCCTCTATTGACGTAGAGTGGACATATTCTAAGATCTGTCTCTTCTTATCTTTGGTTATGGTTTGATTAAGTTCCTCTTCCCAGCTACTCAAAGCTCTACACAAATCAGGTCCCCTTGTGGGAGTCAAAATCCCATATATGTTTGTTATTCCCTGTCTTCCAGTACCTCCTACTTCAGTAAGTTTTTCCCAGGCGTTTAACTCACTTCTCGATCGGAGGGGTCTAGGTAAACGATTTGTGAAGTGTTGAATTTGGGTATATCTCCAGCTATCTCCCCTCTCTAATCCATATTTCTCTCGAAGTTCCAGAATTGGACATAGAGTGTTCCCCTTCAGTACATCCTTCAAAAGCAATGTATCCCCCACTGCCCAACGCAAGAACGCCCCACCCTCTTTCCCCGGAGAGAAGTAGTCCGTTCCCGTGAGGGGCATCAGCGGGCTATTACATTGCCATTTCTTTACTTTACACACTCTATCCCAAATTCTAAAAGTTTCTTTAGTTATTGAAGGTAATTCTTGGGTAAAGCCTCTAAATTGATTTGGTATCCATATCAACCTTCCTAGTTTTTTCCTACACAGACTCTCCTCAACTTCTACCCACTTTTTCTCCTGTTGTTTGGTTCCTTGGACCCAATCTAATATCCTCCTTAAAACAGCTGCCACATAATATCTTTTCATGTCAGGGAAGTTTAATCCTCCATCCTGTCTAGAACTAGTCAAGATTTCGGTAGATATGCGGGGTCTCTTTTCCTTCCAGATAAACTTCCCTATTATTTTCCTCAATATTTTAAAGAATGTATCAGGGATTTTAATCGGGAGAGTTTGAAATACATACAGAGCTTTAGGTAGTATCATCATTTTTACTGTGTTGATCCTACCCCACCACGAAAGTTTTTCTATTGGATATCTCTTCAATTCTAATTTTATTTTATTTAATAGCGGGATATAATTATCTTCATATAAGTCTCTTTCCCTGTTAGATAGGACTATTCCTAGATATTTCATTCCCCTCTGTTTCCAGTTGAATGGGTAAAGGTCCACAAGGTCTCTCCGCTCCGATGCACCTAAGGATACACCCATAATCTCAGTCTTCTCTTTATTAATTTTTAAATTTGAGATCTCCTCATAGATCTCATATTCCTTTATTATCTTGGGTAGTGATTGACTTGGGTTTGTTATATACAGCATCATGTCGTCAGCGAACGCAGAGACCTTATGTTCCCTCCCTTCCACCTTGACCGCCTCTATCTCCTGATTGGCTCGTAACGTTATCATAAATACTTCTAAAGATAGAACAAAAAGAAGGGGTGATAACGGGCATCCCTGTCGGGTCCCGTTAAACAAAGGGAACCTCTCCGAAAGAGCTCCATTAACCCGTACCTGAGCTGAGGGTTTAGAGTACAGTGCTGCTATCCAGCTGACTATCCTTGGCCCCAAACCAATATGAGTCAGAGTAGATATCATATAATCCCAGTCAAGCCTATCGAATGCCTTTTCGGCATCGACTGACAGAAACAATGTTGGTGTCTAGTGATGAGCCGAACACCCCCGGGTTCGGTTCGCGCCAGAACCCGCGAACGGACCGAAAGTTCGCGCGAACATTAGAACCCTATTAAATACTAGACATGTGCACACTGAAATATTTCGTTTCGGAATTTCGTTTTCGTCCAAAAAATAAATTTATTTAGTTACTCCCGAAATTCGTTTTTATTTATTTCGTTTTTCGTTAAAAATTGCATTCGTCCGAAAATCTGAATTAATTAAGGTCGAATCTGTCATTGAAGGCTTATGGTGTCTGTCGAATGTTCAAAGAAGATTCGACGGAGCAGCGAAACTGTACGACTCTGCAATCATACATTTCCGGTCGAATGTTCCGCCCACAAGCAGTGATCTTTTCTCTCTATGTCGAATCTTTTCTCTCTATAATGTCGAATCTTTTCTCTCCTATGTCGAATCTTTTCTCTCTATAATGTCGAATCTTTTCTCTCCTATGTCGAATCTTTTCTCTCTATAATGTCAAATCTTTTCTCTCTATAATGTCAAATCTTTTCTCTCTATAATGTCAAATCTTTTCTCTCTATAATGTCAAATCTTTTCTCTATAATGTCGAATCTTTTCTCTCTATAATGTCAAATCTTTTCTCTCCTATGTCGAATCTTTTCTCTCCTATGTCGAATCTTTCCTCTCCTATGTCGAATCTTTCCTCTCCTATGTCGAATCTTTTCTCTCCTATGTCGAATCTTTCCTCTCCTATGTCGAATCTTTCCTCTCCTATGTCGAATCTTTCCTCTCCTATGTCGAATCTTTCCTCTCCTATGTCGAATCTTTTCTCTCTATAATGTCGAATCTTTTCTCTCCTATGTCGAATCTTTCCTCTCCTATGTCGAATCTTTCCTCTCCTATGTCGAATCTTTCCTCTCCTATGTCGAATCTTTCCTCTCCTATGTCGAATCTTTCCTCTCCTATGTCGAATCTTTCCTCTCCTATGTCGAATCTTTTCTCTCTATAATGTCGAATCTTTTCTCTCCTATGTAGAATAATCTTGGACTAATAGAGTTAAGGTTAGGCACATTCGACCACAGATTCGATAGACACAGATTGTTATTGTCAGCGTCACGTCGAATCTCCTATCTATATCGAACTGTTGTAGCAACGAAAACGAAAATAAAGCATTTGTTTATGTCGGATCTTTCGGTTTTCGGATACTGTGCTTTCGTTTTCGTTTGTTAAAACGATAACGAAAATAGCTGAAATTCGGACGAAAATGCATTCGGACGAAAACGAATGCACATGTCTATTAAATACAATGGATGCGAACGTTCGGATTCTAAAGTGCTAATTATAACGACTATTATCCATGTTATTGTCCGAAACAGAGTTTGGGAACCCGGCTTCTGCACCAGGGGACATGTATCAATGCAAAAAGAAGTTTTAAAAACGGACGTTTTCCGGGAGCAGTCATTTTAACCACTTAACAACCACCTGCCGACAAATAACGTCGACAAGGTGGTTGCTTAACTCTGGGAGGACGTTATATAACGTCCTCCCAGAATCGCGCTCCCGCGCGCCCCCTGGGGCGCGCACACGGGAAACTCCGTGACCGCCGGGTCCAGAGGACCCGGCGGATCACGAATCGCGGTAAATCGCCGCTGATAGCGGCCGTTTACCACGTGATCGCTCCGTCAAATGACGGAGCAATCACTTGTAAACAGACCGGCGTCATACTCTGCAATACCCTGGTGCAATACTCTGCAATACCCTGGTGCAATACTCTGCAATACCCTGGTGCAATACTCTGCAATACCCTGCGAAATACTCTGCAATACCCTGCAAAATACTCTGCAATACCCTGCGAAATACTCTGCAATACCCTGGTGCAATACTCTGCAATACCCTGGTGCAATACTCTGCAATACCCTGGTGCAATACTCTGCAATACCCTGGTGCAATACTCTGCAATACCCTGCACAATACTCTGCAATACCCTGCAAAATACTCTGCAATACCCTGCAAAATACTCTGCAATACCCTGCAAAATACTCTGCAATACCCTGCGCAATACTCTGCAAAATACTCTGCAATACCCTGCACAATACTCTGCAATACCCTGCACAATACTCTGCAATACCCGCCACAATACTCTGCAATACCCGCCACAATACTCTGCAATACCCGCCACAATACTCTGCAATACCCTCCACAATACTCTGCAATACCCTCCACAATACTCTGCAATACCCTCCACAATACCCTGTGCAATACCCTCCACAATACCCTGTGCAATACCCTGCCATACACCGCAATACCCTGCCATACACCGCAATACCCTGCCATAGTCCGCAATACTCCGCAATGCCCGGCAATACTCCGCAATGCCCGGCAATACTCTGCAATAACCACTTCCCGCCCTCCGGCCGTCATATGACGTCCTTGACTTTGTGCGGGGATATCTGAATGATGGGAGCAGCTACAGGCATCATTCAGATATCAGCTTTTTCAGCCGGCGATTCCCTACACCATAAGAACAATCATAGCGGCTGTTCCGCCGCTTGATCATTCTTACGGGAGGCAAGAGGGGATGTCCCCCCCCCCCCGCCGCCCTCCGGTGCTTCTACCGACTCACCGCTACGATCAAAGCCAGGATTGTTGTTTTTTTTTTTTTTTTTTTTTTTTTCAGGCTTCCCAGCCTAGAGGTGAGATGTGGGGTCTTATTGACACCCCCCCCCATATCTCACTGTAAAGAGGACCTGTCATGCCATATTCCTATTACAAGGGATGTTTACATTCCTTGTAATAGGTATAAAAGTGATCAAAAAAATGTTTAGGGCGGAAAAACATGTCAAACTAAAATAAATAAAGTAAAATGAAGAATAAAAATTGTTTTTTTTTTTTAAAGCGCCCCTGTCCCCGTGAGCTCGCATACAGAAGCGAACGCATACGTAAGTCCCGCCCACATATGAAAACGGTTTTCAAACCACACATGTGAGGTATCTCTGCGAACGTTAGAGCGAGAGCAATCATTTTGGCCCTAGACCTCCTCTGTAACTCAAAACATGTAACCAGTAAAAATATTTAAAGCGTCGCCTATGGGGATTTTTTAAGTAGCGAAGTTTGGCGCCATTCCACGAGTGTGTGCAATTTTTAAGGGCGACATGTTAGGTATCTATTTACTCGGCGTAACTTCATCTTTCACATTATGCAAAAACATTGGGCTAACTTTACTGTTTTTTTTTTTTTAAGCACAAAACATTTTTTTTCCGTAAAAAACGTGTTAAAAAAATTGCTGCGCAAATATCGTGCGAGATAAAAAGTTGCAACAACCACCATTATATTCTCTAAGGTCTTTGCTAAAAAAACATATATAATGTTTTGGGGTTCTATGTAATTTTCTAGCAAATAAATGATGATTTTTACATGTAGGAGAGAAATGTCAGAATTGGCCTTGGTGCTCCAGAACGTCTGAAGGTGCTCCCTGCATGTTGGGCCTCTGTATGTGGCCACGCTGTGTAAAGGTCTCACACATGTGGTATCGCCATACTCGGGAGTAATAGCAGAATGTGTTTTGGGGTGTAATTTGTGGAATGCATATGCTGTGTGTGAGAAATAACCTGCTAATATGACAATTTTGTGAAAAAAAAAAAGAGAAAAAAAAAATCTTGATTTTGCAAAGAATTGTGGGAAAAAATGACAACTTCAAAAAACTCACAATGCCTCTTTCTGAATACCTTGGAATGTCTTCTTTCCAAAAAGGGGTCATTTGGGGGGTATTTGTACTTTTCTGGCATGTTAGGGTCTCAAGAATTGAGATAGGCCGTCAGTACTTCAGGTGTGATCAATTTTCAGATATTGGCACCATAGCTTGTGGACTCTATAACTTTCACAAAGACCAAATAATATACACCAATTTGTACTTATTTTTACCAAAGATATGTAGCAGTATAAATTTTGGCCAAAATTTATGAAGAAAAAATAGTAATTTGCAAAATTTTATAACAGAAACGAAAAAAAAATCATTTTTTTACAAAATTTTCAGTCTTTTTTCTCTTATAGCGCAAAAAATAAAAAACCCAACAGTGATTAAATACCACCAAAAGAAAGCTCTATTTGTGTGAAAAAAAGGACAAAAATTTCATATGGGTACAGTGTTGTATGACTGAGTAATTGTCATTCAAAATGTGAGAGCACCGAAAGCTGAAAATTGGTCTGGTTATTAAGGGGGTTTAAGTGCCCAGTGGTCAAGTGGTTAATGATGCATAAAGTGAAAAAAAAAAGTCAAATATTCCTTTAAATATTGTACCTGGGGGGTGTCTAAAGTATGCCTGTGAAGTGCCACGTGTTTCCCGTGTTTAGAACTGTCCCTGCACAAAATAACATTTCTAAAGGAAAAAAAGCCATTTAAAACTGCTTGCGGCTTTAATGCAATGTCTGGTCCCGGTAATATGGATGAAAATCTTTAGGAAAAATGGCATAGCTACCCCATCAACCCCCCCCCCTACCCCAGCCCATTACCAGCCCCTTTGGGTCTTGTATGGATATTAAGGGGAACCCCGCACACAAAATAAAAAAGCCCCTATATACTCTGAACAGCCGTATACAGGCGGTGCATACAAGACAGGGACTGTAGGTTTGTTCTTCTGTAGAATCTGTTTGTAATTTTGAACAGCTGCATTGTTTAAGTGTAGCTCCATGCCAAATTCCTTTTTTTTAGCTTTTTGGAAAACATAGGGAACGGTTATCACCCCTGTCACATTTTTTTTGCTGTCTGTGCCCCTGTTCAGAACATTTCACCTCACTTTGCGTCCCAATGACAACTGTTTTTGAAATGTGGTGTTTGTATTGAAACAAGGATTGGTGATAAAGCATCAGTAGAGAGGAGACACCTTTCTCCCATATTAATTCTTACAGGAGAGAATTTTCCTTCCAAGGGGTAGATTTCCTCTCACTTCCTGTTGTCTTCTTCCGTTTGCAAGTAGTAGTGGTTTGTAAGTTGGATGTTTGAAAGTAGGGACCTTCCGTATATACTCTGCAGAAATTGGCCCCTTAGGTGTTGGTGTTGGCACAACACTGAAAGCACTCACAGTTATTCTTGGTGGGTGCTGGAACGCCCTGCTGTCAAGTATAATATCAGGAATTGTAATAACATATAATTGTTGATCAGTGGTAGTAAAAATTGGGCCTTTGATGGTGGTGCTGGTGCCACAACACTGTAAGGCCTGACAGTTACTCTTGGTGGGCGCAGCAATGGTCCCTGCTGTGAATTATTAGATCAATAATTATAATTGCATGCCCCTGTTGAACAGGGGCTGAAAAACTGGGCCTTTGGTGGTGGTGGTGGTGGTGATGGTGTTGCTGGTGCCACAACACTGTAAGGCCTGACAGTTACTCTTGGTGGGCGCAGCAATGGGCCCTGCTGTGAATTATTAGATCAATAATTATAATTGCATGCCCCTGTTGAACAGGGGCTGAAAAATTGGGCCTTAGGCACTGGTGGCACAACACTGCAACCCCTCACAGATACTGTACTTGGAGCACAGCAATGAGGCCTGTTGCAAAGTATTGCATCAAAAATTTTAATTACACGCCCCTGTTAATCAGGGGCTGAAAAATTGGGCCTTAGCCACTGGTGGCGTCACCCATAAACCAAAATGATCTTCCAAGCTATCATCGTTAATCGTATCATTGAGGAGGAGGAGGAGGATAGCCAGACAACATAACAGCACAGGCACTCAGCATCAGCATCAGTCTTGAAGGGATGTGACATTTTAAAATCAATTAGTCTGTTATATCAGCATCTGGTGTGTGGTAGCTGGTGGTGATCCAAGACTGGTTCATCTTGATGAAAGTCAGTCGATCAACCGAGTCGGTGGACAGGCGCACCCTGTGATCCGTGACAAATCCTCCAGCAGCACTGAATGTGCGTTCTGAAAGAACGCTGGATGCAGGACAGGCCAGTAGCTCAATTGCATACTGTGCAAGCTCTGGCCAGTGATCCATCCTCAAGACCCAGTAAGCCAGAGGATTTTCGGTGGGGAAGGTGTCCAAGTCTGACCTTGCCCCTAGGTATTCCTGCTCCATGTATATCAGACGCTGGCGATGGTTGCTGGAACCGATCATACTTTGGGGCTGCGGACTAAAGAATTGTCTGAACGCATCGGTCAGACGGCCACCTTCCCCACCGCTCCTTCTTTGACTGCCCGAAGCCTCAGCAACTTGTTGTCCAGGACCAGGAGTTTGTAACCTCCCAGTCTCTGGGAACGCGTTGCACAGACCTTTCTGCAAGGCCTCCCGGAGTTGTCTCATCCTCTGCTCCCTCTGCGACGGTACGATAAGGTCCGCAACCTTACCCTTGTACCGTGGATCAAGGAGAGTGGCCAGCCAGTAATGGTCCCTCTCCTTGATCCGAACAATACGAGGATCCTTCCGCAGACTTTGCAGGATCAGGGAGGCCATGCAGCGTAGGTTAGCTGAGGCATTCAGTCCGGAGTCCTCTGGGTCACTAAGGACGACATGATCCGCAGCCACCTCCTCCCAGCCACGTACAAGTCCACTGGTTTCTTGGGACTGTAAATCATCCCTAAAAGACTGCTGCTGATGATGCTGAGTGCCAGCCTCCACCTCCATGCTGACACAATCCTCCTTCTCCTCCTCCTCCTCCTCCTCGTCCTCTTCCTGTGCGATGGGTGGGACAGAAGGAACACTGTCTGGGTAAAGGGGGCCTTGAGAGGCAAGGAAGTCCTCCTCTTCCTGCCTCTGTTCTGCCTCAAGTGCCCTGTCCATTATTCCACGCAGCGTGTGCTCCAACAGGTGGACAAGAGGTACAGTGTCACTGATGCATGCACTGTCACTGCTCACCATCCTCGTGGCCTCCTCAAATGGTGCCAGGACAGTGCATGCATCCCTGATCATGCCCCACTGGCGTGGTGAAAAAAACCCGAGCTCCCCTGACCCTCTCCTGGTGCCGTAGTCGCACAGGTACTCATTGATGGCCCTCTGCTGCGTGTGCAGCCGCTGCAGCATGGCCAACGTTGAGTTCCACCTGGTGGGCATGTCACATATAAGGCGGTTCTTGGGCAGGTTCAACTCCTTTTGAAGCTCAGCCAGGCGAGCACTGGCATTATAAGATCTGCGGAAATGCACACAGACTTTCCTGGCCTGCCTCAGGACATCCTGTAAGCCCGGGTACCTGCCCAAGAACCGCTGCACCACCAGGTTAAGGACGTGAGCCATACAGGGCACATGGGTCAGTTGTCCCTGTCGGAGGGCGGAGAGGAGGTTGGTGCCATTGTCGCAAACCACCATTCCTGGCTTAAGCTGGCATGGCGTCAACCACCTCTCAGCCTGCCCCTGCAGAGCAGACAGGACCTCTGCCCCAGTGTGGCTCCTGTCCCCCAAACACACCAGCGCAAGCACGGCATGGCATCTTTTTGCCTGCGTACTTGCGTAGCCCCTTGAACGCCTACGGAGCACCGCTGGTTCCGAGGACAAACCACAGGAAGAGGCCATGGAGTAAGAAGAAGAGGAGGGGGTGGAGGAGAGAGGTGTGTCACAACCAGTAGTAGCATTTTGGAGGTGTGGGGGTGGAACAACCTCCAACACTACTGCACCTTGTCCTGCATCCTTCCCAGCTGCCAAAAGAGTGACCCAATGGGCCGTGAAAGAAAGGTAACGTCCCTGTCCATTCCTGCTGGACCATGAGTCAGCGGTAATATGCACCTTACCGCTGACCGCCCTGTCCAGCGAGGCCAAGACATTGCCTTCCACATGCCTGTAGAGAGCCGGAATAGCCTTCCGTGTGAAAAAGTGTCGTTTGGGAACCTGCCACTGAGGAACCGCACATTGCACAAACTCACGGAAGGGGGCCGAGTCTACCAACTGAAAAGGCAGCAGTTGAAGCGCTAGCAATTTAGCCAAGCTAGCATTCAACCGCTGGGCATGTGGATGGCTGGGAGTGAACTTCTTTCGACGGTCCAGCAGCTGGGGCAGGGAAATTTGCCTGCTAGAATCGGACGTTGGTGTACTGCTAGCAGAGTGCCCGCAAGTACTTGCCTGTGACACACCTAATTCTACACCTTCATTCCTCTCAGAGCAGGTTTCAGAGAGGAGTGAAGGTATAGTGGGGTTGGAGATCCCAGCTGATGCGGTGCAAGAAGAGGTCAGCTTTGTTCTTTGGTGTGGGTCTTTAAGGTAGGCTTGCCAACGAGCTGCATGGCAGGTCAACATATGTCTGATCAAGCATGTGGTGCCCAAGCGGCTGATGTTTTGGCCACGCGATATACGCTTGAGACATATGTTGCAAACAGCAGCTGTGCGATCTGATGCACTCGCCTCAAAAAAGGCCCACACCAAAGAACTTTTTGAATGACGGGCAGAGGCAGCGCCCTGCACAGGCGGAGCTCTGCGGTGTGATTCCGTCGGTGTGCTGCCCATACGCTGGCCACTCAAGGGCATCCTGCCTCGTTGGAGATGTGCCTCCTCCTCATCCTCCTCCTCCTCCTCTCTCCTATTAGGCACCCACGTGGAGTCAGTGACCTCATCATCCCCTCCCTCCTCATCAATGGAGCCAATCTGGCAGTATGCTGCAGCTGCTGGAACATGACTGCCAGATTGGTGTCCTTCTTGAGCATCCCCTCTCTCTGCTCTCACGCTGCTGCCTTCCTCTAGCTGGGTATCATCATCAGATCCTTCCAAACGCTGGGCATCCTCCTGGAGCATGTACCCAACACTGTGCTCAAACAGTTCGGGGGACTCCTCAGGAGGAGGGCATGGTGGGTCTAGGGAAGGATTGACTAATGAAGATAATGATACCAGAGAAGAGGACGCTTTGGCAGCTGCTTTGCCACTACCCTGAGCCTGGGTGAGAGAGGATGAGGAGGATGAGGTGGGCTTGGTCATCCACTCTACCAAGTCTTCGGCATGATGTGGCTCAACATGTCCAGCTGCCGAAAACAAGGACAAGCGTGTCCCATGGCCATGTGCTGATGACAATGCACCGCGTACACGACCAGCACTGTTGCCCCCAGACACAGAGCCTGCTTGCCCTCTTTTTTTGCCTCCTGACTGTCTGCCTCTCCTTGGTTGCCTTCCAGACATTTTAATGGATGGCCTGCAGGGAGACGGGAAAAACAGCAATAAGGGCTACCTTCAGGTGTATATTGTGCAGGAGGCTTAGCAACAATGACACTGACACTGTCCCCTGCCTATCCTTCTCTGTCCCTAAACACAAGGATTGAAAATATGGTTCAGCAAAAAAGGTTTAGAACAGAATAGCACACTGACACTTTCCCTCACTGTCCTACTCTGTCCCTCCCTACAAACAAGATTTAGCACAGAATAGCACACTGATAATTTCTACGAGTGTCCTTCTCTGTCCCTCAACTCAGGGATTGAAAATATGGAACAGCAAAATAGTTTTAGAACAGAATAGCACACTGTCAGTTTCCCTCACTGTAGCTCTCTGTCCCTCAACTCAAGGATTGAAAATATGGTTCAGCAAAATAGTTTTAGAACAGAATAGCACACTGTCAGTTTCCCTCACTGTACCTCTCTGTCCCTCAACTCAAGGATTGAAAATATGGTTCAGCAAAATAGTTTTAGAACAGAATAGCACACTGTCAGTTTCCCTCACTGTAGCTCTCTGTCCCTCAACTCAAGGATTGAAAATATGGAACAGCAAAATAGTTTTAGAACACAATAGCACACTGTCAGTTTCACTCACTGTACCTCTCTGTCCCTCAACTCAAGGATTGAAAATATGGTTCAGCAAAATAGTTTTAGAACAGAATAGCACACTGTCAGTTTCACTCACTGTACCTCTCTGTCCCTCAACTCAAGGATTGAAAATATGGTTCAGCAAAATTGTTTTAGAACACAATAGCACACTGTCAGTTTCCCTCACTGTAGCTCTCTGTCCCTCAACTCAAGGATTGAAAATATGGTTCAGCAAAATAGTTTTAGAACACAATAGCACACTGACACTTTCCCTCACTGTAGCTCTCTGTCCCTCAACTCAAGGATTGAAAATATGGTTCAGCAAAATAGTTTTAGAACACAATAGCACACTGTCAGTTTCCCTCACTGTAGCTCTCTGTCCCTCAACTCAAGGATTGAAAATATGGTTCAGCAAAATAGTTTTAGAACAGAATAGCACACTGTCAGTTTCCCTCACTGTAGCTCTCTGTCCCTCAACTCAAGGATTGAAAATATGGAACAGCAAAATTGATTTAGAACAGAATAGCACACTGTCAGTTTCCCTCACTGTAGCTCTCTGTCCCTCAACTCAAGGATTGAAAATATGGAACAGCAAAATTGATTTAGAACAGAATAGCACACTGTCAGTTTCACTCACTGTAGCTCTCTGTCCCTCAACTCAAGGATTGAAAATATGGAACAGCAAAATTGATTTAGAACAGAATAGCACACTGTCAGTTTCACTCACTGTACCTCTCTGTCCCTCAACTCAAGGATTGAAAATATGGTTCAGCAAAATAGTTTTAGAACACAATAGCACACTGACACTTTCCCTCACTGTAGCTCTCTGTCCCTCAACTCAAGGATTGAAAATATGGTTCAGCAAAATAGTTTTAGAACAGAATAGCACACTGTCAGTTTCCCTCACTGTAGCTCTCTGTCCCTCAACTCAAGGATTGAAAATATGGTTCAGCAAAATAGTTTTAGAACACAATAGCACACTGTCAGTTTCCCTCACTGTAGCTCTCTGTCCCTCAACTCAAGGATTGAAAATATGGTTCAGCAAAATAGTTTTAGAACACAATAGCACACTGTCAGTTTCCCTCACTGTAGCTCTCTGTCCCTCAACTCAAGGATTGAAAATATGGTTCAGCAAAATAGTTTTAGAACACAATAGCACACTGTCAGTTTCACTCACTGTACCTCTCTGTCCCTCAACTCAAGGATTAAAAATATGGTTCAGCAAAATAGTTTTAGAACACAATAGCACACTGTCAGTTTCCCTCACTGTAGCTCTCTGTCCCTCAACTCAAGGATTGAAAATATGGAACAGCAAAATTGATTTAGAACAGAATAGCACACTGTCAGTTTCCCTCACTGTAGCTCTCTGTCCCTCAACTCAAGGATTGAAAATATGGAACAGCAAAATTGATTTAGAACAGAATAGCACACTGTCAGTTTCACTCACTGTACCTCTCTGTCCCTCAACTCAAGGATTGAAAATATGGTTCAGCAAAATAGTTTTAGAACACAATAGCACACTGACACTTTCCCTCACTGTAGCTCTCTGTCCCTCAACTCAAGGATTGAAAATATGGTTCAGCAAAATAGTTTTAGAACAGAATAGCACACTGTCAGTTTCCCTCACTGTAGCTCTCTGTCCCTCAACTCAAGGATTGAAAATATGGTTCAGCAAAATAGTTTTAGAACACAATAGCACACTGTCAGTTTCCCTCACTGTAGCTCTCTGTCCCTCAACTCAAGGATTGAAAATATGGTTCAGCAAAATAGTTTTAGAACACAATAGCACACTGTCAGTTTCCCTCACTGTAGCTCTCTGTCCCTCAACTCAAGGATTGAAAATATGGTTCAGCAAAATAGTTTTAGAACAGAATAGCACACTGTCAGTTTCACTCACTGTACCTCTCTGTCCCTCAACTCAAGGATTGAAAATATGGTTCAGCAAAATAGTTTTAGAACACAATAGCACACTGTCAGTTTCCCTCACTGTAGCTCTCTGTCCCTCAACTCAAGGATTGAAAATATGGTTCAGCAAAATAGTTTTAGAACACAATAGCACACTGTCAGTTTCCCTCACTGTAGCTCTCTGTCCCTCAACTCAAGGATTGAAAATATGGTTCAGCAAAATAGTTTTAGAACAGAATAGCACACTGTCAGTTTCCCTCACTGTAGCTCTCTGTCCCTCAACTCAAGGATTGAAAATATGGAACAGCAAAATTGATTTAGAACAGAATAGCACACTGTCAGTTTCCCTCACTGTAGCTCTCTGTCCCTCAACTCAAGGATTGAAAATATGGTTCAGCAAAATAGTTTTAGAACAGAATAGCACACTGTCAGTTTCCCTCACTGTAGCTCTCTGTCCCTCAACTCAAGGATTGAAAATATGGAACAGCAAAATTGATTTAGAACAGAATAGCACACTGTCAGTTTCCCTCACTGTAGCTCTCTGTCCCTCAACTCAAGGATTGAAAATATGGAACAGCAAAATTGATTTAGAACAGAATAGCACACTGTCAGTTTCACTCACTGTAGCTCTCTGTCCCTCAACTCAAGGATTGAAAATATGGAACAGCAAAATTGATTTAGAACAGAATAGCACACTGTCAGTTTCACTCACTGTACCTCTCTGTCCCTCAACTCAAGGATTGAAAATATGGTTCAGCAAAATAGTTTTAGAACACAATAGCACACTGACACTTTCCCTCACTGTAGCTCTCTGTCCCTCAACTCAAGGATTGAAAATATGGTTCAGCAAAATAGTTTTAGAACAGAATAGCACACTGTCAGTTTCCCTCACTGTAGCTCTCTGTCCCTCAACTCAAGGATTGAAAATATGGTTCAGCAAAATAGTTTTAGAACACAATAGCACACTGTCAGTTTCCCTCACTGTAGCTCTCTGTCCCTCAACTCAAGGATTGAAAATATGGTTCAGCAAAATAGTTTTAGAACACAATAGCACACTGTCAGTTTCCCTCACTGTAGCTCTCTGTCCCTCAACTCAAGGATTGAAAATATGGTTCAGCAAAATAGTTTTAGAACACAATAGCACACTGTCAGTTTCACTCACTGTACCTCTCTGTCCCTCAACTCAAGGATTAAAAATATGGTTCAGCAAAATAGTTTTAGAACACAATAGCACACTGTCAGTTTAGCTCACTGTAGCTCTCTGTCCCTCAACTCAAGGATTGAAAATATGGAACAGCAAAATTGATTTAGAACAGAATAGCACACTGTCAGTTTCCCTCACTGTAGCTCTCTGTCCCTCAACTCAAGGATTGAAAATATGGAACAGCAAAATTGATTTAGAACAGAATAGCACACTGTCAGTTTCACTCACTGTACCTCTCTGTCCCTCAACTCAAGGATTGAAAATATGGTTCAGCAAAATAGTTTTAGAACACAATAGCACACTGACACTTTCCCTCACTGTAGCTCTCTGTCCCTCAACTCAAGGATTGAAAATATGGTTCAGCAAAATAGTTTTAGAACAGAATAGCACACTGTCAGTTTCCCTCACTGTAGCTCTCTGTCCCTCAACTCAAGGATTGAAAATATGGTTCAGCAAAATAGTTTTAGAACACAATAGCACACTGTCAGTTTCCCTCACTGTAGCTCTCTGTCCCTCAACTCAAGGATTGAAAATATGGTTCAGCAAAATAGTTTTAGAACACAATAGCACACTGTCAGTTTCCCTCACTGTAGCTCTCTGTCCCTCAACTCAAGGATTGAAAATATGGTTCAGCAAAATAGTTTTAGAACAGAATAGCACACTGTCAGTTTCACTCACTGTACCTCTCTGTCCCTCAACTCAAGGATTGAAAATATGGTTCAGCAAAATAGTTTTAGAACACAATAGCACACTGTCAGTTTCCCTCACTGTAGCTCTCTGTCCCTCAACTCAAGGATTGAAAATATGGTTCAGCAAAATAATTTTAGAACAGAATAGCACACTGTCAGTTTCCCTCACTGTAGCTCTCTGTCCCTCAACTCAAGGATTGAAAATATGGAACAGCAAAATTGATTTAGAACAGAATAGCACACTGTCAGTTTCCCTCACTGTAGCTCTCTGTCCCTCAACTCAAGGATTGAAAATATGGAACAGCAAAATTGATTTAGAACAGAATAGCACACTGTCAGTTTCACTCACTGTACCTCTCTGTCCCTCAACTCAAGGATTGAAAATATGGTTCAGCAAAATAGTTTTAGAACACAGTAGCACACTGACACTTTCCCTCACTGTAGCTCTCTGTCCCTCAACTCAAGGATTGAAAATATGGTTCAGCAAAATAGTTTTAGAACAGAATAGCACACTGTCAGTTTCCCTCACTGTAGCTCTCTGTCCCTCAACTCAAGGATTGAAAATATGGTTCAGCAAAATAGTTTTAGAACACAATAGCACACTGTCAGTTTCCCTCACTGTAGCTCTCTGTCCCTCAACTCAAGGATTGAAAATATGGTTCAGCAAAATAGTTTTAGAACACAATAGCACACTGACACTTTCCCTCACTGTAGCTCTCTGTCCCTCAACTCAAGGATTGAAAATATGGTTCAGCAAAATAGTTTTAGAACAGAATAGCACACTGTCAGTTTCCCTCACTGTAGCTCTCTGTCCCTCAACTCAAGGATTGAAAATATGGTTCAGCAAAATAGTTTTAGAACACAATAGCACACTGTCAGTTTCCCTCACTGTAGCTCTCTGTCCCTCAACTCAAGGATTGAAAATATGGTTCAGCAAAATAGTTTTAGAACACAATAGCACACTGTCAGTTTCCCTCACTGTAGCTCTCTGTCCCTCAACTCAAGGATTGAAAATATGGTTCAGCAAAATAGTTTTAGAACACAATAGCACACTGTCAGTTTCACTCACTGTACCTCTCTGTCCCTCAACTCAAGGATTGAAAATATGGTTCAGCAAAATAGTTTTAGAACAGAATAGCACACTGTCAGTTTCACTCACTGTACCTCTCTGTCCCTCAACTCAAGGATTGAAAATATGGTTCAGCAAAATAGTTTTAGAACACAATAGCACACTGTCAGTTTCCCTCACTGTAGCTCTCTGTCCCTCAACTCAAGGATTGAAAATATGGAACAGCAAAATTGATTTAGAACAGAATAGCACACTGTCAGTTTCCCTCACTGTAGCTCTCTGTCCCTCAACTCAAGGATTGAAAATATGGAACAGCAAAATTGATTTAGAACAGAATAGCACACTGTCAGATTCACTCACTGTACCTCTCTGTCCCTCAACTCAAGGATTGAAAATATGGTTCAGCAAAATAGTTTTAGAACACAATAGCACACTGACACTTTCCGTCACTGTAGCTCTCTGACCCTCAACTCAAGGATTGAAAATATGGTTCAGCAAAATAGTTTTAGAACACAATAGCACACTGACACTTTCCCTCACTGTAGCTCTCTGTCCCTCAACTCAAGGATTGAAAATATGGTTCAGCAAAATAGTTTTAGAACAGAATAGCACACTGTCAGTTTCCCTCACTGTAGCTCTCTGTCCCTCAACTCAAGGATTGAAAATATGGTTCAGCAAAATAGTTTTAGAACACAATAGCACACTGTCAGTTTCCCTCACTGTAGCTCTCTGTCCCTCAACTCAAGGATTGAAAATATGGTTCAGCAAAATAGTTTTAGAACACAATAGCACACTGACACTTTCCCTCACTGTAGCTCTCTGTCCCTCAACTCAAGGATTGAAAATATGGTTCAGCAAAATAGTTTTAGAACAGAATAGCACACTGTCAGTTTCCCTCACTGTAGCTCTCTGTCCCTCAACTCAAGGATTGAAAATATGGTTCAGCAAAATAGTTTTAGAACAGAATAGCACACTGTCAGTTTCCCTCACTGTAGCTCTCTGTCCCTCAACTCAAGGATTGAAAATATGGAACAGCAAAATTGATTTAGAACACAATAGCACACTGTCAGTTTCACTCACTGTACCTCTCTGTCCCTCAACTCAAGGATTGAAAATATGGTTCAGCAAAATAGTTTTAGAACAGAATAGCACACTGTCAGTTTCACTCACTGTACCTCTCTGTCCCTCAACTCAAGGATTGAAAATATGGTTCAGCAAAATAGTTTTAGAACACAATAGCACACTGTCAGTTTCCCTCACTGTAGCTCTCTGTCCCTCAACTCAAGGATTGAAAATATGGTTCAGCAAAATAGTTTTAGAACACAATAGCACACTGACACTTTCCCTCACTGTAGCTCTCTGTCCCTCAACTCAAGGATTGAAAATATGGTTCAGCAAAATAGTTTTAGAACAGAATAGCACACTGTCAGTTTCCCTCACTGTAGCTCTCTGTCCCTCAACTCAAGGATTGAAAATATGGAACAGCAAAATTGATTTAGAACAGAATAGCACACTGTCAGTTTCCCTCAATGTAGCTCTCTGTCCCTCAACTCAAGGATTGAAAATATGGAACAGCAAAATAGTTTTAGAACACAATAGCACACTGTCAGTTTCACTCACTGTACCTCTCTGTCCCTCAACTCAAGGATTGAAAATATGGTTCAGCAAAATAGTTTTAGAACAGAATAGCACACTGTCAGTTTCACTCACTGTACCTCTCTGTCCCTCAACTCAAGGATTGAAAATATGGTTCAGCAAAATTGTTTTAGAACACAATAGCACACTGTCAGTTTCCCTCACTGTAGCTCTCTGTCCCTCAACTCAAGGATTGAAAATATGGTTCAGCAAAATAGTTTTAGAACACAATAGCACACTGACACTTTCCCTCACTGTAGCTCTCTGTCCCTCAACTCAAGGATTGAAAATATGGTTCAGCAAAATAGTTTTAGAACACAATAGCACACTGTCAGTTTCCCTCACTGTAGCTCTCTGTCCCTCAACTCAAGGATTGAAAATATGGTTCAGCAAAATAGTTTTAGAACACAATAGCACACTGTCAGTTTCCCTCACTGTAGCTCTCTGTCCCTCAACTCAAGGATTGAAAATATGGTTCAGCAAAATAGTTTTAGAACACAATAGCACACTGACACTTTCCCTCACTGTAGCTCTCTGTCCCTCAACTCAAGGATTGAAAATATGGTTCAGCAAAATAGTTTTAGAACAGAATAGCACACTGTCAGTTTCCCTCACTGTAGCTCTCTGTCCCTCAACTCAAGGATTGAAAATATGGAACAGCAAAATTGATTTAGAACAGAATAGCACACTGTCAGTTTCCCTCACTGTAGCTCTCTGTCCCTCAACTCAAGGATTGAAAATATGGAACAGCAAAATTGATTTAGAACAGAATAGCACACTGTCAGTTTCCCTCACTGTAGCTCTCTGTCCCTCAACTCAAGGATTGAAAATATGGAACAGCAAAATAGTTTTAGAACAGAATAGCACACTGTCAGTTTCCCTCACTGTACCTCTCTGTCCCTCAACTCAAGGATTGAAAATATGGTTCAGCAAAATAGTTTTAGAACAGAATAGCACACTGTCAGTTTCCCTCACTGTAGCTCTCTGTCCCTCAACTCAAGGATTGAAAATATGGTTCAGCAAAATAGTTTTAGAACACAATAGCACACTGACACTTTCTCTCACTGTAGCTCTCTGTCCCTCAACTCAAGGATTGAAAATATGGTTCAGCAAAATAGTTTTAGAACAGAATAGCACACTGTCAGTTTCCCTCACTGTAGCTCTCTGTCCCTCAACTCAAGGATTGAAAATATGGTTCAGCAAAATAGTTTTAGAACACAATAGCACACTGTCAGTTTCCCTCACTGTAGCTCTCTGTCCCTCAACTCAAGGATTGAAAATATGGTTCAGCAAAATAGTTTTAGAACACAATAGCACACTGACACTTTCCCTCACTGTAGCTCTCTGTCCCTCAACTCAAGGATTGAAAATATGGTTCAGCAAAATAGTTTTAGAATAGAATAGCACACTGTCAGTTTCCCTCACTGTACCTCTCTGTCCCTACAAACAAGGATTAGCACAGAATAGCACACTGTCACTGACACTCTCCCTACCTATCCTTATTTGTCCCTAAACACAAGGAATCCAGGATTATGTAAAGGAAAAAAATGACACTGTCCCTGCCTATGCTTCTCTTTCCCTGCTCCGGAACACACTACACAAGGCCGCCGTACTGGCGGCCTTTTATAGTGTGGGGCGTGTACTAAACCCCATCAGCAATAATTGGCCACAGGCATTCTGCCTGTGGCCAATCATTGCTCTCCTCGCTGCCGGCGCTGTGATTGGCCAAGCATGCGGGGTCACAGTGCATGCTTGGCCAATCACAGCGCCTGGATGACACTGCGATGGCGTAGTGCATTGTGGGCCATTCGCGTCACTCGAATTTGGCGCGAACGACCCAAATCGTTCGATCTTCGTCAAACGATCGAACAGCCGATGTTCGAGTCGAACGTATGTTCGACTCGAACGCGAAGCTCATCCCTATTGGTGTCCTATGTTTTTTAACTTTTTGAATCAGGAGGACAGTTCTAAGTATGCAATCTCTTGTTTCTCTCCCTGGAACAAACCCCGCCTGATCTTTCTCTACTAATCCCGACATTAGAGGTTTCAATCTCTCCGCTAATATTTTTGCATAGATTTTGATGTCAACGTTGATCAAGGATATAGGTCGATAGCTGGAGCATACTGTGGGATCCTTCCCCTACTTCTCTACAAGAACTATGTGGGCCCCCAGTGCTTCCTCACGTAATGTCTTTCCTCCGCCTATGGAATTCATTTTCTTCTGGAAGAACGGAAGTAAAATCTCCACATATCTTTTATAGTAAAGGGAGGTATACCCATCTGGGCCTGGGCTCTTACCCATCTTTATATTTTTAATTGTTTGCATTATTTCCTCTCTCGATATTTCTGTTTCCAATTTACTAATACTTTCTTCTGGTATTTCCGGAAATTTTATCTTTTTCAAGTACTCTTTAATTTTTCTACTTCTGTTATAAGATTCTATTGGGGCCTGTTCTTTGTTTACATTATATAATTCCTGATAATAATCCTGGAAGATATTTATAATCTCCTTTGTGGAATGCCTCATCTCACCTTTATTGTTTTTCATCTTTGATATAAAATTTTGAGTGTTCCTAGGCTTAATTGTCCTTACAAGTAATTTACCTGGTTTATTACCCATAACATAGAATTTCTTACTCATATTATTAAATGCCCATTTAGTTTCTTTTTCTAATACCTCCTTTAATTTTTCTCTTTTCCCAGTCAATGTTATTAAGATTTGACCTTCCTGACTTACTTTGTGCTTTTGTTCTAGGTCCTTAATTTCTTCTAGTAGGGTCTGTCTTTGGGCCTGTCTTCTTTTTTTCCTCTTAATCCCCTCTTCTATCAATCTGCCTCTCATATATACTTTTTGTGTTTCCCATAATACCAGTGGGTCAACATTTTCTACATCATTCTCTTTGAAGAAGCAGACCAGGTCCTTTTCTAGATCTTCCGAGATCTTCTTATTATTTAACAGGGTTTCATCAAGTCTCCACGCTCTCTGGCCCGCCGGGATTTCCCTTAAAGCAAGGGTCAATTTGACCGGCGCATGATCAGAGATCGTTACCGTCTTTATTTCTACCCTCCTTAGACCTTCTAACAACCGATGATCTATCAGAATATGATCAATTCTAGAGTATGATCTATGTACTGGAGAATAATATGTATAGTCCTTCTCTTTTGGATGTGTAATTCTCCAGGCCTCAACTAAATGCATTTGATGTATTTTAGATTTTACAGATCTCAGGTGTTTACCTGCGGACCTCAATGATATAGGTTGTGTGTCTAAGACAGGATCAAAAACAAAATTAAAATCCCCGGCAAGTATCACCTTTCCCTCTTTAAAGACCTCCAGTCTATTCAA
Organism: Rana muscosa; assembly: GCA_029206835.1. Lineage (NCBI taxonomy): Eukaryota > Metazoa > Chordata > Amphibia > Anura > Ranidae > Rana > Rana muscosa. The sequence continues at coordinate 33,012,597 of CM055118.1, read as the reverse complement.
GATTTTCTTTAAATACACTGAGGGCCGTACATTCGGGCAGTATACATTTGCCAATGTGAACCTTATATTAAACAAAGAGCCCTTGACAAAAGTATATCGCCCCTCAGGATCTAACTCCACAGCATCCACTGTGAAGCATGTATTCCTGTCGAATCCAATCGCCGTTCCCTTAGACCTTTTATTAGAAGAATAACTATGTATCCATATAGGATACTCTTTTGAATTCAATCTAGTCTTAGATGTCCACTTTAAATGTGTTTCCTGAAGAAACACTATGTTTGCCGATTCTCCCCTCATCTCTTGCAAGATCTGGTATCGCTTATTTGGGCAATTTAATCCCTGCACATTATATGTAACTATTTTCAGAGTTTCCATTTCTATAATTAATTTCTTTCATTGTGACCCAATTGTTATACAACAGACATGTGCCGGGTCGAAGGGGCATTAACAGATCTAATACCTCCAACAAACCTTCAGACCATAACCCCTTAGAACTAGTCCTCATAAATTTTTGATGAACAGCCTCCTCTCTGGTGTATTTCAGCGTCAGTAGGAAAAGCCAAGACCACATATACCCCCCTCCCCCCACCCCCATTCACATTGCAAATCAATGTTTTGAGTCCTTTGGCGTGATCCCATCCCGGCAATCTGCCAGGTGGGAGCCGCCTCTGGGCTTCGCATCTGCCCCCCCGCTCCCCGGGGTCTACCCAAAATTGGAAAGGCCCCAGAGCGCAGGCGGGCATTCCCTCTCCAAACCTCCCTCTCAGGAGAATACAGAATCATACAGAATCATACTTTTAATCTCTACACCTTATCTTCCTTCATCTCTCTCCCTCCACACCTTTCACCCACCCTCTTCCTTCCCCTTCTATCAGTTCAATTTACCTCCCTCCTCCACCCCTTTATCTCCTTAACACTAAGTTCGTTTCCAGTCCTGATCCTTCCACTTTCTCCATACTGGGGGTCTCTTTTCCCAATTTTCTACCTGTATATCTTCTATATTCAGTCTTTTACAGAATTCTTTTATATCTTCTGGAAATCTAACGGTTGCTGATACCCCCTCTTTTTTCACCACCAGGCATGCAGGGAACCCCTACCTATAGGGTATATTATTTATCTGCAGGAAATTTGTTAGAGGCTTCAATGCTCTTTTCCGCGCCAAAGTCTCTGGAGCCAGGTCTGAGAAAATAGATAGTTTAATTCCCTAATATTCCATCGGGGAGGAGTTTCTAGTACTTTGCGAGACCAGGTCTTTTTGACCATACTCATGAAATCTTATTATAATGTCTCTTGGAAGGTCTCTCTGAGTGCTGTACGATCTTTGTATTCTATGTACCCTCTCGAATTGCATTGCTGCCGCTGTTTCATTCTTTAGAGCTTTATTAAATATCCCACGTAGAACCTCTTCCACTTCTGTATCTTTAACCTCTTCCGGAAGTCCTCTTATCCGGAGATTTTTTCTCCTACTCCGATTCTCCTGGTCCTCTAATTTATATCGGGCGTTCCTTATCTCTATCCAGTCCATATCTGCCCTATCTCTAAGTTCTTTTATAGCGTTTTTATGTTCTTCTAGCTGATCTTCTATTCCCTCTACCCTATGTAATACACTCTGAATATCCTTTCTGGTAGCTCCCATTTCGCCTTTTATTGTTCGCTCCAGACGTGATATCATTTCAATCATGTCCGTCATATCTTGCTTTGTTGGAGGGTCCTGTAGATCTTCGCGGGGTGTATCAGTTTGTTGATGTTTTTCCGGGGTTTTCTTACTTTTGGTTTCTGAGACTTGGGCCTTACTTCCTTTATTTTTCCCCGAGATCCCTGGGGACCCTTCCTTCACCTCATTCATCTCTGGGTGACCAATATTTTTTTTTGGTGTTCCTGAGTTTAAATCTCTATTTCTAGGACTCTCCGACATTTGATCAGACCCTTCTACAATCATTGTGATGATTGTGCTCCGGCTGGTTCCTTCCCCCTGATTTACTTTGACACCCTTTTTTACCATTTTCTCCTTGACCAAGGATCTTAACTCCAGCACAAAGCTGAATGTAATCTACTTTTTCTTCTCCCCCCCACCTCTATCCTACCCCTATCCCTCCTCCTCCCGCACCACCAATTGGGGGAATCTTCAGCTTTATTTCTATAGATTTAGAGAGTTTAAATTCTGCTTCAATGTAGTTTCTCACTTAAGTAATATACTGTAACTTTATACGTTTTCAGTCCCTTAATATCCGCTCATTACCGGATGATTCAAGTAGTCTCACTATTTCACTTTCTGCCCCACCCCCCCTTTCCTACGGCTAGCAAGAAACACAAAGGTAATTGAACTTAATACTTAATGCAGATTTTGATACATTAGTCGCGTCTCAACACCTTCTTAATACATATCCCAGTGTTCCAAAACTAACTCAACCACAGTAATAACTTAGTACTTATAAACCAAAAAAAAAAAAGGGGGAAAAGGGAGGGAAAAAAATAAAAAATAATGATAAATATAAATATAGGACAAAAAATTCAATCCCTTGATATATATAATTTCTTAATTTCTTAATGATTCAGTTCTTTCCATATTTTCATGCCCAAAAAAAAGGCAAAAGGACAAAAAGCAAGAAAAAAAAAAAACACAGGCCCTTGCATATGCAGATAGGTGTACGGTTCACATCATACTGGGTTGTGAGTGAAGGTAGTATAAGACTCCTAGCAATCCGACAGCAATCCGACAGCTGAAAATTCAGGAGATTTGCAGTTTCAACAGGCTAATGGCAGGGGGTTCCCACATTCTTAGAATCTCATTCTCTCAGCATGAATGGTTAGGGGTGGTTAGTAATGGTTAGGAACAGTTAGAATTGATATCAAAAACCAAAGGAAAAATGGGAGATGAAAAAAAAAAAGGTGGACAAGGGACAAAATCCTTACGTATCGACCCAGGTATAGATAAATGCAGGGAACTTCACAGTTCTCATACGACTAATAAGTCCAAGATCCAATGATTTACATCTATCTATCTTATATATCTGGGCTGTTCCCTTTATTATAGAGAGATTTTTTGATGCATCTATATCCTCGTATTACATCAGTCCTTCAATCTTCCCTGTTCTTATTACAGCCTTCAATGAGCGGGGGGAGTCAAGAGGAAGAGTGATACGTTTTTTTTTTTTTAGCTTACCCCTCACTACCCGGGACTACACCGACTCTCTCACGGATCTCCTGTCCTGGAAGGAGCTCTCATAGGGACACCTTGGGGATACCTCCGGCTGTAGGTACGAGATCTCCCTACTATCCACTCTCCGCTCACCTCGGCTCCCGTCACTTCCCGACAACAGATCCGGACCTACTGCTCCACCGCTCCAATACGCCAGAGTGTGGATTCCGACATACGATCATACGATCATACGATCACCTGGAGGATCCCGTAGTAGTCTCGATGAGTCTCGCGTTGTCCTTCATTCTCTCTGGATACTGACGTGACCCGCTTCAGGTCTCCATACTCCGTCCACATCCAGCGCGTCTAACACTCACCCGGCTCCCGGCTTGCAGTATCTCAGCGGCTTTCCCTCAGATCCCTGCCTCTTAACGCTCCCCCTTCAGGTGTCTCTCCGGAGGGTCAGGTAAGGTGAAAAATAGAGGGACGGAGGGTTATTAGCCGGATAGATTTAATCTAAATTAGGTCTAATGAGTCCCGGAAAGATAAGACCATCTCTCTTTTCAGAAGTTCAGAGATTCAGGTGTTCAGTACCTCAAAGCCTCTGTTTCATATCCTTGTTCACATCCTCGTTCACATCTTACTTCTTGCTCTGATTTCCTGGAGGAGGTTTGGAGCCTGCCTGCTAGGCGCTGATCTTATGGCGCCATGTTGTTACTGCCACACCCCCATCGGAGTGGACCCCTGGCATTTATGCCCAACCGAAACCTATCTCCACATTGTCTGATTTTAAGGGACTACTACTCCTCTGGCCGCTTATGCTACACCCCCTCTCTGAGTTTCTTCGCCATGATATTTTGGATCTGGACTTCCACAGATCCGGTGAGGTCCCCCCTCTACCTTGTTTTTTCTCCCTTCCCCCCCTTTTTTCTCCTCCTCAGAATCTGCCTGGACAACCCGCTGGACTCCACGGAATTCCTGCACATCTTACAGGACTGATCATCCGGACTCAACAAGCCTGCTCTACAACACGGTCCACGCTTATGCCAAAGGATCTCTTACCCAATTGCTTAATCCTTGCTTCCCCTCTTTTTTAGGTCCACTGGCGCTGTCAAGGAGCTTCCAGAGGGAACTGTTCTAGCCCCTTCCCCCAACACAAGGCCGGAGCTGTGTCTGGCCCATTAGACTCCCCTCCCCCTTATCCCACTCCCCTCTCCCTTCCCTCAGTTTGCATTACTTATCCAGACCTCCATGGCTGGCTCTACACCGACCTTACAGTTCATAGTCTCAAGTTACCATTTTGTACTCCCCACCTATCTTGTCCATATCCTGCTTTACCCCCAGTCCCGGTCTTTCCTTTTTTAGTTCATTAGGGTCATATATCCTGTCTGTTCATGTTTTTTTTGTTACGAGCTGTTAGTTAAGGGTGTGGTGGACGGAGCGGGTCCAATGCACCTATTCCCGTACTCTGAGTTGTTAAACGTAGTTGTTTCACTGCTCCTGGTTGGGAATTCCCTCACTAGTTGGGGGATACCATGATTGTTTCTCTGGGTGGGGTGGACTTGGTCTCACCTCTACCTCGGAGCTCACTTCTACTAGTTCTTCGTACTGTCTTCTCTTTCTTTCCTCTATCCCTCATCTCTCCAATTTTCTTTCAGTGACGGAAGTGTTCTCGCTCCTTTGTAGGACTCTGACGGGTGACATGGTGAACCCACTCGCAGCATTCACAATTAGATTGGCCTCTGCAACGAAGGTAGGAGGTCGGGATTGCCCGCTTTCTCCTCTATACTGCTCCATGGCTGACCATTCCACACATAGACCAGCTCTACGCATTGCCACCCACAACGTTCAGGGACTTAATTCCCCTGTGAAACGAAGGAAAATCTTCCAAAATTATCATGCCCAAAAAATAGATATACTGTTCTTGCAGGAAACACATTTCCTTAAATCATATACCCCTTCCTTCATTCATGCCAAATTCCCCAGATTTTATCTAGCGAACTCTGACAATAAGACCAAAGGTGTAGGCCTATTCTTTTCTCGCAACACTCAGTTCTCCCTGGTTTCTGAATTCAAGGACCTGGAGGGCAGATTTTTGCTTGTAAAGGTCCTCATAGATGAACAACTTTACTCCCTCATTTCATATTACGCGCCAAACAAGGGGCAGGCAAAGTTCTTTAAATCCCTTTTTCACACCTTTGCACCACTTACTGAAGGCCTAGTCATTTATGGAGCAGACTCCAACCTAGCCTTAGATGCGGGAATAGATAAAACTCATCCCCCAGGCAAAAACCGGGTGCGTCCTACCAGGCAGAGTCTTAATGTGGCCAGACAGATATTCCATCACGGGTTGGTGGATATCTGGAGGGAAATGAATCTGAGGGCACAGGACTATACGCACTACTCCAACCCGCATCAATCCTTTTCTAGAATAGACCACTTTTTTCTGCTACAACATGTTCCACTGGTGCATAGGTCAGACATTAGGTCGGACCATTCCCTTCTCCTACTGACATTGAACGGTG